>JAMPIV010005522.1:0-600000 GCA_024509875.1 Oreohelix idahoensis
TCTTTGGGGGTTAATAACTTTTCTTCTAACAGGATCTTGTCTCAACAGAGGGAGGGAGGATTACACCTTTGAGTCTATTTCTTGATTAATTCATTAACTTATGGTTATTTGTATTTGTTTGATATTCAAAGTATTGCTGTTGTAAAGTTTTTTTTAATGATAAATAAAATTTACATAAACTTTATTTACGTGTGTTGCTCAGCTCGTCCCAAAAAGATCCCAATTCCATTGATATAGTTTTCACGTTTGTGCGTCTAATTCTCGTCACTTATCTGTGTGTGTGTAGAGGTGAGTGGTTGAATATATATATATATATATATATATATATATATATATATATATATATATATATATATATATATATATATATATATATATATATATATATATATATATATATATACGAGGGGCGTTCAGAAAGTAATGCACCACATCGTTTTTCTCAGCTAATAATGAAGATAGAAGCATGAAATTGTGCACACTTCAAATATGGCATGTGCCAATTGTGTGCACCAAATTGCACCGCAACCGGCCAAATAATACGGCTGCCCTAAACCGTTGAAATGGAGCGTGTTAGCAACTTGCGTTATAAGAAGCGAATTATGATAGAATTTCTCATTGCAGAGAAGGAAACTGTTGTGAACATTCACAAGCGTCTATGTGATGTGTATGGAAGTTTTGCAGTCGACAGGAGTACAGTCAGTCGCTGGGTTCAGAGAATCAAAGAATCAGGAAGTGGGGATACGGAGTTGCTTGATCGGCCGCGCTGTGGACGTCCTGCCACAGCCACCAACACAGAAATGTTGAAATGTGCTGAGGGCATTATTCTTACTGATAGGCGAATCACTACTCAACAATTGGCCTTACAGCTGTCAGTCAGCATTGGTAGTGCAAATGGAGTTATAAAAACTCTCGGATTTTCTAAGGTTTGCGCAAGATGGGTTCCTCGAAGTCTCATAAATGACCACCGTTTGCAATGGAAAGCAATTTCTTCTGAATTGTTGGAGCGTTTCAATGCTGATGGAGAGAACTATTTAGCTAAGATCGTTACAGGTGACGAAACCTGGGCACATCATTTTGAACCTGAGACAAAAGGACAGTCAATGGAGTGGCATCATCCGCAATCACCACGAAGAAAGAAATTCAAGACAATTCCTTCAGCTGGAAAGGTCATGATCACTGTCTTTTGGGACATTGAAGTTGTGATTCTTGTGGACGTTATGCCAAGAGGAGAGACAATCAATTCGCAAGCTTACATTAAGACATTGAAAAAACTCAATCAACGTTTTCGCAGAGTTCGGCCGCACAAGAATCCAGCAGACCTGCTTCTCCTTCACGACAATGCGCGACCTCACACAAGTCTGGCAACACGTGAAGCAATCACCAAATTGGGTTGGACTGTACTACCCCATCCACCATATAGTCCCGATTTGGCACCCTCTGATTTTCATCTATTTGGTCCTCTTAAAGATGCACTCCGTGGGACAAGGTTTGAAGATGATGAAGGAGTGATTCATGCAGCGAAGAAATGGCTACATGATCAAGACAAAATCTGGTACGGGCTAGGAATACATGCACTTGTTTCGCGCTGGCATAAAGCCGTACAAGTTGATGGGGATTATGTTGAATAATACCGATGTTTACATGACATATCCATGTATATTGTGTATAAAAATTTCATGCTTTTTGAATAAACAGCTCCTGAGAAAAACGATGTGGTGCATTACTTTCTGAACGCTCCTCGTATATATGTGTGTGTGTGTGTGTGTGTGTGTGTGTGTGTGTGTGTGTGTGTGTGTGTGTGTGTGTGTGTGTGTGTGTGTGTGTGTGTGTGTGTGTGTGTGTGTGTGTGTGTGTGTGTGTGTGTGTTTGTTTGTTTGTTTGTTTGTTTGTTTGTTTGTTTGTTTGTTTGTTTGTTTGTTTGTTTGTTTGTTTGTTTGTTTGTTTGTTTGTTTGTTTGTTTGTTTGTTTGTTTGTTTGTTTGTTTGTTTATTTATTTATTTATTTATAGGAAAAACTGTCTGATCTAAGAATCTCAGTCGTAACCGATAGGCTGGATAGATTATCTCTCAAATCCAGGGACAGACTTTACCTTTCACCACTTCACTCGTGAAAAATCTATTTCTTTACCTTATCTCCCACTGAGCTATCACCTGTTCTAGTTCTATTCAGACTGGACCATAATTGATCTTAAATACCTATCAAAAATCTACGACAATATACACACGGTAGATCTTATACATAAAGAGCTCAGTGTTAATAAAAGGTAAAGGATCCCGTTACACGCCCCTTGAGGCATATTGGGAATATGGTGTTAAGCCCATATTTTCTTGACCATACGGCACACTAGAAGTGATGAGGCCAGCATCACGCCGAGTGTTACTAAAGTAGATCCCAAAAGCAGCGGGGTCGACTCCTGTACTTGAGGTATTTCTGTAAGTGTGATCTGGCTGTAAAGTAAGTTTCGGGTTACGAACGAATTCCGTTCTTGAGGGCGTTCGTAACCCGATTATGTACGTAAGTCGGATTTTACGTCCAGTAAATGTGCATTACGTGTCCGGTAATAAAACATGGGTTAATTTAATGCCTTTTCACCGAAAAGTGCCTAAAGTTTATCAATAACGACAAAATAGTAAAAGACAGTGAAGTGCAAAACACAAACAATTCAAACTTAAAAATGTTAAAATCTTCGTCATTCTACCCTGCGCGAGACAACAGTGAACGAGAGCTGGATTTTGTTTTTATTTTCTTTCTCACCTCATTTCTGATTCCTTCCCGCCACATAGTTCTTAATAATAATAATCATCATCGTTAACACCTTGTTTCTTTCCGGCGGTGTAGATGCCTACGCCAAAGTACAAGCTGTCGCAACGGTGTTTTTGTAGCAATATGTCTTACGTCATGAGGTTGCCAGCAGCGTGCCCAACCTTATATTAGTCACCTTTTACGACAATGCCCGAGGGAGCAATAGTACTGTTCTTTGAAATACACGGGGTAGTTATTAATAACTTACTTACTTACTTAGTCGTTCCCCTTCTACCGTGAGGTGTAGAGGTTTGGAAGAGAGAGCGCCAGACTATCCTATCGGCTGTCTTCCTCCTGGCCTGGTTCCATTCTAGTCCTCGGTCCTTCAAAGATTGTCTAATGTTGTCCTCCCAGCGGACTCTGGGTCGTCCTGGGGGCTGGATCCCTGGCTCTTTGTTTCCCATGCTTGTCGTGGTAGCCGATCTTCTCCCATTCTGCAGACATTGCCAAACCATCTTGGGACTGTTCTACTTGAGTCTGCAGGGGGTGGGATTTTAGGCCTTGACATATCGTCTGGTTGCGGACCATGTCTCTTCTTGTTACTTCAACCACCTTCCTCAGATACCTCATTTCTGAGGTTTGGATCTGGCTTTTGTTGGTTGTAGTCATTGCCCATGACTCGCATCCATATGTCAAGACTGAGACATAGGTGGAGCGGTAGACAGCCATCTTCGTTTTCTTACCCATGACGTGTAATGGAAAAACAGTCTACAGTAATCTGACAGCCTATTGTAACCTCATAGCTGCTCTGTGATTTGCTAGCTAATAAACATGCATTATACTGTCTGTCTTCACTTACACAGCTACTCTTTCGTCACGCCTCTTTTCTTTTAACACGAGCTAACACATACTTCATGTTTACAAACTTTGTGACCTGTCAGTCATAACAGGAAAGCAAATCAGGTTTATTTACCTCGTCCACTCACGCGAGCTTCATCTGTCAATCATAATACCTCTCAGACGGACAGCACGTGAGAGAGTCGAAACACAGACATTTTTGAAGTTTTACTCAGGGAAAGCTTATAATCCCTAGTGCTCTTTGATCTCGAGACACAGGCATTCTAAAGAGTAACCCGTTAGCCGTAAGTAAAGCCTCTGATGTCGGTCAACAGCGCCAGACGAGAGATTCTGGTAGCCGAATCGTAAGCTTTCATCTTAAGCGCTAGTTTGTGAATTCTTCTTTCTCACAGTAGCGTGAAATTAACAACATTAGAGATCAGAGCAATTTAATGATATATATACTGATGTTTTCTTAACCCAACTATCAGAAGCCAGTAAGAATTTTGAGTATTCTAGAGCGCAGTCCTAGAACCCTATTCTTGTGGATATGGTGTATTAGTGTTCGTGGAGAGTTTCATTCTGAATTTCTGGTAAAAGGATAATAGTGCTAATGATTTTAAAAAGTGATAGTTTATTCACATTTATTCTTCACTTAGATTTTCTCGCTAGTAAAAGGAGTGAAATAGAGTAACCCGTAGCGATTTCATACCAGATATTCATTTAAAATGTTAAATCACGCCACCCGCTACCCACATACCTTAGACGGTAATTAGGTTAACAGTGTAGGCAGACGCGGCACTTAATCTCTACAGGAGAGAGATAAACCCGACGGTTTAGCTGACCGGACTTATAGGCATTAAAGCGACTGATAGTGGGAGTATAGAAATACACGTTATGTGTCATTGTGTATATTTGTTATTATAGTGTCTATTATTTTAATACCTTACGACAGATTAGCAGACGCCGACAAATTAATAGCTATTTAATGACAGGCGATCATTGTTTATGGAACGCGTATGGAGAAATTAAATAATAAACATTGTACGCTGACCGCCGGCGCGAGCAGGGGCGGGCGAGTTAACATAACTCAGCCCAACCGAACTCAGCACCAGCAACGTTTACTAGCGTATAGGCGTATGGAAACATCGTGTGCCTTTTAAACCTAGTCAGGACTGACGGAGTGGAGAAGAGATCGTCTTGTTCCCGTATATGTGTATATATAGTAGTAGCATTTTTTCCATAAATGTTTTCTAGTATTCTTCGCAGACCTGATCACAAGGGCGTCCAGCGGTATTCTTCTGTTTGTTACTTTTCTCCTGTACTTGGCTTGTGCATTACTAATTTCATTTAGAAACGTTCACTTGCCAAATGGTATTTGAGAACAATATAATTTAACCACTGGACTTACCAAATCCAGATTTATATTTTTACCAGCCACAGTGGTACATATAACATTATTTTCGTTCCCGACTCCTGACAGTCGTAATTCCAGTGGAGTATCTCCCTAGATACATACGCTGTGCAGAATCGGCGCTCTAACACAGAGTTGGCCGATAGAAGAACCATCATCATCACATGTAACAATTTTTTAGCAACCAGATGTTTCCAAATACTGGAAGTATTTTCCCCGTGTAAGGGTGAATCTCAAGAACTCACACAGTTTTCACTATTTGTAGTAACACTTATATCCAGGAGAAGCACCATATTAGGTGTTAACCTCACTAGTTAGTTCTGGGGATGAACTGGGGCTAATTTGGATCTGCGACAACTTGGTTGACAGAATATTAAGTGAAATAGATAATATATTCATGGACTAATTCTATTACTAAGGGATATTACAGACCTACTATACTAGACAATTAGGTAAGAGTGTGAGAGTGGCCACTGTTTGAGAGAGTGTGTGAGTATTTTCCTTGTTTGCTGGAAACTATCCATATATCTGATTTGTCTAAATTCTGTTTATTTTACTGGGTCTCATAGAGTACCATTACTGTTCATTCTGTAACATAGTGCTCATCTTCAACCTTTGGATTAATAATTTTGGGGTTTTTTCCCCTCCATTCGGGGAGGGTGCACTTTTTCTGCTTTATTTCATATGCATGTAAATGACTCTAAATTATGTGAGAACAGCAAACTATAAGCCAGAAGAGTTCAGGACAACCACTGGTGTAAGACAAGGTGATATCCTGTCACCTTATCTTTTCATACTCCTCATGGACGATGTCATCAAGGTATGTAAGGAGAGAACAAAAAAGTATTCAGTGGGGTACTGGAACATGAGACAGGTCTGTATTTCAGAGCTGGCATTTGCTGATGATGTTGCCCTGATTGCTAAATCAGAGGCACATCTCCAATCCAACCTGCAAGTCTGGAAGGAAGAGCCGGAGAAGAGAGGGATGGTCATAAGCAGCTCTAAAACAAAATCCATGGTGATATCACGAGAAGAAAGAAGACAGATTAAGCTGGGAGAACAGGTCCTGGAGCAGGTCGACCACTTTAAATGCCTCGGAGCTATTATAGACCGAAAGGGAGGCATCAAAGAAGAGTTGGCCACTCGAAAAGCAGCAGCTGGGAGACTTTTTCAGGCCATAAATCGAGGATTCCTCAGCAAGAGAGAGGTTGGTAAGAAAACGAAGATGGCTGTATACCGCTCCACCTATGTCCCAGTCTTGAGATATGGATGCGAGTCATGGGCAATGACTACAACCCACAAAAGCCAGATCCAAACCTCAGAAATGAGGTATCTGAGAAAGGTGGTTGAAGTAACAAGAAGAGACATGGTCTGCAACCAGACAATACGTCAAGGCCTAAAATCCCACCCCCAGCAGACCCAAGTAGAACAGTCCCAACTAAGATGGTTTGGCCAAATCTGCAGAATGGGTGAAGATCGGCTACCATGACAAGCATGGGAAACAAAGAACCAGGGATCCAGACCCCCAGGACGACCCAGAGTCCGTTGGGAGGACAACATTAGACAATCTTTGAAGACCGAGGACTAGAATGGAACCAGACCAGGAGGAAGAAAGCCGATAGGATAATCTGGCGCTCTCTCTTCCAAACCTCTACACCTCACGGTAGAAGGGGAACGACTGAGTAAGTAAATGACTCTTTGATCTTTTCCTTTAGATATTTTGATGTTGTCGAGTTTAAATGATAATAAACTACAAAGAAACTTACCTTTGTGTGTTGGTCAGACCCATACCTATTTATCCGTAGTTTTTCACGTTTGTGTATCTTGTTGTCACATAGCTGTGTGTGTGTAGAGTAACTCATCTATTCTTGATTAGGAGGGGGGGGGGAGCAAAAGGCTGTCTGGTAATAAAATAATGTCCTACGGATAGGCTGGAGGAGATAACCTAATCACCCCAGAGACATATCTTTCCCTCAATCTACCACCTGTGAAATCTATTTTCTATACCTTTTTCTCGCGTATCTGTCGACATCCACTCTACTTAGACGGGACAAATAAAACAATTAACCTTCCGTACGACATTACCAACCTCTCTCTGTCTGAGGGTTATTAATAACCTCTGCTTAAAATAGTCGTTGGTTATGTTGTTTGTCATTATGGGCTGTCTGAAAAAAATAATCAGTATTAAGTCAAACAGCTCCCTTGGCCTTCCTCATACATTTGAAGAAAAAAAACTAGAACGCTTTTTTCCAGCTCCGTCATGAGAAAGAGAGGCATGATTTTAGCTGCCTTAAAATACACCGATAAAACTTTAATACTTGACTTCTTCGGTCCATTCTTGCTGTGAAGCTTAGTCGAGTGCTAAAGTTTTGCATTTTTTTTTTTGTAGCCAAGTGTGTCGCATTTGCTGCTATGACCCCATGTTGCTTCCTGCAAGGGGTCCCGACTGCAGCCAAGGCTCCAAGGTCCATACGCAGTTTCTCAGTGTCACGAGAGCTTCAGAGGTTATTGAGAATAAGAAGATATCCTGGACATACAGGTTTATCAGATGATACTAGGGACCCCATGTAGTGGCTTCCTGCAAGGGGTCCCGACTGGCAGCCAAGGCTCCAAGGATCAAAACCCCATACGCAGGATTTTTTCTCACCGTGAATTGGACTGGATTAACTCGAGACCTGGCGAGAACATTTGAAGGAGTGTTGTCGACCAGGGATTGGCGGCTCCTGAGCCGACCCAGCTGCAATGGGTACCTCCGAAATCGGAGAGTATTTGCCTGAATGGCGAGGGACACCTGTCTCTGTACAAGTAAAAAGGGATACTCACGTAAAATCAATGTCAGGTTAGACATAGTAATAACCTGAGATTTCGCCTCGAGTATTAGCGGGCGTACGAAAAAAAAAAAAAAAAAAAAAAATCAGATGATACTATGATAGTGCCAGATAAGAGTCTGGTCTTATCAGTAATACCCCCTTCTCTGAAAAGTAAGGGTGTATAGACAACAAAGGTAGGGTCAAGCTGTGTAAGTTCCCAGAGAAGATGGTGATGTAGTACTCGGAGTCCCTATCGGCTACCTCTCCTGATCCACCTCTGTGATTATGGTAGATAATATTGTTTCTGACTGCTAGGGGAAATTATTTAATTAAAATTTACCAACATTGAATAAAAACTTAACTTAAAGAATTTAAGGAAGTCTGCTGGTAAATATTTACAATTTATTTATACATGTATTCTTTTCTGTTTGAAAAGGTTTTTTTTAAATCAAATATTTTACAAAAGTAAATAAATAAGAACAGTTCAACAAATATCTTTCACTTGTGTTAAGATGTCTATCATTTTGTAGACAGTTTAGCTTGCTTGATCTTTCACTGAAGAATTTCTAGTGGTATTAGTACAATTTAGGGGACTGTTCTGTTCATCACGAACTGGATGCGTTTATTTTGGTGAGCAGGCATAAGCTACACAGTTGCCTTGAGAGCAACTTAACTGAGTCACTGCAGATGGCTCCCTCTGATGCTGGAGAGAATCTTCAGATGAAAACCTTCCAACTGTTACACACGTTATGGCTGGCCCTCTACCATAGACTGGCACTGCATTCGTTGCAACTTCATTAAGAGAAGCCTCTTCTTATTTGTTGTAGGCTTTAGGTTAAAGGATTAAACCTGAAACGAAGTTAAACACAATCCCTGTATTTGCCTATAAATATCCCTCTATGACACAGATGGGGACGATAGACAGTTTCAGACTAGCGTGCTAGCAGATGCACAAGGTATAGTATAGTAGCAACAATCATTTTAGTTCAATGTGATCATAATTTTCTTCTACCTTCTTAATTATCATTCGTTTCCCATGATTCGCCTCCATACAATAATTTGGTCGCGAATAAAACTACCAAGTAATAGGTCAAATTATACAGTAGTTCAATCCCTTTCATCCTTCCTTATGTTCCTGGTAGGTGTCTCATTCCATTCAAGAAATACTTCTTTAAATACATTTCTAAACTCATATACACTCTTGGCCATCATTCTCAATATTTTAAATATTTCCTAAGGCGGGCTTTGCCTCTAGAATTACACACGAGCCTGTAAGTTTCACCAGTACACACTGTCCATTCCTAACACATCTATACACGTCTTATCGCACAAATGGATTAATCAATAGAATTACACATGTATATATATATATATATATATATATATATATATATATATATATATATATATATAGATTCGTTCTTACCCTCAGACACACACAGACGAGCCCTTAATGGTTGATTAAGGTCTGCTAACAGGTACAGAAGGCAAACACTTGCATTAACATATGCTCCTTTTTTGCCGCTCTCTGTATATTCAAATAATAGTGACTGACCCGAGTTTGTTAGGCAAGTATATTTATAGTGTGACCTCGGACGTACGAGATGGGAACCCCGAGGAATGTAATCACGATCAGAAAATATGGGTACCTTTTTGCCTATCGTTCAATGTAGGAAAACTACTTTTTAAATTATCTCCGTTATTCCTGATGCGATTTTATTCCCCCAAAGCTTAAATTATACCCGGAATTAGGCTTTATATATCTGTGTAATAATCTTTTAATTTCCAAATTGCATTTTATGTTATGCATAGTTTAAACTGCTAAACTGAGGACAACCTGAAGCTTCGAATGCATTCAACCCAAGATTTCTCCCGTCCTATATTAGTATTAGTATTAATTACGATCATTGAATATACATACCAAGCTTCGTCTGTTTAATTCAAATGTTATCTCAGTGTTAACATACGGCTGTGAGAGTTGGAAAATAACAAAATCATTGGAGAACAAGCTGAATACATTCGAGAACAAATGTCTTAGAAAACTCATGAACATCAGTTGGAAAGAATTCAAGACTAATCGACAAATAAGAGAAGACTCTAGGCAGAAATATGTCTCCGACTATATACGGAAAAGACGATGGTCATATATCGGTCATGTCCTACGAATGCAAAACAACAGAATACCACTACAGGCGCTCACTTGGGTTCCTGAGGGTAAGAGGAAAAAAGGAAGACCAAAAGAAACACTCAGAAGAACAATAATAAGAGAAGGAAGAACGTTGGGCCTAAATAATGTGCAAGAGCTAAGAGGAGTGGCGTCACAACGAACAACCTGGAGAGCACTGGTTTCTGCCTTATGCACCGTGTTTGGTGCTTAAAGAATTTATTATTATTATTATTATATTAGTATTAGTAAAAGTATTATTACTTACGGGTAGAGTAACATTCCTAATATTGTTTTGGTACCCTCTTTCAAGTGGTACTTCTTCCAAAATGCTGTAGTAAAATTCCGAAGTTAATCAGGTTACACAGATTGGGCCTTGCCATCTTTATTTTCCCAGCGGTAGTAAACACAGGACCAAGAAAGCGTTTTCATTGGTTAGTGTATCATATCGTACTACAATGTATGGCGCGCGGTATGGTCAGAATTATTTAGAATTCGTGATGTGAGACAGACGTCATTTCACGACACGGAGCGAAAGGAGAAATGACCATCACGATGATGATTTGTTCCACTGTTCACTTTTGTGAACAATCGAACATTTATCGAGGTTGACCTAAAAGCGGGGAGAATCCCGGTAAAACGAGAACGAATGGGAACCGTAACCAGAGATTCTTGCCCTCTTTAGATTTAAGTCCTGAAGGTCTTTTATATTTGGATATGCGCCCTAATACAACCGACTTGGTTGAACGGGACGCACCTCACCAAAACGAGGCAAAATTTTATTTTATTTTTTTAAATTTATCCAGCTTTTTTCCGTTAAATTTGGTTTTTAAAGATGGCCTTCTTCATGCCCAATTACAGATCAGAATGATCTTTTTTGTTTTAAAAAAATGTTTCACTGATATGAGTTTGGAAATCCAGAGAGACTACTCTTCAGTACCTTTCAACTCTCCAAGTAGCATAGGAAGGAAAGGAAAGGATCCCGTTGAGGCATATTGGGAATATGGTGTTAGGCCAATATTTTCTTGACCATCGGCACACTAGGGATGATGTGGTCAGCATCACGCCGGCCGCCTTAACCTTCCCAGAAGTTGCTCTGGTACCCAATTGGAGAAGTAGCATAGACCCTCAACAAACTTATGCCAAGTCTTCCTTTTCCGTGCCATCAGCTCAAGGTCTTTCCATGTCTTCGTCAGTTTCATTTCTGCCATCAATGGTACCTATACCTTGTAGCGGTATGGCAGCTTGCGTACCCTGACAATCCCCAGAGCTATGCCAGTGGGAGTTTTACTCCTGGTAGGTTCAACCAAGCTGGACTGGTCTGTGTGGGTAGGGGTCAGACAAAAGCTGGTACCCTGGTCCTCCAGGTTGGGGGTTTTAGCATAGGGCTGACACCCCTGTCTATGTAAAAAAAATAATGAAGTTACGGAAACAACATCAAATGAACAAACTTTGCTGCGGGATGGACATTCGGAGTCTGTGGCTCGTATGACTGTCAGTGGTGAAAGCCGAAAGGAAGCCACTGACATGAAAACGGATGTCCTGACCGCAAAACAGGATACAAGAATAGGATTTTGGAATGTCAGGACAATGTACGAGACAGGTAAACTAAGACAGGTCACGGCAGAAATGAGAAACTATAGGTTACACATCCTGGGGATAAGCGAGAGCAGATGGACAGGGGCAGGAAAAGTTAAAACAGCAACAGGAGAAACAGTACTTTACTCTGGAAGAGAGGATGGACAGCACAGTGAAGGCGTAGCCATTATTCTACAGAAAGGGATAGAAAGGACATTACTGGAATGGAAACCCATCAACAACAGACTGATACGATTGAGATTGAGAGGGAGATTCACCAACACTACAATAATACAATGCTACGCACCAACGAATGATAGCGATGAGGAGGTCAAGGATGAATTCTATCAACAACTGCAGAAAGAAATGGAGGACACACCTAGATATGATCTTGTTATAGTAATGGGAGACCTCAATGCGAAAGTTGGTACACACAATACATATAATGAAAGAACAATGGGGAAATGCGGCAGCGGAATAGCAAACGAAAATGGGGATAAGCTAATAAGTTTCTGTAGCATTAACAACCTGGTCATTGGAGGAACACTTTTCCCACATAAGGAAATTCACAAGTTAACATGGGAATCACCAAATGGTCGGGACAGAAACCAGATAGACCACATCATGGTTAACGGTAGATGGAGACATGCATTACAAGATGTGAAGGTAAGAAGAGGTGCAGATGTGGGAAGCGATCACCATTTAGTAGTAGCAAAACTGAAAGTGAAACTAAGAAGGGCTGGACCAACTGTAACTACACAGAAAAGGTTTGACATCAGCAAATTGAAGGACCCCCTTACCAGAAAAGCTTTTGCGGCCGACATTAAGAAACGATGTCAATTTGCCAAAAGCCAGGAAAAGACATTGACTGATGATATAGACCAGAATTTCAACACCATTTCAACAATATATAAGGAAAGTAGCAAATCATGCTTAGGATTCCAGGAAAGGAAGAAGCAAGACTGGATAACACCAGAAACACTAAACACCATAAAGATGAGAAAGGAAATGAAAAGAAAGAAAACAGAAGCGAAGTCCCCCAGGTTAAAGCAACTATATAGCGAACAGTACAGTCAACTGGACAGGGAAGTTAAACGCCAAACCCGAGCCAACAAAAGGAATTTCCTAGATGATCTTGCAAAACAGGCAGAAGAAGCAGCACTGAGAAATGAACAAAGCACAGTATACAAAATAACTAAATTCATCAGCGGAAAACAAGGTGCAAACAATATTACATTAGTAAGAGATAAGCAAGGAAATCTCATCAAGACAGCAGAGGGAAAGGAAACAAGATGGGCAGAGCACTTCAGAGAAACTCTGAACAAGGAAATACCAGAGACACAATTGAATGTTCCTGAGGCTGAAAACGATCTAGATGTAAATACAGACATTCCACGAAAAGAAGAAATCATCACAGCAATCAAAGGGTTAAAGAACGGTAAAGCTCCGGGCCATGATAACTTAAATGCAGAGCTATTTAAGACAGACCCTGAGATCGCAGCAGAACTATTAGAACCACTATTTGCACAAGTGTGGGAAACGGGGACAACACCATCAGAGTGGAACAAAGGAATAATTGTCAAATTGCCCAAGAAGGGAGATCTTTCAGACTGTAATAATTGGAGAGGAATCACTCTTCTCTCAGTTCCCAGCAAAATACTAGGCAGGATAATTATACAGAGAATTTCAAAGGCAGTAGACTACAAACTGAGGAAAGAACAAGCAGGATT
The DNA here is from genome assembly GCA_024509875.1 of Oreohelix idahoensis. Lineage (NCBI taxonomy): Eukaryota > Metazoa > Mollusca > Gastropoda > Stylommatophora > Oreohelicidae > Oreohelix > Oreohelix idahoensis. The sequence continues at coordinate 13,279 of JAMPIV010005522.1, forward strand.
TAGAAAGAACAGATGATGTGTAGACCATATATTCACTCTCAGGAACATTATAGAGCAGTGCTCAGAATGGCAAAGACAGCTTTACATAAATTTTGTTGATTTTGAAAAGGCTTTTGACAGCATACATAGGGACAGTTTATGGAAAATACTGAGGGCTTATGGAATTCCAAGCTGCGTAGTGTCAATCATAAAAAGCCTCTATGCCAACTTTACGTGTAGTGTTGGGCAGAGCAACCTAACCTTCGAGGTGAAGACAGGAGTACGACAGGGATGCCCCTTATCAACCACTCTATTTTTAACAGTCATAGACTGGGTGATGCGCCAGACAACAGAGGGCAGTCCAAGAGGAATAAGATGGACTACATTTTCTACATTGGAAGATCTGGAATATGCAGATGACATTGCACTGCTGGCACATTCACATCAACACATCCAGGAAAAAACGGACAGACTTAATAAATTTAGCCAGCAGGTGGGCTTGAACATCAATTTAAAGAAGTCTGAGGTCATGACGCTCAATGTGAGCAACCCTGAGCCCATATCAGTAAGGAATCAGCAACTGGTACAGACAGATACCTTCACATACCTAGGAAGCATAGTAACACCAGACAGTGGGGCAGGCAAAGACATCAACATCAGAATGAATAAGGCAAGAACAGCCTTCTTTAGCCTAAATAACATCTGGAAGTCCTCCCAATACAGCACAAGCACAAAATTAAGATTATACCAGAGTTGCGTGCTTTCTGTGCTTCTCTATGGTGCGGAATGCTGGAGAGTCACAGAGAAGGAAATGTCAAAATTGTCCTCTTTTCACACAACATGCCTAAGAAAAATTCACCGAATCTTTTGGCCGAATACCATCACCAACCAAGATCTGCTTACTCGTAGCAAGCAAGAGGACATGCACACCATCATAGCTGGCAGACGCTGGAGCTGGGTTGGTTATGTCCTCAGAAGAGACCCCGATGCCATCACAAGAACAGCTATGCTTTGGACCCCTGAAGGAAAGCGAAAGAGAGGCCGATCAAAGACAACTTGGCGGAGGACTGTGGAGGCTGAGATGCAAAGAATGAACCAGAGTTGGGGCACTGTACGAAGGATGGCCACCGACCGTGCAAAGTGGAATCAATTTGTTGTTGCCCTACAAGACGCCACTAGGCGTGATGGCCACTGACTGCTTTGACGGTCCGTGGTTAAGGATCGAAGAAGAAGAAGAAGTCAGTTTCATTTATGTCTCCAGTTCTCTTCTCCATGTGTTCCTCGGGCTGCCTCTGCGTCTCTTACACTGGGGATTCCAGAACAAGGACTGCCTTGTAATGCTACCAACAGGTTTTCTCAGTGTGTGTCCCATCCATCTCCAGCGTCTTCTTCTCCTCATCTCTTGTTCCACTGGCGCTTGTCTAGTTCGTACCATCTGTTCCACATTAGTAGTCTTGTCATGCCACTTATATCCTTCTATTCTACGCACGCATCCATTTATGAAAGTCCGTAGTTTTTTTTGTTTTTTGTGTGTATTGTTCTCCATGTTTCGGAGACATACAATAGTACGGGCTTGACGTTTGAATTGAAGCTTCTGATATTTGTATTGGACCTAACTTCTTTTGATCTCCATATATCTCCCAGTGCAATGAAAGCTCCTGTACCCTTTTTTAAATTTTTTTTTTTCGAGATTACACGTACTGGTAATTTTATTACTGTAACGCGACAACGTTTTAATACTTGCATCTGCTTTGTCAAGCATTACCCATTAGGGATGTGTGCAAAACTGCTAGGCCCCCACCGACCGTGTGGGGCGACAGTTAGACCTGAATGATCGTTAGATCCCTGATTTTGCAACTGAAACGTGTTTTGTTATGCTGTATCTTTTCATCTGCTGTCATAACCAGAACAACTAATTACCGCATTAGTTAGAATAATACCCTCTCATGACACGTATCTGTCACATAGGGACTTAACCTTTGTTAATTGGAAACATGAATGTGGTACAAATAGACTGGGTCCGCTGCGTGCAGGACAACTTGTGGTTTTTACATGTATTTTCATTTCACTGGAATAGATCTTGCAGCTTTTTTATAAGTCATGCACGGTATAAATCGTGAAAAGATACGTTATTTGAATGTGCCTCTTGAGGAAAAAGTTGAATTTATTAGCTTCACGGGCAGTGGTATTTATAATGGAATCTCGTGCTGTTGTTGGGTAAGACGTCTTTCTTTCTTTCTTTCTTTCTTATTGTGTATAATCTCTTCGTAAAAGCTTCAGTCTCTAGAGACTATGTTTCTCATGTTCTTCCTCATGTCCAACTTTGAGACGATTTAACACCTTAAGACGGGAGGTTCTGGTATGTCGGTTTGCATTCCGTGTGTCCAAACCATTTCATTCTTTGGTGCCGTGTTACGTGCAAGATTTAATTCCAACAGTAGGCCCTACTGTTGTTGCTCGTCTTTTAACGCCGTGCGTTGTTGGTCATATAGCAGCATTAATATTTAATAAGATGAGTAATGACAATATTTAATAAGATAAGTAATGACAATATTTAATAAGATGAGTAATGACAATATTTAATAAGATGAGTAATGTCAATATTTAATAAGATAAGTAATGACAATATTTAATAAGATAAGTAATGACAATATTTAATAAGATGAGTAATGACAATATTTAATAAGATGAGTAATGACAATATTTAATAAGATGAGTAATGACAATATTTAATGAGTAATGACAATATTTAATAAGATGAGTAATGACAATATTTAATAAGATGAGTAATGACAATATTTAATAAGATGAGTAATGACAATATTTAATAAGATGAGTAATGACAATATTTAATAAGATGAGTAATGACAGTATTTTAAAAAAGAGAGTACGATCTCGATGTGGTCATTATCATCACCATTATCCTCATCATTTTCCTTTTGGGCTCCTTACGGAGCATGAAGTCACCATGGTTGCTGGTCCCTTTCCTGGAAACCTGCATCGATCATTCACATGTTCTTGCAGCGGTGAGTCCTGTGGCAGTTTATTTTACTTGAAGAGGTTACCAGCCCCATGCACAGTCTCATATTAGTCGCCTTGTACGACATGCCTGAGTGTAGTCCTTGTCTCTCTAGAGACCGCCGGGAACAACCACCTCCGCAAGGGGCATGATGATGATTGATTGGCCAAGCGGACAGAGTGCTGGTACTTGTGCGTTAATTCACCATCAAATTAATATTTTGGCAATTTATTACCCAAACCGAGAACCGTACTATTTCTTACATTTCTTTTCTTACAATTTTTTTCTTGTTTTCTCGCCTGAATCCAATCGCAGTCTAGGTGACATTTTTTGCCACCCCCTTACGCGACGTCACAAATCTCTTACCCACCCCGTCCGTCCTTTCTTTTTTTTTTTTGTGTAATCCGGAAAAAATACAACTTACTCGAATTTTTTTTTTTTTTACACTTTTGTCTCGTTTTGGTGAGGCGCGTCCCGTTCAACCTAGTCGGTTATATTAGGGCGCATGTCCAAATATAAAAGACCTTTAAGTCTAGGCAATTGCTAGTCATCATAATCATCATCAGCTTTCAAGTCCCTATCAGAGTCAGGTACCCATTTACAGCTGGTTAGACTGATGCGTGACACCTGTTCCCTTCTCGCTGCCGTTGCCTTCTCTAACTCAAGATCAGAGTCAGGTACCCTTTTACAGCTGGTTACACTGGTGCGTGACACCTGTTCCCTTCCTCGCTGCCGTTGCCTTCTCGAGGGCGGGTCTGTCGTAAGCGTGTCAACTATGAATGCACGAGGAACTTTTTTTTTTTTTACTTGCCCTCCCAAATCACAATGTGAAATCAACCTTTTTCAGTCAAGAAAAAGTACGGTTCTCAGTTTGGGTAATAAATTTCCAGAAATTGATTTTAGCGGTGAATTAACGCACAAGAACCCGGGATCGAAACCTGGTAGCGTCACAGCTCCAGTCTACTTAGCTGTAAATGGGTCATTAACTCGGCTGTTGAGTTAGGAAAGACATGAACAATCAGCATTCATACCCATCGACATTTGCTGAGGGAAACTGAGCACCTGTTGGTTTGCCCGGAGGGCAGTGATGTCGATTCTGATCAATAGTAATAATAATGCACCATTTAATCTGTTCTGTTCTGCTAAGCTGTAACGATGATGCTGAAAAGGAAAAGGCGAAGAAGAACATTGTTTATTCACCATCAGTTGGTGCTCTGTTATATAATACTGTATGTATAGTATAACACATTGATATGAAGACCATAGTAGAAGGAAGAGCTGAAGATAAACGTGCAAGACGAAGACAACGCTATAAGTGGGAAGATAACATCATGAGATGGACAGGAAAGAGTCTGTCAGAGTGCACTGCACCATCAAGATAACAGACGGAAGACATTGGAGACCGGTGCCGGCCGACTTTCAGTGTGGAGCTGGCAACTAATGATGTATAACAACGAAAGGAAAATCTGTGATGCATATATGCAAAAGAGTAGACTACATCTTACTGTATGGTGACGAGAGAAGCTTGAGACGTACTGTCAACTTTATAAGAGTAATATGTGGTTATTTGAGAGCGAATGAAGAAGAATACTGTAGCCTACCATGCATGTAAAAATGACTAAGGAGGGTTGGGAATTGGACCACCTACCCCGTCCTATACTGTAGATATTTTAAGCCACACAAACTTCTACACTGGAATGACAACGTCACCAATGTGGACACGAACCCGACGAATACCAATGGAACGAGAGATGAGAAGATACAGCTGACGATAGATAGGACGCACATTGAAAAACCCTGTTGACAGCATTAACAAACTCTGCCTAGGTCGGTACCAGGCCCGGCTGAAAAAAGTGAGGTGGGACGTCATGCTTGGAGGCCGTGAGGTGGCAGCCCCTCCACCTCTCAAAGGCACAACAGGTCAGTCACCTGTTTGCCACTGATTGCAAGAAACGACAGAGAGAAAACCATACTGGTCTTAAAGGCGACACACTGGCACGAATTACGGACTGGCCGTATGTATCATTGAACATTAGGAGTATTAACGGGAAAGAAGAGGCGCTGGTGGTGGAAACGAGGAATGCAAAATTTAAAGTCCTAGCTGTTACGGAAACTAAGAAAAAAGGACAAGAAGTTATGAATCTCAATGACAGCATGCTGCTTTACGGTAGAGTCCCCACAAGCGAAATAGCTAAAAGGGGCGTGGGTTGTATTGTGGCTAAAAACCAAACAGATAACACCAAATGATGGAACTTTGTCTGGAGCAAATTAAAGTGCTGAATCTAAAAGAAGAAGAAACCACAGTCAACCTTGTCATTATGTATGGGCCAAATGAAGATGAGCGAGCAGATGTCAAAGAAGAATTTTTTGAGCTGCTTCAAAATACAGTCTGGATGAAATTATCCTTCTCGGAGATTTCAGTGCCAGAGTTGGAAATGACCATACTAGAATGGGGTGGAGTTATTGGAAGATATGAAGAAGATACACTGAATTACAATGGAAAGCAACTCCTTAGATTCAGCATTGAGCAAAACCTTGTTATTACGAACACAAAATTCCTACATAAGAACGTACATTCATACACCAAAGATGAACCAACAAAGAATGAGAAATCAGTCATTGACTGTGCCGTTGTTAGGCAAAGCTCATTCTAGTATGTGCGGGATGCTAGAGTCTGGAGAGGGCCAGAGATTGAAAGTGATCACTACTTGCTGACAATTAAAATAACAAATAAAAGAGTTTCTCGACCTAGGCATTGCCCACCATCACACAAGAAACTAACTAACCAAAGCTGGAGAAATGAGGATTAAGGCCTACAATCTAAGAGAGCCAGAAGTTAAGACCAGGTATCAGGGGGCTTATTGTGACAGCATTGAACAACCTAGAAGAACGTTCAGATGACCTACAAGTAAAATAGTTACTTAAATTTAAAGGCATCATAAAAAACAGTTGCAGCAGAAGTATATGTCGAAGTTCGACTTGGGAAGAAGGGTAAGAGGACAGCCTGGTGGACAGAAGAAGTTAAAGAGAAAATTAGGGCGAAACAAGGGCATAGAAACAAAACTGAAAAGCTAAAAACACAGCAGGAAAAACAGAGAAATATAGAAAATATGTGATACTCAGAAAAGAAGCAAAGAACAATGTTCCAACATCAAAACAGAAATCCTGGGAAGAATTTGGAGAAAATTAGAAAAAGATGCTCAAGAAAACCAGAAATTTTTCTACAAGACCCTTAAGAACACGGGGAAAGAAAAACAGGGCCCACTTAAATTTATAAAGGACAAGCAAGGCAAATTGCTTCCTGCTCCAAAAGGAAGTAATGGAAAGATGGAAATAATATTTCTCAGAGCTCCTTGGCGTTGAGCAAGGTCAAGCATCAGAAATGATAAACACCATCATAAAGAGGAAACCAGTGGTGATGAAGATGGATTCAAAATAGAAGAACTGAAGGCAGTGCTGAAAAAAATCAAGATGGGCAAAGCAGCAGGACATGATGGTATAACACCAGAAATGGTAAAGTACATAGGATCAGCTGGTGACTTATTACTCCCGAGGGTCCTGCAGGCAGCCGGGCACCACAAGACCATAGCAAAGGATTGGGAGATTGCCTTCATAACACCCATATTAAAAAGGGTTACAAACGACGAGGCATATCCTTGCTCAGTGTCCCTGGTAAATTTTATTCCAGAATACTAAAGCAGAGACTCTGATGCGTGGCTGAGCCACAAATGGACGATGTCCAGTGTGGCTTCCGAGCAAATCGATGTACTCAGGACCTTAACAACTCAGGCAGCTGAATGAAAAGGCCCTTGAGGATAAAGGTGAGATGCATCTTTGTTTCTTGGATCTGGAGAAGGCGTTTGACAAGGTCCCGTGGAACAAACTTTGAGACTGCTTGGCAAGGAATAACATTGCAGCATCTCTGATCCATGCTATAAGAAGAGAGGGATGATCATCAGCAGCTCCAAAAGGTGATTTCACGAGGAGAAAAAAATGCATCATATTATTCCAGGAAAATAGATCATGGAACAATTCAACCACTTTAAATACCTCAGAATTGTCATAGACTAGAATAGAGGCATCAAAGAAGATTTGGCTACCTGAAGAGCAGCAGCTTGGGGACTTTTTCCGGCCATAAATAGAGGATTCCTCAGTAAGTCGGCAAGATGACGAAGATGGCTGTATACCGCTCCACATGTGTTCCAGTTTTGACTTATGGATGCGAGTCTTGAGAAAGGTGGTTGAAGTAACAAGAAGAGACATGGTCTACAACCAGACGAAACGTCAGGGTCTCAAAACCCATCCCCTGCAGACTCAAGTGAAATAGTCCCAGTTACGATGGTTTGGCCATGTCTGCAGAATGGAAGAAAATCGGCTACCACGACAAATATAGCAAACAACGAGTCAGGGATCCAGACCTCCAGGACGACCCAGAGTTCGCTGGGAGGACAACATTAGACAATCTCTGAAGGACCAAGGAATAAACTGGAGCGAGGCCAGAATAAAGACTGCCAATAGGATAGTATGGCATTCTCTCTGACAAACTTCGACAACTCTAGGTAAAAGAGGAACAACTAAGTAAGTAAGATAGCATTAGCAGACAGTCGTTGTCGTAGAATCCCTAGGGTAAATGAAGGAAAAGTGGACCGAAAAACGCGGAGAACAAAACTGGAGACATAAATGAAAATGGTGAAGAAGTCATAGAAAGCTGATGGTGCGCAGCAGGAAGACATAGCATGCATTTGTTGAAGGTATATGCTCTTTTGGGACACTGGAGGATAATGATGATTAAATAACAAAGGGGGAGTAATAAAAATGTATCGTATTCACGCTTCCCGTGTAGTTCCCATGAGTCCCTGAAGAGACGAGGGAAGAACATGACGACTACTACTGCCTCCACCATGTTGTATAAGGCCACTAACATAAGGTTGTGCATGGGCTGTGAAGCTCTTCATCTAAAACAAATTGTCACAGAACCACGTGCTGCAACAGCATGTTAATGCTTGGTGCAGGCTTCCTGAAACGGAACTGGCTGCATTGGTCGCTCGTAAAGGTAAAGGATTCCGTTACACGCACATTGAGGCATATTAGGAATATGGTGTTAGGCCCATATTTATTCTACCATCGGCGCACTAGGCGTGATGTGGTCCGCATCACGCCGGCCGCCTTAACCTGCCCAGAGTTGCTCTGGTACCCAATTCATGAGGCTGGGTCAACCCCCCAGAGCCGATTGCGGTCTAAAAAATCCCACCTCAACTGGAGATCGAACCATGGACCACCGAGCTAGGAAGCCAGTGCACTAACCACTGTGCTACCGATTGGTGGCTCTCCCAAGAAGTGCAAAGGAACATGATGACAGCTTTGTTGGAAATTTTTTTTTGTTTTTTTTTTCTGACATGATTTTATCTGCCAATCCATGTTTTCTTAACATCTTCAGCGCTTTTTGTCACGAGGTCACGGTGAAACCGACCGCACAGTGTATGTGGACAACAAGCTCTTGCCCACCGAAGACGTGGTCACTTTTCCTGACTATCCGGACAACACTGTGGTGTCATCTAAGGTATAGTACGAGTGTGTCTACGTATGACTAGAGCAGCGTGGCAGACTGACTGCGTGCGACTGACTGCGTGAGTGACTGACTGTTTCTTTCCCCCCCCCCCCCAGCAAAATTCAGATGTGCAGTGTGATTAAAAAGTCAGTTTCTATTTCAAACTGTTATTTCTTCACACCTATCCAACTAATGGCAGAGGGGAAGGACGGTGAACTGGACGCTGCCATATTGCGACTCCGTGTGTTTGCACGTAACATAAATTTCTTGAGCATGATTTATTATGGAATTAGACATTTGAGGCGTTATATATCATAATTGTAACCTATATCATGTTGAAATGGATACTTTTCGTTCATTTTAGTTGGATTTTGTTTATTTTTATAGTGGGTGTTTTGTAATGTGTCAAGGTAATGCGTTACTTTATCCGTATAATTAAAGTTCGGGCAAAATGGCAGACCTTGTTCCACTATCCTTTCCCTTTACCCAACTTATATATATATATATACACACACACACTACTACTCATCAAAAGTCAAGGGCCACCCTATTATTTTCAATACACTTTTATATAAGCGCATAGAATGATTAAATGAAGGAAGTTTTTAGTAAAAATGGGTGCAATATCTTCCTCTGACAGTTCTCTATGCACGTTAAGCATAAAAACAACTCACCGACAACCATGGTGATCACGTGCAATTTGGTTTGCTGACCATAAATTCACATTTTAAATCTGTTTTTTCAAACTTCCGTACAACCAAACAGGTGAAGTAATCGTGCTGATTGACATTCCACGTGCAATGGCGACTTTTCGTGAACAGAGTTCACTCTTAATTTCTTTTACAATCAGCAGACTTAGGGTAGTTTCATCACTTGCAAAAACCATGCCACCGAGAAGAAGTCTTGACACCTTACAAAGAATGAGGGCTATAGCGTGGGTTGAAAGTGGTTTATCTATCCGTGAGGTTGCTAGACGGCTTGCAGTGTCACACTCTACTATCCAAAGAATTTTGGAGAGATTTCAGGCCACAGGAAGTGTGGAGAATCGCCACCGGCCAGGTCGCCCTAGATGCACCAATAGACATGATGACCGGTGCCTCTTGTTGTCAGCCCTGCGCCATCGAACAGTGACTTGTTCCACTCTAAGATGTCAGCTGAGACAAACTGTAAACGTTAATGTCAGTCAAAGCACCATTCGCAGACGTTTACATGAATTTGGACTGGCTGCTCGACGTCCTGCAGTCAGAATCCCTCTTACTCCTGCTCATCGCAGAACCCGTGTTGCTTGGTGTCGCGAGCACATCCGATGGACAAGGCAACAATGGAGTCAAGTTCTCTTCACTGATGAATCTCGCTTCACTGTGTCATTCAATGATGGCAGGATTCGAGTTTGGAGACGACCAGGAGAGCGATTTACTGATGACACAATTCGAGAGGTGGATCGTTATGGTAGGGGTTCTGTCATGGCCTGGGGAGGCTTCTACAGACACGTCAGGACCCCACTCTACATCATCCAAGGCAACTTGACCGGCCCAAGATACCAGAACGAAATCTTGAGACCAATTGTTCAGCCTGCTCTGGAGGCCATAGGTGGTAATGCCATCCTCCAAGATGATAACGCTCGACCCCATCGAGCTCGTGTGGTGAATAAGTTTATTCAGCAACATGGGATCATCAGGATGGCGTGGCCAGCTCATTCACCTGACCTTTCTCCGATTGAGCACCTCTGGGATGTCCTTGGTCGAAGATTGTCAACAAATCACCCCCTGCCAATGGATGTTGCACAGCTGACTGCATTTCTGCTTCAGGAAGGGCAAGCTGTTCCTCGGGATACTCTTCGGACTTTTGTGGACTCGATGCGTCTACGCTGTCTTGAATGCCTTGCTGCAAACGGTGGTCATACCCGATTTTGAAATGTCTATTTGTCCAATATCTATTGTATGACTTTTGAAAAGGTGGGTGACACACTTCACAGCTTCATTGCGTTTGAATGTGTGTTTCCATTTCTTTACGTGACATGTCAATTTGGTATTCAATAAATGCCGTTTTGACTGATACCAATTACGTTTATATCAGATTTGTTTTATGGTTTCAACCAAGGTTTTTCTAAGTGGCCCTTGACTTTTGACGAGTAGTATATATATATGAAACAAACGTCAAGATACAAGATTAAAATAACTGAACGCCATTTAGAATGCTATACCACGTTTACATTACGACTGGACGCGACATCCGGCGTGTTCGTCATATGACGTCATAGCGGGAAGCCATTTTTGTTGTCTATTGTAACGTCCGTTTACCGGCCATTTTAGATTTTATTTTATTTTTATTCTGTTTCCAGAAAAACAAAAGAGAAACCAAAACTTATTAGTCAAATGGGAGGTATTGTTCCTTGTTATGACATTGCTTCATGTATATCTTTTAGTTACGAGTGATGATATAAGAATTTACAAAAGAATAAGTGATTTTTCAATCATCGTGCAGATCACGGGTCGGCAACCCAGGATCTACTGTAGTTACACTATATATGTATATATATATATATATATATATATATGTGTGTATATATATGTATATATATATATATATATATATATATATATATATATATATATATATATATATATATACACATATACATATACAGTACTTACTTTTAGGGTAGGGAAATTTCGGACATTTCCTGCCGGCATGTAAAACCGCAGTGTCCCAGGGATTTTCCGTATTCCCAACGAATACTCTCTAGCTAGCTACTAAAACATATTCGTGAACTGCACGAGATAGAAACGTGATCTTATCTTTGTAATGTTCATCATTCTCCCCCCCCCCCCCCCCCCCCCCCCCGGGCTTAAAATTACACGTATATATATATTTATATTTATATATACACACACTACTGGACAAAAGTTAAGGGCCGCCATTCAGTTTAGACAAGGTTTATATAATTCTTCGTGAGCAGGGTCGATTTTCCAAATGTCATGTAGCTTGAAATCTCTCAAGAAGTCTCTGAATGGTAGAGTGGGACACTGCTAAACGTCTTGCAACATGACGAACAGATTGACCATCCTGAATCCATGCCATGGCTCGACCACGGTCTACAGTGCTGAGACTTCTCCTTGGTGGCATGGCTAATGCAGTGATCGTTTCGACCACTTGTCATACTGATTTATTGCATACCAACGGTGAACACTCTTTACCGATGATCATTTTCCACGTGCATTCAAATTCAACTCACTTTTTCACCTTTTGAACTAGTGGGGCGTGTTGCAAAAACCACGAGTTTTTGCAGCAACAATGGCAATTTTCAAGTGCGGGTTAAAGTGACCCAGTTTTTGGACATTTAAAAAAAATTAACCTAGTGCACACAGAAATGTATACACATTTCTCTGAGCTCAGTTTTAATGACATTTTCACTTGTCTTTACAGTTTGCCAATCAATTATATGAACCTTGTCTAAACTGAATGGCGGCCCTTAACTTTTGTCCAGTAGTAGTAGTAGTGGTAGTAGTAGTATATATATATATATATATATATATATATATATATATATATATATATATATATATATATATATATATATATATATATATATATATATATATATATATATATATATATACACACACACACAGAGCCGGATTAACGTAGTAGCACAAGTAGCATATGCTACGGGCCCCGCGCTTTTAGGGGCCCCGCGCCAATAAATATGTACATAATTTTTTGGTCATCTTCTAATACGAGCGTTGATGGGAAGGTGCGAAGCTCCTGACCGGGTTGGAAGGAAAGTCCACTGACCCCCCAGCCTCGCAATGACATGTCATTGGGCCAAAAGAGCTGGAAAGCTAGAGTGCCGCTGGTTAGAGAGAAGAAACAAAAAATACGAGCGTTAAACCAATGATCTTGTGATTTATGCCATCTTTAGCGCCTTTTCATTTGGTGTCACGAAATTGTGAGAGAAAGAGCATAAGAGGGTGATTTAGTGTGACTCTTCATTATTTTAATCTTAACTATTTGCGGACGGAAGCCATTTAAGTGGCGTTGAAAATTTGGTCACGTTTGGACGGAAGCCACTTTTTTGGCTCTAGGCGACTGCCCCTCTAATTTTGTTTCGTTCTTTGTGAAATGAATTTGCATTAACAATAAAAACTAGAATTTAGGAAACGGAAATTTCCTGTTTTAATTGAGGTATACGGCGTGCTCGCACTCTCTTTCGATCTTAATTAAAATTTCTTGATTTGTAAGGTTAGAAAACTCAAAAAATGAGCAGTAGACACATAGATATTGGACGTAATTATGCTTCTGGAAGTGAAAAACATAAAGCGAAGGAAGAAAAAGAAAGAAAAGATCAACTTGTGATATCAAAAACACGTAGGCTGACAGAATATTTTGATGTTCATGGTGGTGGTACTCTAACCGGTGAAGCTGGAAGTACATGAACAACTAGTACTAGTGCAGGCTGTGCAGCAGAAAACATACAGCAAAACCCAGTATACACTGAGTCTGAATGTGAAAGAATAAGTGAAACGAAGAAGTACTCTAATGATATTCGTGACTGGCCGAACAATATAGATGACTGTGAGCATGAATATTGCATATCCAAGGGAAGTGAAAAATGTCAACATGTTGATAGTGCCTTCTCTTCATCCGTGCGATTGTATGACACTGAAAAGAAAACTCGATACTGTCAGAAGTCTTATTTTACACATATTCATAAACTTACAAACAAGCAACATGCAAGAAAATGGTTATGCTATTCAGAAAGTAAAGGGCGCCTATTCTGTTTCCCATGCAAGCTTATGAGTTCAGAATGTTCATCAAAGTTTACTGTGAAAGGGTTTAATGACTGGAAAAATGCAAGCAATCTATTGCGTCGACATGAAGAAAGCTCCTCACATAGACAAGCTTTAATTTCACTGTTGATGCGTAAAAACAAAGATGAACGTGTCGATTCCCATCTTGTGAAACAAATGGACATTCAAGAAAAGTATTGGCACAAACTTCTAGAGCGAATAATTGAAGTTGTGAAGTTTTTATCAGAACGAGGCCTTTCATTTCGTGGCAGTGATGAAATTGTTGGGTACCCTTATAACGGGAATTACTTAGGGTTGTTAGAATTACTGGCCAAGTTTGACCCTTTTCTGGCAGAGCATATAAGTACTCATGCAAACAAAGGATTTGGACATACATCATATCTATCTAAAACAACGTGTGAGGAATTCATCAATCTGATTGGATCCAGCATACTGGATCACATTCTCTGTGAAGTGAAGAAATACAAGTATTATTCCGTTTCATTGGATTCTACTCCAGATATATCTAATATGGACCAGCTGACTTTGACTGCGCTATGTTTTGCCATCTGGACCAGTTGAAAGATTTGTGACATTTTTGGATATGGAAGGTCATAGTGCTGAACAGCTTACTAAAAGTCTACTTAATTTTAAAAAGCAAATGACATTGATATTAAAGACTGCCGTGGTCAAAGTTATGACAACGCCAGCAACATGAGTGGCAAGTTTATATGATTACAAGCACGAATTAATTGATAATGATAATTACTATGCAAATTAAAAATGTATGTGTTCAAATATATTTGTGTTGTTTTATTAGTTTTTTTAAATATAGGGCCCCTTTCTTAACATATGCTACAGGCCCCGTACTAGCTTAATCCAGCCCTGCGTATATATATATATATATATATATATATATATATATATATATATATATATATATATATATATATATATATATATATATATATATATATATATATATATATATATATCGCAATGATTGTCGCCGAACGCTACGCACAGAATATGGGTATTTTAGAGTTATTTCCCTTTAGCAGTGTTTCGTGCTTTAGCAGTGTCTCGTGCATCGGGTCAAGGAATATGTCGTGAACTGTAATGTTGTTGTTGTCACATGTCTGTTCGTCTGGGGTATCATGACCATTTGATGCACAAACGACCTCGACCGGCGATGGACACCTATTCTGATGCAGTCGGCTCGGAATTATGTGCTCGATCGGCGTATCCAATAAAGTTAAAACGCTCCAGCACGGAACATTCAGTGAATGCGCGAAACACCGCTAAAGCACGAAACACTGAGGGGGGATGATGAACATTACAAAGATAAGATCACGTTTCTATCTCGTGCAGTTCACGAATATGATTTAGTAGCTAGCTCGAGAGTATTCGTTGGGAATACGGAAAATCCCTAGGACACTGCGGTTTTACATGCCGGCAGGAAATGTCCAAAATTTCCCTACCCTAAAAGTGTTTCTCTCTCCCCTCCCCCTCCCCGCAGTCGCCTAAAATTTACTAAATCATCCACTGGGATCTACCGACAGATCGGGATCTAATGGTTGCCGACCCCTGCTGTAGATTGACGGTGACGGTTTTTCCTGTGTTCACGTGCACGCATGAGCATTCTGAAGTCTGACGTTAAATAGTGTCATTTGGGAGGCTGATATTAATCAATATAGTTTGGGTGTCTGTTAGCTTATTAAATGATGCATTTTGGAATGTGTGCATGTTAGAATATGCTTGTTTCTTATTCTAGCATATTATGTATTGTCGTGTTTTGACCAGGCATGTTAAGTAGCGTTGTTTATTAGTCCGTCGTGATAATTGATGCAGTTTTTTATATCAATATTCACTGAGAAGAGAATTATGGGTGGACATTAAATTGATGAAGAAATGGAACAACCGTGAGCTGATGACACACGATCAGTGGCGTATCCTGGTAATGCGAGCTAGGCGTGCTGCTACTTAAAATGAATATGTACGCCTACTATTTAACTTCTTCCCCTCTTAATTTAAAAACCAACCATATTCAATTACGCAACGATAGTTATTAGGGGTATATGTCAATTATCTCCGAAATACTAATTAACTTACATCTTGAAACTCACTGTCACTGTAATAAACTGCATTCCCGGCAACTAACAAAAATTAATCACAAAAAACACTGGACGGACACAGCCGATTTTTACAACTCGAGAGCTGCAAGACCACCGCACGCATGTTCGTATTGTATTGACGTATCTGGTCATGACCCCGATCCACACAAACCAATCTTCAGACGTGAATCCGAAAGGTGCAGCACGCATTGTGACGGAATTACCCGAGAAACTTCGGGCGATTGTAACCAACCAATAAAAACTGCACTATAAAACGCGTCTGGGAAACTGAAACTAGATATACTCGTAGATTCTATGCGGGAAAATCCGTTATCCTGATGCGTGCGGTCCGAAAGCAGAACTTAAGAAGAGAAATATTTTATAGAATAATAAATTAAATTTTTATTTTCCTTCGGGCATAGGTGTGCGCAGCACGCACAGCACGCACAGCACACATAGTGAATACGCCACTGCACACGATAGGAGGACTTGGTATGGAATTTTTGATGTCCTATGTTAGTTGAAGTGTTCTGAATAAATGTTAAATATTATCTTTTGGAAGTATCGCTTGTTAATGGTACTTTGGGTTCCCGCCTTATGTACTTTGTGGATGTTCATTGGTGCCTTTAGAATTTAACAGTGTGGTCAGTATTGATTTTTTGTTGTTGGTGTTTTTGTTACATAATAAGTGTGGTTTTTTTTTTTTTGGTATATATTCTAAAATGTTACCGTGAGCAGAAAGGACGAAGTAAGCATAAAAAAAGAAAGAAAAAAAAAGAAACACATAACTAGTATCAACAATGTCGTATCTCGTGTTGTGTCTACTTGTTTTGTGTAGTATATTGATAATTCACTTCGTCTTTTGTCTGCACTGAAACACCCAGTCTTGTCGATGTCAAAAATAATTATGATCAGTTACTGACATTAAAGATAAGCATAAATGGGAAAATCCTGTAACAAGTCAAGACCTTCTCATATCTTCGTCATATAATAACAGAAGATGGCAGATGTGAAACAGAAATGAAGAAGAGAATAGGAATGGCCAAAGCTACTGTCGCGTGTGTATGAATAAATAGAGAATGTCTGAGTTAGACAGAATATAAATGATGTAATGTGAAATAGAGAGTCTAGAGTCACTAAAGAAATTATGGGGAGAGATATGACTTCTGGAGAGCAATAAGGCTACTTCTCCACCATACTCCGACTGACTTTTATGATGTCAATCTCTCACCCGTCCTCCAATGTTCAAATAGACTAATCTACTACAGTAAGGACATATGGCACAACATCAAGTGACAGAATAGAGGAGATTCTGACCACAGAGCAAATTTAAATATGTTTATTAAATGAAAAAAAAAAACCACAACATTTAATAAAAAATTAGTCTCCACAAGCTTTGTAAGATTAGTGAATTTATCACATAAACACCACAAGAACAAATGACAACCGACTTCACTCAATCACACACACGCCAAATCGCCTCACTACACACCACCACCGTTCACTTCCTGACACAATGGTATTGTCCAATTAAAGGGGTTAGGCTCCTAGCTCTTGATAATGAGAGCGGCCAGTCCTCTAAATGGGGTCAATGCTTGGCAGGTAATCCTCCGCTAGGAAAACTTACACAGTTCCACTTACGTGTGTTATACTAAGGCACTGAAGATAAGCTGCCTCTGGTACACTTAATAATTCCTAGGAAATAACACTTTTTGCTGCGGGTGGCCACCACAAAATAAACGAATCAAATTAATTATGGCTGAGACGATTTGCGCTCACTTGATCTATGTATGTAAATCCGAGACGATTAGTGATTACAGCCGGCAAGCAGGTTATCCAGAAACGACCCGATGGATATGCCCTCCGATAAAGGATGATGATGATGATGATGACTGGAACACAGGGGCCGGGAACTGGAAATCGTTGGCTTCTTCTTGGCGGGTACGTTGGTATACTCTACGGTGATGGGGCGCCAATGGGTGTGACAATGTTGCCCCGATGAGTGGAAGGCAACGCCGACAGCCCGTAGACATTGGCGATTTTAAATAGGCGGTGGGTAATTAAATCCACGATGACCACCTTGTAGACTGAACGCGGACAGAACGATTGGTCTGCCGTGGTACTGGTGGTTGATATTGCGAGGGCAGTATTGATGACCTCAAGGGGCACGTTGTTACAAGGGCCCAGTCTATTTCTGAAGGGTTGCTTAGTGCCACCAATAGAGCACAGTACAGGTTGACAAGCTCATAGTTTAAGAATCAGCGTCCACACTGCAACTGTTAAAGCTGTCAACTAATAAACACTTTGCTAGGTAGCAAGGATTCTTCTCGAGACGAAAAGAGGGTTAGAGAAGTCTGCTTAAATAGTAAGATAGAGCCCACATGTGTTCAATGAGCGTTTTTCTCAGCCCGCTCGAGATGAAACAAACAGACGTAAGACTTACGAGAGAGAGAGTCATCGGCCGCCTCGCGAGACGAGGAAATTGACGTAACGTTAGCACGCTTTAACCTTTTTACCAGCGTCCTTCAAAAGACGAGGACGGCAAAAATAAAAGACAGGGACTTTCCCCGTGCTGACGAGGACTCTGTAACTCAAAGAGGCTGAAACTTGCCGCTTCCCCCAAGAATCGCTACATAAAAGACAGACAAAATTTGCCGCTAATTCCCCGTAGAAAGGGGTGGGTTTAGCCTGACAAATCCAAGATTGACAGGACCCAAGACATAATTAGAGCTGTTAAGAGCAATTTGACAGAAACGTGGGCGTGGACAAGAGATGGAAAGAAAACAAGCAGACCACTCAGATTAAAAGGGCAGACATTTCCAATCAAATCACGACAGCTACATTCAACAACATGAGACAAATACTGGCATCTAAACAGTTAACTCGCAAATTAAAACGGAGAATCATAAAGTGATATATATATATACAAGGGGCTTATAGTCTTATATATATATGAAATATAAATATATATCGCATGAATATGAATATATTTATATATGGGTTTTCCCGCTATATATATATATATGACCGGATATATATTTATAGAGCTGTGATAAATATTTATATGTTACAGGGTGTTTATAAAGTCGCTGTGCAGTGAAATTTACGCCCGGGCGAGACTACGTCACCAGAAAAATGTTGACTGCTTTTGGGACGCCAAATGTGGTTTGGACAGTCCTATGCAGATCTTCTCACCAAACTAAGAAAGGTTGTGCTTGAAAACGAGGGATAACGCTGCACACGGGATTGCTTCAAGACAACACAGCATTGGAAGCCACAGAATATCATGACGTAAATTTGCATCAGACTTTTTTCGTGACGTAATTTCTAAAAAATATTTTTTCAAATGATCACTGCACAGCGACTTTATGGCAGAAAACACCCTGCTATACTGAAAAGGAATAAATATACAAAATTATAGCTCTCTGTATATATATATGTAGCCCCTTGTGTGTGTATATATATATATATATATATATATATATATATATATATTATATATATATATATATATATATATATATATATATATATATATATATATATATATATATATATATATAATTATATGGTTGTTGTTGTTTAACTAGGGCTGCTGAGCTTTTCGCTCTTTTGCAGCCAACACCAAGTTGAAGACTCCTTGGTATTATCTACACTGTAGATCTAGGCTTTTCCTGTGGCTTTTCTGCCATTCCGAAACGTGTTGAGTTGAAGTCATGAGCTCCAGCTTGGCTTGCATTGAAAGGATCTTCACATCTGGTCCCAAGCTAGAAGTAAGAAGCACTTGGCATACTGTGCATTCCCCGCCATCCAAGGGGCTCTCCAACTATGCAGAGCTAAAATACCGTGCTCTGGTTCTGGGCTCTCCCAAGGAATTGTCACGTCCTGCACAGAGCCACTTCTCAGCTCCCCGCTGGGTCCATAGTGAGATCCCCCTGCATGCAGTCAGAAACATGGACGATGAATAAGCAATTGGAAGAAAGAATTGAGACTCTTGAGATGTGGATATATAGAAGAATGGGGCGCATCTCATAGAATGGAAGAAAACAAATAAGGAGGTCCTAGAAAACCTATGTATGAAAAGAGAACTAATGAAGGACATCAAAATTAGGCAGCTAAAACATTTTGATCACATAAAAAGGCATAATACCTTGCAGAAGACCATAATAGAAGGGAGAGTTGAAGGCAGACGTGCAAGGGGAAGACAGCGCTATAAGTGGGTAGGTAACATCAAGAGATGGACAGGAAAGAGTCCACCAGCAAGACAAGAGACAGAAGACGTTGGAGATCCCTTACTGCCAACCTTCGTTGTGGAGATGGCAGCTGATGATGATGACGTTGTCTGCAGACTTTTGTATTTCTCCGTATTGATTAAAATATGTAGCATTGAGTATGTATTTACTTATATTTTTATCTATTTGAATAAGCTGAAATACTTCGGTTTGTTCATTATGTTTTCCTACACAAATTGCACCAGATTAACCTTTATTGGAACGCGCTGTTTATCCCCTCGTACTTTCTGTTTTGGAAGATGCACCGCAGAGGTGAAGAATAGAATTAAAAAAAGGTAGTCCCATAGCAGATACTTCCGTAGGGGAGTGAAGTGCTAGAGACTGCACTATGGTAGGGCCAGCAGTCATAGGTGAAGTGACCAGTTCCCTTCCTTACTTCCTTTTCTTTCCTTAACTCAAGTGCAAAGTCAGGTACCGATTTACAGCTGGGTAGGCTGAAGCGTGTCAACTCCGTGAATCGTACCCGGCACCTTTACCGACCAGCGCTCTAACAACTCTGTCAATCGGACGCTGAAGAATATAATGGCGCAGGCAAAAGCAGCATTAACCTCATGTAGTTAGGGGGGCTCTGAAAAGACAGAAAGGATAGGACTACTGGCCCCAGGCCACTAATATAAGGTTGTGGGCGGGGCTGGCTACCTCATTATGTCAAATAAATTGTCACAGAAACCACAGCTGCAGGAACACTTGAATGCTTGGTGCAGGATTCCTGCAAGGAGGGCACCTGCAGTGGCGGCTCTATGCTCTTAAGAAACGCAAAGGAAATTGATGATGAAAAATAGCAGTTCATTAGAATGACAAGTATTTTATGCAGTAACTCTTTGTCAGTGGAAGTAAGCGAGTCGTGGAGTCGGTCGTTTTTAGTGGAGTCGAGTCGGTAAAACATATCCGGACTCGCGACTCTGAATTTATGCCATATGACTAGTAAAAAACACTGCAGTCGGACTTCTGAAATTTCAGGAGTCGGAAAATTTTGTTTGGCCGACTCCACAATCCAGGAAATAAGAAGTTCTTCAGTGTTATGTAGAACCAATCCTGACATACAGAAAGTGAGTCATTGACAATTTGTAAACAAGTAGGAAAGATACTACAAGCGATAGAGATGTGGTTTTACAGAAGGGTGTAAACAATACCGCGCATAGCTAAACAGAGTTATGAGCATGTCCTGAAAGAGGCCAATGTGCAAAAAAAAAAACCTATTACTGACGACAGAAGGTAGCATTTCACTTTCCTCAGACATGTAATGAGAAGAAAAAGGTGGAATATATCGTGACAACAGGAAAGATCGAAGGGATAAAAGAGATAGAGGGCGACAAAGAGATAAGATACTTACTGGACAGTTTGACATCATGACATGGAAAGAAACCAACATCAGAATTGATAAACATTACAGGAGACAGGCTATTGGGGGAGAGGCATGATCGCCTACGCCACCAGACGTGGTACTTAAAGAAGACGACTTCCCGTTATTTTTGATTCTAGTTGAAATGAGTTGATGTACAGTTTTTGTTTTCTGTGGTTTGTGTTTTAAGTCGCTTGTTTTTGTCCGGCCTATGAGTAGCGGCGGGGGGTGTCAGTGGGCTGAATGTAGCGTGGATGTAACCATGGGATAGTAGCGTACGACTCAACGTGAAAAGTGTGCATGCATGTAAGGTAGTCGCTGACAGGAATGGATGCTGTACTGTACTTCCGTTTGTTTGTTTTTTTATTGTGACAGTATGAGCCGGTACCTAAAAAGTTAAGAGCAAAACTTTCAGACTATTATGATCTTGATTTGTGTGCTCGTCACTTCGACATTTAAGTTGTATCGGTAATGAAAAACAAAAGAATACGTAAGTTGTTGCAGTAAAATAAAAAGATAGGGAAATACAGTAAAACAAAACCAACTAACCCCTCAAAATGCTACTAGGTATAGAGAGGTTAGCCTATCCAATGTTGCAGATTAGCTGGAGAACCTTGCCTGTAGACTCTGCGTTCTATAGGGGACATGTCTGGTGATAGGGCAGGCCAATCAATCGTCACAATGTTCTGCTGCTGTAGATATTGCTGCGTAATGCATGCGGTGTGCGCACGTGCGTTATCCTGCTGGAGAAGCTGCAAGTCTGGATAATTTGTGAACGCAGGAGCAACCACTGCATCCAGAACCTCATCTCGATATGTCACAAAATTAACATTTCCACGGAAGTCGTGAAGAGGCAAGCGATGGTGAAAACTAAATCCTCCCCAAATGTGAATACTGCCACCTCCAAATCGGTTGTGCTGACGAACACAGCAATCTGCAAAGCGCTTTCCACACCGTCGCCAAATCCGCATACGTCCATCAGCAAAGGATATGTTGAATCTGCTCTCGGGACCCCAAGATGCAGCAATAGTGAATGCAGTCAGCGACCCATAGCTGTACTGCTTGCATCAGGACCAGCGAACCAGAGCTGGTCAAGACCGCACTCCACCTCCACGTGGTGGTCCTGGAAACAGTCTGCAGCAGTGCAGTCTGGCTGAGCGAGTGCGGATCGCAATGAGAAATCAAACCCGGTCCCTAAAAAATGCCGTGCTGAAGTCGGATGTGTCGACCGAAAGGTGCAGATATCACAGCTTAGGCGTAAACAGACACAACGCAACCACCGTCCTTTTCAGGGCGAACGAGGAAGAAGAAGAAGAATCTGCTCTCGTCTGTGAATAGGACTGCATTCCATTGCAGTCTAGTCCATCTGACATGTTGCTCTGCCCATTGCAGGCGCTGCTGACGATGTCTGTGAGTCAAGTTTGGCCCAACATAAGGTCGTCTTGCAGTAAGGCCTGTATCTCTGAGTCGTCGTATGACTGTCATTCGAGAGACTTGCCCACGTCTACCCACTATTGCTCTTGCTGTTTGACTTGCCGGGAGAGAACGATTCCTTAGGTGACTCAGCACAATATGACGATCTTGCGCAGGGGTAGTAACTCGTGGTTGGCCACTCCGAAGTCTATCCCGGGCACTGCCAGTGGTTCCGTAACGTTCATTGAGACGTACAATAGTGTGGGGGCAATTCATCCTTCTGGCAATGGCCCGCGAGCTCATTCCGGTCTCCAACATACCAATGGCTCGTTGGCGGTCGTTTTCAGATAGTCGTGGCATTTCAAGCACATGTACTGGGTGTTTTGTCTCAACGGTCTTTTTATACCGAGTATACTGCCACAACGCGTACACATTTTCAGGGTCATAGCTGTTGGGAATCGTGTTGCACGTTGTGGCGTGAGGTTTTATTTGGCTCACAGAAATAGAATTTCTGCAGAAAATGGTGAAGCCCCAGTGTCTGAGAGGACTACTGGTATCACAAATTAGTTACGGCTGTGAATGATCTGATGAATGACAACATGGCTCAGTATGATTTAGCAATAGCGAGACAAGACAGGTGTCTACTTGCAAAACATTATTTCTGATAAACTAATACATGGATATCATTCAATAATATAAATTCAATGCATGAATACATTCAATAATATAAATTCAATACATGAATACATCCCATAATATAAATTCAATACATGAATACATCCAATAATATGTACACCTAGGTGTGATACAACCATTTCCTTCCCCCTATAATATACCAGGCCCTCTCTGACAAGTGCTATAATATATCCTAACAATAACGTTATGTTCTTATGATAGGAGTATATGCGACGAGGACTGTTTGGTGATATATCAGGTTGGAGTTATATGGGACAATAGTTTGGAGTTAGATGAGACAATAGATTGAGTCCTAACAAGGACTGTTTTGGTTATTTTGCAGTTGGTCTGAGATAATAGATTGAAGTTATAGGAATATAATGTCAAAATGAACAACTATTTCGATGCTTTAGGCAAAATTGACAACGATATCACCACCAAGACAATCGATACTAAATGGGAACAACTGAGAACAGCAATGACAGAAGCAGCTGTAGCGACCACCGGATACCTAGTACATAAAAAGAAAAAATGGATGAGAGAAGATACTTGGGATAAAATACAAGAAAGGAAAACAGCAAAACTTAAACTACTAGCGGCAAGTACACATAATGCAGTTGAATCTTGCAAACTAACTTATAACTTGTTAAATAAAGAAGTGAAGACAAAAACTCGAAGAGATAAAAGACATTTCATCAATGAACTGGCCGTAGAAGCTGAAAATGCTGCAAGAACTGGTAATAGTAGGTGCCTTTATCAAATTACAAAACAACTATGTCACCAGCCTACTGTTATGGAAACACCTGTTAAAGGTAAATTAGGGAATTCAATACCAACAGAAAAAGAACAAATGAAGAGATGGGCTGAGCACTTCATGGAGGTGCTAAACAGACCACCACCAACAGTAACACCTGATTTTAATAATGAAACATCCACAACCACCTTGCCAATAACTTGCGATGAATTCACGCTGGACGAGATCAAACAAGCCGTTAAAAGATTAAAAAATTTTAAAGCTGCTGGAGTTGACGAAATTTCAGGGGAAATGATTAAAGCAGTTAATGACAACAACCTCTTGAGAATTTTAGATATTATAAATGAAGTATGGAGAGAAGAACAACCACCACAACAATGGAAAGACAGTATTATTGTAAAGTTACCGAAGAAAGGTGATCGATCAGACTGTAATAACTGGCGTGGTATATCTCTATTATCAGTACATGGAAAATTATTATGTTGCATGATGTTAGAAAGACTTAAATTGCATGCTGACGAAAAGATCAGAGAAGAACAAGCGGGTTTTCAGGCCGAAACGATCATGTATTGATCAAATATTCACACTAAGAACAATTATAGAAGAATCAGTGGAAAGGCAATCGCCACTTATTATCACCTTCGTCGATTTTCAAAAAGCCTTTGATAGTCTACACTGCCCATCATTGTGGGAAGATACTTACAATCTATGGTTTTCCAACAAAATATGTGAATATAATCAAAGCGCTATATGACAATGCAAGATGTTGTGTTAGAACAAATAAAGGGAATACAGAATGGTTTACAGTAGAAACAGGGGTGAAACAAGGCTGTATTATGTCACCACTACTTTTTGGAATAGCTATTGATTGGGTTATGAGAAACTATACCCACAATGAACAATTGGGTATAAAATGGACAAATGGAAAATTCCCTGGGGGACCTGGATTTCGCAGATGATGTAGCATTCTTAAGTTCAACACCAAGACAATCCCAAGAAGCAATAAATAATTTGTGTCATCTCTCGGTTAAAATTGGTCTCCAAATAAATGCCTCTAAAACTAAAGCTATGAACTTTTCTAACGAGACCTTTGATATCATCTTGAACGGGGAAAAACTACAGAAAGTTGAAAGTTTCAATTATTTAGGCAGTAAAATGACTCAGGATGGTGACACAACAAGAGAAATCCATACTAGAATTGCTTTGGCAGCTAGCGCCTTCAATAGATTATCTAACATTTGGAAATTACGATCAGTGAATATACATACCAAGCTTCGTCTGTTTAATTCAAATGTTATCTCAGTGTTAACATACGGCTGTGAGAGTTGGAAAATAACAAAATCATTGGAGAACAAGCTGAATACATTCGAGAACAAATGTCTTAGAAAACTCATGAACATCAGTTGGAAAGAATTCAAGACTAATCGACAAATAAGAGAAGACTCTAGGCAGAAATATGTCACCGACTATATAAGGAAAAGACGATGGTCATATATCGGTCATGTCCTACGAATGCAAAACAACAGAATACCACTACAGGCGCTCACTTGGGTTCCTGAGGGTAAGCGGAAAAAAAAAAGGAAGACCAAAAGAAACACTCAGAAGAACAATAATAAGAGAAGGAAGAACGTTGGGCCTAAATAATGTGCAAGAGCTAAGAGGAGTGGCGTCACAACGAACAACCTGGAGAGCACTGGTTTCTGCCTTATGCGCCGTGTTTGGCGCTTAAAGAATTTATTATTATAGGAGACAATAGATTGAGTCCTAACAAGGACTGTTTTGGTTATATGGCAGTTGGTCTTATATGAGAAAATAGACTGAAGTCATGTGAGACAATAGATTGAGTTATAGGAGACAATAGATTGAGGTATGCGTCCTATTAGTCTTCGTCTATTCAATCATAATAGGAAATACAATCATTATACTTAATTTCCCCAAGATACAATCAGTAACCTGATAGGTAGTATAAATGACACACAACAAATACCAACATTATAGACCTGCTGAAAGCCTATTTTCCTAAAGGTTATCGTAAATATATTTACCCTCTAAGATTCAAACCGGCCAGATTTTGACTCGACTTAGCAAAGCAGGCTGCAGGTCATTGCACTCCAGGTAAGCTATAAATCAAGGTGACAGCTTCTTCTCTTCAGTCGGTCGGTATCTCTGGCGTCGTGTCGGTGATGTGTGATTATGCATAAAATCCGCCTGATTATATAGGTAGGTGAAATCTTAAGCAAGGCTTTTGGTTGGTTCCTGGCGGAGCAAGCTGATTGGTTTCCTGCAGTTTAGTACCTGGTCTCATACAGCCTAATTTTATTCAGTTTTATTCCGCCATCTTGCGTGAACAAGATGGCCGTTAATTTATTCTGTCTCAGAGACTGGTGAACGTTGCTCGTTGATTGGGTGAAGCAAATCTGTATCTCGACATAGTGATTAACAAAGTAGTGGGTTACACTCGTTTCACGACATAGCCCCCTCCTTTCCTAGCTGTGACTTGTCATAGCTGACGTGTAAACCCCTGCTGTGGTTAATCCTTTTGCGTCTGTCCTTCCAGAGTACTAGGGTGTCGACTTAAAAAATCAGCTCCTACATTGTCTCTTCCCGGAATGTAATTCACGGTAAAGGAATAAGGCGCCAGAAGCAGACTCCACCTTAACAATCTCGAATTTAACTTTTTAGATGCAGCCAAGAATGTTAAAGGCTGATGATCGCTTTGGACAATGAAGTGTGTCCCATACAAGTAAGGTGAAAATTTGTTGATGGACCAAATTAGAGCTAAACATTCTTTCTCTATGGTCGAGTAGTTCAACTCAGCTGCATTCAGCTTCCTACTGGCGTAGGCGACTGGTAAAAGTTCCTCCGGCTGGGCTTTTGATTTCTGCAAGAGAGTTGCACCAATACCTATACTGCTAGCGTCCGTCCTTAATACAAATTCCTGTGTGATATCGGGTAGTGTAAGGATTGGTTTGCTGGTGAGTTTTTCTTTTAGCTCTGTGTAAGCTTTTTCACAATCAGCATTCCATTGGATTTTATCAGGCTGTCCTTTCTTCGTTAAGTTAGTTAATGGTGCACACAGAGAGTTAAAGTGGGGTATGTACTTCTGATAGAACCCACATAATGACACGAATGATCTCACATCTTTCTTCGTTTGAGGTCTGGGTGCCTTCTTTAACTTCTCTATATTCTTTGGGTCAGGAGACATATGACCTGTAGAAATAGTGTGACCTAAGAATTCCAACTCCTTACAACCGATATAGCACTTGGTTGGACGTGCAGTCAATCCAGTGGCTCTCAGTCTGTCAAACAACATGGAGAGCGCTACTATATGCTCTTCAAATGTGTTTGTAGCAACAAGAATGTCATCCATAAAGTTAGTGATATGGGGATTTTGTAGAGGTTCCAGTAATTTCCTCATCATTCTTGAAAAGATACTTGGAGCATTTTTCAGCCCAAAGGGTAGTACATTAAACTTGTAGTGTCCGTCTGATGTACTGAATGCCAGCATTTTCCTAACTTCTGGTTTCACTGGTATTTGGTAGTATCCCTTGCTTAGATCTACCTTCGATAAATACCTAGCCTTACTCAGTGTAGAGAACAGCTGGTTGGTGTCAGGTAATGGGTCCACCTGAGATTCTGTGATCGCATTAAGCTTCCGGTAGTCAATACATAACCTGTGTTCACCACTCGGTTTTCTCAATAGCACCACACTTGAGCTATAGGGAGAGTCTGACTTCGAGATAATTTCTCCTTCAACAGATAATCAACTTCCTCCCTTAGTGCTTGGGCTTTCGCATAGGGTATAGGGTATGTTCTCATGCATACTGGGGTAGGGTCGGTAACCTTCATGTCGTACTCTAACAGATTCGTCCGACCTGGCTTATCTGTGAGCACATCAGCATGGGTTTCCAACACTTTCTGAACCCTCTTCTTCTGCTCTGGAGTTAAATGTTCACTAATATTTACTTGAACATAATCCTCTGTAGTTGTGAGTGGATACTCCATAGAGTGAAGTGGTTCACCGTGCATTTCTGTTGCTATGGCTAGGGTCATGATATGTGCAACTTCTGATGATTCCTTGTCATAGTATTTTTTAAGAAGATTGACATGATATACCTTCTCCTTTCCTTTCTTGTCAATCTTATAATTGGTCCTGGAAAGTTTCTCCAGTATGACATAGGGTCCCTGCCATCCAATCTGCAATTTATTATTGCTGCTTGGCAACAGTAATAACACCTTTTCACCCACCTCCAGTTCCCTATCCTTTGCTTTTTTGTTGTAGTAGGCAGCATGCTTCCTCCTGGCCTGTCTTAAGTTATCATTGGCCAGTTTCCAACCTGCTTTCAATCGAGATGTCAACTCGTTGACGTACTGGTATGAGGAAGTCACTGTTTCCTCTGCCTTTTCATCAGTCCATGTCCGCAGCAATGCTTCCAGTGGACCTTTTATTGGTCTTCCAAACAACAATGTAGCTGGAGCCAATCCAGTTGAGTTGTGGGGTACTTCCCTATATGCAAATAGTGCAGCGGGTAAGTATGTATCCCAAGTATCAGGTTTTTCACTCGCCAGCTTTCTAAGGATTGAAATTAGCGTACCATTGAACCGCTCTACTTGACCGTTCCCTTGGGCATGGTAGGGACTACAATGATAGTGCCTGGCTTGAAATATCCTGAATACTTCTTGTGTTAGCTTTCCCTTAAACTGAGACCCATTGTCAGTCAATATCTGATGCGGGAAACCTAATCGGGTGAATATTGTCAACAGTGCCTCTGCCACATGCTTTGAATCTATAGCTGACATGGCCACTGCTTCTCCCCACATAGAGCAAGTATCAACCAAGGTTAAGATATATGCATTTCTCTTCTTGGTCCTAGTGAGGGGTCCAACAATATCCACTGCAACACGTTCAAACGGGGTTCCCATAATAGGCATTTCTCCCAGTGTTGCTGGTGCAGTCCTATGCTTAGGAGCTACTCTTTGGCATTCTGGACAGGATCTTACATATCTTTTTATGTCCTCTGTAATTCCTGGCCAAAAGTAGTGACAGGCTATCCTTTGTCCAGTGGCCCCTATTCCCATATGTCCACTGAAGGGTATAGCATGTCCTAGCGTCATAACCTCTCCCTGTAAGATTTTGGCACTACAAGCTGTCCATGCCCTTTAGGTCCTGTTCCAGCTTTTCTGTATAGTAGGCCATTCTTCATATACAAGTCTCCTTTCTCTGGAGGGTTATGGGCTTTAGGCAATTTGCCAAAACAAGGCTTCAATGTGCTGTCTGCTGCTTGAGCCTTTTTCATCTCTTCTGGATGAGTATTGATAGGATTCTCCTCCATTTTCCTGGAGCTTTCCCTGGTCTGGACTGTTGCCATAACTACAGGTTTTATAGGTTCTCCAAGGAAAAACATACCTACACCCCAAAATCAAAGGGTAAATAGGGTCGTCCATCACTGCTGCTTTGATTTCTCCTTCCACATAGCGAGAACTTATGTTGATTCGAGCTATGGGTAGTGTCATGGTTCTTGCTCCCTTGATCGGTCCTCTGATTTCCACTGTTTCTGTGGTTATCTGGTCAGGACTCACTAGAGAAGAACACACAACTGAATCAAAGTCCAATCCTGTGTCATATAAACACAGTACTTGAGTGCCATTCACGGTCACTTCCTCACAGACAGGGGGATGATGGAAGTCTTTCTGACTTACTGCCATTTCCTTCCTTCCCTGATTCCCTGTTGTAAGACATGCAGCATGATGAGGAGGATTCTTCCTTCTGCAGTCCGCAGTATTGTGGTTACTCATTAGACAAGTTTTACACCACTTTCCTTCCTTCCGGTAAGGTGTCTTATCCGATCTTAGAGGGTTTTTGTCCTTTTGGTCAAACCTTTGTTTGTTCCTTGTGGTATGGTCCTTTTGTTCATATTTGGTATAGTTTTGTGATGATTTGAAGTTTTCACCCTGCTTCTTCTTATTTCCTAATAATTCTGCCTGAGCTGCTTGATATCTCTCAGCAACAGTTACAATATCTTCCAATCTCTCTGCTCCTTGTTCCATGATAAACTTCCTCATTTCTTGAGGCATGGACTCTTTCACTTGCTCCATCATTATCATTTCTTTCAGATCCTGACACTTTCCTAAACTACTCCATTTTTCCAAATAAGTTTCCAGTCTAGCAGAGAATTGGTGATAGTTTTCTCCTGGAAGAAGTTTAGCGGTTCGGAATTTCTTTCTATATGATTCTGAGTTCTTTTCATATCTCACAAGCAGTGCCTGCTTCAGGATTTCATAATCTTCCTGGTCATCTCTTGAGAGCTTCAAATATACATCGTAGGCAACACCTCTCAATCCCTGAGATAGTTTAAGACTCCACTTTTCTTTCACTAAGCCATAGGTAGTGGCAAGTCTTTCGTATCTATCCAGGTACGACTCAATGGCGTCTTCTTTCTCAACAAATGGGTCCAGATGAAAATTCATGGCCCCACTTGAGGTGCTCTGGATGGAGCTATTCTCAGAGTGAGGTGAGCTACCACCATTATTGCCAGTATTTGCCTGAATTTCAAGCTCTTTTAATCTCAACTGATGGTCTCTCTCTGCTTGTAATTTCCTTTCCTCAGCTTCAGCCTCCCATTTCTTGGCTTCAATTTCTAATCTTTTGGTTTCTCTCTCAGCTTCCAGTCTTTTGTCTTCTCTCTCAGCTTCCAGTCTTTTGGCTTCTCTTTCAGCTTCCAGCCTTTTGTCTTCTCTCTCAGCTTCCAGTCTTTTGGTTTCTGCTTGCAACCGCCTTTCTTCAGCCTCTAATTGCAACTTTCTTTCTTCCCTATCCATGTGTTTGTCCACTTCTGTTGTGACATACTGAGTGAGAGCATCACCTGTCATATTTAATTCCTTACCCATCTGCATGATCGCAGTTCTGAACTTCACTAGATCAGCCATGGCGTTACTTAGATAGGGTATGTATATTTACTATAACCAAATTATTGTAATTAAACTTAATTACTTTAAATGAACAAAAGATTTCCGTGCAACTTTGTGAGCATCAACTATTTACTGAGTACTAAATGGTACTCCTCCTAAGAAAATAATTTTTTTAAAATCCTAAAATAGAATTTTTTTTCCCAAAAATCTGTTTCTTATGTTATCTATGGGTGGCACAAGATAGAATGTAGATAGATGAATAGACTAAGTATGGCTCAAGATATACAGAAATATCCCAGGAACGAGCCCCCAGTGTGGCGTGAGGTTTTATTTGGCTCACAGAAATAGAATTTCTGCAGAAAATGGTGAAGTCCCAGTGTCTGAGAGGACTACTGGTATCACAAATTAGTTACGGCTGTGAATGATCTGATCTCGAAACAATAGTAGAGAGGAGACCGACATAAAGTGCCACCTCCGCTGTGTAACTAACTGTGATATTAAAAAAAAAACAAGGAAACAGATTTTACTTAACAATGATAAAATTGACAAGTCGTTCAAATACAATTTCCTTATTATTTATTTAGTATATACACTATCTACTCTTGTGCTGAAGGGTGAATGTTGAAAATGGAATGTAATGAATTTGTAAGTTTACATATGATTTACAAATATTTATATTTATATAGATATGTAAATATATTATAACAAGTTTTCCAATTATAGGAACAAAAATTATATCAGCTGTGCTGTTATTCAATTATAGTACATGTATCAGCTGTGCTGTTAATTAAGGATATAACGTTTATCAGCTATGCTGTTATTTACGTATAATTTATCCACTATGATCTTATTATTGTCTCTTGCTACGCTAATTCACGTTTTCTTCATTGACTTAGATTTTGCTCACAATGCCGACAGAAATGGTACTAATGTGTACTCATCTCTTAGAAGTGCTGTCCTTCTTGGCTTGGTTGACACAAAACACCAGCTGTTGATCGTTTCGTTAGCCCACCCAAGACTGAGGGGGACTAAAGATGTAGAGTCTTGACAACCTCTATGCTCCTGCGGAGTTCCAGGCAGCTGGATTGACGACCCACGATCTCAGTTTTTATGACACGTATAAAACCTGTAACAAGCAAAAATAGGGGCTAATTTCTGTCCTCAAGCCCACCTATTTCTATTGTATATGATATGAGCGTGTCTCAGTGTCTGCATGTAGGATGAATGACAACATGGCTCAGTATGATTTAGCAATAGCGAGACAAGACAGGTGTCTACTTGCAAAACATTCTTTCTGATAAACTAATACATGGATATCATTCAATAATATAAATTCAATGCATGAATACATTCAATAATATAAATTCAATACATGAATACATCCCATAATATAAATTCAATACATGAATACATCCAATAATATGTACACCTAGGTGTGATACAACCATTTCCTTCCCCCTATAATATACCAGGCCCTCTCTGACAAGTGCTATAATATATCCTAACAATAACGTTATGTTCTTATGATAGGAGTATATGCGACGAGGACTGTTTGGTGATATATCAGGTTGGAGTTATATGGGACAATAGTTTGGAGTTAGATGAGACAATAGATTGAGTCCTAACAAGGACTGTTTTGGTTATATTGCAGTTGGTCTGAAATAATAGATTGAAGTTATAGGAGACAATAGATTGAGTCCTAACAAGGACTGTTTTGGTTATATGGCAGTTGGTCTTATATGAGATAATAGACTGAAGTCATGTGAGACAATAGATTGAGTTATAGGAGACAATAGATTGAGGTATGAGTCCTATTAGTCTTCATCTATTCAATCATAATAGGAAATACAATCATTATACTTAATTCCCCCAAGATACAATCAGTAACCTGATAGGTAGTATAAATGACACACAACAAATACCAACATTATAGACCTGCTGAAAGCCTATTTTCCTAAAGGTTATCGTAAATATATTTACCCTCTAAGATTCAAACCGGCCAGATTTTGACTCGACTTAGCAAAGCAGGCTGCAGGTCATTGCACTCCAGGTAAGCTATAAATCAAGGTGACAGCTTCTCCTCTTCAGTCGGTCGGTATCTCTGGCGTCGTGTCGGTGATGTGTGATTATGCATAAAATCCGCCCGATTATATAGGTAGGTGAATTCTTAAGCAAGGCTTTTGGTTGGTTCCTGGCGGAGCAAGCTGATTGGTTTTCTGCAGTTTAGTACCTGGTCTCATACAGCCTAATTTTATTCAGTTTTATTCCGCCATCTTGCGTGAACAAGATGGTCGTTAATTTATTCTGTCTCAGAGACTGGTGAACGTTGCTCGTTGATTGGGTGAAGCAAATCTGTATCTCGACAGTGATTAACAAAGTAGTGGGTTACACTCGTTTCACGACACACGTGTAACTTTCATTGTTTTCATGTAGTCTGTACACAAACCCGTGGGTTGAATCATGCACTTTCCATTCCAGCAGCCATTCGCTCTCTACCTCATGACAAACACGGGAAAAATCCATTCCCACACTTTTTTTTCCAGCTTCTCGGCATCAGTATATATAATAGTGGTGCGTTTTTAATGTGCTTCAGTATATATATGGTGACTGCGAGGCAGCCGGTTAGTTTGTTTACCAAGGTTTCCCTGCCCGTGGCTAAAGCTTATAGTGGCTCTTGTCTTGCTCGTGTGATGCACCAATCATAGAACATAAGGGGTATTTCAGTGCAGGTAGCAGTGCCACCAGTTCACTTCCCCCTCCCACCTTTCATGTCCTGTTAGGAAATGCCACCGTTTGGGAAGCATCTGCTTATTTCTCCAGTAATGAACTGGCTTAATATTTGGAGGTCGCCCCCAACTGTTCGCCATCTGTGAACATACCTAGCTGGGGTAAATGGCCCCTTCTTCTGCCAGGAAATACACATTAATTTCATCACACAGCTGGACATACAAACACAGATGTCCCTGTTTAATATTGGAAGGAACTAGGTCTTACAGGGAAGCCCTCACAGAAGATGATGCTCTTGCAATAACTAAAATTTGTTTTTCCTGTTTTTAAATGTTGTTTGCGTTTTGTTTTTAGTTTTTGTTTGGTGTGTTGAAGGAGGACAGGAAAGTGAGATAACGAGGTATAACTTTTGACTGACTTAGGAAAATTATGATATTGATAACAGACATGAGTGGATACTAAAATACGGATACTTTTCTAAGGAAACTTAATTAAATATGAATGAAAATTACCGCTGTTTTCGGAGTGGAGAGGGTGTGTAATTTTATGCATGCAGGCAATTTTCTCCCTTTTCCCGATAATTAATCTTTTTATTTTATTTTTTAACCTTTGATTGTTTATTTTTGTCCTTATATGTTTCATTAAGTTACCTGTTTTGTTTTTTTTTAATTTTGAAGTGCTCGAGCTTTGTTTTCTTTTGTTTCATTCCATTACAGTACACACTTTTGACATTTTTGCCAAAGAATCTGTTTGAGCAGTTTCAGAGAATAGCAAACTTCTATTTCTTGTGTGTAGCTTGTATTCAGGTAAGCATTTTGTGTCACTGGAGGTCTAGGATTAATGTCAACTTACCTGTGTGGCAGGGTTTCTTAACCTTTTTTTCTTTTTTTTGTGTGCCATGAACCCCTTTGATTTCCGATGAAGGCTCTGGACCCCTTTGATTGCCCAATAAAGGCTGTGGACCCCTTTGTTCAATAAAGGCTACAAACCCCTTTGATTGTCCAGTAAAGGCTACAAACCCCTTTGATTGTCCAATAAAGGCTGTGGACCCCTTTGTTCAATAAAGGCTACAAACCCCTTTGATTGTCCAGTAAAGGCTACAAACCCCTTTGATTGTCCAATAAAGGCTGTGGACCCCTTTGTTCAGTAAAGGCTACAAACCCCTTTGATTGTCCAGTAAAGGCTACAAACCCCTTTGATTGTCCAATAAAGGATGTGGACCCCTTTGTTCAATAAAGGCTACAAACCCCTTTGATTGTCCAATAAATGCTACAAACCCCTTTGATTGTCCAATAAAGGCTACAAACCCCTTTGATAGTCCAATAAAGGCTGTGGACCCCTTTGTTCAATAAAGGCTACAAACCCCTTTGATTGTCCAGTAAAGGCTGTGGACCCCTATGATAGCTATCGATCCCTTTGATTGTCCAGTAAAGGCTATGGACTTTCCTTAATTGTCCAATAAAGGTTATAAACCCCTTTGATTGTCCAATAAAGGCTTTGGATCCCATTGATTGTCCAGTAAAGGTTATGGACCCCTTTGATTGTCCAATAAAGGTTATGGACCCCTTTGATTGTCCAATAAAGGTTATGGACCCCTTTGATTGTCCATTAAAGGTTATGGACCCCTTTGATTGTCCAATAAAGGTTATTGACCCCTTTGATTGTCCAATAAAGGTTATGGACCCCTTTGATTGTTCAATAAAGGTTATGGACCCCTTTGATTGTTCAATAAAGTCTTCTTGAAAAAAAAGTTACATAAAAGTATAATTTAAAACCTAGAGTCCATTCATGAACCCCCCGAGGGGTCCATGGACCACAGGTTAAGAAACCCTCCTGTATGGTTTGGCTAAAAAATAAGATGTATAGAACAGTTAAAGTAAAACAAGAACTATAGAGTATAAAAATAGCACTGTGTGATAATGGTTAAAAACACATTCTCTGTGATAGCACAGTATTATTCATTGTGACCTTTCAGCTGCCTAGGGAGCAGAGGCCTTCACCAAACTCCTGCTAAGTCTTCCTGTCCAGTGCCATCAGCTCAGGGCTTTTCCTTGTCTTTGTGATCCCTTTCAATTCTGTCTCCTCCAGTTCTCATCTCCTTGTGTTTTTCTGTCTCTCTCAACTGTGGGATTCCAGAACAAGGACTGCCTTGTAGTGCTATCAGCAGGTTTCCTCAGTGTTATGTTCTATCCGTTGCCAGCGTCTTCTTGTTTTACTGGCACTTGGTTGGTTCACGTCATCAGTTCCACATTTGTGATCTTGTCTTTCCATTTAAATTCTTCAGTTTTACTTAAGCAACCCATTGATGAAAATCTGTAACTTTTTTGGTTGTTGTTCTCCTTGTTCTCCATGTTTCAGAGCCACACAATAACACTGACCTGACATTTGAGTTCAAGATTCTTATTTTTGCATTGGACTTGATTTCTTTGGATTTCCATACATTTCCCACTGCAATGAAAGCTATTGCCTTTTATATTCTTATTTTGATATGACTGACTGTCCCTCCAACTTTGTCTGTACTGTGGTTGCACTGTATGATAACAGTTAAAAACAAGAACAGTGTGTTCACAGTTTAAAAAGCTAGAACTGAATGACAAATCTAAGACGCTTCAAAAAGGGAATGCAGTCAGCGACCCATAGCTGACTGCTTGCGTCAGGGTCAGCAAACCAGAGCTGACCAAGACCCTACTCCACCTCCAAGTGGTGGTCCTGGAAACAGGCTGCATCACTGCAATCTGGCTGAGAGAGTAGGGATCAAAGTGGGAAGGCAAACCCGGTCCTAAAAAATGCCGTGCCGAAGTCGGATGTGTCGGGCCGAAAGGCGCAGATATCGCAGCCTTGCTGTAAAGGGCGACACAACGCAACCAATGTCCTTTTCAGGACGAACGCAGAAGAAGAAGAATGATGACAAAAAAAAAAAAAACCATATATATATATATATATATATATATATATAAAAGCATATGTGATATATTTGCTGGTGTAGATAAAATAGTATTATTAAAACTACCCCCAAATTATCTTCACCTGAGAGGGGTACACCAGTGAGAATAAACTTCCATAAGGGTTATTCATTTATTGTTAAGTTTCGGAGATATAAATTTACTGTATAGTTTTCATGTAGATTTTTCCAATCTACTATTCCCAGTACGCTAGAATCTAGGTATCTCTCATCCATCAAAAGCTGACATTATTTTTAATCTGCATATTTGTACTTTTCCTTTCATCACTATAGGTGTTTCTAACTCATCAAGGCAAAAATAACAAAGTAATATGTAATTACTAGTTCTTTTTTGGTAGTTGTTGGTTTTGCTGTTCATTTGTAAATATGTTGTTTAAAGTTACACGAAATGAGGATTTTGCTTCCTTGTTGTTTTGTTATTTATCTGCAAGTGAAAGAAATAAAAAGACAATTGCTATTAATGCAAGAATTTAGAATGCTTGAAATCCATGGCCGCAGGAAGTAAATACAATATGAACTTATTATTTGCTATAATGTTCATAAATTGCTGGCCTTAATTCTGAAGGGATACAGAACAGAAAAAATGTGATGTTTGTTAATTTTAGGCTATTTTCCCTCCTTTATTCTACTAAGACATACATTATCTAATTTTGTTTACCCCAATATTTTTAGATTACCAGTGTTGTTTTGGGGGTTTTTTTTCATCTTATTTAAAAAACGAATTTATAGGTTTTTTTTCCCTGTTGTGTGTATTTAGTGTTTTGTTTTGTTCTTTAAAAATAAATAATAATGAATACCAGTTATCATATCAAATAAATTATTGTGTCATGATTAAAATATTTAAAAAACATTATTCAGATAATGAACTGCGAATACAAGTTTTTGAATTATATTAGTAATTTTTATATATGTGAAACAAAATACAAAGCACACTAAACTGTTAACATCATTAACCTGTGACAGTTTTGCATTTGTTTTCCAGTAAATCTCAGCGCAAGCATATTTTTTAAATAATACATTTTATTTTCATATGCTAATTTATAGTACCCAGAAATATCAAGCATTTGCTTCTTATGCAGTAGATAGGTTCTTTGAAATTAATTTTCCATATGATGTTCTTGTAAATCCATCAAGCAAAATTGTCAACTAATTCTGTAACAAAGCTGATAAACATATTGATATCATGGATTCGCGTCTGTCCATTGTTATGTACACACTTCGCACATTTAAAATTGTGTTCATTGGTTGAAACTGCAGCCTATAATTTTTTTTCCCCTATGTAATATTTTTACACCTATAATGCATGGTGTGCTTTGTCAATGTCTACCTAGTGCATGACGTAGGTAAAATCCATCTATTGATCCTTCCTTTCCCTGTATGTAAAAGTGGACATTCTTTTAGTGCATTCTGTTATGTTAGCATCTAGTTAGAGATAAATACCATGTGACCACCTGGTCACATATATGCCAGGCAGAGAGTTATAATACATAATGTATTCTGTCACAAGAACCAGACAAGTGCCAGTGAAACAAGAGTTGAGAAGAAGACGCTGGCAGTGGATAGGACACACCCAGTTTGAACAAATACACCAGAAATACAATCATAATTTACACTATTTAAATATTATCCCAGTTTGAACAAATACACCAGAAATACAATCATAATTTACACTGCATTTAAATATTATCCCAGTTTGAACAAATACACCAGAAGTACAATCATAATTTACACTGTATTTAAATATTATCCCAGTTTGAACAAATACACCAGAATTACAATCATAATTTATACTGTATTTAAATATTATCCCAGTTTGAACAAATATGATTGAGGATGATTTTCCTTTGCACTCCTTGTGGAGCATGGAGACACAACTGTTGCTGATCTCCTTTGCAAGAAGCCTGCATCCAGCATTCACATGCTCTTGCAGCAGTACACAAGGTTTGAATTACACAAGGTTTGAACAAATATGCCTGACTGCAAATTATAAGAACTACACAAGGTTTGAACAAATATGCCTGACTACAAATTATAAGAACTACACAGGGTTTGAACAAATATGCCTGACTGCAAATTATAAGAACTACACAAGGTTTGAACAAATATGCCTGACTACAAATTATAAGAACTACACAAGGTTTGAACAAATATGCCTGACTACAAATTATAAGAACTACACAGGGTTTGAACAAATATGCCTGACTGCAAATTATAAGAACTACCCAGGGTTTGAACAAATATGCCTGACTACAAATTATAAGAACCACACAGGGTTTGAACAAATATGCCTGACTACAAATTATAAGAACTACTTACTTACTTACTTAGTCGTTCCCCTTCTACCGTGAGGTGTAGAGGTTTGGAAGAGAGAGCGCCAGACCATTCTATCAGCTGTCTTCTTCCTGGCCTGGTTCCATTCTAGTCCTCGGTCCTTCAAAGATTGTCTAATGTTGTCCTCCCAGCGGACTCTGGGTCGTCCTGGAGGTCTGGATCCCTGGCTCTTTGTTTCCCATGCTTGTCGTGGTAGCCAATCTTCTCCCATTCTGCAGACATGGCCAAACCATCTTAGTTGGGACTGTTCTACTTGGGTCTGCAGGGGGTGGGATTTTAGGCCTTGGTTGCGGACCATGTCTCTTCTTGTTACTTCAACAACCTTCCTCAGATACCTCATTTCTGAGGTTCGGATCTGGCTTTTTTGTGGGTTGTAGTCATTGCCCATGACTCGCATCCATATGTCAAGAATGGGACATAGGTGGAGCGGTATACAGCCATCTTCGTTTCTTACCAACCTCTTTCTTGCTGAGGAATCCACGATTTATGGCCTGAAAAAGTCTCCCAGCTGCTGCTTTTCGAGTGGCCAACTCTTCTTTGATGCCTCCCTTTCGGTCTATAATAGCTCCGAGATATTTAAGTGGTCGGAAACTACACAAGGTTTGAACAAATATGCCTGACTACAAATTATAAGAACTACACAAGGTTTGAACAAATATGCCTGACTGCAAATTATAAGAACTACACAAGGTTTGAACAAATATGCCTGACTACAAATTATAAGAACTACACAGGGTTTGAACAAATATGCCTGACTGCAAATTATAAGAACTACACAGGGTTTGAACAAATATGCCTGACTACAAATTGTAAGAACTACACAGGGTTTGAACAAATATGCCTGACTACAAATTATAAGAACTACACAGGGTTTGAACAAATATGCCTGACTGCAAATTATAAGAACTACACAGGGTTTGAACAAATATGCCTGACTACAAATTATAAGAACTACACAGGGTTTGAACAAATATGCCTGACTACAAATTATAAGAACTACACAAGGTTTGAACAAATATGCCTGACTACAAATTATAAGAACTACACAAGGTTTGAACAAATATGCCTGACTGCAAATTATAAGAACTACACAAGGTTTGAACAAATATGCCTGACTGCAAATTATAAGAACTACACAAGGTTTGAACAAATATGCCTGACTACAAATTATAAAATGCACTATATTCCATTGCTCATTGTGGTTATTGAGGTTTTCTGATAAGACAAAAACAAATAATAGGCCCACTGGGACTACTGGCCCCTTCTTTCCCCCCACCCTCCTTTACCATAAGCAGCAAATGAGGCAAGATTGCAGATGGGGCTGGCAACATCACCATGTATAACAGGTTGCTGCAGAAACCACCACTGTAAAAGCATATAAGTGCTTTGGTGCAGGTTTCCTGCAGTGATTTTCCCATGCAGTAAGAAGATAAGAAGCAGGAAGGACTTTTCAGTGACTGTCCCACTTCGCGCACGTTAGCCTGACATGCGGATAATAATTGTGCATGGTATGCTATCTCAGTGTCTAGTTTTCATAGATGTGCCACAGAGCCAGTTAAAATTAAAACTGTACTGTTATATTCTAATATTTGCAATTCATAGCTAAATGCATTTCATCAGCAGCAGCCTTTGTAAACATTTGACCAACACGTTGTCTTAATAGATGTAGGAGATAGTCAAAATTCTTACTTCATTATTCCATGCGTGGAGGCTTATCTGGAGTCATCTTTATATGACCACCAGCTATGCACAATGCTACAATATACATTTGTGGAAGTGAACCTTTGTGAGGCTAATTATACCCTCATTAACTCTTGAAATCACCCACACACTTCCAGGGATTCCCCCTGTAGTGAAACTTGTTGAGAACACAGCATTGCACACTAAGCTTGGAGAAGTCCCTGAGCCCCAGACGTGATTCTTTGGCTTTGACCTGGTTGACTTCATGCACTATGGACCCAGTGATAGGCAGGGGGAGCTGAGAAGTGACTCTGTGCAGGACGTGACAATTTCTTGGGAGAGCCCAGAACCAGAGTAAAGTATTTTAGCTCTGCATAGTTGGAGAGCCCCCTTGGATGGTGGGGAATGCACAGTATGCCACTTGCTTCTTACTCCAGCTTGGGACCAGATGTGATGATCCTTTAAATGCAAGCGAAGCTGGAGAAACTGGAGATCATGACTTCAACACAGCACATTTCAGAATGGCAGAAAAGCCACATGAACAGCCTTGATCTACATTTTAGATAATACCAAGGAATCGTCAGCTTGGTATTGGCTGCAAAAGAGCGAAAAGCTCAGCAGCCCTAGTTAAACAACACCTTCATTATTCCACGTCTCATTCTGCACAGGTTAATATAAATAATTAAATATAATAGAGGTAGGTACAAGAGGTCTAATGGCTGCCTCATTGTACATTCTACTCAAACTACTGGGTGTGAAAGATCGAAAGCACTTAAGAGGCTCAGTGATAGGGCGGAAAGGGTTTCATGTAAAAAAATTGCTAACTACTCATAATGTATGGAAAAACAATGAAGTAAGGTAATACAAACAACATGACATGTGAAAACAACAAATTCTAATATAAACTAACACTACTGACAACAATCTATATCAAATGACAATAGTTATTTTAATATAACACATAACTGAAAATAAAATGACACTAAATACCCTAATTATAACCGACAAATAGGTTGAACAGGGTCGACCAAAATGATGGTTGAGCAGAGACAAATGAACATCTTATACTAGTCCGCTCTCCTCTCATCTCCTTTAAAAAATAAAATGAAGGAAAGGGCTTCAATTTGGCTGTGGAAAAACCACAATGGGCTATGGAATTAGGGACAATAATTTTTATATAACACAGTGGTTACTTTCACAATTGCCTAACGCTGGCAGCATGGATAAAACCAGGATTGAAAATGAAAGTCGCAACCAAGATGGATTGGGTTCAGATCCCAACGCAGAATACCACAGGAGGAGGACACTTGGGAGTGATGACAAAAGTATGCCCACCCCTGATAGAGTGTAAAGAAAATAAAGGGCTGAAACACTTGTCTGATGGGAGGACCACTTATGATGATCAGATTGCCTCCTGTTGTATTGCTCTATTGTTGTTGTTATTGTTTAACTAGGGCTGCTGAGCTTCTCGCTCTTTTGCATCCAATACCAAGTTGAAGACTCCTTGGTATTATCAACACTGTAGATCTAGGCTTTTCCTGTGGTTTCTCTGCCATTCCGAAACATGTTGAGTTGAAGTCATGAGCTCCAGTTGCTGGCAATTAAAGGCTCATCACATCTGGTCCCTAGCTAGGAGGAAGAAGCATGTGGCTTACTGTGCATTCCCCGCCATCCATGGGAGCTCTCCAGATATGCAGAGCTAAAATACTGTACTCTGGTTCTGGGCTTTCCCAAGGAATTGACACATCCTACACAAAGCCACTTCTCAGCTCCCCCCTGCCCATCATTGGCCCTTAGCGAGTTCCTTCTGCATGCAGCCAACCAGGTAAAAAGCCGTAGCTACGTCTGGGGCTCAAGTGACTCCTCCTAGCTTAGCATGCAATGCTGAGTTCTCAACATGTTTCGCCACAAGGGCAATTCCAGGAAGCGTGTGGATGATTTCAAGAGTCAGTGAGAGTGTAATTAACCTCAGAAACAGGTTTATTTCCACATGATGTGAATACTGTTGCATTGTGCATAGCTGGTGATCATATAAGGATGACTCCAGATATGCCTGCATGTATTGTAATGCTCTATATAGAGTTTCCTATCATACACCAGTACTTATGTGCGCGCCCACCCCCCTGTATTTCCTAGGGGTCTCTGAGGAAACAAAGGAAGAATAGGATCACTGCTACTTCAGGCATGTCGTAAGAAGGGACTAATTTGAGGCTGTTTATGGAGTCAGCAAACTTTTCATGTCAAATAAATGGCTAGAAAAACCAGCACCACTTAAGAGGCCATGGATACTTTAGTCCAGGTGTTTCCTACAAGGTGACCAGCTGTAGTGGTGACCCCATGCTTCACGAGACGCAAACAAGGGATTAGATGATGACAGAAGAATATATTTGTGTTTGTGTGTAAGAGTGCTTGTTTAAGTATATGAGTCTGTCTGCCTGTCTGTATATGTGTGTCTGTGCATGTGGCTGTGTCTCAAACAGACGTAAATATTTCAAATTTTTCATCTGTCATTTTGCACATTTTTTGCATATTTCACCGCAGAGTATTCTCTGTTATTATGCCAGATAAGCTATTATAATTTATTTCACACTTCCAGTTTAGATCTTCTGAAGCTCGCTGCCACATTTTTTTTTTTTTTTTTGGCCAGATATCGTATTCTGATATTTTTAGGTCAGGTAGACATTCACCATCACCCTTCAACTCTCCAAGGAGCATACGTCTCCAACAAACTCATACTAAGTCGTTCTGCCCCGTGTCATCAGCTGCAGGCTTTTCCGTGTCTTCCGCATAATTTTATTTCTGTCTCCAGTTCTCTTCTCCATGTGTTTTTTGGTATACCTCTCATACCCTGAGGGTTCCAGAACAAGGACTGCCTTGCAATGCCATCAACAGGTTTCCTCAATGTATGCCGTATCCATTGCCAGTGTCGTCTTATCATCTCTTATTCCACTGGCACTTGTGTGGTTCTTTGTCATCAGTTCCACATTAATTATCTTATCATACCATTTCAATCATTCTGTTTAACACAAGCACACATTTATGAAAGCTTTTAGCTTTTGGGTTGTTTTTGTTGTTCTCCATGTTTCAGAGCCATACAATAGGACTGATTTGACATTTGAGTTAAAGATTTTTACTTTTATGTTGAACTTGATTTCTTTTCATTTTTGTTTATTTCCTGGGACCCAAAGATGCAGCAATAGAGAATGCAGTCAGCGACCCATAGCTTGACTGCTTGCATCAGGGTCAGCTAACCAGAGCTGACCAAGACCCTACTCCACCTCCACGTGGTGGTCCTGGAAACAGGCTGCATCACTGCAGTCTGGCTGAGAGAGTAGGGATTGAAGAGGGAAGGCAAACCCGATCCCAAAAAATGCCGTGCTGAAGTTGGATGTGTCGGCCGAAAGGCGCAGATATTGCAGCTCCGGTGTAAACAGACACAACGCAACCAACGTCCTTTTCAGGACGAACGAGGAAGAAGAAGAAGTATATTTTCTAATGCACTGAAAGCACCTTTAGAGACAGACATTCATTATTTCAAAAAATGTTTCATTTTGCAAAATTCTGCTCTTGTACAGTTCGTCATTGATACTCCAGTTACGCCCTTGACCAGTATCCTACCTCTTGGCTTTGTGATAGCTGTTACTGCTATCAAGCAGGTAAGAAATTTATGTTACTGTTATCCATGTTAACATAACCATCGAAGTTAGACTTGTGTTGTAAGTTTTAGATATTTGTGTAACAACAAAGAGCGTCTGATTGGCTAAATGGTAAGAATGTTTGCCTCTCATGATCAAGTTACTACCAGCTGGTTCTAGGATCGAAAACTTGTTGCGTCACCCTCCAGTCTATCCAGCTGTAAATAAAGAAATAAATAAGACACAAAAGGATAAGTGTTGTTCATCCATCACTGGTGATGAGGACCACTCTGTTCATCCAATTATTAGGAATATGGATAAGTAGAAAACTAGAGAACAGAAAAACAACAGAAGTGATAGGCTTACCAGAGATTACAACCCAGGATGGGTATCTGTATCTACTCTTGAGTTAGGGAAGGCAAAAGCAACCAGGAATGAAACTGTTTACCGCTTCCTCATAAAGCTAGACCAGTTATACACTTCACTCCCCTATGGTTGAATCTGCTATGGGACTATTTTTACCTTTTTTGTAACAGTGAAGAACGAGAAGTGAAAATAAGATGCTGGCATTGGATAGAACAAACATTGAGAAAAGCAGTTGGTAGCATGACAAGGCAGTTCCTATTCT
The DNA here is from genome assembly GCA_024509875.1 of Oreohelix idahoensis. Classification (NCBI taxonomy): domain Eukaryota; kingdom Metazoa; phylum Mollusca; class Gastropoda; order Stylommatophora; family Oreohelicidae; genus Oreohelix; species Oreohelix idahoensis. Next base: position 58,077 of record JAMPIV010005522.1, read on the forward strand.
GGGAATCTCCAGGGTAACAAAAATAGAAGGAGACCAGAAAAAAAAACAACACATATAGAAGAGAAGCGTAGGCAAATGATGAAAGGGATAGAGAAGGCATGGAAATGTCTTGAATGGATGGCATATGCCAGGACGGCTTGAAGGGTATTTGTTGATAATTGATGCTCCTCAGAGAGCTGTAAGGTAACTAATGAATGAATAACAATAATAGTAATTAATGAATGAATAACAATAATGGTAATTAAAGGATTAATAACAATAACGTTAATGAATGAATAACAAAGAAGGTAACTAATGAATGAATAACAAAAATAGTAATTAAGGAATGAATAACAATAATGGTAATTAAAGGATTAATAACAATAACGTTAATGAATGAATAACAAAGAAGGTAACTAATGAATGAATAACAATAATAGTAATTAAGGAATGAATAACAATAATGGTGATTAAGGAATTAATAACAAAAACGTTAATGAATGAATAACAAAGAAGGTAAATAATAAATGAATGACATTAAAGGTAATTAATGAATAACAATATAGGTAATTAATGAAGAACAATAAAGGTAATTAATTAACGAATAACAATAAATGTAATTAATTAACAAATAACAATAAATGTAATTAATGAATGAATAGCAATAAATGTAATTAATGAATAACAATAAAGGTAATAAATTAATGAATAAAAATAAAGGTAATTAATGAATCAATAACAATAAAGGAAATAATGAATCAATAACAATAAAGGCAGTTAGTGAATCAATAACAATAAAGATAATTAGTAGATCAATAACAATGAAGGTAATTAATGAATCAATAACAATAAAGGTAATTAGTGAATCGATAACAATAAAGATAATTAATGAATCAATAACAATAAAGATAATTAGTGAATCCGCAACAATAAAGGTAATTAATGAATGAGCAACAATAAAGGTAATTAACACATTAACTACCGAATTGAAAAACACACTGTGGCCGAATTAAATTTTGTTCCCATTTTCATTCTGTAGGTGTATGAAGGATTTAATCTGTAGTTTTCTTAATTTTAAACAGATTTTTATGAATTATATGTCATTTTGATCATAATTGAATGTACTATTGCCTAAAGCTGATAAAAGGAAAGTTTGCATAAGATGGTAGATATTATTAGTAATGTAAAATGATTGACAGACAAAAGTCAATTCAAATTTGTTTCCAAATTATCAACTTATGTTCAAATTTCTTGTTTCTATGGTAGGTAATACCTTTCTTTAGGTGATTATCATGTAGTATATCCAATAACAAGAAAAACAAGCCCAAGAACACACACACTGACTAATATTTACACTATTGGTAGCTTACATTATCACACCTATGCCACTTCCCAAAAATGTCTGAAATTTTTTCCTCATTTTCTACCTGTAAGTGTTTGGAGAACTTAAGCTGCAGATTTATTAATTTTAGACAGATTTTTATTAATTATATTTCATTTTGATGATAAATAAATGTACTATTGCCTAAAGCTGAAAAATATATGTTTATTTAGAATGGTAGTGTTGCTGTCGTTTTTGACGGTTTCATAAGACGTAGATCTATTTAATACTTTTGATGATCTAAGTTAGAGAACTGTTTATGAACTCCCTGGGACAGGTTGATTTGGGGTTATCTTCCCTTTGTTTTATTCATTGTTGTTGACCTGTCTTAAGTCGGGGTTAACTGTTCTCAGATCTGTGCTGTCTACACATGCGCAAGTTTTTTGAGCGCGAACCGAGAGACTTCCGTCTGTGAGTGATGATCTGGGTTCTGACTGGACTAGTATGTCCGTGGTACTTCTCTGCTTTATCTGGGGGAAAGATAGTCTTCAGTGTGACTGTGATGTCAGTGATTCTCCCCAGAGTTATTCTGTTCGTCATGAATGACGACAGTTGTTATTTGTGTATTTCTCGGATTCTGTCAAAGGTAAAAGAAACTTAATTATTATGCCTAAGTTGCAGAACATTTTGTGGCAACCTGTGAGTAGAGCTCACAGTCCTTTGAGATGCAGAGTCCATTATTTGTGCTCGATGTAGCCAACTAAGACTATTCGTCTAACTGTTATACAGAAACCCAGTGAAGATATATTATTATGAAAACCGCATGTTGGCGGTATGTTTCGGCATGGATGATTATGCCTGCCTATGAAGAATACACAGTTGTTTACATTATTATAGAGGCCCGACATTTCGGCTGATATCTTTGAGCAGAAGAAGATGTATCTGGCGTGTTATGCCAGTTGAATTGCAGCATTATTATTATGCAATTGGGAACTCGCCTTTTGGTACGGCGGAGTTGTTTAAAGTACCTGACACGTTGAGTCAGTGGTACGTGAGCTGCAGTATGAACTATGTGTTAAAGGACAGACCATTGTCGATAACGTCCTGATAGATGAGTCGTTCAAGCTTTATAATGCCAGATGTTTTTGCCAGTCATTTCCAGTTTATATGATGTCCTTGATCCTCGTCCATTTGACTGTAACTGTTGATGTCACTGTGTCTCGTAAATAAATGGTTGAAAAGTTCCAGCAGTTGCAACAATTACTGACTACTGCATGTGAGTGAGTGGGTGCTTTGTTTACCTGTCAAAGAGCCTAAACGCATTCGTGTTGTCTACACACCCACATCATTTATCAACCCACACAAACTTCGAGTACTTCACATTCAAGAGATGTATGATGTTTGAATGTCAACATGACACCCTGTTAGCCACTCAACGTCTGGTGAGCTAATCATGCACAACAACGCTGTTTGGCCCAGGTCGTACTGACTACGCACGCACAGAAACCTACAGTAACACCGTGCAGGAACATTGAGGTAGATCGTACAGCCTTCAACATTGTAGTGGCGCATCAACACATCCATATAATAACAGTACACAGTAAAGATATCGTTACATTCCTGGTACCCATGAAAAAAACCACTGTTACAGGTAGATATTATCAATAATATAATATGATTGAAAGAAAGAAAAAGCATGCAACATTTTTTTTAAATTATCAACTTATGTTCAGATTTCTTGTTTCTATGGTAGGTAATACCTTTCTCTTGGTAATTATCATGTTGTTTATCCAATAACAAGAAAAACAAGCCCAAGAACACACACACTGACTAATATTTACACTATTGGTAGCTTTCATTATCACACCTATGCCACTTCCCAAAAATGTCTGAAATTTTTTCCCTGTAAGTGTTTGGAGAACTTAAGCTGCAGATTTATTAATTTTAAACAGATTTTTATTAATTATATGTCATTTTGATGATAAATGAATGTACTGTTGCCTAAAGCTTTAAAATATATGTTTATTTAGAATGGTAGATATTATCAATAATATAAAATGATTGAAAGAAAGAAAAAGCATGCAACTTTTTTTTTAAATTATCAACTTATGTTCAAATTTCTTGTTTCTATGGTAGGTAATACCTTTCTCCTGGTGATTATCATGTAGTATATCCAATAACAAGAAAAACAAACCCAAGAACACACACACTGACTAATATTTTTACTATTGGTAACTTACATAATCACACCTATGCCACTTCCCAAAAATGTCTGAAATTTTTTCCTCATTTTCTTCCTGTAAGTGTTTGGAGAACTTAAGCTGAAGATTTATTAATTTTAAACAGATTTTTATTAATTATATGTCATTTTGATGATAAATGAATTTACTGTTGCCCAACGCTGAAAGATATATGTTTATTTAGAATAGTAGATATTATCAATAGTATAAAATGATTGAAAGAAAGAAAAAGCATACTGTTGCGTGATAAATTCTCGCAACATCGTTTTTTACAATATCTATTTTATAACGCAAGGGCAACAACTGCTTGAAATTTATAGTCACTTTTCTCGGTAAGCATTTGTCTTCTCGCGTTGGTATCGAATGCAGTTAAGTTTGAGCTGTGGTCATTTTGCGCTGGACTGCGCATGACTTGTCTTGCTTCTTGGTCGATCGGTTTCCGCCCACGACTAGTGGTGTGAGCGATTTGGAATGGCGAAAGAGATGCCTCGTTGAAGAGGGGATCTCCGCTATTTTTTGTTCTGTCAGGGATGTGTAGTCCTCTTAATGGATATTTCGTTTATTCGAGATAATACCTCTAGTGTTTCCCACATGTCGGGAGGCGTGATATTTCTGTGTATTTCATGAAAGCAAGGTAAATTGACTCTTTCATTAACTCTATTGATTTTGGGTCGTGAGCGATTTCGATTCATAGCCTGTCTGCGAAAGTCGTCGTCACGAGATGTTTTTTCCCAGCTCACATGTCGCTGCATTGTACTGCATCGGTTGATGCAGGTACCAAGGACCATTACTTGCTACTTTGTTAAATGAACTAGGTTTAGAAAACCTTTATTATCTAGAGGATATTCTTGAGGACATTATTTATACTTCGGCAGACGTGTCTGTCTTGCTGAAGTCAAACTAAGGAGAGTGAACTGATCTCATACATCTGGTTATCTTCTGGCTGTTATAGAAAAGGATGGAGTTTTTCACCTGACTACATTTACAGCACTATGAAATATAACATGCATCTGACTCATCATTGTAATGCTGTCTACCGTCTATTGCTGTATTGAATGTTGCTGTGATAATGACTGTTTGATGTGCCTACACATTTGCGTAACCATTTTGTCACTGTGGCGTCCACAATAAATAATGAAGAAAAACGTCAACGGCTGTTTCAAGACTCATTGACTTTATACGTCGTGAGTTTACTGACGTCCTATGTGGATTGCCCTGTTATTGTTGTATGAACATTGTTTTGACTGAACACATCTACACACTACACAAAACCAGACATGCGGATACCATCCATCATCATATGGCATCACGCATCATTTGGTGGCCATAAGCTGGTTTGATTCTGGTACCAGCAAACACGGGGTCCCTTACCCACTTCATTTTCAACAAGAATTCATCAGCATCCTTCAAGAAATTAACATTCTTCAATACAGTCAACATCTTCAAAATTTTCAAAGTACTCGGCGTTGCCCGGTAAAAGTCAAAATTTCAATTTTTTTGACGGAAACAAGAATTTGACAGTACCCGGCGTTGTTACATGTTGCCGGATAACTCGGACTGCTGTTATCTTTTACGGAAGTCAAGCAAGTTGCTGCTGTCAAGGTTCCAGTGCTGTCGTTTTTTGAGAAGGTCAAGTGCCGGTTGAACGGGTTGTTTTCTGAAGAAGGCCAAGTACCGATTTCCATCAACTTACTTTTGGATTAGAAGGTCAAGTGCCGAAACAACTCAACACACAGTATTTCAGAAGCTCTTGTACCATCGTGTTAGCAGTGGAAGCAGTTCAGATGTGCCATCATCGTTGGAGCTTCGCTCTTTAGGACGTTGATTGACATCCGTTTTTCTGCTGTTCTACGATTGGAAGCCTATAAGTTAAGTGGCCTGTTTGTATGTAAACTGTGCCCTTGTACTTCTGCTGAGTCTTCTGTGTATCATCTCATTCTATATGTTATATGTTTATATGTTATTCGTATATTTATATGTTTATATTTCAGCGGGTTCTCGGTTGGGTGGTGTCTCCGTTAGATTATGCCACGTCATAGAGGTCGTCTATTGTGAGCGTTTTCTGTAGGGTTTGCAAATTTCCGATACTGGAATTTGCTAAGCGACTTCTGTTGCTATTTATGTTAGCTGTGATGACATGTTTTAATATTGTTTTCGTTATTATTTCGCATTCTTTAGTTTTGTTTTGATTTGTTTGTATTTGTTAGCCTACCTTGTCTATAATTTAGTTTCATACAACATTTTTGTTTATACACTGTGGTGTCATGTATTTTGTTTAATTCTATCGCAGATATCGTCACATTTTTTGTGATATTTCATTAATTTCTGCTTTATTTTTAGTTGATTTCTGCGAAAGTTTTTGTATTGTTGCTGATCTTTGTTATTGTTTACATTGTTATTGTTTACATTGTTTGTATTGTTTACATTTTCAATGTTTACATTCTGCATGTGTTTACATAGTCATTGTTTACAGTTATAGTAATTAGTTAATGGGCTATGCTAATGCACTGTTACTACTACACTGATGATAAATGAATGATGAATAGTGTCGTGCACTATTGAATGAGAAGTGCACTTATGATCAAGAATTGAGTGCTGATATTTCATATACAAGTTCTTTGATTGGAGACTTGTTTTCCCACAGAGACTGGGATAATATAAGGTGATTGTGAAATATACAAGTGCTTAATTAAGACTTGTTACACTTAGGTTTGAAATAAATTAGTTAATTATTTCAGGTTTTGGACTCATATGTTAGACAACATGTCTACATTTGAGCACTTTATTGAGCAGGGTAAATTGCTTGGGAAGACTGGTGATAAGTTAGAAGAATTTGCAACTGCTCGATATGATAAAGCAATGGAAGCTGAACAAAAGAAACTGCAGATGCAGGTGGATGAAAAGAGATTCCAAATGGAAATGGAAAAACAAAAAAGGGAATCAGAAGCTGAGGAGAGAAAACTCCAGCTACAGCTAGAGGCTGAGAATAAAAGACTTGAAAAAGAGGCTGAGAATAAAAGACTTGAAAAAGAGGCTGAAAATAAAAGACTTGAAAAAGAAGCTGAAAATGAAAGACTTCAAATGCAGGCTGAGGAAAGAAGATTACAGAGAGAGTCTGATGAGAGGAAAGCAAAAATGGAACATGAAGAAAAACTCTTAGCTTTAGAGTTGGAGAAATTGAAATTGACGAGCATGAGTAATGGTAATGATTCAAACAAGGGTTCATCTTCTGGGAAGGCTAATAATGATACTTTTAAGATTAAGTTACCAACATTTAGTCCTTCCAGTGATGACATAATGTTCTATCTGGACAGATTTAAACAAGCATGTACAGCTCATAACATAGACAAAGCAAAATATGTTTATCAGTTATCAGGGATACTGACAGGTAAAGCTCTAAGTATATTAAATATGGTGGATGAACCTGACAAGAACAATTATGAGGTTGTCAGGGCCGCTTTGTTAAAGAAATATCAGCTTAACGAAGACGGCTATCGTCTACAATTTAAAAACATGTTACCTGAAAATGGAGTTGAATTCTCCGAGTTTATTGCAAGAATACGCATTACTTTCTCACGATGGGTTGAACTATCTAAGACGGAAAAAAAACTTATGAAGGACTTATGGACTTAATACTTAGAGACAAAGTCATGTCGTCTGTCAATGAGTCTTTCCTTGCTTTCCTTCATGAACGTAAACCTAAAACAATAAAAGAAATGGAAGATTTCTGTTGCCAATACGTAACTGCGCACCCACACATAACCATGGGTAACTCTAAGGTGAAAGAAGGTTTACCAGTTGCTTCGGCAGCTCCGTATGGCCAAAACTTTGCTCGTAGATTCCAACAAAATTTTGATAGAAAGAGTAGCGGTAATTTCTGTCAAAATCATGGAAATCAATTTCATGGTGATTCTTCTTCGAAGAATTGGAGACAACCTGATAGTACTCGTTACTATCACCCTAATAATTATAAGCATTTCAAAAGAGGATATGGTAATAGAGGTTATTCCTGCCGAAGACCTCAGAACCAAACAAATAGATGTTCGCATCAATGTGAACATGATAGTAATCGTGGAAACTGGAATTCGAACCAGGATAACAATTACAATAGAGACAATAATAACTGCAGAGATAATAATAACTCTGATAACTTCAGAGGTAATAATAGTCGGGGTAGATCTCAACACAAAAAAAAGAGATATCAGCAGGCTAATGCTGTACAACAGGAAACTGCGGGAGCCTGTAATCATGTTGTTGATAGTAAAAACTTTGACGCTGTCACTAGTTCTGCTTTTGACTTTGAGAGAGCAAACAAATGCCCCCAATGCAGTACTTTATTCGAACCGGGTACCATAACTACTTTGAGTTGTGGTCACCCACTTCCCGCTCTTCCTGCTGCTGTTGCGCATGACGGGAGGGGTTCTTTAATTCTACATAAGGGTCTTGTTAATGATACTCCGGTCTCACCACTTTTCGATTCCGGATGCACCACTATTGGTGTTAGACAATCGCTTGTAGATCCATCTTGTGCTACAGGAAGGGTTATTAAATGTGTCACATTTGGCGGCACTCTAGAAAAAATATCCTACTGCTGTAATTCGCATTGCCACTCCTTTCTTTACTGGAGATGTGCATGCTTGTCTCTTACCTAATCCTATTGCGGACCTTATTATTGGTCGTATTCACCGGAGTTAGGGAGTGTACCCCACAGCAGATTGCTGCTTGGGAAGATAATAACATGCAAGCTACAAATGCAGGTAGTTTACAAGAGCACAAAGCTCTACAAACACCCGAAACTTCAACTGAATAGTGATAATGAAGTTGATAGCCAAGATAGTCACTTAGTAATCACTCGGATGACTCTTCATAAAAAATTGCAAAGTAAGAAGATCCTTCATTAAAAAAATTTTCTTCGTTCTTGCGAAGAAAGGTGATACCGATTCAGGATACAAATAGAAAATCTTGGATTGCAATGAGAAAAAACGGCGTACTTGTACGTATGGTACAAGATTCGACTACGTCGGCACATTCGCAAATTCTTGTTCCCAAGAGCATGAGAGTGCAAATATTACAACATGCTCATGACTCGCAATGTGCTGGACATATGGGTTTTGCCCGTACGAAGTCGAGAGTCCTTGCGGCTTTCTTTTGGCTTTTTGTCAATAAGGACATTCGTATTTACTGCCGATCATGCAAGGTATGTCTGGAGGTCAAATCTAGAGGACCACGACATGCTGCGCCTATCCAGGCTGCTGACATTCCTATTCGGCCGTTTCAGAAAATGGCCATAGATATTATTGGCCCTTTTAAGGTCAAGTCGGCCAGAGGACATCAGGTTTATCCCTTACATGTGTCGATATGTGCACACGTTGGCCAGAGGCTATTCCTCTTAAGAGCATATCCTTACTACAGATATCGCAGATGAACTTTAGTTGATATTTTTCTCGCTTGGGGTTCCCCAGAGAAATATTGTCAGACCATGGCACTCAACTCATATCTGACACTATGTCACAGCTAATGTCTACCTTACATATTGAACGATCTCTCAGTAGTATCTACCATCCTATGTCTAATGGGTTAGTTGAGCGTCTGAATAGAACGCTCAAGACTTTGCTTGGTAAGATAACTGAAGATCATCCTCAAGATTAGGACAGGGTTTTACCCGCGGCTCTCTTTGCCTATAGAGAAGTCCCTAATGAACACACAGGATTTTCTCCCTTCGAACTTGTCTTTGGCGCGCGTCCACGCGGCCCTATGTCTTTATTACACGATCTCATCACTGCCGATGATATTAGCGATGTAACTCAATCCTCATATGAGTATGTCATTGCTCTTAGACAAAAGATCATTGAGGCATGTAAGCTAGCAACTGCTTCATCAGAAATTGCTAAAGAGAAGGCCAGGCAGTTTGCTAACAAGAATAGATGTCTACGACAACTTTGTCCAGGTGACAAAGCATTCGTCCTACTCCCCAGTAGGGAAAATAGACTTCTTATTGCATGGAAAGGTCCGTATGCAATAGTCTCTCGGATTTCCGATGTTGACTATGTGGTCGATATTGATGTAAAGCATAAAACTTTCCACATAAACATGCTTTCGGAATTTCACGAACGTCCGGACTATTTGCTGCCTATTTTCCAGGCAACGGATGATGCTCCTGCACCTCACGGTCATTATTCATCCCTGTCTGTCATTCAGGATGAGGAAGCTACCTTCTCTGATGTCAACCTTCCCCTTCCAGTGGTTCCATTACATTCTTCGGGAATCTTTGGAAAAAACGTTTCTGTTTCTCCTAATCTTTCTGGTGACGAACATCGACAAGTCTCGTCGATGTTACAAACATTTCAGGATGTTCTCACTGACATTCCTGGACACACAGATGTCATAGAACATGACATAATTCTTACCGACAATAATCCAATTAGGGTTAGGCCGTATCCTATTCCTATACACTTTCAGTCGCAAGTGGAAAAGGAATTGGATGAAATGATTCAATTAAATATAATTGAACCATCGACTTCACCATATTCTTCTCCATGGTTATTGTCCGGAAGAAGGATAAGAACATACGAATTTGCGTTGATTATCGCAAATTGAATCAGGTCACAAAGTTCGACGCTGAACCGATGCCTTTGTTAGAAGATCTACTGATTAGACTTTCTAATTCTAGATTCTTCACTAAACTTGACTTGTCTAAAGGTTATTGGCAAGTGCCTTTAGCAGAGCATGCCAAACCTCTTACTGCTTTTTCTACACCTAGGGGTCTTTTTCAATGGAATGTTATGCCTTTTGGTCTCATGAACGCCCCTGCCACTTTCGTTCGCATGATGCGTCGAATTCTGTCACATCGTTCGGATGTCATCGCATACTTAGATGACATCTGTCTCTTCAGTGATACCTGGGAAGATCACTATTTAGGGTTATATGACTTACTGTCCACTCTACGTGAGAATAATTTGACAGCAAAACCTTCTAAAGCTTTTGTTGGTTTTGGTGAAATCTCTTTCCTGGGTCATCGTGTTGGTCATGGTCTCTTGAAGACAGAAGACCACAATACTTCCAAAATACTGAACATCTCTGTTCCTAAAACGAAGAAACAAGTTAGGAGTCTCTTAGGTTTAATTCAATTTTATGGGAGATTTATTCCAAATTTATCTTCGATCATGGCACCTCTATCAACATTGTTGAAGAAAGGTTCGCCTAATCTGGTCCGTTGGTCTGAAGAATGCCAATCTTCACTAGACCAAATCAAGAATATATTTTCTTCTCCTCCCATCTTAAGATTACCTACTCTTGATAGGACTTTTGTTCTTCGGAGTGATGCTTCATCCACTGGGATTGGAGCAGCACTGATGCAAGAATATGCAAATACTCTGCATTCTGTTATGTACATTTCTAGAAAACTAAATGCGGCAGAGAGGAACTACTCGGTTTTAGACCGTGAGTTGTTAGCGATGGTTTGGTCAATTCTAAAACTACAAAGATTCCTCCTGGGCGCACATTTCATTCTAGAGACTGATCAGAAAGCTCTTACAGCTATTCAGACTAAGAATTTGAAGAGTTCGAGATCCACTCGATATGCTATAGCTGTTCAACCTTTTCACTTCACGGTACGAGCTATCCGTGGTGCGGATAATGTGATGGCTGACATTTTGTCTAGATGCCCACATGACTCCAACTAATACTTCTGTCCTATATTTCCATATATTACAGAGTCATAACACACCTATATTTCTACAATAGATTAGCACATCTGTACTTACTTTATATGTACACACTATCGTGCTTTGTTGTCATCTTCTTCTGTTCGTTTTTTAAGATGATAGAGGAGGACTGAGTAGTTAATATAAGGGCCGTTAGTTTACTAAACAGCCACAATTATTAATAATGTATTGTACCTTATGAAGCATATTAGTTATTAATTAGCATTATATTGCTTGTACTTTCTCAGAATGTCATTGTTGAGCTGAGGACTTACCTTACTAGTTTCAAGCATGACGAGTTCTAGATTGTGTACTTACCCTCGGAATACCAGAGCATATGTCCTGGTTCGTCATGTAGTTTAACTTTACTATGTACTTATGTCATTACATGTCAAAGAATGTACTATTTAAATTTTCCTATCAGATTTGTACATCCATTTTTAAAGACAATATTAGAGTATGCTGTTTAATGATGATTATTGTAACTTGCATACGTATATTGTGTTTACATGCTAACGTGATGTGTGTTGGTGACACCTCCCCGATGTGAATATTTTTTGAGACATATTTATTTTTCTGTTGAGGTATATCCTCACCAGACACTCTATAATTAGCCTATTGTTTGGCAATTTAATTAATTATCAGCGCATAATTCGTGCGTTTTGAGCCGCTTATCGCATGCTCTTTGATATTTAAAAAAAAAAATATGTTCCACATTTTTTTTTTTATCGGGAGGAGGTGGTGATATGTTGCGTGATAAATTCTCGCAACATCGTTTTTTTTCAATATCTATTTTATAACGCAAGGGCAACAACTGCTTGAAATTTATAGTCACTTTTCTCGGTAAGCATTTGTCTTCTCGCGTTGGTATCGAATGCAGTTAAGTTTTGAGCTGTGGTCATTTTGCGCTGGACTGCGCATGACTTGTCTTGCTTCTTGGTCGATCGGTTTCCGCCCACCACTAGTTGAGTGAGCGATTTGGAATGGCGAAAGAGATGCCTCGTTGAAGAGGGGATCTCCGCTATTTTTTGTTCTGTCAGGGATGTGTAGTCCTCTTAATGGATATTTCGTTTATTCGAGATAATACCTCTAGTGTTTCCCACATGTCGGGAGGCGTGATATTTCTGTGTATTTCATGAAAGCAAGGTAAATTGACTCTTTCATTAACTCTATTGATTTTGGGTCGTGAGCGATTTCGATTCATAGCCTGTCTGCGAAAGTCGTCGTCACGAGATGTTTTTTCCCAGCTCACATGTCGCTGCATTGTACTGCATCGGTTGATGCAGGTACCAAGGACCATTACTTGCTACTTTGTTAAATGAACTAGGTTTAGAAAACCTTTATTATCTAGAGGATATTCTTGAGGACATTATTTATACTTCGGCAGACGTGTCTGTCTTGCTGAAGTCAAACTAAGGAGAGTGAACTGATCTCATACATCTGGTTATCTTCTGGCTGTTATAGAAAAGGATGGAGTTTTTCACCTGACTACATTTACAGCACTATGAAATATAACATGCATCTGACTCATCATTGTAATGCTGTCTACCGCTATTGCTGTATTGAATGTTGCTGTGATAATGACTGTTTGATGTGCCTACACATTTGCGTAACCATTTTGTCACTGTGGCGTCCACAATAAATAATGAAGAAAAACGTCAACGGCTGTTTCAAGACTCATTGACTTTATACGTCGTGAGTTTACTGACGTCCTATGTGGATTGCCCTGTTATTGTTGTATGAACATTGTTTTGACTGAACACATCTACACACTACACAAAACCAGACATGCGGATACCATCCATCATCATATGGCATCACGCATCACATACAACATTTTTTTTTAAATTATCAACTTACCTGCAACTTGCTTGTTCCTGAGGCAGTTAATGTTTTTTTCTTGGTGATTTTCATGTAGTATATCCAATGGCAAGAAAAACAAGCCCAAGAACACACACAATAGCTAATAAATACACTATTAATGACTTACATTATCACACCTACACCACTTCCAAAAAATCTCAGAAATTTTGAATAAATAGCACCTTTGAGAAAACACAATATCTGTAACTTATTTACAGTATGTCAATGTCTTTAGTAAGTTACAGCTGAAGAATCATGCGTATGGTACAGCCTAAAATAGCTCTTTGGATGGAGATGGGGCTTTTCGGGGCAACCGACGCAATAAAAATTTGTTCGGGCTCGTTTCGCAGGTGTTGAGCACACTATACAGTTCCTATCTTTGTCGGTGTAATCCACAATATGCTTTGCACCCTCAAATCTTTTAACTTTGTTTCCTAAAAATTTCCTACCTTTCTTGTTGCTACTGGTGGCTACTGGATCAGGTGGAGTTATGGAGGCAGCCTTCTCAGTCAACTGATCAATCAGTTTGTCTTTGAAAATTTTCAATGACACTGACTTCTCATCAGCGTGACTGAGGGTGTACAATATATGGGCATTTATTTACCTGGGACACCTCTATAATCCAGTAGAAAATTTTCCTCCACCATTTTCTAGTTTTTCTTTGGAAATTGCTATAGTAAGCTACCATTTGATCATTGTGGTCACATCCATTCATGCAAAAATTGTACCGGTGTACTGGTTTGGGTTTTTCGACTAAGTTGTGACGTCGAGTTGTGACTTGCACCATCTCAACTGATGTTTCAGTGGACACAACAGTACATGGTTTCTTTGCCTTTTTGTCTCGCCAAGCAACACATATCTGAGATCCATCACCATTTTTGTACCACCTGGCTTCTCTGTGATTTAGGGAGATGGTCTTCAGTTGAAGGGGAAAGTTTTTTCTGTTGACTGTGCCAGTATAATGAATGCCCCTACTCAACAGATAGGTTATCAGTGTATCTACAGTGTAGTATCTGTCAGCAAATACATGGTGGCCCTTCCCAATTCCTTGCAGCAAGAAATCAAATACCTTCACCGCCTGACTTGTTGTAGAGTCATTAGCAAGAATATATGATGTATTCTTCCCAAAGTATGTCAATACAGAATAGACTTATCTGGTGGCAGAATCACACAATCAAAAGGTCTTAATGTGATACTTGCTTGGCTTTGTTGCATTAAATTGCTTGTGTTTCCAGCGTCCATTATACCCAATAACCATTTCATCAATGGCTAAATTCTGAAATGGATAAAATGCATCCTGGAACTTCGCAACGAGCAAATTTAAAAAAGGCTCTATTTTGTCCTTCCCTTCTGAATCAGCATCTCCAACATGCATCATTGTATGGTAAATTATTTAAAACCTAGATCTTGAAAACATATTGCCATACCAGGGTGTATAATTATGAAGTGTCTGTGCCCAATAATCTTTTACCAATAACTTTTTATCTAAACCCATCGCAGTTGTTACTGCGAAAAATTTCAAAAGCTCATAGTCAGTGACAGGTTTCCAAGCAGCAGACGAAGATCTGTTTGAAGATGGTGGTTTTGAATTCTTTACATCAGCATAGTCATTTATTACTTTGACCAAAGAATGTAAAACATCTGGTGTCAGTAATGTAAGCCAGCAATCAAGCACAGAGGAAGTTGCATCAAGATTTGCTTGCAAACCTGGTTCATGAGTTGGATCAAAATAAAAACTATTCGTTGTTTCACCCTCAGTCACTTGCTCCCATTGTTCTCTTTCTTTAGTTAGGCCTACAGTATTTCCTGCACTATTGGTAACTCTAACCGAGGTTTTTGCTCTTTTACGACCCACCGATGGCCCAGGATTTCTAATATCTTCACTATCTTCACTGCTTGAATTGTCACTACTACTGTTATCACTGCCAGAAAAATCACTACTTGAATCAATGTCCACATTGTTTTCACTATCCTCATCGTCGCTCAATTGCTGAAATAAGTTTCTATCCTGTTTAGCAGTTAGACAAGGTGTACGTGCGTTTTTTTGTGGCGCTATCATTCGTTGCCATAGTAAACAGTTTTGCGATTTGGTAACTAACCTGAAACGTATGAAAAATATGAATATAATATCAATTTTCAGAGGCACAAATTTACCCACGCTTTGGAATGTTGTTTTCCGGTGGTAAATTAAAATCTCGAACCAGATCGGAATGTGTTTCGTCATATATTTCATTCGTTATCTTACTTCTTCTTCTTCCTCGTTCACCCTGAAAAGGACGGTGGTTGCGTTGTGTCTGTTTACACCTAAGCTGTGATATCTGCACCTTTCGGTCGACACATCTTACTAAACCTAGAAAGCCGATGGGAGCTGTTTGCCGTCCAAATGTATTTCTTTCGTAAGCCGCTCCCATCGGCTTGCGGTAGTTAATGTGTTAAGGAATGAATAACAATAAAGGTAATTAATGAATCAATAACAATAAAGGTATTTAATGAATCAATAACAATAAAGATAATTAAGGAAAGAAAAACAATATAGGCAATTAGTGAATCAATAACAATAAAGGTAATTAATTAATGAATAATAATAAAGGTAATTTACTGCATTCTTCAAGTACATATTTAAGTTGAATTCCGAGGATATTTTTGCCTTTGGCAGTTTGTTCAAATTCTCTCTATACCTTGTTTCGTCCTTCTTATATCTGTCTCCAGTTCTCTTTACCATATGTTTTTTGGGTCTCCTTGTTTTTCTTTTACCCTGGAAATTCTAAAACAAGCACTACCTTGTGATGCTAACGCATGAATTTCTCAGTGTGTCACCTCTTGTTCCAATAAAATGCATACCCTAAAGCTCTCTCAATACCATGAAATACTATCCTGTCAGTTTTTGAGCTGTGTGGATTATTTCTTCTTTAATTAATTTTAGGAGCTGTGTAAAATGGAAGGCGTTCAATGCAACAGCTGGGCTAACCAAAAAAAAAAAGTTCTTTTTAATCATGGATTCTTTTGAACTTGATGCACCTACATATGATAGAATTTTTAAAATTTATTAGCAGCACTGAACTGTCAACACCATATAGTTTCGGAGAAGGGGAGGGCCTGAAATGAAGAACTAATAGAACCCTGACTGCCTCAGGCATGTTGTATTAACATAAGACAGTGACATTCTGTGACCAATGTTTTATCTGCATGACTAGTATCTTTTTTGTCATCATCATTAACATCCATGTTTTCATGCTTGCTTTCTTGACAGGGCTATGAAGATTGGTTGCGACATAAGGCAGACAATGAGGTCAATCTACGACAAACGGTAATCATCAGAAACGGGGTACAAGAGGATGCCAGAGCCATGGACATTAAGGTGAATTCAGATTAAATGTTATCAGGTTGTAATATTTGCTGTAGTAGTGTGGTGGTAGAAAGGTTGAAGTGACAATTTTTTATATTGCTGATGGTGGCGGTGGTATTTGAACATTTAGTACCTGATAATGTTGAGAGATGGCTAGGCTATATAATTTTCATATATTTTGTTCCATGATGAGGACTTTTATGTCTGTAATATGAAAATAAATCTGCCCAAGGAAAATTTTCCAAATCTTTTTGCCGAATACTATCACTAACCAAGAACTACTTACTCGGAGTAACCAAGAAGACATCCATAACCCTCCACTCCCAAAGGAGCATAGGCCTTCAACAAACACATGCCAAGTCCTCCTGTCACGTGCCATCATCTCAAGTTCTTTCCACGTTCTCCTCATCATTTTCACCTCTGTTTCCAGCTCCCTTCTCCATGTGCTTCTTGGTCTACCTCTGCCTCTCTTGCCCTGGGGATTCCAGAACAAGGACTGCCTTGTAATGCTATCAACAGGTTTCCTCAGCATATGTCCTATCCATTGCCATCGTCTTCTTCTGATCTCTCATTCCACTTTCACTTGTCTAGTTCTTGTCATCAGTTCCACGTTGGTTACCTTATCATACCATTTTAATCCCTCTATTCTATGCAAGCACCCATTTATGAAAGTCTGTAGCTTTTTGGTTGTTGTCTTTGTTGTTCTCCATGTCTCAGAGCCATACAATAGGACTGACTTAACATTTGAGTTGAAGATTCTTATTTTCGTGTTAGATCCAATTTCTCTTGATCTCCATATATTTCCCAATGCAATGAAAGCTCCTCTTGCTTTTTGTATTCTTATTTTGATATCACTGTCTGTCCCTCCAACTTTGTCTATATTGCTGCCAAGATATGTGTACGATTCTGCATCTTGTATTGGTGCTTCTTCAAGTTCAATCCTGTTATCATTACCTGCATTTATTCTCATTATCTTTGTCTTTTCCCTGTGTATTTTCAGACCCAATTGCTCATCGAGTGTTTTCAATTTGTCCTGCATCTGATTACAGTTATGGGACAGAAGAGCCAAGTCATCAGCAAAATCCAGATCATCCAACTGCTTAGTCAGAGTCCACTGGATTCTATTTCTGTTGTGTGTTGTTGATGTTCTCATAACCCAGTCTATTGCTAGTAAGAAAAGAAATGGAGACAAGAGGCATCCCTGTCGCACTCCTGTTCTTATCCCAAACGGTTCTGTAAGCTGTCCTTCATGAAGAACTCTGCATGTCATGTCTTCATATGTATTCTTTATTAAATTAATGATCTTCAGGGGAACTCCATAATGCCTCATCAATTTCCAAAGTGATTCTCTGTCCACACTGTCAAATGCCTTTTCATAGTCCACAAATCCGATGTATAGTGGTGAATTCCATTCCAGACTTTGTTCAACTATTATTCTCAAAGTGGCTATTTGGTCTGTACAGGATCTGTTTTGTCGAAAACCTACTTGTTCATCTCTTAGTTTCTTGTCTATGGACTCTTTTAATCTCTCGAGGATAATCCTGTTTAATACTTTTTGTGACGAAAGTACTGAGATTCTGTCTTTCAAATGGCCCATGTCTTTTTCTCCTTGCATTTTGTTCACTATTTTTAGGAGGGATTACAGGAAATCCTTCTCCATGTTTCTTCTCCTTCTATTATTTACGTTTTTTCAAGATGAGATCACGATGGAGTTTGATCTATGTGTTTAGAATGGGGGGTGTAGGGAATTAGAAAGTATTTTTCTAGAAGAAAGATTATAGATGCTAGATCAGGATTGGCACCAGATTGTCTTTTTTTAAAGATATTGCGTGGCCATATACGCATTTTTTCGGGAGTTAAATTATTTGCGGCCATTTTTGCTTCATTTCCGCAGTATAGGGCTAGGACCAATTCCCGGTTCTTTGTCTAGCAGAAACTGGTTGCATCAGAAAGATCTAAGGTTCTGATTGGCTGAGAGATAACTGCAGTTGAAATGCAGAGCTCCGATTGGCTTTAGAACCACGCCGCGCATATGACGTCATGAAGTCGGCGCGTGGGGGTCTTGATTATAAAAGGCCTATATTTCATAGCCTCTTTCTCTTTTAATGAAAAAATTGCCAAAGCCGGGTGCCAGAAGCATATTGTCGATTGCCTTCAGTTGGACATTCGAGATTTGGTAAGCATGAATTTTTGCGTGAGGACTTTATTTAATTTTTCTAGTCCTAGCCGATCATTTAAGTTTCTTTGGGCAGTTTAGTTTAATTTAATTCTTAACTCCAGAGCCATCAATTCGATCTGAGTGATAGACATGAGAAACTAGGTCCATTTAATTCCTTGTTGAAAGAATAGCGGCATGGTTTAAAAGTTGAGATATCACCGCTTTGTATTATTGCAAAGTCGGTCGGGAGAGAAACTCGCATCTGCGAATCATATGTATTTACAGAATAGTCGGGAGCGTGTGTAATGTGTATTTTTATTTGTGATTTTAGTGAGAGTATTGATGCTCGCTATTTATATAGTTACGCATATATCTGTGGACGGAAGTGATAGAGGTATTAATTGGAGCACATGTGTGCTATCAGTAATGAATGTATGCAGGAGCGCGTGGTTGAAAAACTGCGGCACCACGTGGCTGAACTACGGGGTTTTCAATTTGATAATCGGGGGTTATGTATAACTTTTGACGGCAGGTAGATGCTAGCGTAAACAGGATTATATGTTATTGATTGTGCATTATTGTTCTGTGAATTCAGAAGATGGGAGAAGTAATTTTAAAGGGAATTATTTTGTATTACATTTTGAATGTGATTACTATTATTGACGGGAATTTTAGGAATTCCTAGAGAAGGCTAGTTTTAGTTGTGTTAAACATTACGGCATTAGTGTCAGCGTAAGAAGTAGGCCACAGTACGTCTGCCCAGACGGGCCATTGAAAATATTGTTGTTGCTCGGAGTTAGTCAGGCAGAACAAGCGATCTGGGTTAGCCAATGTTTACCTTGTGGGCTCAGGTAGAGAAGGGAGCTCAGTGGGGGAGCGGACTTTGTTTGCATGATTTTGTATGGTGGTGCATAACGGGAGAGAGTAGGGGAGCTGTATTGATTATAGACGGGGGAGACTTACGTGTTAAAGACTTAAGGGTTTGTCAGGAAGTTAATTGTTATTTGTAATAGAGTATTAACGTTTTGTTTAGCTGTTGTTTTTGCTTTTGTCTAAACAGCAGGTGCCGGCTTTTTGTGGGAATGAGAGCGGAATTTTGAGACCACAAAATTTCTCCCACGGCAAAGTTGGGGCATTCGCAGAACCGCAAGGGTTTTACGTTAGTTGCCAGTAGTGGAAGGAGAGGAAGAAAATACGTTTTCCCAGCCAGGGAAGACATTTTCCAGCGAATAGGATTTTTGTGGATAAATCCTGAGCTCTGACGCTCGTTACACACGCAGATTTGGCAGGCTGCCAGCGTTGTGGTAATTTTGTGTTCGTTTCTTCACGGCCATAATAAAGCCGACGGCCCAGTTATAGGTACTCGGGCAGGTAATTTCAGAGTGGTAGAAGTCAGCTACAGTTCCAGTCCAGAATCCAGTGGGGTTCTGTTAAACCTCAGTCATCAATTCCAGAGTTAGTGGAGAGAGAGAGGGTAAACATTCTCTCTACTGAAGTCAGCACAGATAGGCAGAACTGTTAGTTTTGGTGAATCATAGCAGAGGACAGCTGCTGAAGTTTAGAGGTGCAGTTAGTTGTGTTCAGGAGATTCCAGGATAGGCTGTGTAGAACCGAAGTCTGTGCAGAGATTGTGTAGTCACTTCGCAGTCGTTCCAGCTATCAGTGGACTTAGAGTTAGAGTTAGAATTTAGAACAGCTAGTTTGGAGTGTAGGCGACATCAAGTGCAGTGTAGTTCATTTCAGTTAACCTTACCTTCTTTCTCCATACAGGTTGCAATTGTGGGAGAAGGGTTGGGGTTGATGCATTTTTAACTGTGCTTGATTTTGTTTCAGGTGTGCATCCTCGCACTTCATGTATTTTGACATATATATGAGTTTGTTTATAGGTGTATAATAAACTTGTATAAATTGTAGCTGGCATCAGTCATTTCCTTTAGTACAGTAGCTATATGTTGTCTGTACCTTGGTGTTTGTGAATCTTAATTGAACCTTATCCCCATAGGGTAGTTAGAGGTGGTTCGAGGCCATAGCAATTTAAACGTCCGAAGTGGCGAGGAAAGAATCAACCTCGGTTCTCAACCTCGGAGCCAATGGTCTCAACTTTCACATTTTTGCACTATATTTCTATCTGAATCTATCATTTCAGTCTTTCTTCTTACTATTGTCTTGTCACTATATGTAGACAGTCTCTAGTCCTAAATCCATTTCGTGACAAAGTGGGTGCTATCGTCCGGTGAATCATCTTTGTTACGTTCAATTCTGTGATCTTGACAAAGTGGGTGGCGTCGTCCTTGGGATCATCTTTGTTGGGATCAATTCTAGATTCATAGATTGTCTCTGTAGGAAGTTCTGAAAAATAGATTTTCTTTATAATATCCCCTAGACTTGAGCTATATTAAGACTGATCCAGCTATAAGTTTTTTTCCACAGGTTACAGTTAGTTAGATGATAGTGGTAGTAAGGTTGTTTATGACTTAGAAGTAATTGATGGCTAATCGAATTTTTTTTTCTTGACAGGAAAGTAAATTCGGGTTTTGGGTAGCTGGATAACTTGAATTTTTTTCAGGTAGTTATTAGTCAGACTTGGTGCTAGTCTGAGTGCGGGTTTTTGCGACAGCATATTCCTAGTAGGTAACAGTAAATTTTTCTTGTTCCTTTTTTGTCATTTCCCCTCGTTGTGAGTACTGCTGATTTGTCAGGTAAGATGGCTGAATTGGTCAAGCTACTTACTGCATGGAAGGACGCAGCTAAAAGCATGGGGATGAATGAGGCCGAGACTAGGGCTTACATTATGAGGGAACAGGACCGGCAGACGGAGAGAGAGAAAAGGGAAGCGGAGAAAGACCTGCGTAAATTGGAAGCAGAGAAAGAAGAGAGGGCCCGACTGGCAGAGATGGACCTGCGTAAATTGGAAGCGGAGAAAAAGAAGAGAAGACCCGACAGGCAGAGAGAGAGAAAAGCAGAGAGCAGGAGGGAAGCCCAGGAGAAGATAGCACAGAGGGAAGCCCAGGAGAAGTTAGCACAGAGGGAAGCCCAAGAGAGGGAGAAGGCAGCAGAGAGACAGCATGAACTTGCCCTGCGTTCACTGGAACTGCAGTACCGATCTTCGGAAGGCAGTTCGGCTAACGGAGATTCTCCCGGAGCAGGGGCAACAGACACCTCAGGAAACGGAGGGCCCCGGATGGCAGCCATGAATTTTCCGATGGACTCTTTTCCTAACGGGAATGAGAAAATTGAGGTATTTTTAGAAAAATTTGAACGGATGGCAAAGGCATATGGGCTGGATGATAGTCTTTGGTGCCTCAAATTATCTCAATCACTAAGAGGACATGGGTATGAAGTCTATAGCAAGATGCTAGTGGATGACCAGAATAACTTTGAGGCACTGCGGAACGCCCTGTTACAGCGATTCCAATGGACTCCCCGGAAGTGCCAAACGATGTTTAGGGAAAGTCGACTGGAGAAAGGAGAAAGTTTTCCCCAGTTCGCAGAGAGGCTGAGGAATTACCTCACTCGCTGGAGAGAGTTGTCGGGTTTGGCTAAATCTTTTGAAGGATTGGAAGAATTAGTTCTGTGCGAACAGATAAAGGCCAACATGTCTCCGGACTTAAGGAAGTACCTGGCGGAGCAGGGCGCACAGCAACTGGACCAGATAATTCTTTTTGCTGAAAGGTTCCAGACGGCACAGGCCGAAGTACTGGGACAGAAAAGAAAACACCCTGACCTGCCAGCCCCGGACAAAGGAGCATCTTCATCGCAGTCGCCTTCCTCTTCAGATCAACAGCAGCAAGGGCCGTCTCGCAAGGAGCTCCCTCCCAGTCATAACATGCGCTCCCAGCCGCCTAACAGAACACAGGGGCCGACTTCTCATGAACCCGTCAGGAACCGGGGAGATAATGAGAGATATTGTAGGTTCTGTCGGACTACTTCTCATTGGACATCACGGTGCCCAAACAAACAACCCGCTCATCAGATGGCTTGTTTAAGGCCTGTGAGGGTGAAACAAGGGAAGAAGTGGAAACCCTTCCAGTCAGAGAAGTTGTTCTCCAACAGTGGACCAGCCGAAGTGAACGGGACTGAGACTACATGCTTATTTGACAGCGGGCTTACATACCCCAGCATAGTCGCCCGACATCTGGTGAAGCCTTGGCAGATGACTAAGGAAAAGGTCAATATTGGTGGAGTTTTTAAGGAAAGGGACTTCACAGTGCTTTCCGGTAGCCAATATTGAGGTGAAATGTAAGTACGTGTCTGGCACCATCAAGGCAGCTGTAACGGCTCAGCCGGCCTACGACTTCATTCTCGGTAACCCATATTTAGTTTTGGGGAACCCGCCCACACCGATCCTTGCTGATGCAAGGGGGCCTACTGCAGGCCAGATAAGTGGAAAAGGAGAACCCCTAATTCACGGAGCCCCGAGCGAGCTCAAACATAGCTGTCGTGCCAAGGAGAGGTGCAACGCCTCTGACGACAGTGATATGTTATTTGCAGAGGCAAATTCGCCCGCCAGCCCTGTTCAGCCAACCGGCCAAACAGTGGTGACGACGCCTCTGATTCAGGAAGTACACTCTTTGTTGTCGGGAATTAGGCCCCCGATGGTATTAGCTCCTTCAAGTGAGGGACATACTGACAAGAGCGGTATTACATATGTCAACGACCAGCGCCATCTTCATAGGGCACAAGATAGCGGTCTGAGCGAGCATATAGTTCCAACCAGCCCTGGAGCCCCATCCGACCAGCACTTTACTCAACCCGAGGAGGACCGTGATCTGAATATCCGTTTGCCTATAAACGGAGATGGGCCCCACAACTCTCGTATCTTGTTTACAGGAAACGACTCTTGTAACGAGGAGCCTGAAAAATTGGCTATCTTTTCCAATTTGTTTCAAGGAACATTGGAACAAGTCACTGAGTGCTTTATCTCAGATTCTCCGCGATCAAACGGGATCTTAAACCGTCAAGTGTCACTGCAGGACACATCCCAACTGACGCCAGTAACTCTTACAGGGAGGGCAAGGTTGAAGGTAGAACCAGGGTGTTAGACGGAGAGCTCCCGTGGTCTACCTTTTCATCTCACCAACTTTTCAGGCCAGAAAAGAGTGAGATAAGCGCCCTTACGCATTGGCAAGTAGCTCCTTTGGAGAGCTCTGTCCCGCTTCAGATTGGTAGGGGAAGAGCGAATCCAGAACCACTGCCAGGGGCAGATCTTACCTACCTTTCTTCAAAGGTAGAAGCTATTGAGGTCGATCGTGATCCAATAGACACCCAGCAAGAAATCGGAGGCTCTACACCAGAGGAACCCGAGACGTTGCATCGTTCTCGCACGGTACCAGCAGTCACAAACCCGCTGACGCGCAGCGAGGAAGTCGCCATCGCCAGGTCGCCACAGCGCCCGCCGGTCACATCAGCTGACCAGAACAGCCTTTTGACGGTCATAGCAAGGGAAAGTTCAGACCCGCCATTAGACGGCACAGGTCTGAAGAGAGATCAACTCTCCCAACGGAGCATAGGAGCTCATTCTAGGAGAGGAGGAAGGAGGAAACGCAAAAGAGGAAGGTCGAAGAACACTGAATAGGAGGGGTAAGGACAGACAGCCTTGTAGACAGGAATAAGGGCCAATGTGAAACACAGAGATTTCAGTAAGGAGATCGTTGCTCAATCTTTGAAAGGGGGGAGTGATGTGACGAAAGTACTGAGATTCTGTCTTTCAAATGGCCCATGTCTTTTTCTCCTTGCATTTTGTTCACTATTTTTAGGAGGGATTACAGGAAATCCTTCTCCATGTTTCTTCTCCTTCTATTATTTACGTTTTTTTCAAGATGAGATCACGATGGAGTTTGATCTATGTGTTTAGAATGGGGGTGTAGGGAATTAGAAAGTATTTTTCTAGAAGAAAGATTATATAGATGCTAGATCAGGATTGGCACCAGATTGTCTTTTTTTAAAGATATTGCGTGGCCATATACGCATTTTTCGGGAGTTAAATTATTTGCGGCCATTTTTGCTTCATTTCCGCAGTATAGGGCTAGGACCAATTCCCGGTTCTTTGTCTAGCAGAAACTGGTTGCATCAGAAAGATCTAAGGTTCTGATTGGCTGAGAGATAACTGCAGTTGAAATGCAGAGCTCCGATTGGCTTTAGAACCACGCCGCGCATATGACGTCATGAAGTCGGCGCGTGGGGGTCTTGATTATAAAAGGCCTATATTTCATAGCCTCTTTCTCTTTTAATGAAAAATTGCCAAAGCCGGGTGCCAGAAGCATATTGTCGATTGCCTTCAGTTGGACATTCGAGATTTGGTAAGCATGAATTTTTGCGTGAGGACTTTATTTAATTTTTCTAGTCCTAGCCGATCATTTAAGTTTCTTTGGGCAGTTTAGTTTAATTTAATTCTTAACTCCAGAGCCATCAATTCGATCTGAGTGATAGACATGAGAAACTAGGTCCATTTAATTCCTTGTTGAAAGAATAGCGGCATGGTTTAAAAGTTGAGATATCACCGCTTTGTATTATTGCAAAGTCGGTCGGGAGAGAAACTCGCATCTGCGAATCATATGTATTTACAGAATAGTCGGGAGCGTGTGTAATGTGTATTTTTATTTGTGATTTTAGTGAGAGTATTGATGCTCGCTATTTATATAGTTACGCATATATCTGTGGACGGAAGTGATAGAGGTATTAATTGGAGCACATGTGTGCTATCAGTAATGAATGTATGCAGGAGCGCGTGGTTGAAAAACTGCGGCACCACGTGGCTGAACTACGGGGTTTTCAATTTGATAATCGGGGGTTATGTATAACTTTTGACGGCAGGTAGATGCTAGCGTAAACAGGATTATATGTTATTGATTGTGCATTATTGTTCTGTGAATTCAGAAGATGGGAGAAGTAATTTTAAAGGGAATTATTTTGTATTACATTTTGAATGTGATTACTATTATTGACGGGAATTTTAGGAATTCCTAGAGAAGGCTAGTTTTAGTTGTGTTAAACATTACGGCATTAGTGTCAGCGTAAGAAGTAGGCCACAGTACGTCTGCCCAGACGGGCCATTGAAAATATTGTTGTTGCTCGGAGTTAGTCAGGCAGAACAAGCGATCTGGGTTAGCCAATGTTTACCTTGTGGGCTCAGGTAGAGAAGGGAGCTCAGTGGGGGAGCGGACTTTGTTTGCATGATTTTGTATGGTGGTGCATAACGGGAGAGAGTAGGGGAGCTGTATTGATTATAGACGGGGGAGACTTACGTGTTAAAGACTTAAGGGTTTGTCAGGAAGTTAATTGTTATTTGTAATAGAGTATTAACGTTTTGTTTAGCTGTTGTTTTTGCTTTTGTCTAAACAGCAGGTGCCGGCTTTTTGTGGGAATGAGAGCGGAATTTTGAGACCACAAAATTTCTCCCACGGCAAAGTTGGGGCATTCGCAGAACCGCAAGGGTTTTACGTTAGTTGCCAGTAGTGGAAGGAGAGGAAGAAAATACGTTTTCCCAGCCAGGGGAAGACATTTTCCAGCGAATAGGATTTTTGTGGATAAATCCTGAGCTCTGACGCTCGTTACACACGCAGATTTGGCAGGCTGCCAGCGTTGTGGTAATTTTGTGTTCGTTTCTTCACGGCCATAATAAAGCCGACGGCCCAGTTATAGGTACTCGGGCAGGTAATTTCAGAGTGGTAGAAGTCAGCTACAGTTCCAGTCCAGAATCCAGTGGGGTTCTGTTAAACCTCAGTCATCAATTCCAGAGTTAGTGGAGAGAGAGAGGGTAAACATTCTCTCTACTGAAGTCAGCACAGATAGGCAGAACTGTTAGTTTTGGTGAATCATAGCAGAGGACAGCTGCTGAAGTTTAGAGGTGCAGTTAGTTGTGTTCAGGAGATTCCAGGATAGGCTGTGTAGAACCGAAGTCTGTGCAGAGATTGTGTAGTCACTTCGCAGTCGTTCCAGCTATCAGTGGACTTAGAGTTAGAGTTAGAATTTAGAACAGCTAGTTTGGAGTGTAGGCGACATCAAGTGCAGTGTAGTTCATTTCAGTTAACCTTACCTTCTTTCTCCATACAGGTTGCAATTGTGGGAGAAGGGTTGGGGTTGATGCATTTTTAACTGTGCTTGATTTTGTTTCAGGTGTGCATCCTCGCACTTCATGTATTTTGACATGCATATGTTTGTTTATAGGTGTATAATAAACTTGTATAAATTGTAGCTGGCATCAGTCATTTCCTTTAGTACAGTAGCTATATGTTGTCTGTACCTTGGTGTTTGTGAATCTTAATTGAACCTTATCCCCATAGGGTAGTTAGAGGTGGTTCGAGGCCATAGCAATTTAAACGTCCGAAGTGGCGAGGAAAGAATCAACCTCGGTTCTCAACCTCGGAGCCAATGGTCTCAACTTTCACATTTTGCACTATATTTCTATCTGAATCTATCATTTCAGTCTTTCATCTCTTAGCCATGTCGATATCTGCTTTGATGGCCTCTGCTGGAATGCCATCAGGTCCAGACACTTTTCCATCTCTTAGAAGCTTTATGGCTTTCTTTATTTCTTCCTTCGTTGGTCTTTCACCATTAATTTGTAGCTCTTCTTCTGCTGGCTGGATGTCAGGGGGGTTTTGTGGAGCTGGTCTATTGAGAAGGTCCTCAAAATATTATGTCCACCTCTTCATTTGCTCTTGTATATTGCTGAGCAGTTTTCCATTCTTGTCTTTTATGAGGCAACTTGTTTGCTTGTATTTCCCTGTCAGCTTCTTTGTGCTGTTATACAGTTCTCTCATATTTCCTTTGGCTGCAGCATCTTCTGCCTCTCTTGCCAACTGCTCAATATACTTCCTCTTGTCTCTTTTGATACTTCTTTTTACTTCTTTGTTTGCTTCTGTGTACACTTCTTGAGCCTTGGCTTTGGAACTTCTGGTTTTGCTTGTGTTTAAATCTGCTTTCTTGTTTTTTCTGTCTTTTATCTTATTGATGGTTTCTGTTGTTATCCATGCTTTTTGTTGTCGTTCCCTTTTCCCCAGTATTTCTTCACATGTCTCATTCCATACCGTTTTGATTTGCTGCCAATAGTCTTCTGTATTCTCTACATCTTCCCGCTGTTGGAGCACTTGGAATTTGTTGGATATTGTGACCGCAAATTTGTCTCTTGTTTCTTGATTTCTTAGATGTCCTACATTAAATTGTTGTCTATAATTTTGCATTGTTGCATATCTCTTGAGTTTCATTTTTACTTTGGCTATCAGAAGGTGGTGATCTGATGCCACATCTGCTCCTCTATATACCTTTACATCCTGCAGTGATGATCTAAACTTCTTGTTTATGCATATATGATCAATCTGATTTTCCGTTCTATGGTCTGGTGATATCCATGTTGCCTTGTGTATTCTCTTATGTGGAAACATGCTTCCTCCTATAGCCAGTTGATTTGAAGCACAGAAGTTTGAGAATAGTTCCCCATTTTCATTCATTATTCCCAACCCATGTTTTCCCATGACTTCTTGAAAGCCGGTGTTGACTATACCTGTCTTTGCATTCATGTCACCCATCAAAATTGTGATGTCTCTTCTTTTTACTTTTTCCATAATTTCCTGTAGTGTAGTATAAAATGCTTCTTTCACAGACTCTTCTTTGTCATTAGTTGGTGCATAACATTGGATGACATTTACATTTATTTTCTTTTTAGCTGTTTTAAAAGTAGCTGTTATTATTCTGGGTCCAACAGCTTCCCATTCAATGAGTGCTTTCTGTGCTTCTTTAGATAACATAAGAGCTACCCCTTCACTGTGGTGTGAACTTACGTCTTCATGTCCTGAGGACAGCACCAATTCACCTGTGATGAGTTTCTTCTTGTCTACTCCCTTCCACTTTGTTTCACACAGTCCCAGAACCTCGATTTTATATTCCCTCATTTCTGCTGCTACTTGTGCCACTTTCCCTTGTTCGTTTATTCGTTTAATGTCCGAACATTCCAGGTGCCAAATCTAGAAGTTCTCCAAGAAGAAAGAAGGTTAGTCAGTAACACAGACTCCTTTCGGCTTTCTCTGTGTTGCATCATACGCCTCCCTGCGAGAGGACCTTCCCCTGTCTTGGATGGCTGTGTTTTATTTTCCTTAATTGACTTGTCCATGTTTGTTGAAGTTTTTTTGTGGTTTAAATTTTTTACAGGATGGGGTAACCGGCCCCATGCCCAGCCCTCCTTGGTCGCTTTCTACGACATGCTTGGCAGGGAACAGTGTTACTATTCTTTGCTCACATGGGTGAATCAAGAAGACATGCACACCATCATAGCTGGCAGATGCTGGAGTTGGGTTGGCCACGTCCTCACAAGAGACCTCGATGCCATCACATGAACAGCTATGCTATGGACCCCTGAAGGAAAACAAAAGAGAGGCCGACCAAAAACAGCTTAGCGGAGAACTGTGGAGGCCGAGATGCAAAGAATGAACCAGAGCTGGAGCACTGACTGTATGAAGGATGGCCCCGACCAAACAAACAGTTTGTTGCTGCCGAACAAGACGCCACCAGGCATGATGGCCACTGAATGCTTTGACAGTTGGTGGATAAGGATCAAAGAAGAAAAATGTGGTAATATGAGAGCTTATAACAACAACAATAGCCTGGTACATGTAAAGAGCAGCATCACTTAAAAAATACAAATACTTAAGACAGCTGGAGGGAGAAAAAAAGGTTGCAAGGACATTACATAGCATCAGACTTGTGACTTATTTGGCAATACATGTACTTCCTCATCAGCCATAAATCATCAAGTCTTTTACTTTAGGCAGTTTTTACAATAGTTGCTGATATGAAATCATCCAGTCTTTTACTTTAGGCAGTTTTTACAATAGTTGCTGATATGAAATCATCCAGTCTTTTACTTTAGGCAGTTTTTACAATAGTTGCTGATATGAAATGATTCAGTCTTTTACCGTGGGCAGTTTTTACAATAGTTGCTGATATGTTCATGTTATATTTTAGTTTGACAGCAGTTACCTTTGTTATTCTCACATCATTGTTTATTGGATCATTGTCGTGTTTGTCCATTTGTGTACAAGTGATTCATCTTCATCAGTTCTCAGCTCCAGAAGGAGCACAGGCCTTCAACAAACGTATGCCAGTTCTTCATGTCCTGTGCCATCAGCTCATCGTTCCATATCTTCCTTCTTCATCCCTTTCATATTTGTCCCCAGTTCTCTTTCTCTATATGTTCTTTGGTCTCCCTCTGCCTCTCTCATCCTGGGTATTCCAGAACGGAGACCAGACGACCATATAATGTACAAAGATTAGTCGGTGTTATTTCTGTTTTGGTTACTCGGACTTATCAGTGCTTTTAAAATGACTTTGTCTGGTTTTGACAAACTGAGCACAGAGCACCAAAACGTCTGTCTGTCTTGCATCCTAAATCAGAGAGACAAGTTCTGTACAAAGTTATTAAAAAAAATTTTTTATGAATAATATTCTACTAATTTTATTTTTTTTTCACTCAAGAAAAGGTTTGTTGCAGATAAATTGGTGCTGTTTTTTTTCTCATATTCTGTTACTTACTTGTTGGTATTAAATGTACCAATATTAGAGCTTTGCTGCTGATACCTTCATGATGTTTGTCTATTTCCACAGGTTGGCGACATTGTGAAAGTACAAAGAAATGAAGAATTCCCATGTGATCTTGTCTTGCTGTCATCCGATGACCCACTTGGACAGTGCTTTGTTACCACAGCTAACCTAGACGGAGAGACAAACCTAAAGGTCTGGCTATGTTTTGTGTCCTCAATTTCTGGTTGAGAATTCTTCTAGTGGTAGGAGTCCACAAAGTAGAGTATTAAGACCAGAGCTGTGTGCGGGCATGTGTGCGTGCATGTATCATACATGCCACACCTCGGAGATGAAAAACCTGTACAAAAAATCCAAAACCCTGTACAAAGACCCACAAAACCTGTACTAAGACTGAAAAAAACATATCAAAAGAGTTAATTCATGTAAATATATTTTCAATTACAGTGGGCTGCATTGTAAATGAGGCACTGGGACTTTGCCTTATAAAGCAGGTCTTCACTTATTGTAAAACCCAAACAATAAATGTCTGAGTTTATTTTACACTGTAAAAATAATGTGATCATTTAGCCTATTTCTGTGCTTAATTATCACTAACAGACTGGGAAATCATGTGTTCAATAGGACCCTATAAAAGAACTCTGAGTTACAGTAATAAGGGGAATGGGTTAGAAAACCTGTACAGAAATTATGTACATGGTGTACACATCTGAAAATGCAAATACCTTGTACAGATTATGGGTAAACCATAGCATGTGGCATGTATGGCGTGTATGTGTGTGCATGAGTGTATGTGTGAGTCAGTGCGTGCATGTGTGTGGATAGTTATTTTTTTCTATCTGAGAAATGGTGTGTCTTAGATAAATAAATGAGTAAATAAAGTTAATTAACAGGTACTCGTTGGACAACGAGTACCTGTTAATTACCATTATTTACTAATTTATTTACTGTGCACAGGACTCAAGGTTTTGTCCATTATTTGTTTCTTAGATAAACCTGTACCTGTTTTTTATTTTTTAGACATGCTACTGTCTGAATGAAACACGTGATTTCAACACACCTGAGCAACTGGGACACCTCAGAGCTCGAATCAGCTGCATGCCACCAGTTACAGATTTGTACAGATTTCAGGGAGTTATGGAACTGGCAACAGAGACAGAATCAAAGTCTCTAGGGCCTGAGAATTTACTGCTTAGAGGAGCTCGTTTGAAGAACACAGACTTTATTTATGGTAGGTCTGGCTGGCTCCTGTTACTCTTTTTTTGTTAACTCTTTGCTTCCGTAATTATTTTCCACCCTGAGCCGTAATTATTTTTTCAAGAATTCTAAACGGTGAAGTGTACTATCATTTAGTGTAAATTTTATGTAAATCTTTTCTGTGAACATGTACATATTAAATATCTAACTGTAAAGGAACAGATAGAGAATTGTAATATATAGTGTCTTTTATAGTATTGATACAAGTATGTTCAACATACTTAAAACTTATTGCACGTAAATTGGAAAAAAACACTAAAAAATTCACAGTAGAATACGAGCTTACCAAAGACAACTTACTGTTGCAGAGTAAAACTTTCTTTTTAGTCTTCAAATATCAAGGTAATCTATTTACAAAGTAATAAAATGCTGATTGTGGCCACAGATAGTACATTTAATGTTATTCACATCAATTTTTACTGTGGTCCCTTATAAAAATAAAAAAATTATGCAATGTTGCATTATGTAATTTTCAAACAAATAAAGAAGACATCACATACAAACTTTTTAAGCTTGTTTAAGGTTTTAATAGTATTTCTAGCTTCATCTTCTACCTACGCTTAGTGATTAGATGTTACTGTAAGTCTCGTTCTGTTGCTTTTTGATCAGCCAGAATAGGACCACGCCCACTCATCAGCTAAATCTAATGTGTTCATTTCTACATGGATTCCGTTATTTGACAACAAACTGTGACTACTAAACAATCATCATCAATGTCAGTAATGTTTCTAAGTAGTTTGGCACAATTATTTGCTTAGGAGGAATAGAAACTGTAAATATAAAGCTTGACATATTTCTGTAGCAGTAAAAAAAAAAAAAATACAAACACACGAATCGTCACACAAATTGTACTAAAAACATCAAAACACACACACATGCTGCTTAACTACACTCAAATTAGTTGTTTAAATAGTAGCAAAAGTCATTTTACGCGTATTAAAATATAAAATGCATTAAACAGATGATTTTTTGTGTTTATTCGTGACAAACTAAAAAAAAACAACTCTGAGCGTTGTTTTGGCACAAGTGTCAAATCTGACCAACGCTCTGAGCATTGCTACGGAGTCAAAGAGTTAAGAATACTGCTTGATGACCTTTCTCACTGTTGCACGGGAATGAAGTATAATGAATGATAATCCACTGTTTTTCTGCATCATCATTCCTACATCTGTTTCACAACACAGCTCCAGCTGGTTCATCACATATTTAACTCGAGATATTTTCAGTCTTTGTAAAACATGTGACTAATGAAAAAAACATGGTGGTATGATAACAACATCAAACAAATCAGATGCCTCAGAAAATCTGCCAGTGTCAATGTAAGTTTTGTTTTGTTTTAAGGACCATCTTCATTGCACATGGACAACTCTATCAGTGCTCTGATGTCCTTGCATAGATCAAGGAGCATCTTAGCACAGTGCTTGAACTCCGTAGCATCGGTGAGAATCCCAGTGTGTATACACATGAATCACAAATTCTATAAATATTTTTGTGGTGTGTAGGTTTCATAAATTTTAAATTTTGCCAAGGGTAGCGGCCGTATGGCCTACTCTTTACAATTCCCAGCTGCTGAGGGATTTTTAACGTTACGTAACTTGCACACAGGACCTCCTATTTTTTTCACCCGTATCCAAGAAGACTAAGCATCCAATCTCGTTAAGTAGAAGATCAGAGGTATGACATCATTAGGATCCCGGTACCTTTAGAATTAAAGGCAGATGCCATACCGCTTAGCTATTCTAAGAGTCAGAGTGAAACTGTTACATCAGAACAGTACTTTGCGTCAGCTTCATAGGGAGATAGAACATAGATTGGTTTTATCATTCTGTTGGGGAGCCGCGCTAGCGTAGTGGTCACCACATTGCGCTGGCGACCGGGTGACCCAGGATCTAACCCGGGTGAGGACATTTGAAGATTTTTTGTCGACCGGGATTTGGACTGGATTAACTCGAGCCCTGGTGAAGACATTTGAAGAAGTATCGTCGACCAGGAACTGGCGGCTTCTGAGCTGACCCAGCTCTAATGGGTACCTCCGAAATCGCCGAGTGTCTGCCTGAATGGCGAGGGGCACCTTCTCTGTGCAAGAAAAAAGGGATACTCATGTAAAATCAGTCTCAGGCTAGACATAACCTGAAATTTCGTCTCGAGTATTAGCGGGCGTACGGGAAAAAAAAAAAATCATTCTGTTGGAATTCATCCCAAGCAACTGGCGTCACAAGGGTCAACAGCAGGAGATGTGGCTTCAGGACAATGGGAAATATAGGTAAAGGGTATTAACAACATCCTGGAAGAAAATAATGTTGGCCAATTCCACACACCTTTCACAAGAATGGAATCTGTGTCTTAACACTCAGGAGCAGCCTCAACAAAAACAAAATAAATTTTAGTGTCTGTAAAGTCCCATTTCAACTTAGTGTCAGTAAAGTATGCCAGTCCCTGTAACTTGCCCTGAAGAGCTGTAGGTAGTGCAGGTATTCCAGTTATGCAGATTTAAATTAAAAAAAAAAACCGAAGATTTTAATAGGTTAAGAAAGCAGGCCCATCTGGACAGAGCCCTCCTCTCTCTAGTCATCATATATATACTATATCCTTTATTGGGAGCCGCACTAGCGTAGTGGTTACCACACCGCTCTGGCGACCGGGTGATTCAGGATCAAACCCGGGCGACGGCATTTGAGGATTTTTCGTCGACCGGGATTTGGACTGGATTAACTCGAGACCTGGCGAGGACATTTGAAGGAGTGTCGTCGACCAGGGATTGGCGGCTCCTGAGCCGACCCAGCTCTAATGGGTACCTCCGAAATCGGAGAGTATCTGCCTGAATGGCGAGGGACACCTGTCTCTGTACAAGAAAAGGGATACTCACGTAAAATCAATGTCAGGTTAGACATTAGTAATAACCTGAGATTTCGCCTTGAGTATTAGTGGGCGTTAAAAAAAAAATCATCATAATTAAAGTACGTTTTTAACATTAAAAAAGAATAATAATAATAAAAATGAATGTAAAAATAAAATAAATAAAAATAAAAATAAACATAGGTAGGTAGGTAGGTAGGCAGGCAGGCAGGCAGGCAGGCAGGCAGGCAGGTAGGCAGGCAGGTAGTTTATGGTGGTATATAATAATAACTCGTGACATTTTGGGAATCCGCTGCTGAATGACCTGGGACTTAGTGTGTTGTCAGCACATGCGGAAAATGTTCCCACAGGTGAGCAGCTGTGAGTCCCAAACAGATAAACTGCCACAGGGAGTGAATTGTTGACGCCTCCACTATACGAGATCCAGCTTTATGACCAATGCTCCTTAGGGAGGTAAAGGGTATTGACTGATAGATAAGAATCGTGCATATAGGCCCGTCTTACATTTTGCCCTTCCTCTTACTCATCTTTTATTGCTAGTTATTCAGACATTCTCCATACTTAAGGTGTTAGTTTAATGGTGATGCAACATTATAAGTAGTATAAAAGCATACATTTACAGTATTTGATTACAATTAGAAGTAAGATATATTAAAATGAAAAACTAGATCATTAGACCCTCCATACAGTATATTAGATAATAATTCGAAATATAATCCCTTAGGGCGGCATATAATTGGCACTCATAATGTATTTGAACAGAAGCAAAACCAGGTGCTCCAAAGCCAAGGCTCATGAAATATACATAGAAGCAAACAAAGAAGTAAGAATGCATACATCTGTGGCGACAAGGGCAAATGTATTGATGAGATAGCAAGTGAGACAGAAGCTGCAACCAAAGGAACTATGAAGGGACCTGTACAACAGCACAAAGAAGCTAACAAGGAAATACAAGCAATCATGTCATTATTGTTTGGTTTGGAAAGGAATTACAAGCAATCATGTCATTATTGTTTGGTTTGGTTTGGATTTCAAGGACCATCTTTATTGCACACATTCTATAAATATGTGATCGGTAGGTTTCCTAATTTGTAAAATTTTGCCAGGGCAGCAGCCGTATGGCCTACTCTTTACTATTTCTAACTGGTGAAGGATTTTTAACGTGCGCAACTTGCACACATGATCTCCTATTTTTTCGCCTTTATCCAAGAAAACTAGACAAATGATCTCACTACCCATGAAATCAGGTAGAAGTCTGGCATCATTAGGAACTATTGGTTGCGAAAAAAATTTCCATTAAAAAATATTCCCTGTGTTGGTAATTGAACCCGCTACCTTTAGAATTAGAGGCAGATGCCATCCCTCTTAGCCACTCCGACTCCCGATGACATGTCATTTTAAGGGCAAGAATATACATTTGCTTAGCAGAATGAAAGAGCAAATCAAGAGATGGATGGTACATTTGAAGCAACTTCTAAATAGACTGCTGCACAATATCCACCAGACATCCAGCCAGCAGAAAAAGTAGCATCAAGTTAATTATGCAAAACCAAATAAGGAAGAAATAAAGAAAGTCATAAAACTTCTAAGAGATGGAAAAGTGTCTGGTCCAGATGGCTTTCTATGAGTGACCATCACCTCAGCAGATATATATATAGATATATATATATATATATATATATATATAATATTTTATATTATACAGTGATATATTATATATTCTATATATATATATATTATTTATATTAAATATATATCTTATATACCAAGACAATACAGAAGCATAAATAATTTGGTCATCTCTCGGTTAAAAAGTCTCCAAAAAATGCCTCTGATTTCTAAAGCTTTTTTTTTTTTTACAGAAAGTTTGAAAGTGAGACCTTGTGATATCATCTACACGGGGAAAGGACTACAGAAAGTTGAAAGACAAAAATTTAGGCAGTAAAATGACTCAGAATGGTCCAAGTCCAAAAAGATAAAATTGCTTTAGGGCAGAAAGGTCAATTGTATAGAATTCAACATTTTTACGATCTAATATCATACCAATTTAATTCAAATGTTATCTCAGTGTTAACATACGGCTGTGAGAGTTGGAAAATAACAAAATCATTGGAGAACAAGCTGAATACATTCGAGAACAAAATTTTTTTTTAAATATGAATATTTTTTTAATCGACAAATAAGAGAAGACCAGTCTAGGCTATGCCTCCGACTTTTAAGGAAAAGCATGGTCTTATATCGTCATGTCCTACGTGGTTCTACAGAATGTTCTACTTTTCCTGAGGGTGTTTCTGTCAAAAGAAACACTCAGAAGAACAATAATAAGAGAAGGAAAACGTTGGGTAAATAATGTGCAAGAGCAAGAGGAGTGGGTCACAACGAACACACCACACTTTATTGGTTTTCTGCCTTATGCGCCGTGTTTGGTGCATAATTTATAAATTATTAATCTCATATATAATTAGCATTTTATATTATCTATCATTATCATTTCATATATATATATATATAATAATTATACATTCTTCTCCATTCAATCATTGACATCCTTCTTCTCCACCATTTCTTCTTTCTTCTTAAGCAGCTACAGCAGAATTTTGGCTGTAGAAAGTTTTATTGACTTGATTTCAAATCTTTTTTTTTTTTTTAGCTTGTGCTATATACACATTCAGACAAAAATACTTTCATTCCATCCAAAAAGATAAAAATTTTCATTAATTCATTCATCCAGTTCAGTCTAATATCATTAATATTTTTCTAGTTTTTTTTTTTGTTTCCATTTTTTTTTTACAAATCCAGTCTCTTCCACCTTTTTCATCCCTCAGAATGTTCTATTTTTTTGTTTCTGTCAAACGAGACCAAATTGTTGTTATCCACACACTTTATTCATCATAGCCATGATCTAAAATTTATTCATCCAATTAGCATTTTAATTCATCCATTATTAAAATACCATCCCATTCACATTCATCCATTCATTAATTAACCCATTCATTCATTCATCAATACATTCATCCATCCATTCATTAATTCATTCATCCATCCATCCATCCATTGATCCATTCATCCATCCATTCATCCCTCCATTCATTTATCCATTTATTCATCCATTGATCTATTCATTCATCCATTCATAATTCATCCATTCATCCATCCCTTCACTCATCCATCTATTCATTCATCCATCCATCCATTAATTCATCAGTCTATTCATCCATTAATCCCTCCATTCGTTTATCCATTTATTCATCCATTGATCTATTCATTCATCCATTCATAATTCATCCATTCATCCATCTATTCATTCATCCATCCATCCATCCATTAATTCATCAATCTATTCATTCATTCATCCATTCATCCATCCATCCATTCATTCAATACCTGTTAGCTCTCCATGGAGCAAAGACATTCAATCAGTACATGCCAAGCCTTCCTGTCCTGTGATGTCCATTCAAGACCATTCCATGTCATCTTTACTCTCCTTCATTTCTATGTCTAATTCTCTCCACCTTGTGTATTTTGCTTTCTCTCTCTCTCTCTCTCTCTCTCTCTCTCTCTCTCTCTCTCTCTCTCTCTCTCTCTCTCTCTCTCTCTCTCTCTCTCTCTCTCTCTCTCTCTCTCCATCTCTCTGTCTCTCTTGTCTCTGACGTCTGTTTTTGTGTCCACATATGGCGAGTAATTCCTGCCAGATCTAACTGTATCAGTTTGTTGTCATTAAAGGTTACTGCATATTCTTAAGTCTTTTCCATCACTACCTATGTCTTCAAGGCAATACCTATGTTTCTTGTTTGTGTCCTACTCAACATCAGTCTTCTTCTCACATCATGTTCGACTTGCCTGGTTCATTCCATCAGTGTCACATTGGTGATCTTGTCATATTAGTTTAATCATTCTAGCACCAGATTATAAAGTCTGTATCTTTCTGATTGTCACTTTTGCAGTTCTCCATATTTCAGAGTCATGCAATCGGACAGCCTTGACATTTGAATTAAAGATTTTAATTTTTTGTGTTGAATATGATTTCCATTATTTTCCAGTGTAATGAAATCATCTATTACCTTTTGTATTTCTGTTTTGTTGTCACTGGTTTGCTTGTCCATCTTTTGTCTATGTTGCTTCAACAAATATACGTGGAAGACTACGTCTGTACTGGCATTTATCCATGTGCAATCTGGCAATCATTTGCCATATTTATTCTCAGTCTTGGTATTTTCTGTGTTTATTTTCAGACCTAATTGCAAGGACCTGTCATCAGGTATTCTCATTTTGTCTTGCATTTTGTTACATTCATGAGGTAGGAGAGCCTTACTATCTGCTAAATCTTGATCACCACGCTATTTTGTCACAATTCACCAAGTTCTGTATATGTTGGTAGATATTGTTTTGATAATCCAATCTGTAATCAATAAAAAGAGAAGTGGTAGCAAGAGGTATCCCTGCCACACTCCAGATTTTATCGCTCACATTTGTGTAAATTGTCGAGAGCTCTTCATTTTATGTCTTTGTGTTTTCTTTATTAGGTTAAAAAGCTTAAGGGGTACTTCATAATGCCATATCAGTTTCCAAAGTAATTCTCTGTCTAAGTTGTTGATGACGTGTTCAGAGTGTAAATTGGTGAACACATTTCCAGGTTGCGTTCTACTCTTATGCATAGTGTGACTTTCTTGTCTGTAAGGAAATGATTTGTCAAAAACCTGATGGTTCTTCTGTCATTTATCTGTCTGTCTATGGCCTGTTTTAATCTTTCATAGATGATCTAGTTTAATATTTTTCCAGGCACACATTATTCCTCTGTAATTTATGCATTCTTGGATCATCTTTGACAACTTCATTTACTGAATCTTTCCATGCAATCTGCAGGTGTTTCTTCTTTCTTCTAGACTTTAGCAAGTAATTTGTATAATACTGTATCTTAATTGAGGTGTTAGTATCTGTTTTGATGGCCTCTGCTGGAATACCATCTGGGCCAGGAGCATTTTCATCTATTAGACTCTTTGTCTTTATTTCTTCCTGGGCACATTAATAGCAATGGATGGAAGATGCATCTCAGAAGTGAAGAGCAGAATAGCTCAGGCAAAAACAGCTTTCTGTAATAAGAAGAGTATTTTATGCATCGTTTCTTTGTCAATGGAAGTAAGAAAGAGAGTTCTTCAGTGTTATATAGAACCAGTCCTTATGTATGGGAGTGAGTCATGGACAGTTAGTAAACAAGTAGGGAAAGCACTATAGGCCACAGAGATGTGGTTTTACAGAAGAATGTTAAAACTACCATGGACAGCCAAAAAGAGTAATGTGGATGTTCTAAAAGAGGCCAACGCGCATATGAAACTTATTTCTTAAGTTAGAGAGAAACAATCCACTTTTCTTGGGCATGTTATGAGAAGAGGAAAGCTGGAATATATTGTAACAACAGGTAAGATTGAAGGAAAAAGAGATAGGAGAAGACAAAGAGAGCAAATACTGGACAGTTTGACATCGTGGCATGGAAGGAGGTCAGCAACAGAATTGATAAATTGTACCGGAGACAGGAAGTTGTGGACTGACATGGTCTCCTATGCCACTAGGCATGGTACTTGAAGAAGAGGAAGATTTCTTCCTAATTTGTTTGTTCACATCTTACATGTAATTTCTTCTCTGAGAATCTTCTCAAGCTGGTCTGTTTAAAAGCTTCTCACAATATAGTGTCCATCTCTTCATTTGCTCTTGTGTTGTTCAGCAGTTGTCCATTCTTGCCCATTTGATTGCTTTCCCTTTTAACGTCTTTATACTTTTGCACAGATCCTTCATATTTCCTTTGGCTGCAGCTGCCTGTCTTGCCCACTCAATAGTATGTTTTCACTTGTCTGACCAGATACTTTCTACTTCTTTATTTGTTTCCATGTATATTTCGTGAATCTTGACTCTGGAACTTTTGATTTTGCTGCTGTTTAAATCTGCTTCCTAATTTTTTTCTTTCCTTTATCCTTTTGATGGTTTCTGTTGTTATTCATGTCTTGTGCTGGGGTTTTCTGTTTTACAGTAATGATTCTATGTGTCTCATTCCATATACTTTTTATCTGTTACCAGTGGTATTCTGTATTTGCTTCATCTTCTGTTTGTTGAAGGATTGATATTTTTTGGGTACAATAACAGTAATTTAAAAAAAATTTGTTCTCTGTATTTTTGGGATACTGCAACAGTAAATTGTTTTTCTGTTTCTTGATTTATGAGATATCCCACATTAAACTGTTGTCTTCGAGGAAGATGAGGGGAGCTGTGGTAAAAGACATGGAGTACAATGGATGGGTATTTTTTCATACCCATCCATTAGACTGTTGTCTGTTGCTTACTGTTGTTTCTCTTTTAAAAACTTTATTTTGGATAACATAAGATGGTATATTTTTTTTTCTTATGCCACATATGTATCATTTTGCATCACCTACTGATAATCTAGTTGTTTGTGTTTAAGCATATAAGACCAATCTGATTGTTTTGTCATGTGTTCTGGTGACGTCTATGTTACCTTATGCATTCTTTTATGTAGAAACTTGCTTCCTGTTTTTGCAACAGTTAGTTAATTTCTTATTCTTCTTCGTACACTCTCAGACGTCAACTTGAATATGTTCAAAGAAAGCAGTGGTCAGCTAGAAGCTATTGCCAGTTGATTTGAAGCACAGAAGTTTATTTTCATCCATTTTCTCGAGTCCATGTTTTTCTTATGTTCTCATCAAACTCACTATTGTCTGTTCCTATCTTTGCATTTAGGTCACTCATCAATGTTGTATTATCTTTACTTTTCTTTTTATCCATGATATTTTGAAGTCTGGTGTAAAATTCTTCTTTCACAGACTCGCCTTTATCATTTGTTGGTGCATAACATTGGAGAATGTTTGTCATTATTTTCCTGTTGGCACTTTTGAGTGTTGCTGATATTTGACTGGATCCATTTGTTTCTCTTCTATAAGTGGCATTCTGCGCTTACTTAGACAGCAAGAGTGCCACGTCTTCACTATGAGGTGCACTGTCTCCCTCATGTCCTGAAGAGAATAACACTATTTTGCTTTTATCCAGTTTCTTCTTTTCTATTCCCTTCCATCTTGTTTTGCTCATTCCCAGGATTTCATTTTTTTAGTTACATTTCTGCTGCCACCTGTGCAGTATTTCTTTGTTCATTTAGTTTGAACATTTGAGATCTAGGGATCATATGAGAAGTAAGACAGTGAGTATATGTGTCACAGAAACTATATAATGAGTGAGCCGTGTAAATGGATAATGAACAACAGTGCTTGTACATGTAAGAATTAATCCAACGCCATTAGTACAGTTCCATAACATTTATTTACACTGTTCCACAAGTCCTGAATATCAAATACACTGTTAGGCATACTGACATCAAACTTAGGCTAACATTGCCTGTAGGAAATAGTTAACTACAATATTCACACACTGGCTTTATGGACACACAATGACAGTACACAAACGTCCCTATGTGTGGCATGCACCCACGCACCAATAAATCACCATCCAGGTGAGAATCACTTATTAGTGATTGGCAAAATGACATCGCCATTTAAATTCTTCATGAATCTCTTGTAGGCTGGAACAAACACAACGCCTGTATCTTCTTCATTATGGCTACTAAACACTGACTCTCTGAGTTACACTTAAACAAGTGTTGACAACCTCAGTGACCATTAACCACAATCACTCCATCATTCACCCTCATGAAACCATTCTGTGACAATGTAGAACTGATAGAAAAAATCAGACAAATACCTATTAAAACAAGAGATGAGGAAAAGACTCTGCCATTGGGCAGTACACATATTGAGGAAACCAGTTGATAGCATTACAAGGCGCAGTTGTAATTCTGGAATCTCCAGGGTAAGACAGAAAGAGGGTTATAGAAAAAGATAATAGAGAATGGAATTGGAGACAGACAGGATGAAGAAGACAAGGAATGACTAAATGGAGGTCACATGACAATAAGGTTTTGGGAGGTCACATGACATGAAGATTTGGGATGTCACATGACAGGAAGGTTTGGGATGAATTTCTTGATGGTTTATGCTACACAGGGCAACAGAAGTGCATGAATGAATGAATGCAGAAGGTGAGTCACCAATCCAGACTCCTTTTGGCTTGCTATGCACATCATAATCCACTTTGATG
This sequence comes from Oreohelix idahoensis, assembly GCA_024509875.1. Taxonomy (NCBI): domain Eukaryota; kingdom Metazoa; phylum Mollusca; class Gastropoda; order Stylommatophora; family Oreohelicidae; genus Oreohelix; species Oreohelix idahoensis. The sequence continues at coordinate 100,486 of JAMPIV010005522.1, forward strand.
GAGGATCTCCTTGGGTGGCTAAATGATTTGTTCATATTTATCTTGCAGTGCTAGTGATTACACTTTTGAGAGTTCATTAAAACTGTGTCCCTTTAGCTTCAGGTAAAATTGATGTTTCATGTAGATGTGCCACATTTATCCCGAGACTTGCATAAATCTGACACACAGCCATGTTCTTTTTTTTAAGTAAAAAAACTGTTTTAGAATGATGAAAATACTGTTGTGCTATAATGATTTGATCTTTTACCATTGTCAACCTTTTCCTCATATATTCTAAATTTCAGAAAAATGAACATATTCCTTCTTGTTTTTCTGGTTGTATTGTTGGTGGAGTCTGTTGTATCCACTGGTTTAATGTACTGGTTTGAGGGCATTTATGGAATACCGTGGTATGTGCCGAAGGAGCGAACAAAGGCAGAGGTAAATATTAGTAACTTTGTAGATAATGTACCTTCAGTACCTTCCATCTACGGTGTCTATGCCACATCCTCAGTATTTTATGGACCGATGAAGTGACAAATGTTGATGTGTTGTCACATGTTGGTCTCCAGAGCATGTATACACTTTTTAGCGCAGACTACGCTGGCTTGGCCATGTCCGCTGCATGGAAGATGGTCGCATCACGAAAGATATCTTCTATGGACAGCTGGCAGATGGCAAAAGAACAGTTAGGTGACCGCAGCTGAGGTTTAGAGATGTGCAAGAGAGACATGAGAGCACTGGACATAAATCCAGCAACCTGGGAGGATGAAGCTGCCAATCGGACCAAGTGGCGATGCTGTCTAGGGTGCCATCTCAGATTGGATGAAAAGAAGCTTTCCTGGCAAGCAGAAGAGAGGAGAAAACCAGGAAAATAAGCAGCTGAGGGCTGTCACCTCAGGGGTGCATTCCTATAGTCAGTTATGACTGAAGAACTATTATTATTATTGTTATTATTATGTGGATAATGTGATTGCATTAAGAACTCTCGGTGTCTGTGTACTGAGATCTTAAAACTAATTGTTCTAGTGCTGGAACAAAGAAATCATGTTTTTCAATTTTATTAGGTCTTCAGACTGGCACAGCTTTCTTCATGCCAATCTGTTCTAGGTTGTCAATCTCCATGTTCTTTTTCTAAATCATGTCTGTCCATCTTCATGTTGTCTGTCATTGTTGTCATCCCCTTGGTAAAACATCAGCTTAGTATTACATTTCAATATTATCATTCATTCCACTTTGCCAAAATATCTACGTTTACTTGTAGAATGTCCCACATTACCACACTATCTGTGTCTGTTAATTGTACAATGTCCCACATTACCACACCATCTATGTCTGTTTACTTGTAGAATGTCCCACATTACCACACTATCTGTGTCTGTTTACTTGTAGAATGTCCCACATTACAACACTATCTGTGTCTGTTTACTTGTAGAATGTCCCACATTGCCAAACTATCTGTGTCTGTTTACTTGTAGAATGTTCCACATTACCACACTATCTGTGTCTGTTTACTTGTAGAATGTCCCACATTGTCAAACTATCTGTGTCTGTTTACTTGTAGAATGTCCCACATTGCCACACTACCTGCGTCTTTTTACTTGTAGAATTTCCCACATTGTCACACTATCTGCGTGTTTACTTATAGAAACATTGCCAAACTAAATACAAAGACAGGAACAGACAAAAGCTTTTTGAATATAAATACATATAAAAGTAACATGAATATCACCAGATTGCTGGACAGAAAAAAGATGGACATTTATATGCATAAGAAAGAAGTTTAATTACACTGGCTAACAAAAAAAAAAATTTTTTTTTTCTTTCTCTAACATTTCTATGTTTTTCTGGTCAATTTTAATGCGCTGTTTTTAAATCTGCAAACCGTTTTTCTCTATCAGGTCAGGATCTCTAGAAATACGCAATTGAAGTATTTTAACAACACATACAGTATTACATCATTCGTACAAGAAGTATAACAGTTATGTAGGCTTGAATTTCTTTGCAGTCGACTTTCGTCGGTGAATGGCATGTGGTACATCGCGATGAAGCATCCAACAATAATCGGCAAGCACGGTCACACTCCACCGTCCTTGATAACGTGACTCCATTACTGCGATATCTTGATGGAATCGTTCTCCATGTTCATCGCTGACTTCGCCAAGGTTGTCAGGGAAAAAGTCAAGATGCGAATCGAGCAAATGGATTTTGAGGGACATGTTACAGCCCATAATTCTGTATGCATCTATGCACTGCTTAACAATATGCACATAGTCGACAGATTTGTGATTTCCCAGAAAGTTATCGACGATCGATTTGAATGCCATCCATGCGTGAAGTTCACTACCATGTAACAAGTTCTCGAATTGTTTGTCTGCAATAACTTTCCTAATCTGAGGTCCTACAAAGATACCTTCCTTTATCTTTGCATCGCTAACTTGCAGAAACTTTTCTCGAAGATAAGTGAAAGCTTTGCTCGTTTTATCTAACGCTTTTACGAAATTCTTCATGAGCCCCAACTTTATATGTAACGGTGGTAAAATGATGCTGTCTTTGTTAACTAATGTGTTACATTTTTATGCCCGAGCTGCATACGATCCCTGATAGGCCACACCTTTCTTGCATAATGTTCCTGTCTGTTGCGGCTGTCCCATTCACATAGGAAGCAACAAAATTTAGTATACCCAGTCTGCATGCCCGTGAGAATTGCAATGACCTTTAGGTCTCCACAAATCCGCCATTGGTAGTCATTGTACTTTATTTTTGCCAAAAGTATAACCATATTGTCATAAGTTTCTTTCATTTGAACAGAGTAGGCGACTGGAATTGATGAAAATAAATTTCCGTTATGCAATAACACGGCTTTTAGACTAGTCTTGGAAGAGTCGATGAAAAGTTGCCATTCGTTGACTATGTGCTCATGACCGAGGTGCACCATTAGACCATTTACATCTTTGCAATAGCAAATGTCATCATCCATCTCAAAGTATTGAACAAGTTCTCTGTCTATGACGAAATTTAGATATCGGAGTATTTGGCGCTAAAAGATTCCATTCTTTGAGTCACGAACCGAGTAATTCCGCTTGTCCTTTGGTAAGAGCGAGATCACGTATTAGATCTGAACGTTCTGAATGGTTAATTAAGTGAACACCATCATTCACCGGTATATAATCCGAGTCAGAATTAGTTTCTAAAGCAGGTAAACTATCACTTTCTGATGGTTCATTCACGTCCAACGGATATTGTTCTGGTGGAACTGGGATCGGACACGTGATTGGATCATGATATGGTTTCGAAACCGAAAGTATTTGGATTACAGACATGTTTTAAAAGTGAAACCATGGATATTTGTCAAGCAGAAGTAACAATCAGTAGCGTGATTTGTCGGTTCACGCCATATTATTGGCACTCCAAAAGGCATCGACTTATGCTTCGGCGATTGTCGTAACCAACCTGCCAATGTATTTGCACAAGTCGAACAAACTGCATTTGGCTTCCAAGATTTATTTACATCATCAACTTTCGAATCGAAATAAAGTTCATATGCTTTCTTTAGTAATGGTGTAAAGTTTTTCTGGTGAACACGATCGGTAAAATATCCGCACACATAATTAGTACAGATGCCGTTTCTACAACTTCTAGAAGCCATATTTCCAGAATTATTTCAAAATACAGTAACTATTTGAAAAATAGCGTAACATATGTCATCGCATTTTTTAGCAGTATAAAAGTAGTATTTTGCTGATGTTTATTAATTTTTAATAAGTTATATAGTAAAAATGAAACGGAGCAAATAACGGTTTCCCAAAAATATATTTATTCACAAATATCTTAAGAACCCGATGTGATAGAGATAAACGGATTTCAAATTTGAAATCAGCGCAAGAAACTGACCTAAGAACACTTATTCTTATATAAGAAAGAAAAATGTTGTTTGTCAGTGTTATCATTACTTGATGTAAAGGTATCTAGAGGGGCAGATGCGGCATAAGATCACCATTTTCTGTTAGCCAAAATAAGGATGACACTTAGAAAATGTACAAAACATTGCTACAGACAACAGTCTAATGTGGATATCCCAGAAATCAAGAAACTAAAGAAAATTTACAGCTACAATATCCAGTACATACACCAGGTGCTTCAAAAACCAGAAGATTTAAGCAAATACAGCAGACCACTGGCAGCAGATAAAATATATATGAGGTGAGACGTGAAGAAGTTCTGGAAAAAGAAAAAAGAATGCCAGAACAAAGAATAGATAACAGCAGTAACCATTGATGAGATAACGGAAGGACAAAATTAGAAGAAATATGTAAACAGAAATGAAAGTGGAAGCTCTAGAGCCAAGGCTTATGAACATTACATATAATGTGTTGTGGGGGGGGGGGGGGGGGGGGGGGGGGGTGCCCGTGCATTCTTTTTGCTTACATGTCTTTATATTTGTATAAAAGAAAGTTGTGGTTACCTTATTGAATACGTCTTTTGAAGTAGTCTTTGTTAATGTCATGTAAAGACAAAACAGTAAACACATCACATTTTTATATTTTTCTCAATTTACAGAATTTTAGTTTTTCAAGACTATTTCAAACCCAGTCAAGGGCACACGTACAAGAAGCTGTTTTGTTGTTGTTTAACTAGTCAGTTGAAAACTCTTGGTATTATCTACGCTGTAGATCTAGGCTTTTCCTGTGGCTTTTCTGCCATTCTTAAACATGTTTAGTTGGAAGTCATGAGCTCCAGCTGCTCCAGCTTGGCTGGCATTTAAGTGATCATCGCATCTGGTCCCAAGATAGGAGGAAGAAGCGTGTGGCATACTGTTACTTCGCCGCCATCCAAGGGGGCTCTCCAAATATGCAGAGCTAAAACAGTGCGCTATGGTTCTGGGCTCTCCCAAGGAATTGTCACATCCTTCACAGAGCCACTTCTTAGCTTCCCCCGCCCATCATAGGCTCATAGTGAGATCCTCCTGCATACAGCCAACCAGGTAAAAACCCAGAGTTATGTCTGGGACTCAAGTGACTCCTCCAAGCTTAGTGTGTAATGCTGGGTTCTCAACATGTTTCACCACAGTGGCAATCCCTGGAAGTGTATGAAAGATTTTAAGAGTTAATGAGGGTGTAATTGGCCTTACAGACACAGGTTCACTTCCACATCTGAATACTGTAGCATTGTGCTTAGTTGGTGGTCATATAAGGATGACTGCAGATATGCCTCCATGCATTAGAAGCTGTTTTATATATAGGCTCGTGCTGGGTCAGATTAATATGAGTTCTGAATTCACATGATGTCTATTATAAATTTCCCTTATGCACAAAGTATTTATAAGTGCAGAGCTAGTATAATAATAAAGTTCTTGCATAACACTTGAGAAGAGCTAGAAAATACAAACACATTCACATACTTAGGAAGCATAGTAACACCAGATGGCGGAACATGCAAAGACATCAGTAGCCGAATGAATAAAGCCAGAATAGCTTTGGCCAATCTAAACAACATCTGGAAATCTTCCCAGTACAATACAAACTCTAAGTTATACAAGAGCTGCATAATTTCTGTACTTCAGTGCAGTGCAGAATGCCTTAGAGTAACAGAAAGTGAAATTTTCAAATTGTCCTCTTTCCTAAGGAAAATTCTTTGAACACCATCACCAAACAAGAACTGCTAACTCGGAGCCACCAAGAAAACAGGTGCACCATCATAGCGGGTAGATGCTGGAATTGGGTTGTCTACATCCCCAGCAGAGACCCTGACACCATCACCAGAACTGCCATGCTGTGGACTACTGAAGGAAAGTGAAAGCAAGGACGGCCAAAAACCACCTGGCGGAGAACTGTGGAGACAGAGATGCTGAGCATGAACCAGAGCTGGGGCACCACAGGAAGGATGGCAGCCGACCGAGCAAAGTTGGGGACAATTTTTTGCTGCCCTATAAGACACCACCAGGCATGATGGTTACTGACTGCTTTGTCAGTCAGCAGCCAAGGATCAAAGAAGAAAGAATAACACATGAGATCTCTCTTCTTTAATTTTTTTTTGGGTTATTTGTCTGTCTCATGATTTTGAAAGCAGATGTGGCCTCTGCAATTCTCTTCTTGACATGTTTTTCACATCTCCCATCCTGTGACATTATTTTTCTTATATTGGTTGAAAATACAATTTATAATGGTGATGCACAGGATTTCTGCATTTGCTCTGGCTGCTGAAGTGCCCTCTGTCAGCCATACATTAGGATTTTATGAGCAAGTTACCTGCCAAAATATTGTGGACAATAATTAGGTTGTGTGCTTTCTACAGCATGCCCTGATGACAGCATTAAATTCCCTTATGGTCATTTCAGTCATTTCCATTTTGCTTCAGAAGTAAATCAGTGACGTCGCTAGATCTATCAGTTAATTGTTGAAACAAGTTTCTATCCTATTCACCCGTTAGACGAGATGTACACGCATTTTTTAAAGTCCTATCACTAGTTGCCACGGTAAACAGTTTTACACGATTTGGTAACTAACCCAAAACGCTGAAAAATATGAACATAATATCAATTTTCCAGTGTTCTACAACAACCATGCTTTGGGAATTTGTTTTCCGGTGGCAACTTAAAATCTCGAACCAGATCAGAGAGTGTTTCAGTACATTTTTCATTCGTTTTATTACTAAAATTAGATTGGCGCTCTGAGCGGCTTGCGGTCCAAATGTGATTATTTTGTGAGCCACTGACAGCGGCTTGCGGTAGTTAATGTGTTAACATAAATGGAGAAAATTCCAGAGGTTTTGTCACCAGAAAACAACAGAGGCAGAAATAATTCTTTAAAAAAAAAAAGACCCAGCACCATGAAGAATATTGGGAAGAAATTAGCGTTTTTTCAACAGCCGCAATGTAATTCCTGGACTGGAATGCGCCATGAAAAGATTGCAAGTTTGGTGGGAAAATCTGTGATGACAGGGCGTTATCACTTTAGACAATTAGGAAGGATCAATATTTTTAATATGCAGTATTGATTAATTATGTGCTGGATCAAGTTACATCTGCTACATAATTGTAATACATAGATTATATCAACTCATATTACATTACAGTTGTAGCACATTGATTTTTACTGGGTACATTTCACATTGTAATTGCTACTCATACATATGTATTAAATAACATTACATTATAACTGTGCATAGAAAACAATTTGAGCATATTTTTTTTAACCTTTATGCTTCATTTTCAGGCCATCAAAGCCATTGAGCATGCCCTAGCTTTTATGGTGCTGTACAACTACATCATTCCTATATCACTGTATGTCACTGTGGGTAAGTGTATTAATGATTGCATAACTCTATATCTAAATTCAAATATTTTCGATTAAAACAAAATTAACTTCTTTAGTGAATTTACAGAACACTAAAAATTTGTTGATCACATCTGTTGATGTTTCATCTTGTCACATGTCTTGTTATGATCTATGAAGCACACATCTAGATCTTTCTATACTTCCCAGAATCTCTCCATTAATGCTTGTATTACATATACAGCATCGTCTGACTTCTTTTGCTCAACAAATTGACACTGCTTATCTGCAGTTTCCTTTGTCGTAGGTCATGCTCTTTTCATTATCATTATCATCATTATTTTCCTTTACGCTCCTTATGGAGCATGAATTCACCCCCGCAGCTGGTCCCTTACAGGAAGCCTGCCCCAAGAATTCACATGCTGTTGCAGCTGTGGTTTTTTTGACAAGTTTGTTTACATGATGAGGTTGCTAGCTCCACGGACAACCTTATATTAGTCATCTAGTACGACATGCCTGAAAGATGTGGTAGTTCTATTCATTCTATGATCTCTTTAGAGATCCCTTCATTATAATTCTTAAAACTTGTTTAGTCAAGTGACTGATGAAGCTAATGGTCAGGTGATCTTTACATTCGTATCTGCTTCTCGTTTCTTTGATAATGTTATTAAAATGGATTTTAAGAGGTAGGGAAAAGAAATTGTAGCAGAGTGGGACACACACTGAGGAAGTCATCAGTAGGAATCAGAAAGCAGTTCTTGTTATGGAACATAAACAAGAGGAAAACCTAAAAGCATAAATGCACGCAGAGAAGTGAACGGGGTATGGACATCTGAACGTGACAAGCATGTAACAGGATTATCATTATTCAGGTCACAACAGATTGGGATACCATCTATTCAACCAGCCAACAAGCTAAAGATAGGAACTCCTGATGAATGTAACTGCGGCACAGATAAAACGACTGCTGAACATCTGCTTCAAAGGTAACCAGCTTATGAGGAGCAGAGAAAGTGCATATGGCCATCACCAGGAAAAACTTTACGGAGATACCAACAACCTCAAGCTGTCCACTGATTTCGTTGAACATGTTCAAGTCGACGTCTGAAAATGAACGAAGAAGAAGAAGAAAGATCATCATCATCATGCATCATTTTCCTTTACGCTCCTCATGGAGCATGGAGCCACCACTGCAGCTGGTCCCCTACCAGGAAGCCTGCCCCAAGAATTCACGTACCCTTGCTGCTGTGGTTTCTTTGGCAAGTTATTTTACACGAGGAGATTGCCAGCCCTATGCACAATCTCTTGCTAGTCACCTTGTACCATATGCCTGATTGTGTTGTAATCCTATTCTTTCTTTGTTCCCCCGGGAAACTACGTGGGGCCTGGAGTTGGATACTCAGTACAAAAAGGCTAAGAAGGATCAAGTTGCAGGCCAATGCTTTGCAGGGAGCTGAAAGAGAAAGAAGAAATGTGGCTGTGATTGATCTACGACACTTCAGTGATATTAGTTCTTGAAATCTTCTTTATTGCCACTTACATATGTTTTATGTATGCTGCCCTGTTTTTGTGGTACTTGTTTTTATGTACACTTCCCTGTTCTCATGATACTTGTTTTATTACACTTCCCTGTTTGTGTGAAATTTGTTTTATTTATGCTTCCCTGTTTGTGTGAAATTTGTTTTATGTACGATTTCCTGTTTTTGTGACATTTTATGTTTTTCCCTATTTTTGTGTCATTTGTGTTATGTATGCTTTCCTGTTTTTGGGACATTTATGATCGCTTCCCCATACATGCCACACTTAAAGGTTTACCCATAATCTGTACGGGGTGTTTGCGTTTTCAGATGTGTACGGGCCGTACACGGGTCTGTACGTGTTTTTTCGCCTAATTATTAACCCTTTCAGCACCATTATGACGTACGCCATACGGCATAAATCTTGACAATTTTTGTCGCTGTGCCGTACCGAGTACGTCACGGAAGTAGTGCGATACCTTGTTCCCATACACCTATAAAACGTATGTCCTATTTTAAAAGCACCAGAACTCTTCTGTTTACAATCATATCGGCAATTGCTGGGCATAATTGGATTCAGCATTGAAAAATCTGGCCACTAAGCTTGAAACGAACAAAATATTTTACTGCTAGCGAATACGGTAGAACTGATAATAGTGATTTTACAAAAGCGAAAGTTACAAACATGGACGCTGCCATACCGCCGAATCATAAACATTTTGTGGAAAAAGAGCACGAAAATTCTTGTTTGAGTTGAATTTATTCAACTTGAATGATTCTGACAACTCTTTTTACTGAGATTCTGGTAATCTTTACCTTTATTGCCGTCGAGTATGTTTAATATTTGTATTTTCGTACCATTTAGAGTTAAGGTTGAGGTTAGGTTTACGGTAGAAAGTGCGTAAGAAATGTAAATTTGAATAATAATACAAAACAAATTATGGGTAGGCCTAATATCGGAATGACGGTCGCCGAATGCTCTGCATGTATTTTCGTACCATTTAGAGTTAGGATTAGGGTTACAGTTGGGGTTAGGGTTAACCCGAAATCTAAATGGTACGAAAATACATGCGGAGCATTCGGCGACCGTCATTCCGATATGACCAAATTATGAAACTGAAAAAAAAACCCACAAAAGCAAGGCAAATTTGCATCTTAACCAGAAAAAGTTTATTTGGAGTTACTTCTCTTCTTAGTTTTAATTTCGTTTCTTTAAAAAACAATGTGATTTTGCCTTGGGTGATCATCATTACGGTCATCCAATGATTTATATTTATTAAATAATTAATTACTATCAATGTTTGATTGACACTAAAATTCGTATGGGTATAACGGCTATTCCAATTTTTGAAGTTCGGTAGAGAATATATAATATTGCGCCAGTTTATATTTTCATTGCTAGCTTTAAAAAAATATATATATATATATATATATATTTGATTTAAGATTCCTAAACCTAACCCATAACGCTTATTACTGGTCTCTTTAGATCTATACTTTTATAAGGCACTATAGAACACACACCAAACTGTTCTTCATTTCCACCATAAATTGTATTAATTTTTTTTGCAGAAATAGACTAAATGATGATACAGTCACAGCTTTTCTACAATACCGGTACAAAATAAATTCTAACTCTTGTTGTTTAGGTTTTAAAGCAAGTGAAGACATGCTTAAAAAGGCAAAGGGCGCATGTCACTATGATGGTGCAGAACCATCTAATTGAATATATTTGTACATTAATTAACTCTATTGTTACGTTTTTCAGTCTGTACAGGTTTTGCGGGTCTCTGTACAGGGTTTTTGGATTTGTTGTACAGGTTTTTCATGTCTGAGGTGTGGCATGTATGCTTCCCTGTTTTGTGACATTTGTTTTATGTATGCTTTCCTGTTTTTGTGACATTTGTTTTATGTATGCTTTCCTGTTTTTGTGACATTTGTTTTATGTATGCTTTCCTGTTTTTGTGACATTTGTTTTATGTATGCTTTCCTGTTTTTGTGATATTTATGTACACTTCCATGTTTTTGTGACATTTTTATTATGTATGCTTTCCTGTTTTGTTTTACATTTATGTATACTTCCATGTTTTTGCGACTTTTATTTTATGTACGCTTCCCAGTTTTTATGATATTTATGTACACTCCCCTGTTTTTGCGGCATTTGTTTTATGTACGCTCATCAGTTTTTGTGATATTTATGAACACTTCCCCGTTTTTGTGACATTTGTTTTATGTACCCTCCCCAGTTTTTGTGACATTTATGTGCACTTTGCCATTTTTGCGACATTTGTTTTATGTACGCTTCCCAGGTTTTGTATATTTATGTACACTTCCCCTTTTTGCGGCATTTGTTTTATGAACAGTCCCCCGTTTTTGTGATATTTATGAACACTTTCCTGTTTTTGTGGCATTTGTTTTATGTACGCTTCCCAGTTTTGGTAATATTTATGTACACTTCCCTGTTTTGGGGGGCATTTGTTTTATGTACGCTTCCCAGCTTTTGATATTTATGTACACTTCCCTGTTTTTGTGGCATTTGTTTTATGTGCACTTCCCAGCTTTTGATATTTATGTACACTTCCCCATTTTTGCAGCATTTGTTTTACGTATGCTTCCTTTGTTTTTATGACATTTGTTTTATGTACTCTTCCCTGATTATGTGACATTTATGTACACTTCTCTGATTGTGTGACATTTATATACACTTCCCAGGTTGTGTGACATTTATGTACACTTCCATGATTGTGTGACATTTATGTACTCTTCCTTGATTGTGTGACATTTATGTACTCTTCCCTGATTGTGTGACATTTATGTACACTTCTCTGATTGTGTGACATTTATGTACACTTCCCTGATCGTGTAACATTCATGTACTCTTCCCTGATTGTGTGACATTTATGTACTCTTCCCTGGTCGTGTAACATTTATGTACTCTTCCCTGATTGTGTGACATTTATGTACTCTTCCCTGATTGTGTGACATTTATGTACACTTCCCTGATTGTGAGATATTTATGTACACTTTCATGATTGTGTGACCTTTATGTACACTTCCCTGATTGTGTGACATTTATGTAATCGTCCCTGTTTTTTTTTTTTTGACATATGTAAACTTCCCTGATTGTGTGACATTTATGTAATCACCCCTGTTTTATTTGTTGACATTTATGTACTCTTCCCTGATTGTGTGACATTTATGTAATCATTCCTATTTTTTTAACATTTGTTTTATGTACACTTCCCTGTTTTCATGTTCAGAAATGCAGAAGTTCTTGGGATCCCTGTTCTTTGGCATGGACATTCATATGTATGATCCAACAATTGATGAACGGGCTCAGGCAAACACATCTGATCTGAATGAAGAACTAGGACAGGTGACCAACTTTATTTGTGTGCACTATTGTCTACTGTTGATCATTTCATCATTATTTTCCTTTGTGCTCCTTATGGAGCATGGAGTCACCCCCCCTGTAGCTTGTCCACTTGTAGGAAGCCTGCACCAAGAAATTCTATGCTCTTGCAGCAGTGGTTTCCTTGGCAGTTGGTTTAACATGATGAGGTTGCCAGCCTCCATGCACATCCTCAAGTTAGTTGCCTTGTACAACCTGCCTGAGGGTACAGTCATCCTATTCTTTCTCTGTCTCCTCAGAGACCCCCGGGAGACCTACACGTGGCATTGGTCCACTGTTATGATGTGCATATTTTGATATATTGTATGCAGAAAGAACAAGTTTTTTTTGTTTTTTTTTTTGGTTTCAATTGTTTACTGGTATAACACCAGTATACTCACGATGGATAGGCCATAAACTAAGGAAACCTGTTGATAGCATTGCAAGACAGTCCTTCTTTCTGGAATTCCCCGGATAAGAGAGGTAGACCTGTCACATGTATGTACAGCAATCCCCCATGTCACGCTGTTTATTCGTTCTTGAAAAATTGAGCGCTAAACGAAAATTGATTCCCCATATTCCCCATAAGAATCAACAGAAATGAAACTAACTCGGTTCTAAGGTCCAGAAAGCTACATCAGAATTAAGTAAAAAGTTGAAAAAACAAAACCTAAATTACTAACAACATTTATTAACTACATATAATTATTGAACGCAAAAGAAATATTATTTATGTACTGTATTTACAAAAAGTTTTAAAAAATATTATAAACCCTTAATCGTTGCTACAGCTGTTGCTTATGGCTACAGTTGTCACGGCAGAGCTGTCTCCATCATCAGATGACTAGTCAGCAGAAGGCTTTAGAAGTGTTGACGTTTTTCTGACTCCAGATGTAGAAGGCACTACTGTTTGGTCTATGGTAGCAGACAATATTCGAGGAGACTTTAAAAAAAATGAATCGAGCTTGCTTTGCTTTTGCCACCTTGTTTTTCTCTTCAAGAAGCACCTTGTAGCAATTAAAAATGTGTTCTATTTACGGATTACCATAAAACTGCGTGCAATTTTGGGGTAATCTTTCATTATGCTAACAATGACAATGCTTCGTGGCCATCCCACCATGCTGAATAAATTTGATTAGCATGTGAAAGTTATATTCCTGCCTCCCATGGAGTTTAGCATTGAGCATAAGATCAAATTTTTGTAAGCGTATAACAGACGTATGGCATCAAATAAAAAGAGTGTTATTTCGAAAAATAGCATTAAATGAAAAATGTAAGGACTGGGTGATTGCTTTATATATTTACAACTCACAGGCATCAGGTTTCCTTCATTATCTGTTTACGCTTTCAGGTCGAGTACTTGTTCACAGACAAGACAGGCACTCTGACAGAAAATGCAATGATTTTTCAGAGATGTTGTATCGGCACACGGCAGTTTGAAATTGTGGGTGGAAGATTTTGTGAAAAAGATTACTCAGATTCTCTTGACTTGACCTCTGAAGTAAACTTTACAGTAAGTTCTCTTAATACTTCCAAATTGGTGTTTGATGTACAAGTATACTGTCTTGTGATATTGCTGACTTGATATTTTCAATGTGTTTTCAGTAATTTAAGATGGCCGTATCATTTTCCATTGGCTCCCGAGAAGCTTAGGCCCTCAACAAACTTATGCCAAGTCCTCCTGTCCTGTGCCATCAGTGTTGGGGCTTTCCATATCTTCCTCATTCCTATTGTACCTGTCTCCAGTTTATCTTCTCCATGTGTTTTTTATTTCAAAGTAGTGGCTTGTTTGCTGATTTATTTACCCAAAATCCCTTATTCCACATGGATCATCAGTGTCAACAGTCCTTGTTATGCCTGGAGTTGCATAAGATGGAAAAACTCTCCATCAAATCCAGTACTGGGCCTCTCTGTCTATGTAAAATTTTATCTTTCATTATGTATAAAGATGTGCTTCAAATGCCCATTGCAGTGTAGTTCTAGTCTACCTTTCTCTCTATGCCTTTGTGGTTCCCAGTCAGTTTTTTTTAAAATCCTGGATATCAATCTCTCTTCAAGTGTAGTAAATGACCATTCCATCCTATCTCAAAGCTGACTCCATTAATTCCATTCTGCACTTGATTTTCTACATTTCTTACCTGATCTTTTCAAGTTATTTACAGTGTTCTTCTTAAATCTTTGCCTTCAAGTCCTCTGAGGTTGCTTTATTTTTCACTGTCTATATTTTATGTATCTACTCCAAAGAGTCGGCGTCTGTGGCCTAATGGATATGAACGCAGTTTCATAATCCAGATATACCAAGTTTGAAACCTGCTGCAGGCGGTTTGGTAGCAGATTGCTTTGTGTGGATTTTTAACAATGGTATAAGCGCTGTACCGTTCAGAAAGCAATGGCAAACTACTGAACGTAAAAATTGCCTAGAAAAATCACAAAACAGCCAATAAAAGCTGGGGTTGATTGCCACATCCTGTAAAGGATAAGCAACTAACTTTAACTCCAAAGAAGAGCAAAGGTTCTTAAGTATAGGCCTGTTAGCCATTTTTTTCTTTTTTTTTTCTAAGAATGTAATCTTAGATCCCCATATACCTGGAGATTGCTTTCTGTTTTACTCTCTTTTTTACATGGTTTGCACTTCAAAGAAGAGAAAGATTTGTATATGTAGGCGGGATAAGTTTTAGTTTTGTTGTGTGTTTTTTTAAAGACTAATCTTGGATCCACATAAAGCCTGATATACTTTCTGTTTTACTACCTGTTTTCCATGTTTCTACTCCAAAGATGGATAAAGTTCTGATATGTAGGCCTGGTAATATTTTAGCTTTATTTCATTTTATTAAATTGGATCCCTATGTTATTTTCAAGACTGTCATCTTGCATCCACATATATGACAGCTTCTTTATTGACATTTGCCATTTCCAATTCTCTGCTTGATTTCCATCAACACAGTGCCTTCTGCTGATACTAGATGTTAAAGATAGTTGAACTCTATAACCATGTCAAGAATTTTAGTTCTGTTCCTCATGGATTCATTATCCCAAGGAGCAATGGTGTTCAACAAATATCTGCCAGGTCCTGCCATCAAGTGCCGTCTGCTCAAGATCTTTCCATGTCTTCCTTATACCTTTCATTTCTGTCTCCAGTTCTCTTCTGCATGTCTTTTTTTTAGGTGTCCCTCTGTCACTCTTACCCTGGGGATTCCAGAACAAGAACTGCCTTGTAATGCTGTCAACAGGTTTTCTCTGTGTAATTTCCTATCCATCGCCAGCACCTTCTTCCGATCTCTTGATGGTATGACAAGATCACCAGCGTGGATCTGATGATGTGCGAGTAGAACAGGAGTGCAGCGAGATGGTTTTTAAAGATGAAATAAAAGGATAAAATCAAGTTGCACTTGACCTAATGAAAATACCCCAGACTCGGAAATGAGAACTGGTGTATGGATGGCATAGGACGAAGTCAGGCTGTTAAGCACACTTGTCCAGATGGTAAAGCAGTTTCTTTGGAATGAAAAATGTTATGTATTTATACATTTATATATATGAAGATAAATGACACAATAAAATAATTATCTTTACTGTCTTTAGTTCATGTCCTTATCATCATGCGACATACGCTGGATTCTGTAGTTTCGTTGTGGTATCTTATGTTCATAAACTTAATTGTCACGTGGTTCCTGGTCCAAGGAGCTGCAATGCTATGCCCAGTGACTATACAGTTAGTTAACACATGTTTCAATCAGGATACTGGTCTACCATCACCATGTGGAAGCCAGTTAATAGTAATGGTCCAGGTCAATTTCGTTGTTCCGTAGACACAGCACTAGGATAGACACTTCTGGATCCACAACTGAATTGAAAACCTGCAACATGACAAGCCAAGTGATAGGAAATTCTTTACAGAGCGATACAACAGGAGGCAATCTGATCATCAGAAGAGGTCACCCCATCCGACAAGTGTTTCGGCCCAGTATACTCCTTTACACTCTAAGGGGGGGCGGGCCCACTTGGGTCATGACTCCCAAGCGTCTCAGCCTCCTGTTGTCTTGTATCGAAAATGAACCCACTTCACTTATGGCAGCAACTTTAAAATCCACACCTCCGCCAGCCGTGGAGGCAATTGTGAAAGTAACAAAGAGAAGACAAATTATTCCGTTCGTTCCATCACACATCACAACTAAGGACACACACTGAGACACCTGCGCCAAGCCGACGAGGCCAGCCACTGCGTGCTAGCAACTGAATTTCTGTGCCTAACACCTCTTATATATACGCCGCCTGTTGCCCCTCAGTCACAGCCCTTTCACTAGTACACCAAAAAACTCAACGTATTGTGGACTTAGAAAAATTCCTGGTGTTTTCTGTACTGCAGCGTTTACTGTCACGATTTCCATTGCCCATTGCGGTTGTTCCACAGCCAGCCTGATGCCTTTTCGGCAGTTTCACTAAGCCTCTTCAGTGCCCTTGTTCTCGACTGTCCCCTCAGCCCCAACAGTTTCAATAAATCAAACACTGATGCAGCCACGAGCCCTCTTGCACCCACCTCAACAGACATGACCCTTACAGTGAACCCATCGTGTCTCAGATCTGCGGCCAGATCACTATACTTGGCCGCTTTGAACAAATGTTGCTCTTCCAATCTGGATTCAAATGGCACGGTCAGTTCAATCAATATAATCTGGTGCGATGATGAAGAATGCAGCACTATATCCGGCCGTCTTCGAGATTTCCTGATACTCTCTGGATATGCCCCTCGTCCAGGTAGGTCTATTGCCATCTCCCAATCGTTTGCACAGTCAAGGAGAGATGGTAAACTGCTACCAGGTTTACTCGGTTTTGGGTGTGCTGACTTTCCTGCCCTCAGAAAGTATGTATTTGCAGTGCTCGGCCTGGGTTGGCTATTCGCCTTCATCCTTGCCAGGTCTATTGTCGCAGCAAGCTCATTTAGCACTTTGTTATGGCGCCAAGTGTATCGCCCTTGCCCTAATGACACCTTACACGCTGAGAGCACGTGTTCAAGTGTCTGCCTCCCCTGGCACAGGGGGAATGTCTCATCATCCGAATTTCCCCATTTCATAAGGTTTGTGGCAGACAGGATAGTACTTGTCCCAAAGAATACCACAAATCCTAAGGTGTGAGTTGATGCCTTCAGTGTTTGCATGGCAATGATGTGCCCATATGTCTGTTACATAGGTGTCATAATGTCATTACAAACCTATGGTTTACATAATATTTCATTCACATATATATATACACACATACAAAAAGGTACGATACATTAGGCATATAAAGAAGGTAGATGATAGAACATGAGTCATATAGACACATAAGAGTTGTATGTTACAGACAGAGTGAACTCTTTGAGCACAGCCTTACAAGCCAGCTCTAAGAAGGGCTGATAGCGTGATGGCGAGGCATTTACTAGTCCTGAAAAGAACTGTTTGTGATTATATTTCAGGTATACCAATCTCCCACTAACACTATCAAGAATAGCAATGAAGAGCCATACATAATATCAACCAATATTATTTACACCATGATGTAAACAACATATTAGCATGTACCATAAATGCCTAGTACCAATATACCATTGTAACATAAGCTTACATAATCCAATTTTCTTAGAGTAATTTCTACATACCCTCCGGCTTTACAAATGCTGGACAATGATAAGGCTGTCTCTTATACAGTTTCTCTACGTTGAGATCAGACTGTGGCTTCAGCTCTTTATACACTATTGTCCACCTTGTAAATTGCAGTTTCAATGTGTGTGTTTGAATTTGCCTCTTTAATTCCTTGTATATCTTCCTACTAACTTTACACAGCACTTCCAACTGAATATTTTTAGTTGCAGCTTACTTTCTGCTTCCTTATATATACGTTTGACACCTATCCGAGCATTCTTCATTTTGTTCTCAAGTTTAATGTCCTTGGCATGTTTGTTCCTTCAATACATCACTCAGTTTGATAATCTCTCTGTAAATACAGTAGGGAGTGATGTAATTGAATTGTCCATACCTGCCTTCCACCTGCTACTTGATTGTGTAGAAGTATGAGTCCTTTTTCATCATCCGTTGAGGAGGTATTTGCCTAATTCTAACCCTATCTTATACATTCCGACATTCCTCCGTACAAGCCATTTTCTGCCCATCATGTCACGCAACGCAATGATTCAGGGAAATCCCTTATTGTGATTGGTTGGCAAAATAAACAGAAGAATTTTCTCTCCGTCATACGACAAGGAGAATCTTCATGGAAGCTGGAAAGTAAATATGTAACTGTAGCTTCACTGGGACTTATTCAAGTGATTTTTCTTCTTCTTCGTTCACCCTCAGATGTAACTTGAATACTTTCAAAGAAAGCAGTGGTCGGCTTGAAGCTGTTGACATCTCCATAGAGCCTTTCTAGGAATGGCACTGGTGATGGCCATATGCGCTTTCTCTGTTCCTCATATGTTGGGAACCTTTGAAGTAGATGCTCAGCAGTCATTATATCAGTGCCAAAGTTACATTCATCAGAAGTTCCTATCTTTAACTTGTTGAATAGATGGTATCCCAATCTGTTGTGACCTGTGCGAAGTCTGAAGATTACCGCTTGTTCACTTCTGCTGAGCTGGTAATACACATCATTTTTATTGTGGCCTGGATGTTCTGCTTCCCACTTGCTCCTGTATCTGCGCTTGATAAAACTCTTCACCTCTTCTTAAGTTACGTTTGTGTCAAGTTGAGGCAGCTTTTCTGCTTCCTGTGCCAATCTGTCAGCCTCTTCATTTCCGATGATGTTGCAGCAAGAAGGAATCCACTGTATCACAACTTTTTTGAATTGCTGACACAGTTTCGCTTTCAAGTGATTGACTTGTGTACTGTGGTTAAACTTTGTTACTTGTAACAAAAATCCATTTTTTTCCCCAATCTGCAGGAAGAGTTGAATGAGTTTTTTAAGGTGCTAGTTTTGTGCCATACAGTGAGACTAGATAATGAGATGCGGCATTCAATTGGAGTCTCCAGTGTGCACAGCGATAGTGGGGGTGAATACGAGTATCATGCAAGCTCTCCGGACGAGAAGGCGTTTGTAGTTGCATGCTGCAGGTAAGTGTTTGAGAGGCATACACGTAAGGTAGAATAACCAGTAGAGATGAAGATGAAGAGAGCAGATGAGACAAAACAAAAGAGTGAGCGTAAATGCAAGTGAGTGAGACAAGCTAAAGGAGGGAAAATGCTACAGAAAGGATGAAGAAACAGAATAATGTATGCACAGAGTAGAGATAAAGTGTTTGTTTGGTTTTAAGGACTATCTTCATTGCACACGGACAAGTCCATCAGTGCTCCAATCTCCTCCCTTAGATCACACAAGGAGGATCTCAGCACAGTGCACAAACTCCATAGCACCGGCGAGAATCCTGATGTGTGTTTTTAGGAATCACACATTCTATCAATATTTTTCTGGTATAAAGTGACTGATAGTTAAGATAACTGTAGTAGAGAAATAAAGCCACAGATAAGCAATAGTGATGGAGAGATGAAGTGAAGGATAGACAGCAGTAATGGAGAAGCAAAGTGAACGAACGAACAAACTTTATTTTCGAAGGGTTAAGAATTGGGGGCGCAGGCCCGTCTAACATTCTGCCCTTCCACTCTCATTTATCGTACATATTATATCCTTTCATTCCCACATGTTACTTAAAGCATTAATATGAAGGCATGCAACATTATAAAGGTAATATAATATCGTACGTTTACAGTATGCAGTCATAATCAAAATTAAGTTTTGTTAATTAAACAAATATTATAACAAAAATTTAATTTAATTTAATTTTTTTTTTTTTAAACGTACAGTAAATTATGATTTCTAGCATAATCAGATTAGGTGGCATGGTATCAGAACTCATGAAGTATTTGACAGTCTGCTATTGAAGGAGGTGAGACTTGGTGTTATTTCTTTGCCCTCCTTAACCCAAGAGCAGAATTAGTAGGAGAGATAGTTGGACAGAAGGACATCATTGGATAAACAGTGCATTCTTCTTCTTCTCCGTTCACTTTCAGACGTCAGCCTGAAATGTTCAAAGAAAGCAGTGGTCAGCTTGAGGCTGTTGGTTTCTCTGTAGAGATTCTCCAGGAATGGTACTGGTGATGGCCAGATGCACTTTCTCTGTTTCTCATATGTTTGGCACCTTTGAAGTAGATGTTCAGCAGTCATTTTATTAGTGTCACATTTACGCTCATCAATAGTTCATGTCTTTAACTTTTTGAATAGATATTATCCCAATTTGTTGTGGCCTGTGCAACGTCTGAAGACTACCACTTTTTCACTTCTGCTGAGCTGGTAGTGTGGCCTAGATACTCCGCTTCCCACTTGCTTCTGTACCTGCTCTTGATAAAACTCTTGGCCTCTTCATAAGTTATGTTTATGTCAAGTTGAAGTAGCTTTCCATCTTCCTTAACCAATCTGTCAGCCTCTTCATTGCCGGGGATGTTGCAGTGAGATGGGATCCACTGTATCACTGTCACAGTGATAATCTGAAGATTACATGAGGATGGGTAGTCCTGGTTGCTCAAAAGACAATAGTGACTCAGAGATATTTTGCAACCAGGTTGACATAGGTTGTAAAGGTGGAGTGAGGTGAATTTGGAAGTGGGGATGAGGTTTCCAGAAAGCGGCTCCCAAAGGTTCAGTTCACCATGACATTTTTATCCCTACTCAGCTATCTCCCCCTTCCTCTAGCTCATGAGCCCCCCCTCCCTCACCCACAGTGAGAAGAAGATATAGAAATATAACTTAAGTCTTTCACACTCTTTCACTCCTTCACTGCTGATGTGATAACTTGTAGTTTATGGGAAACACACATACGCTTTATTAAGCTATATACAAAACAATATATATATATATATATATACAGGCATACCTCGACTTTCGTTGCTTCGAGTTTCGTCGCTTTGCTCTTTCGTTGGTTTTCAATTATAACCACGTTTCCAAATTTCGTCACTCGCTTTGCTCTTTCGTCTCATTTCATCACAACTGCGCATTATCTTGTTTCTTTCATCATTTAATCTTTGAATAGAAATCGTTTGGTGTGCACTATTTTTTGAAGTTGTCCGCATTGAATCTCTTATATTTGTGATTAAACATATTAATACTACTTATTTTTGTGATTAAAATAACCAAACTATTCATACTATATAATTTTTGGGATTATACTGTAAACAGTTAATAGTTGTTTTTGTGATAACAGTATAGTGGCAGTGTTCATCGTGATTATAAGACACGTGTACAGTATTCATACTGTACTTTTTTGTGTTTAGGCCCTATACTATTTATTTTTGTGCTTTAATTATATTCATAATGGGTCCTAAGTGTAGTGACAAAGTTAAAAAAAAAAACCATAAGTAGAGGACAAAACTGCATTCTGGGAAAGGGTGGATCCGAATTTCGACAGAAGTTCAAAAGTAAATAGTGGGCTAGAACACCAAATAGCCTGTTACAGAGAACTTCTTAGGGAAAGGAAGAAGACATCATTGAGGCAAACGTCTTTGCTCTCCTTTTTCAAGACGCAACCGCCACAACCAACTACAGTCACCCCTCCCTCTAACCCTTCAGATTCCGAGCCCTGTTAGATCTCCTTCAAAGTCCCCTTCTCCTAAAAGAATTAGATTGAGTTCCTCCAGTTATGAAGATGAGCCTCCTCAATTTTCTCCAACTGATTTTCTAAGTCTAAAATCCCCCTAAAACACCAACATTCAAAACTGTTCATATTGTATATATTCATCGTCTACTTACTGAAGTATAATTTTAAGGTAAGATGTTATTTACGTATTTTTTATTTATTACTGTATTTTCTGTATTCTTATGTTTATTTCTGTTTATTTAGGTGTTGCACGCATTCGCAAGTGTTATGGAGTTAGTTATTTACGTTTTTTGGTGGCCCTAATGCATTTGCAAGTTAAATAAAGGCTATGCTTCGACTTTCGTCGATTTTCGACTTTCGTCAGTGCTCTGGTCCCTAACCTGTTGAAAGAGTGAGGTATGCCTGTGTGTACATATATATATATATATATGTATATAGATAAATATACATATATAGCTCTATATATATATATATATATATATATATATATATATATATATATATATATATATATATATATATATATATATATATATACACACATACACATACATACACAATTAAAGAGGTTCAAAGCCTGAATGAAAACATACTGTGTACACGCCTAAATATACCAAAAAGAAATGAATCTAATTCCAGACTGCTTTATTAATTCAGTGATGAATGTGGATACAATCTAGAGACTATTTAATTAATCTGTGAAGTGAAGGTTGTATGCAGATTTCAAGGAATCCACCTATGTTCAATAGTCCTTGTTTACTAAAGTGATTTCTGAATTTTCTATTCGGCTGGCTTGATCTCTCCTGAGTTCCCTTGTTCATAATAACAAAAGAAATATAGTGTGCTGCCCTGCACTGATCTTCTTTACTTATAAACACCTTTTCCTTCCATGAATGCTTGCGCTGCACTGGGCGCTCAATGGAACAACACAAGATCTCGCTGTAGCATTGGTTGACTCTCCTTATAGACCGTTATTTTGAACGATGACTTTTAATGGCCATAGATGGGATTGACGAGTTGGTTGCGCTGTTGCCACTGATGGCTATCTACCCTTACTGGCACAATCTGTCGGTTTCGTGTCATCTTATGTGGGCTTTGGATTACCCTGTTAGCTTCTAGCTTCCAGTGGCCATCTCATATGCCTCAGGCTACTTACAGTGTTTTTGGCGGGTGTAGTAAATACCTTGCCCCAGGCTGGGTTTGCTGTAGCTTATTAATTTGACGTCCTCTTGTCTGTGTCATGTGTTATGGTTTAGGTTGGCGGTTGCGTGCGAGTGCAGCAATGTTTGACGTATCTGCACCTTATGTGATGGCTGATAACCCCAACATATGTTTGAAAGTAGCTATGTCTGTACTATAGGTGTAGAGGAAGATGAGGGAAACTGCGGTAGGACATGGAGTACAATGGATGGGTATGAAAAAAAAATCGAAAAAAGGTGATTTGTCTGACAAGGACAAAAGACAAAGAAAATAGCCAAAGTTGCGGCCACAAGGCCTTCATCAGGGAAAGGAAAGAAAGTGAGGGCTAGATAGGACACATAAGAATCTAATTAAATATAAGAATAAAACATGGGTAATCACCCGTTTGCCAGTCACTTCGATTACGGAAACAACAGCAAATGGATTGATTTGCCGTTGCCCTAAAGACGCCAATAGGCGTGATGGGAAACAATGGCAAAGAAAACCTATCTGCTGTTGCCCTAAGACGCCACTAGGCGTAATGGCCACTGACTGCTTTGACGGTCGGTGGCTAAGGACGGAAGAAGAAGAAGAAAAAGAACTTCCCTAAAGGCAACTAAGACCTAGCACGCCTGCCGAAGAGAGAGTGCGTCGCCCGAAAAGAAAATGACTGCCACTTCCGGATGTAAACAGCACATACTAAGAAGCTAAAAAATGAAACTGAACAAGAAACTACCAAAACCTAATAATAATGAGGACTGGAAATCGAAGAGGACAAAATGAGTGGGAGATAAATAAATATTTAATAACAACATTCTTTTAATTTAAGGGCGATGGAGAAATAGAAAAATTGAATAAGAGTGGAAAGGGTCAAAATAGAATAGGAGTGGAAAGTGTGACCTTAGATAATTTTTGAACTAGGACCTAAGTGCAGAACTATTATGGAACCAAGAAGTATCCTTCCTGCCTTGGTATTGTCTTCATTGGTCCTTGGCCGCTGACTGACAGAGTGACCATCATGCCTTGTGGCGTCTTGTAGCACAGCATCAAACTGTCTCCATTATGCTCGGTCGGCGGCCATCCTTCGTGTGGTGCCCTAGCTCTCATTCATGTGTTGCATCTCTCCCTCCACAAGTTCTCCGCCAGGTGGCTTTTGGTTGGCATTGCTTCTGCATGGCATTTCTGGTGATGGTGTCCAGGGTTTCTTCTGAGGATGTGGCCTTGTGAATGAAAACATTCACTAAAAATGCTAAAGACCCCATGTAGTTCCCGGGGGTGTCTGAAGATACAAAGAAATGATATGACTACTGGCATCCTCAGGCATGTCATACAAGGCAACTAATATGAGGTGCATGAGGCTGGCAACCTCATCAGGTAAAACAAATTGTCACAGAAACCACCGCTACAAGAGCATATGAATGCTTAATGCTCAGTAAGGAGAATAAGGTCGGCGTCTGTGGCCTAATGGATATGAACGCAGTTTCATAATCCAGATATACCAGGTTCGAAACCTGCTGCAGGTGGTTTGGTAGCAGATCGCTTTGTGTGGATTTTTAACAATGGTATAAGCACCGTACCGTTCAGAAAGCAATGGCAAACTACTGAATGAAAAAAATTGCCTAGAAAAATCAAAAACAACCAATAAAAGCTGGGGTTTGATTGCCACGTCCTGTAAAGGATAAGCAACTAACTAAGGAGAATAATGATGATGATGAATAATACTAAAGCTGAACAGAACAGACAAATGCAAATCATCGTCTTTTCCCTTTTTTCACTCACTGTGGATGAAAAAACTATGGCAAGGCACAAGCTAAGAAACAAAGTTACAACTGATCAGAGCATGTATATTTCCAGTAACATCATACGGCTGCGAGACATGGACACTCAATAAAAAAGTTGTAAAAAAGATTACATCATTCAAAATGAAATGCTACAGAAGGATGTTGAGAATACCCTGGACAGAAAAAAAACAGACCAACAGAGAAGTACTGCACTCACTAAATGTAGAGGAAAATTGGCTCCTAAATACCATCGCAATAAGGAAGCTGAAATTTTTCGGTCATATAAAAAGACATAATAGTCTGGAAAAATTAGTAATGGAAGGCATGGTCCCTGGAAAAAAGGGGGAGGGGACGACCTAGACGACGGTGGAACCAAGACAACGCAGAGAGTCTGAACTTGTCTTTGGTTGATGCAGGTCGACTTGCCCAGAATCGTGATTACGTTCAGAGCAGCTGTAATGGAGACAATGTTCGGGAGAGAATACGTCACATGAACATGATGACTCCCTGTGGAGCATAAGGTCACCGCTGGCCCCCCCTTGCCAGAAGTCTGCACCAAGTATTCATCACTCTTGCAGCCATGGTTTATATACCAGTTAGTTTGACATGATGTTTGCTGGCCCAATCATAAGCTCATATTAGTCGACCTTGTATGTAAGGAGGTCCTAGAAAATCTAGGTATGAAAAGAGAACTAATGAGGGAGGTCAAAGTTCGGCAGCTAAAATACTTTGGCCACATAAAAAGGCATAACACCTTGCAGAAGACCATAACAGAAGGGAGAGTTGAAGGCAAACGTGCAAGGGGAAGACAGCGCTATAAGTGGGAAGATAACATCAAGAGATGGACAGGAAAGAGTCTATCAGAGTGCACCACCAAGACAAGAGACAGAAAACGTTGGAGATCCATTACAGCCAACGTAAACCTACATTATTAGTGAAATTTTACTGGAAGATGCGGAGATCCATGATTTAAGTTGTACCACATTAAAACAACAGAAAATCAAGATGCTCTTCTGTCATGTTCAGACTTTTAAGATCAGATATAAAACAAATATTTTGGTTTTTTAAAATACTTTTGAATAAGTAAAATTGCCGTTAGGTATTGGTGCTTTTGAATTTAACTCCCATCTTATGACGAGCTTTTACACTAGTCCTATGCATAAAATCCCAGCTTTTTCTGTCAGTGCGTAACGCTAAGGGATGCAGCTTTGGTTGAAAGTTAGACATTAATTATATTGTTTCCCTTATATGTACTCTCCCAAAAATAGTAACACTTACCACAGAAGAATGTGCAAATGACGGTGTGCACAAAAATATATTTGTAGAATGTGTGATCCCGTATACACACATTGGAATCCTCACTGCAGCTACGTAGTTCGTGAACTGTGGTGATGCACAGTGGTTTTAAAAAAAAATACTTTTGAATAAGTAAAATTGCCGTTAGGTATTCGTGCTTTTGAATTTAATTCCCATCTTATGACGGGCTTTTACACTAGTGATCTCACATTAGTCGGGCCTGTATGACGGGCTTTTACACTAGTGACCTCACATTAGTCGGACCTGTATGATGGGCTTTTACACTAGTGACCTCACATTAGTCGGACCTGTATGACGGGCTTTTACACTAGTGACCTCACATTAGTCGGACCTGTATGACGGGCTTTTACACTAGTGACCTCACATTAGTCGGACCTGTATGACGGGCTTTTACACTAGTGACCTCACATTAGTCTGACCTGTATGACGGGCTTTTACACTAGTGACCTCACATTAGTCTGACCTGTATGACGGGCTTTTACACTAGTGAC
This sequence comes from Oreohelix idahoensis, assembly GCA_024509875.1. Taxonomy (NCBI): domain Eukaryota; kingdom Metazoa; phylum Mollusca; class Gastropoda; order Stylommatophora; family Oreohelicidae; genus Oreohelix; species Oreohelix idahoensis. The sequence continues at coordinate 127,031 of JAMPIV010005522.1, forward strand.
CTCACATTAGTCGGACCTGTATGACGGGCTTTTACACTAGTGACCTCACATTAGTCGGACCTGTATGACGGGCTTTTACACTAGTGACCTCACATGAGTCGGACCTGTATGACATGCCAGAAGGTGTAGTGGTCATGTTCTTTCTTTCTCTTCAGAGACAATCCCCCTCTCTCTCTCCATGTGCTCTTGCTAGGGTAGTTTCTGTAGCAATTCGTTTGACATGATGGGGTTGCCACTCCAATGCACAAACTCATATTTTTTTAACGTTTGTTATTGACTTTACCTACAGTGTTACTAATCTTTGCTCCCCTTTCGGGCCCTGGTAACACACGGACGACACATTGACTTTACCAGTATTTTGACATTTTTTGTGACTCTTGTCTGTCAAAAAAACAGGCTAGGAATAGTTTACCACGGCAACAGTGACAACGTTCTGGATGTTTCATTCAACGGCAAGATGAGAAGGTATAAACTCCTGCATATGTTGCCCTTTGACCCCATCAGGAAACGCATGAGTGTAATAGTTCAGGATGATAATGGTGAGCTAAAATGGTGGTTGTTTGCCCTGTTTGTTTTCTTTTTCTGTTGTGGTGTAACTGATGATTTCTTTGTTTGTTTCTTTTTCTGTTGTGGTGTAACTGATGATTTCTTTGTTTGTTTTCTTTTTCTGTTGTGGTGTAACTGATGATTTCTTTGTTTGTTTTCTTTTTCTGTTGTGGTGTAACTGGTGATTTCTTTGTTTGTTTCTTTTTCTGTTGTGGTGTAACTGATGATTTGTTTGTTTCTTTTTCTGTTGTGGTGTAACTGATGATTTCTTTGTCTCTTTTTCTTTTGTGGTGTAACTGATGATTTCTTTGTTTGTTTCTTTTTCTTTTGTGATGTAACTGATGATTTCTTTGTTTCTTTTTCTTTTGTGGTGTAACTGATGATTTCTTTGTTTGTTTCTTTTTCTTTTGTGGTGTAACTGATGATTTCTTTGTTTTTTTCTTTTTCTGTTGTGGTGTAACTGATGATTTCTTTGTCTCTTTTTCTTTTGTGGTGTAACTGATGATTTCATTGTTTGTTTCTTTTTCTTTTGTGGTGTAACTGATGATTTCTTTCTTTGTTTCTTTTTCTTTTGTGGTGTAACTGATGATTTCTTTGTTTGTTTCTTTTTCTTTTGTGGTGTAACTGATGATTTCTTTGTTTGTTTTCTTTTTCTGTTGTGGTGTAACTGATGATTTCTTTGTTTCTTTTTCTGTTGTGGTGTAACTGATGATTTCTTTGTCTCTTTTTCTTTTGAGGTGTAACTGATGATTTCTTTGTTTATGTTTCTTTTTCTGTTGTGGTGTAACTGATGATTTCTTTGTTTGTTTTCTTTTTCTGTTGTGGTGTAACTGATGATTTCTTTGTTTGTTTTCTTTTTCTGTTGTGATGTAACTGATGATTTCATTGTTTGTTTCTTTTTCTGTTGTGGTGTAACTGATGATTTCTTTGTCTCTTTTTCTTTTGTGGTGTAACTGATGATTTCTTTGTTTGTTTCTTTTTCTTTTGTGGTGTAACTGATGATTTCTTTCTTTGTTTCTTTTTCTTTTGTGGTGTAACTGATGATTTCTTTGTTTGTTTCTTTTTCTTTTGTGGTGTAACTGATGATTTCTTTGTTTGTTTCTTTTTCTGTTGTGGTGTAACTGATGATTTATGTGTCTCTTTTTCTTTTGTGGTGTAACTGATGATTTCATTGTTTGTTTCTTTTTCTTTTGTGGTGTAACTGATGATTTCTTTGTTTCTTTTTCTTTTGTGGTGTAACTGATGATTTCTTTGTTTGTTTCTTTTTCTTTTGTGGTGTAACTGATGATTTCTTTGTTTGTTTCTTTTTCTTTTGTGGTGTAACTGATGATTTCTTTGTTTGTTTCTTTTTCTTTTGTGGTGTAACTGATGATTTCTTTGTTTGTTTCTTTTTCTTTTGTAGTGTAACTGATGCTTTCTTTGTTTGTTTCTTTTTCTTTTGTGGTGTAACTGATGATTTCTTTGTTTGTTTCTTTTTCTTTTGTGGTGTAACTGGTGATTTCTTTGTTTGTTTCTTTTTCTTTTGTGGTGTAACTGGTGATTTCTTTGATTGTTTATCTTTCTGTTGTTGTGAAACTGATGATTTCCTTGTTTGTTTCTTTTTCTTTTGTGGTGTAACTGATGCTTTCCTTGTAGCGTAGTTCATGCAAACAAACGTATCACATGCTAACAAATGTATCACATTCTAACAACCCCAAATTTTGTTGCAAGGGTAAAAGGGTGAACAACTCGAACCCGTGGGGATTGCTACAAACAAACAAACATCAACAAACGTTTTACATGCTAACAAACGTATCGCATGCTAACAAACGTGGAGGTTTACATATGTGTGTGCATGCATGCGTACAAGAGTATATTATATTTTATATATATATATATATATATATACACACACACACACACACCCCACCCCCCCATTTTGCTACGCAAGATGCATAATCCTTCGACACATGCATACCAAATCCCCCTCCCCGTCATGTACCATCAGTTCAAGATCTTTTCTGGTCTTCCTCATCATTTTCATGTCTCAAGTTCTCTTCTTCATGTGTTTTTTGGTATGCCTCTACTTGTCATACCTAGGGGATTCCAGAACAAGGACTGCCTTGTAATGCTATCAACAGGTTTCCTTAAAAAAAAACACACACACAGAGCAAGCATGCTCACACACACACACAAAAGGAAAAAAAACAGTACCCTCTTAAATTTATCAAAAACAAACAAGTCAAATTGCTTATTGCCTCAAAGGAAGGAATGTAAAGATGGAAAACTTATTTCTCAGAACACCTTGGTAGTGAGTAAGGTCAAGAGTCAGAAATAATAACCACTATCACAGAGGAGGAAAGCAATGGTGGTTAAGATGATGTCAAGATGGAGGAAATGAAGGCCCACTCTGTATCTATATTTCTGACTTGTACTTAACTACTACTTTACTTCTTCATTCCTGAAGGCCCACTCTGTATCCCAACTAACATAATTACCGATGTATGTTACGTCGGTCAGTCACACTCAAAATAGTAACTCGCGCCAGAAAAAAAAAGTGCGCAACGCACGGTGTGCAACTTGCGTGGCATGGGTGTTATATAAAACAAATACTTTTTTTGGGGGGGGTTTTTTTTATTCTTTCACGAAATTAGTAGCGTTCGACAAAGAAAAAGTGCGTAAAAATTGGTGTGCATGAGCCCTCACCCGATGTCCAAATCATGAAAACTTGAAAGTTTTTGTTAAAACCACTTATTGTCAGGGAACACTCTTTAAAAATGATCCACGCACTTTCACACGAAATGTTGTCATCAAAGAACTTTTAAATTGAATCTAAAATAACATAATTCTCGCAGTGTGTACGTTGGTCACAGCTGAGGAATGCAACCGTGTTGAAAAATTGTATTGTTTCCATTATATATAATCTCCTGAAAATAGTTACAATCAACAAAGAAAAGCGTTCAAATGACAGTGTTCATGAACAGTTTGATTACACTGTATAATGGAAAGAAACCAAAAACACTCTAAGAATGTACTTCTATCTGCTCATCCGGGAATGGAAACAGCACACTGTAATTAAAAACCCGTCAAGTTTGACGGGTTATTGCTAGTATATATATAATTCTGATTTGTACTTAACTACTACTTTACTTCTTCATTCATAAAAGCCCACTCTGTATATATATAATGCTGACTTGTACTTTACTACTTTACTTCTTCATTCATCATTACCCTTCAGCTCCTTGTGGAGCATAGATCTTCAACAAATTTAGGTCAAGCCTTGTGCTGTCTTGTGCAATCCATTCTTCTTCGAACACTTTCAGACATCACCTTGAAGATGTTTAAAGAAGCCTGCGGTCAGCCTGAGGTTGCTTGTACCTCCATAGAGTTTGTCCAGGAATGGTACTGGTGATGGCCATCTGCACTTTCTCTGTTCCTCATATGTTGGGGACTTTTAATGAAGATCTTCAGCTGTTATTTTATCAGTACCACAGTAACACTCATCGGTAGTTCCTATCTTTAGCTTGTTGACTATGTCAGTCTGTTGTGACCTGTGCGGAGTTTGAAGATTATCACTTGTTCACTTCTCTTAAGCTGGTAATATACTTTATTTTTCTGGTGATCTGGGTGCTCTGCTTCCCCACTTGCTCCTGTGTCTGCTCCTAATAAAACTCTTGGCCTCTTCATAAGTTATGCTTGTATCAGGCTAAGGTAGCTTACCACTTTCCTTTGGCAATTTCTCAGCCTCTTCATTGGCAGTGATGTTGCAATGAGATGGGATTCATTGGATCACAAATATTTTTTGAATTGCTGACATAGTTTGTAGAGTACTGCTCTTAGGTCATATAAGTCTGCCTGATTTTGGCTCCTCTGTGCTGCAACTACTGACAGAGCATCTGTGAGGAAAGCTACCTGTATCTCTGCTTTCCCGTGTCATTAGGATCTCTGCTGCAGTTTTCAAGGCCTCTGCCTCTACTCTGAAGTTACTTCAGAGTTTTCCTGTTGCAACTGACAGCTTTTCTGGTGTACCTTACTGAGACTCAATAAGATTCTTCCACCTCTACTTTCTGTGGCACTAGTTGCTGATCCATCTGTGCCATCCATTCAAGGTCTTGTCATGTCTTTTTTTATCCCTGTATCCAGTTCTCTTCTCCGTGTGTATTTTTCTCCCTCTATTTCTCTTACTCAGGGGATTCAGAACAAGACCTGCCTTGTAATGTTATCAGCTGGTTTTCTCAGTGTGAGTCCTTTTGTTTAGGCAAGCACCTGTTTGTGAAGGTCTGTAACTTCTTGGCTGCCAGAATTACTTCTTCATAATCATTACCCTTCAGCTGCCCAAAGAGCCTAGGCCTTCAGCAAATGTGTGCCTAGTCTTCCTGAAGATCTTCCTGTGCCATCAGCTCAAGGTCTTTCCATGTCCCGTTCTATGAAAGAATAGGGCTTTGGCTCCCACAAGCATGTCATGCAAGGGCGACTAATATGAGGTTGTGTATGTCAATCTGGCAACCTCTTCATGTCAAACAGATTGCTGCAGAAACCACTGCTGCAAGAGCTTGCAAATACTTAGAGCAGGCTTCCTGCAAGGGAACCCAGCTGTAGTGGCAGCTCCATGGTCCACAAGGAGCAAAAACGGAAAAATGATGATGATGTGTTGTTCTGCCTCCGCCTCTTTTTACCTTTGGAATTCCAGAACCAGGACTGCCTTGTAAAGTTATCAAGTTTGCTCAGTGTGTGACCTATTCATCACCAGTTTTTTCTTCTCATCTCTTCTTACTTCTTACTGGGTGCATAATTAGTAATGACTTGTGGATAATTAGTTCTGATGTCCATGTAATTAGTTTTGACTGGTATTCAATTAGTTCTACTAGTATTCAGTTAGTTCTGACTGGTATTTTCTTGCAGGAAAATACTTCCTGTTGTGTAAAGGAGCTGAGGTTGCAATAATGGACAGAATAATCATGGGAAATGTTGAAGGAACACAGAATCTTATCAATGAGTATGCTATGGTAAGTTATTCTCTACGTTTTTATCTCTGTGTAATAGTTTCATGTGACTGTGCCAGCACTTGAACAAAAAATCAACCAGCAGCACCAAGATGCACACCTGCTATCCAAACCTATCAGAAACTGTTCAGCTGAGTAATGCTGTTGCAGTGCAAAGCGTCTGTGATCTTTATTCTAAAAAAATTTAAACATAGTGTTGAAGATTGAAGAAGAAAATTTAACATTTTTAATCTGATGTTTTTGGTGTTTTCTTGAATTTGGTAGTGTTAATCTGAATACTGTATATGATCTTTATTCTAAAACACATGTAGCTTAGCATTTAACTTTGAGAATACAATGATAAATAGAAATCAGGAATGTGGGGGGACATGCTGGAAACTAGAATGATTACCTTGGATGGCTTGGATAGATCTGGTGGAATGCTTATGCGACAGAGTTCCTAGGATTTTTGGAATGTCTTTTACAGAACTTTTATTTATTTATTTGGTGTATTCCATATGATGTTGTTTTGGTTATGACCATGGTTCATTGTTTAATCAGGTTACCACATGCTACTGTCCATCTCATTTTTCATGGATTAGCTGCATCTCTCTCCAAGAGTATTATTCATTTTTGTCATAGTGTTTCTTGTCCATGTATTCCTAGCCATCTTTTTCGTCAATGATAGCTACATTATCAGTTCCTAATGTACGGGGCATCATTAGAAGCTAGTTTTCTCATTTCTGTTCAATCCATATGTACTTTTGTTTTCTTATTTGCTCTTCAGCAAGTTATTAGTTTTATCCCATAGCTCATTATGTGACTTACCCATATTGTTGTTTTTACAGAATGGGGTTGTTGTTGTTTAACTAGAGCTGCTGAGCATCTTGGTCTTTTGCAGCCAGTACCAATTTGAAGACTCCTTGGTATTATCTACACTGTTGATCTAGGCTTTTCCTGTGCCATTTCGAAACATGTTGAGTAGAAGTCATGAGCTCCAAAAGCCAGAGTTACGTCTGGGGCTCAAGTGATTCCTCCAAGCATAATGTGTAATGCTGGGTTCTTAACATGTTTCACCACAGAGGGAATCAGGGAAGTGTATGGATGATTTCAAGAGTCAGTGAGGGTGTAATTAGCCTCACAGACAGGTTCACATCCACATTTGAATACTGTAGCATTGTGCATAGCTGGTGGTCATATAAGGATGACTCCAGATATTCCTCCAAGCATACACATTATGGGATAACCAACCCTCCTAGTCAATTTTTCTGACATGCCTGGTAGGACATCTCAACTCGTAACCCGTCATGGGTCGTAGGGGTGCCATGGTGGACAGGGTCCTCCACTGCTCTCTATCCCCAGCAATGCGTACAAGTGTGAAAAAACCGTGCCCTGCCCATTCTTTGATGTTATCAGCCCAGGATTTTCTTTGCCTTCCTCTTCTCCGTTTACCTTCAACTGTTCCCTGAAGGATCGTTTTCGAAAGGGAGTCATGACGAGTTACATGCCCAAACCAGGCAAACTTTTGACGTTTCACTACTGACAAAAGTGGTTCTTGGTGGCCTGCATACGTGTTTATTTTCTCTCTAATATAGACATTTGTTTTGTGCTCTTTATAGCAAATGCGCAAAATTCTTCTATAACATTTATACTTGAAAGCCTGAATCCTTCACTCCGTATCTGCAGTGCGTGTCCAGCCCTCACACCCATACAAGAGAATAGATAGTACAAGTGATTTATATAATTTGATCTTCACAGGAAAACTGATGTTACTTTTCCAGATCACATTCAGCCTTGTCATGGCAGCTGAGGCCATCTCAAGTCTTGTCTTGATTTCTTTATTTGATCTTCCATCACTACATATAGTGGACCCCAGATATTTAAAGGTGTTCACTTCTTCTAACGTTTGCCCATTTAGCGTAATGTTGGTCGGAACATGTTCCTTATGGCTATTCACCAATATCTTGCTTTTTTTCTATATTAATTTCCATCCCGTACGTTTTTGTTACTTTCTCCAGTCTAGAGGTAAGGTCTTGAAGTTCTGATTCTGTTCCAGGTATAAGATCGATATCATCAGCAAAACGTAGATTGCAAAACGATATGGTTGTTTTATAATCGTAGAGAGCCTCCTGCATAATATGTTCTAGATATATATTAAAGAACACTGGGGACAGGATACATCCCTGATGAACTCCTACAGTTGTTTTGAAAAATTCTCCAATGCCATTGCTTGCAAAAACAGCACTGCTTGCGTCCTTGTATAGTGCTTCAATGATGCCTGGTAGGATACAGTGGTGCTATTCTCTGCTCCCGTCTCGGGCCCCAGTAACATACGGGTGTTGCATTACATTTCTGCTTCATGTTGAGTGACCAATGCAGCTGGTTTCCTTACAGGAAGCCTGCACTAAGGCAGTCATATGGACACATATAGTGATGGTGTCTGTAGCAATTTGTTTTACATGATGAGGTTGCCAGCCGTATGCACAGCCGTATTTTAGCTGCTGCCTTCAAAGTGTCTGAGGGAGTAGTAGTCCTTTCTTTGTCACCTCAGAGATACAGCATGAGCGGCCAACTAGGCCACCTTTGGTACAGCATGAGCGGCCAACTAGGCCCCTTTGGTACAGCATGAGCGGCCAACTAGGCCACCTTTGGCAGCTGCAATACAGGTGGACATTTTGGATATTTTTTTTGGAAGCTTAATTACTTACTTAGTCGTTTCTCTTCTACCCCGGAGTGTAGAGGTTTGCCAGAGAGATTGCCATACTATCCTATTGGCTGTCTTCCTCTTGGCGTGGTTCCAGTCTAGTCCTTGGTCCTTCAGAGATTGTCTAGTGTTGTCCTCCCAGCAGACTCTGGGTCATCCTGGAGGTCTGGATCCCCGGCTCTTAGTTTTCTATATTTGTCGTGGTAGCCGATCTTTTCCCATTCTGCAGACTTGGCCAAGCCATCATAATTGGGACTGTTCTACTTCGGTCTGCAGGGGCTGAGTTTTGAGGCCATGACGTTTCATCTGGTTGCAGACCATATCTCTTCCTCTTACTTCAACCGCCTTCCACAGATACTTCATTTCTGAGGTTTGGAGCTGGCTTGTTGGTTGTAGTCACTGCCCATGACTTGCATTCATAAGTCAAGACTGGAACATCGATGGAGTGGTATACAGCTTTGTCTTTGTCTTTTTGCCTTTCTCTTTTGCTGAGGAATCCTCGATTTGTGGCCTATTTGTTTTGGAAGCAATTGTTTATATATGATTATTTGTGAAGGTAATGAATCCTGTTACATACCGATTGAGGCGTATTGGGAATGTAGTGATAGATTATTTGTCACAATATATACAAATTTCTCTTAAAAATGAAATTCACTGGTGTCTCTCCTTCCTATTAATATCTTTGCAGCATCTCTATGGTAAAAATAAAAAATAATCTGTTTTTGAACATTATTAAATGTTATGCAATTAAATATTTATGTAATGTTGGATATGTAACGAGAGCCACAGCACGGGCTCAAGTGTCCCACTGTGGCCACCCTAATGATATAGCATTAAAATTTCTTAGGCAGACTGCAGAATTTTGAGCACACTGAAACAAATATGCCTGCTTTTCAGTTAGGGCTGAGAACTCTCACCATAGCAGAACGGCAACTGTCACCAGAGGAGTACATGGAATGTGATAAAATGTTAACTGAAGCCAGGCTGTCTATGGTTTCAAGGGAGGAAATGGTAAGGAGATTTCAAAGACTTCAAGAGAACAGACCAGGTATTTTTTTAAATGTAATTCTTTTATTCCTTTAAGAGGGAGCCGCACTGGTGTAATGGTTACCACACTGCACTAGCGATCGGATGGTCCAGGTTCGAGCCATGGCGAGGACATTTGAAAGAGTGTCTTCAACGGAGACTTGGACTGGAATAATTCGAGCCCTGGCGAAGACATTTGAAGCAGTGCCTTCGACCAGGGACTGGAATAACCCGAACGGCTCCTGAGCCGACCCAGCTCTAATGGGTACCTCTGAAATCAGGCTAGTATCTGCCTGAATGGCGAGAGGACACCTATCAGTGTACAGGGAAAAGGGGATACTCATGTAAAATCAGTCTCAGGTTAGACATATTAACCTGAGATTTCACCTCGAGTAATAGTGGGCGTACGATCAAAAAATAAAAATTCCTTTATGAGTTATCATCATTTTCCTTTGCACTCCTTATGGAGCATGGTAGCCACCACTACAGCTTGTTCCCTTACAGGAAGCCTGCACCAAACATTCACATACTCTTGTAGTAGTAGTTTTTGTGGCAATTTGTTTTATATGATGAGGTTGCAAACTTACTTATAATTCTTGTTTTCCGCAATTATTCTATTGCTTTAATTCAAATGTGCTTGCTGTAATTATTCTGCTACTGTGTTAGTAATTTTGTTTTGAGCAGTTGTTTTGTTAACTTATTCATAATTTTGTAATGAGAAATCAAGAAGAGAATAGGAATGGTCAAAGTTACATTCAGCAACATGAGACAGATACTGATATCTAAACAACTAACTCACAAATTAAAACTGAGAATCATAAAGTGTTATATATTTTCTTAATTACTGTATGGTGTATAAACATGGACATTCAACAAGCAGTTCGAAGAAAGAATTGAGATGTGGGTATGTTAGAATGGGCGCATCTAATGGAAAGAGAAGAAAACAAATAAAGAGGTCATAGAAAACCTAGGAATGAAAAGAGCATTAAAGAAGGAGATCAAAATTAGACGGATACAATATTTTGGTCATATAAAAAGACAAAATACATGAAGAGCATAATGGAAGACAGACTTGAAGGTAAACGTGCAAGAGGTAGCATTGCAATAGATGGTGGAAATATTCGGTCACCCTCGAAGGGCCACCATACCAGGGAAGAGGCAAGGGATGTCCCTTATGGAATCCATCTGCCTGGTGTCGCCCCACTCGCCCTCCAGACAGCCGGTGTTTATGACTTCACCCAACAGCCACGCAGTCCCTCGGCACACTTGTTCACCTTAGACTTGGGGTCATTCTTTATGACAAAGATCTTAAAGTGTGCTTCAAACGTACCAATCTTGCTTCAAACATGGCAAGATATGACATTACGAATGCCTCAAGATGCGATGTAAATTTGGACGTTACGAATTTCCACCTTTATATATGTAGAAACATATGTTGACTAGAGTTCTACTGACCTTATTACAATTCTGAAACATTTTTAGGCCGGGCATCCTACTTCAAATGTGGAAGCTTTGTTGACAACACCCATGTACTGAAAATAAGTGTAGAAATTCATGTCACTATTCCGTGCACATAATCTGCCAAGATGGCTGACCTTTAACGAAACATTCCCCCTTTCATGCAAAACCACAATCTGCATACATCGATATGTGCCGATTCAAATGGTGGATATCTCAGCACATAACAAAATGCTGCACTGCCGCCACTCATAATAAAAAAATGCACGTGCAAGAGGAAGACAGTATTTTAAGTGGGAAGATAACATCAGGAGATGGACAGCAGATAGTCTGTCAGGGTGCACCATCATACAAGAGACAGTAGATGTTGGAGATACATTGAGCCAACCTTCGATGTGGAGATGGCAGCTGATGATGATAAATGAGTAATCATTCTGTTTGGCCCCTAACGTGTCCCCTAAAGAATATTGTTTTTTTTAAATTCATTTATATTCTATGTTTATCATACAGCATTGTTTGCTCTTCCCTGAAAAAAACACATTTTGCTGTTATACTGGTTTTGCTGTAAAGAACCCAGTGCTCTTACCTTTGTGTATTGCATGTCATAATCCATTGGTAGGTCCCCTATATGGTAGAGGACCATCTAACTCATGGCATTACATCGCCAGTCAATTAGTTGGTCTTGTGTGACCTCCATCATTGTTGAGCCCACTAAACTGGGAAAGTCCTCTGTGGTTTGCATGAAAGGCCAAAAACGTGTCGCCAAATACCGCAAGGGTAAAGAGTGAAAACTCAAATCCTTGAGGTTCAAATGAATGATTGTTCCATTGGTTATTTTCAGTGCAGTAAACTGCGTTTTGTAATAAGCTCATCAATGTACAGATATGTAGCCCTTTATGAGAAATCCTACAGAACAGCTTTGTTTAAAGAAACTGGATTTTTTTGGGGTTTTTTAGTTCTCACCCAAATTGCATTAAAAAAGTAGCCCTTGTCACCCCATCTGTGTTCAAAATTAGCCCAGTCACCCAAAATAGCAAGAAATCACCCAAATGTGATCTAACAGTAACCCAAAGAAATTTTAGATTTTCAGAATATTTCGGTTTTGGGGTGTTCAGGTAGAAGTTTATAGACCTGTACACGTAACTCTTTGACTCCGGAACAACGCTCAGAGCATTGGCCAGATTTAACCCCCGTGCCAAAACAACTCTCTGAGCGTTGTTTTTAGTCTACCACAAATTAAAATTTCGGGACAGGGTGGAAAATAATTGTGGCATCAAAGAGTTAATATTCAGAAATACTTAATATTTAAACACATTTGGTATGCATAAAGGCTGGAGCACAGTCGGCATTTTGAATTGATATTAAAAGTGGAGATTAAGGGAATGCTGAAGCCAGATGACTAGTAAATTATTAGCAGGTATATAGAAGTCTAACAAAGAACCGTTGCATAAAGTACTTCTGCATTCTATGAAATGAAGAGTATTTTATGCAACAGTTCTTTGTCAATGGAAGTTAGGAAGAGAGTTCTTCACTGTTATACAGAATCAATCCTGAATTATGGGAATGAGTGATGTAAACAAGTAGGGAAAGCACTAGAGGCCACAGAGATGTGGTTTTACCATGGATAGCCAAAAAGAGTAATGAGGATGTCCTGAAAGAGGCCAATATGCAAAGGAAACCTATTTCACAAATTAGAAAGAAGCAATCAACTTTTTTGGAGCATGTTATGAGAAAAGGAAAGCTGGAATATATCGTAACAACAGGTAAGACTGAAGGAAAAAGAGAGAGAGAAAGACAAAGAGAGCCAACACTGGACAGTTTGACATTGTGGCATGGAAGGGGGTCAACAACAGAAATGATTAATTGTACTGGAGACAGGAAGTTGTGGAGAGACATGATCTCCTACGCCAGTAGGCATGGTACTTGATGATGATGATATATAAGTCTTAAATGGGTGCTTGCAAACAATCGAAGGATTGAAATGGTACAACAAGATGACTAATGTGGAACTGATGACAAGAACCAGACAAGAGCCAGTGGATCAGGAGTTGAGACACTGGTGATGGATAGGACACACACACTGAGGAAACTTGTTGATAGCAAAATCAGCTCTTGTTTTGGAATCCCCAAGGTTAAGAGAGGTAGGGGGAGACCAAAAAAGAAATATTTGAAGAAGAGAGCTGGAGACAGAAATGAAAGAGGAAGACATGGAGAGAACTAATGGCATGGGGCACGAGTTTGCATTAGTTTGTTGAAAGCCTATGCTCCCTAGGGAACTGAAGGACAGTGGTGTAGAAGTAATTCCCTGAGGCATCTGAGAAGAAATAGAAAGAAAAGGACTACCGCTCCCTCAGGCATGCCGTAAGAAGTAACTTAATTGAGCTTGTGCATGGGGCTGGGAGCATAAGAGAATGACACTGCAATTGATGAATCATCAAGGCACAGACTGCTCGAATTTGGTACCAAACCTAAGACCAGCAGGGATGGGTGTATAAGAGGATGCATCCGGCATGTGTACAACCAGCGTGTTACAGGAGCAATTAGCATTCATACACTACTACTGGTTAACAGAGTGGTTAGAGCACTAATCTCTCACGGCAAAGGTGCCGGGTTCGAATCATGGTACCGACACACTGTAGTCATCCCAGCTGTAAATGGGTGCCTGCTCTTTGAGTTAGGGAAGGAAACGGCAGCGAGGAAGAGAACTGGTCACTCCATCTCTCGATGCTGGCCCTAGTATTGTTAAGGCTCTTAACACTTCACTCATCTACAGCAGGATCCGCTGTGGGACTATACCCTTCGACATTTCCTGAGGGAGACTGAGCAGCTGTGGGTTTGCCCAGAGTGCAGTGATGTCGATTCTTATCAACAATAACAATAGGGCTGTGAACTTCATTATGTCAAACAAATTGCTACAGAAACCACCGCTGGAAGAGCACATGAAGTGCTATGACTGAAGCTTTCTAAATGGAGGCAAGCTACAATGGTGGGTCCATGCTCCTTAAAGAGTAAACAAAGAGGAGGAAGAAAACAAAGGCATGGAACATCGGTTGAAAAAGTTTACCTACCTATCTATATAAAGGTAAAGCTAGTCCTATTGCAGATACTGCCGTTGGGGAATGAAGTGTTAGATACTACACTATACTAGGTTCTGCTTTGAGAGGTGGGGGGGTGTGTGTGACGACCAGTTGCCTTTTCCTTCCATAACTCAAGAGCAGAGTCAGGTATATTTATAGCTGGGTAGACTTGTTGCGCGATGCCACCACCATGTTTTGAACACGGCACCTTTGCAGGCCAGTGCTGTAACCACTGTGCCAAACGAACGCTCACCTGCCTATATTGTTTCTGCATTTCTATTTCTTTTATATTCAGTGTAGCTGTCCTTTTTTTTATTTTAAAGTGTATAAATTGTCTTGTTAACAATTTATTGGTTATTCGTAGAGTAGTTGTGGAGAACCTTGTTCCTAGTGTCTGTGTTGTCTAACGGAATATTATTGCCAACAGCTCATAATGAGACTAAATAGAACAGATCCTCAACACTTAATGGATAATGCAACTCTTGAATGACGATCCCTCAATGTAATTAATACGCTTCCACAAAACAGCAATATAATTTATGAGTCGATACAGGCATCCCACTAATAATGTCCACTTTGGCAAATGTCTGTTGTTTCAACATGTATAGACATTCCAACTCTTTCTATCCCAGACAGTTTTTCAGTTCTATCCAGGCCCCAAAAAGGATGCATTTTGTTGTCTTTAAGTGATCTTTTAAAAACAAGCAGTAGATGTATATATTAATTCAGCAGATGTAAATAATATACATCAAACTTTAGGAAATTGGCTGACAAATGTTATGCAATAGAATGAGTTCTTATGTGTGTGATGTTATGTTTGTTATTTCTTGTGACGTGTAGAAACATTTTAAAAAAAAAATTTAAACAAGTAATGAATTAAAATTGTGTGCTTACACATGAATAATTTTGCACTGCTTAATTTCTTTGTGGTAAAAGCTCCAAAATTGAAACGTATATCCAGTTGAATGGTAATCCAAGAGGTTTGGTTACAAACAAATTCTAATTTTAATTTTTATTATTTTTTTTATTAGTGATGTCATTTTCTTCTGAACTAGAATCTCATCTACCTAGTTCTGTCCCGCGCAATTTAATTAATTTATTACTTAAAAATATCAATCCAAGAAATTTGTGAAACATCCTCAGAACAAAAAATAGATTATTATCACTATCAGTATCACTAAAATGCATTTAGAATAATCTATTGTGGTTGATCAGTTAATAGTCTACGACTGTGATGTCTGTGAGTTCACTGTTTGTAAATAAACCGCCTAATGACGTTGCTATTTGATAAAAGTATCTCTTCTTCTTCTTCTTCCGTCCTTAGCCACCGACCGTCAAAGCAGTCAGTGGCCATTACGCCTAGTGGCGTCTTAGGGCAACAGCAGATAGATTTTCTTTGCCATTGTTTCCCATCACGCCTATTGGCGTCTTTAGGGCAATGGCAAATCAATCCATTTGCTGTTGTTTCCGTAATCGAAGTGACTGGCAAACGGGTGATCAGCCCGTTGGTTGATAAAAGTATGCAAAAATTAAACCAGAATATTTTGTTCACTACCAGTTTAAAGTATGTGGCACAGAAAGTATTTACATGATTTAAACCAGCTTATGGTCAGGTATTTTCTAATTTTTCACTCAAATTCAGAATCTATCAAGGGGGAGCATTATGCAGCCTACGGGTAGATCTGTAGGGTAACTTGGTGCATGATGCGGCTCGTGGATTAGAATGAGTTAATAATGTTAATTCCAAACATAAATGTCATTCCATTTGATAACAGTGTGGCCCAATCAATCACATTTTAAACAGTTTCAAATATGTTCTTTTGTCTATAATTTCCTCAGTATACTTCCAAGTATATATACATATTGAACATCATCAATTATCCCTTATACTGTATTGCATGAGAGCCACAGTGATTCACACAGTCCAAAGAACACTGCCTGCCACACAAAAGACTTCTCATCAACACAATGCCATAACATACTCTTGATGTAAACTCTACAACAACATGCACACTTCAGACACTGAGATGCATGACGGTAATTGAACCGACACCCTTCTGGTAAACCCAATACTTCAATTGCTGTGCACATGCTCTTGACAGTAATCTGGTCCTTCTTCTCTGCTGATGTATTATTGCCATGATTTTAATTTTCATGCTAGTATCAATTTTTTTTTGGTGCTTCGAAGTCTTAGGCCATCTTATACATAAGTTTCCTTTGGTTACATGTCTTATATTAATTTGTAGTTTCCTTTTACATCAGTCTTTTTTTATTACTATTACATCAGTTGGCGGAAGCATACAACGAGATTGAGCAGAAACTCACTCTCCTGGGAGCAACAGCTGTTGAAGATAAACTACAGGATCAGGTGCCTCAGACCATTGAGGCCTTGAGGATTGCTGGAATTAAGGTAAATTTGTTTGCAGGGGCATTGTTTATTCTGGGGTGTAAACACTGGGAATTCACACACAGTGTAAAGGTGCAGAGCCTTCTTCTTCTGCGTTTGGTTTGTAGTCATGCTAAATCTGCAGGCCTGTCGCCAGGACGAAGTCCACAGTCATTACCAAGTCGGCGCGGCAGCCCCATAGCTTCTGCTGGAGCTCAGCACCCATTGGCCAGGTCGCACGTCGCGATTCATCCTGGGTTGGGCAGTTCTGGAGAATGTGTTCTGGGGTCTGGATTCCAGTTCCACATGGGCATTCATTTGTGTGGGATGTCCTGAGGCGATAGAGATGTCCAAGTAATCTGCAGTGACCAGTTCTCAGGTGGAAAATTGTGGTCTGTTGGTATCTGTTTAGATGGTGGATTGGGTCATCTCTGCTGTATATATCCCCTTCCTCCTTCCACTGATTTTTGTACTTGTTGTGGATGATGGTTTTTGCTTCCCGATATGGCAATGGGTGGCTGTATTGTTCCATTTTACTGCCACTTCTTGATAGAGCATCTGCTTTTTCATTACCAGCAATTCCATAATGGGAGGGTAACCACTGAAGGGCAATGGTTTATGACCTTTGGATGATGTTAAGCTCAGATCTGATCTCATTCATCATGTTATCATTTCTGGTGTTTTGAATTGATTCCAGTAATGATCTGCAGTCAGTGAAGATTACTATCTTAGCTGGTGGCTGCTGTTCGGGTCTGGTGAGGATTTTCAGGGCTTGCATTAGTGCCATAGCTTCTGCCCTAAAATTTGAGGAGATCTTTCCAGTTGGGAAGGCCTTTCGGATGATCTTTCCATTTAGGAATCTTATAAAAATGCCTCCTCCACCGTTCTTTACTGCCCCCTCAGTGGATCCATCTGTGTATGCGTGTGTCCCTTCCTCCGGGTTGTACTTTTCTTCAATCATTTCTTGAGCCAAAGTTTTTAGTTGTTGAGGGGTCTGGTGGCCTTTCTTTTTTATTTCAGGGACTTCTGTGATGATAGATATATTTCCATGGCAGTCATCTGGCTCCTCGTAATCAATTAACATTTCAATCTCAGTAGATCGGTTTTGGAGGAGGTCTTCATGGCATTGATGCAGATGTTTGGAGATGTTTAAGAAGCTAGTTTTTTTCAGCCTGTTCTTTGTCAAACTATGGAGTTTGGCATGCATTGGATGACTTGGCATTCGTAGAAGCTTCTCACTGTGAGTGAATACCTTTTCCTCACGTCTGTCATCAAGTGAGCGGATGTTGGTGTATCTCTCCATTGCCTGGATTCGAGAAGTCTTCATCCCTCCAGTGATCAATCTAAGGCCTGAATTTTGCACTTTCCCTAGACGTTCTGTGTTTGTTTTAGATGCCGTGGCCCAGGCTGACATGCCATATTCCAGTACAGGTCTGACTGCCTGTATAGACTTTTTTAAGTATGTTGGTATTTGCCCCCCAACTTGTGCCAGCCAGTTTCTTCATAATAGAGAGCTTTCTTATTGCTCTCTGTTCTACTGCTTTTATGTGCGGCTTCCAGGTGAGTCTCGCAGAGCCTTAAAGTTAGTATGTTTGCAATGTATAATTTAACTGTATACAAAGATTGGTTTAAAAGTAAAGAACACATGTGGGCAGGAGTAATGTGAATAAAATGGAAAATTAACAAAAGATATAAGGTGTGGATATATAGAAGAATGGGGCGTATCTCATGGAAAGAGATGAAAACAAATAAGGAGGTCCTAGAAAATCTAGGTATGAAAAGAGAACTAATGAGGGAGGTCAAAGTTCGGCAGCTAAAATACTTTGGCCACATAAAAAGGCATAACACCTTGCAGAAGACCATAACAGAAGGGAGAGTTGAAGGCAAACGTGCAAGGGGAAGACAGCGCTATAAGTGGGAAGATAACATCAAGAGATGGACAGGAAAGAGTCTATCAGAATGCACCACCAAGACAAGAGACAGAAAACGTTGGAGATCCATTACAGCCAACCTTCATTGTGGAGATGGCAACTGATGATGATGATGATAAGGTTTACAAACAATGCATTCATTTTTACTCTGGAATTACAGCTGTTCTAAAGGCCTTAGGAGATAATCACACAAAACCCATGTCAGGAAGCAACTATCTTCACAAGATTTACTTAGTTGAATAGCTAATTAGTAGAACACATATCAGATATCTCCCAAATGGCTTTTGATACATGATACATAGCCAAAATTGATTTTATGCATGCGTTCTCTTTTTCATCTGCAATAACAACTTGCAGTACAGCATTACAATTACCAATCTAGCGTTAAGATCCACAACTTAATTTTTTTTCTTTTTGGTGTCAGTAATAATTATTTTCGACAGAGTACCCTCTAAGGAGTTAAGGTTAGAATTAGTATTAGCCATTGTTTTTGTGAGATTTGTTTCTATTTATTATTTGCAGAAAGAAAACAAAATGCTGGAAACCGGGGTACTATTAATCAAAATAATAATAATAATAGCCTCGTTCAGTCATAACTACCTCTGGGAATGTGCCCTTGAGGTGATAGCCTTCTGCTGCTTTCTTTTCCCCTTGGTGTTCCTTTTGGCATGTTCTTTTCTCTTCTGCATCACCACTTGGTGCAGTCGACAGCCTTATCCTCCTAGGTTGCTGGATTTATGTCCATTGCCTTCACGTTTCTCTCGCACACCTCAGCTGTGGTCGCCTGGCTGTTCTTTTGCCATCTACCAGTGTTGTCTGTATAAAATATCTTTGGGGATACGATCATCTTCCATGAGGTGAACATGGCCAAGCCAGTGTAGTCTCTGCTATCTAAGCAGTGTATACATGCTTTGAAGGCCAGCACGTGTCAGAACCTCAACATTTGTCTGGCAACCTCATCAAGTAAAACAAATTTCTACAGAAACCACCTCAGCAAGAGCATGTGAGTGCTTTGTGCAGGCTTCCTGCAAGGGGACTAGCTGTAGTGGTGGCTGCATGCTCCATAGGGAGCGGGAAAAAAAAAGAACATTATGGTGAATGACAATATTTCTCTAGCAATAATGAAAAAAAACATTACCTGACTTATCACAAAAATGTAAGAGAAGTAGCTGTAGACCAAAAAAACCCACGGAGAAGAGTACTGGAGGCAGACATGGAAGGGATGAAGATGAAGGGGAAAGGCCTTGGAATGATATATATTTTCTGCTATCTCTGATATATTGATATATTTTGTGCTGTCTCATTGATATATTTCTGCTAATCTCTATGGTATATTGTCTGCGTGATGTATCATGTGTTGTGTCTGTGATCTGGTTTTTGCTGTCTCTGATAAATTTTGTGCCATTTTATTGATATATTTCTGCTATCTCTATGTGATATAAATTCTACTGTTGCTGTGTGACATTTAACCTTTAGCATGCTGCATTCTCTTCCTGAGAACTTGCCCTGCAGCGGCATTCTTTTTCACAATGCCCCGTTTTTATAGTGGGTGACTTGTAATGTCTATAGTTTTTGTGTTCTTGGTCAATTGCTATAATTATTGGAATTTATATAAATAAATGAATGCTGAATCTGATCATATAAAATTTGTTTGCGTACATGTTAGATGTGATAGGAAGAGAGGAAAGGAAAGATGAAAAAAACGATAAAAAAATTTAAAAAAAAAAAAAAAAATTTTTTTATTTTATTTTAAAATTAAAAAAAAATAAAAAAATAACCAACAAACGAAGTGTCCATATCTCAATTATCTCTTGCATCTCAATGAACGTCATTTGACCAATACAAATCAAATGACGATCTTTTCGTTACACCCATCATCAGTAGCAAAGCAACAAACACCCATGTCAGCAGTGACATTCTGGCGTAACCCTAAATCTTTCCGATAAATCTAATCCTAACCCCTAAACTTTTACATACTAGCAATGACATTCTACTTTCGTTTCCATCTCTGTCATCAACCATATTCTGAGAACCGATATTAGCGCTTATAATGACAAAAATCTCATCCCCACCTCATGGCGTCAGAATCCAATAAAATTAGAGCGAAAATGGCCGCGTGTTCGAAGCTGATTCATTTCGATTTAAAAAATTCACAGAAAATAAACGCGGATGCACCCATTACTAAAAAAGATCGGAAACGGAAGCTAACTCTCTCTCAGATAAGTTTAAAACTTAACATCCGGGGGTGAGATCACGTGTACACACATTCTAATGCTAAAAAACGTAGCACGCTGCGGTCGACATATGTCGACAACAGCGTGCTATACCTCGGTCGACATATGTCGACCGCAGCGTGCTGAAGGTTAATGTTCTGTGTCAATGATATGATATTTGCTACTTCTGTTCTTCCATCTTTGCCACCATTGGCTTCCTCTTCTGTGAAAGTGCTTATAATTTCTGAGGAGCTCGAAAAAATATTCTTTTCATTACTTCCTTTGGGGCAGGAAGCAGTTTGTCTTGTTTGTCCTTTATGAATTTAAGAGGACATTGTTTTTCCTTCCTTGTGTTCTTTATGGTCTTGTAGAACAATTTCTGGTTTTCTTGAGCATCTTTTTCTAGCTTTTCTCCAAATTCTTCCCAGTATTTCTGTTTTGCCACGAGCACCTTTTTCTTTGCTTCTGTTCTGAGTATCACTTATTCTGTATATTTCTCTGTTATTCCTGCATTGTTTTTAGCTTCTAAGTATTGTTTCCATGCCTTTTCTCTTTAACTTCTTCTGTCCAACAAGGTATCCTCTTTCCCTTCTTCCCAAGTTGGACTTACCACATGCTTCTGCTGCAGCTCCTTGTATGATGTCCTTGAATTTAAACCAGGTTTTGAGGTCATCAGGTCGTTGTGTTTTCTGCTCACTCATCTTCATTGGGCCCATACACAATGACAGTGTTGACTATGGTTTCTCCTTTTAGCTTTAGCACCATAATGCGCTCCAAGACAAAGTTCCATCCTTTGATGCCATCTCTTTTGTTTTTAGCCACAATACAACCCACAACCCCTACAGCTCTTTCATGTGTGGGGACTCAACTGTACAGCAGTATGTCGCCATCAAGATTCATAACTCTTTGTCCCCTTTTCTTCATTTCCGTTAGAGCCAGGGTTTCTAATTTTGCTTTCCTCATCTCCTCCTCCAGCTCCTCTTCTTTCCCATTATTACTCCTAATGTTCCATGATCCATAAATCGTTGCCCGTAATTCATGCCAGTTTGTCGCCTTTAAGATCAGTCTGATTTTCTCTCTGTCGTTTCTTGTAATGAGTTTTTAAGACAAACAGGTGATTGACCTGTTGTGCCTTTGCAAGGTGGAGGGGCTGCCTCTTTATGACCTCCATGCATGCCACCCTCCTCCATTTTTCAGCCGGGTGTGGGACTGGCTTAGGAGGAGTTAATCTTGTATTAACAAAGCTAGCAAATATTATATCAGCCCACAGTGACCAAAATCTATCAACCTTTGTGTCATCCATGTGTTGAGTTACCAAACATTACAATAGCTTAACACAGTTATCCACCAACCTTGTGATATACCATGCCATCTCACAGACGCCAAATTGCTGTAAAGTTCATTTCATCTCCGTTTCAATACGTGATAGCACTTCTGTCCAGTTCCTTAAATATAATATGTTCCTACAGCAGTGAAATAGATTTATTAACACGATGACTAAAATCTATCCACATTCTTCCACTAATTTATAACATTATATTGAATTCTAATCTATTAGTCAAAATCTCCTAGTTAACATTGAGCTAGCTAATTTATCAAACACAAGATTCGGGCCATGCTGAAACTAATTTTAAAACTACAGAAAACAAATGCTAATGTCACTACAACATCATAAAAATTATTAACCAAAATTCATGTCTACCCATGTCCTCATGTACACTTGCCAACACTGGGTGTCTCTTCGTCGCCTTGCTTCTGCAGCACTCGAGAAAAAAGGGGTAGTTCGCTCATAAGCAGGGCTTTTTATACCCGGTGATAACTAAATTACTCAAGGCGTAGAAGTCTCAGGTGTTTCGCATCTTTTCTGCGACAACTCACCGATGAATCTTGAGTGTTCTTTGTTACCATTGGCATAGATGTAAACTCAAACATGGTTTCTGAGCATTGACGAAACCCAAACATGGAGCCAGTTGCTCATGCGTCGAAGACAAACGCAAATATGGACCTTAGGCACTATTATGGTCCGGACACAATAGGTTTCTTCAGTGTGTGTCCTATCCATTGCCATCATCTGCTTCTCATCTCTTATTCCACTGGCACTTGTCTTCCTTGCAAGAACCCACTTAACGAAAGCCTGTAACTTCATTTTTGGTTTTTGTTGTTGTTATTCTTCAATAAAAATAGAACAGTAACCTAAATTTATTTGAGGTTTGATCAACTGTTAGTGTAAGCAAGTGTAGCTGCACTTAATTTTGCTTCTGCCTTGAGTTTGATAATTAGTACCATTGTCCATCTTTCATAAGAACCAGCAGACCATCTCAGAGATTTGAGTATGCACTTATCATTGATGGTCAAAGTCTAGCCTTTGCTTTAAAGAACCACAAGGAGACACTGCGGCACCTGTGTTCAAGATGTGTAGCTGTGCTGTGTTGTAGGATGTCTCCTATACAGAAAGCTGAGGTAGACTGCATATTGTTTATTCTGGTCTTTATTATAATTTGTTTTAAGCCATTATAGTCACTTTATGCTGTCTTTACTTTATAGTAATTTATTTCAAGCCATCATAGCCACTTTGTGCTAACTTTACTTTATTGTAATTTGTTTCAAACCATTATAGTCACTTTGTGCTGTCATTACTTTATTGTAATTTGTTTCAAGCCATCATAGCCACTTTGTGCTGTCATTACTTTATTGTAATTTGTTTCAAGCCATCATAGCCACTTTGTGCTGTCATTACTTTATTGTAATTTGTTTCAAGCCATCATAGTCACTTTGTGCTGTCTTTACTTTATTGTAATTTGTTTTAAGCCATAATAGTCACTTTGTGCTGTCATTACTTTATTGTAATTTGTTTCAGTCCATCATAGAGACTTTGTGCTGTCTTTCTTTGTTATAATTTGTTTTTATCCATCATAGTCACTTTGTGCTGTCTTTCTTTGTTATAATTTGTTTTCATCCATCATAGTCACTTTGTGCTGTCTTTACTTTGTTATAATTTGTTTCATCCATCATAGTCACTTTGTTCTGTCTTTATTTTCTTATAATAATTTGTTTTCACCCTTCGTAATCAATGTTCAGTTTTGTGATTTCTTCTTTACAGTTTTTTCTTTAGATGTCATAATTTCTTTTAGTCCTGTTCTCTTAGTCATATCTGAGCCATCATCATCATGTTCTCTTAGTCATATCTGAGCCATCATCATCATTTTATATCATTTTCTCATTATTGTAATTTTCGGTGTCCCACTTACATCCCAGGGGGGTGGGGGTCGTCCTGTATGAGACTAAGAAGAATAGGAATGCTGCTTCTTCAGGCTTGTCATACAAGACGGATGATTACAAGGTTGTGCATATGGCTGGCAACCTCATCACGTAAAACAAATTGATATGGAAACCACTGCTGCATGGGCATGTGAATGCTTTGTCCAGGCTTCCTGCAATGGAGCCAGCTGCAGTGCTAGCTGGGCACTCCATAGGGAGTGAAAAGGGAAATGATGAGGTGCTGTCATGTGCTGGCCTTCAGAGCTTGTGTACAACTGCTTAGACAGTGCAGACTACGCTGGCTTGGTTATGTCCGCCTCATAGAAGATGGTCGCATCCCCAAAGATATTTTTATATGGACAACTGGCAGATGGCAAAAGTACAGCCGGGACACCCACAGCTCAGATTAAGAGATGTGTGCAAGAGAGACATGAAGGTTCCGGACATAAATCCAGCAACCTGGGAGATCGCACCAAGTGGCTATTCTCCCTATGGCACCACCTCAGATTGGATGAAGAGAAGCTCTCACAACAAGCAGAAGAGAAAAGAACACGCCTTAAGGAACATCAGACAGAAAAGCATCTGAGGGCTATCACCTCAGAGGCCCATTCCCATAGTCATTTACTACTAATGAATCCTTATTCCTTAGAATTATAGATTTTTGCATTATTATGTAAATTATTTTACCATAGACCTGATAAATTAGTTTTTTTTTTTTTTTTTAACAATCTGTCTGCAGGTAGTTGCCATGATAAAACACTCACCAGATAGACCTGTCACAGCTGCCATTGGTGATGGTGCCAACGATGTCAGCATGATTCAGGAGGCTGATGTTGGGCTAGGTAATAAGTCAATTTTACATATTAAAATTCTCTAGCATTTTGTAAATTAGGTGTGTTTCTAGCCTAATGAGCAGAGTTACCAGGTTCTGAGTTTGAAACTGGGAAGCCTCATTCTCAAGTCTACCAAGCTGTAAATTGGTACCTGACTCTGCTCTAGAGTTAGGGAAGGCAAAGGCAGCGAGGAAGGTAACTGGCCAACCCACCTCACAAAGCTGGACCTAGTATAGTGAAGTCTCTTATCTCTTCATTCCCCAATGGCAGTATCTGCTATGGAGCAACCTTTACCTGTATCTGATAATAATAATAGCCCCTTCAGTCATAACTGACTGTGGGAATGCTTTCCTGAGGTGACACCCCTTCAGTCATAACTGACTATGGGAATGCTCTCCTGAGGTGACACCCCTTCAGTCATAACTGACTATGGGAATGCTCTCCTGAGGTGACAGCCCTTCGGTCATAACTGACTATGGGAATGCTTTCCTGAGGTGACAGCCCTTTAGTCATAACTGACTATGGGAATGCTGTCCTTAGGTGACAGCCCTTCAGTTGTTTTGCCCATTATGGAGCCATCACAGCAGCTGGTCCATTTACAGGAAGCCTCTGTGACAGCATTTGTGTGCTCTTACATTGTTAGTTTCTGTAGCCGTTTGTTTTACATGATGAAGTTGCTAGCTCCCATGGGCAACATGATGTTAGTCACCTGTTACGCCTCTTTTTGTGCACCACAATGCGTTCAAGATTTTGGAAGCATCATGGTGCTCAAAATGGAGCACTGCTTGATAAAAAATAATAGACTGGTAATGTTACCAACAATTGGAGCGCTGCTTGATTAAAAATGACGTCACATTAAACAATTACATAGAAGCACGTGCAGAGCAGACATAGAGATCTTTTTGGCTGGGTTCTTGAGCCGGACGGCTGTATGTGTGAAAGCTCCGGTTTATGTAATTGATGTCCGCTGATGTGTCTGCAATTCTCATATGATATTTCAGTGTATTGAGTGCCAAGGATGTGTCTACATGTTTACAGAGAAGTATGCTTGTGATTATACTATATTAACTGACGATAATGTTTGCAAATAATTGATGCACGGACTTAGACTCTGCTGACAGCAATATTCGTCTACACTTATTGAATTTGCTGTTGCAGTTATTTGTTGAATGCCTGAAGGAAAATCATACCCCGCGATAAACTTGACCACAATAGATATATCAAACATATCATCAGAATGGAACGCATCATTACCTCTTATGACATGCTTGAGGGAGCAGTAGCCGCATTCTTTCTTTGTCTCCTTAGAGACATTCTTTCTCTCTCCCCCCCCCATTTACGGAACTACACAGTGCATGTGTCATGCACCAGCATCAAGTAAACAGAGACGGAGCATAAAATGGTTTAACTCTTTCATTCCAGAGTTATTTTGCACGCCGTGCCAGACTTTTTTGTGGGCAGAATTGTATAGAGTGAAGTGTTCATCATTCAGTCTAAATTTTTTTTGTGAATTTTCCTTTGAACATGTACTTATTATATACCAAACTGTAGGGAAATTGATAGAGAATTGTAATAAATAATGTCTTTGGTAGTATTAACACAAGTATGTACGGTATACTTAAAATATTTTGCATGTAAAATTGAAAAACGCTAAAAAGTTGACTGTACGATCTTACCAAAGACAAATTACTGTTGTAGACAATGAAACTTTCTTTTTAGTCTTCAAACGTCAAGTTAATCCATATACAAAGTAAAAAAACATGCTTATGGCCACAATTAGTGCATTTAATGTTATTCACACCAGTTTTTCTGTGGTCCTTTGTAAGAAAAAAATAAATTATGCAATCGTGCATTATGTAATTTTCAAACAAATAAAGAAGAATAACGTCATATAAAAACTTTTTTACTCTTGTTTAATGTTTTAATAGTATCCCTAGCTTCATCTTCTACCAAGAACTAGTGATTAGATGTTACGGTAGGTCTAGTTTTGTTGCTTTTTGATCGGCCAGAATATGACTACGCCCACTCATCAACTAAATCTAGTATGTCTAGCTTTTCTGCACAGATTCCGTATTTTGACAACAAACTGTGACTACCAAACAATCATCATCAATGTCAGCAATGTTTCAAAGTAGTTTGACACAGTTATTTGCTTAGGAGACTTAGAAAATGTAAATATAAAGTGTGACATATTTCTCTAGCAATAACAACGAAAAACGCAAACACGCAAATCTTCACAAAAATTGTGATAATAATGTCAAAACACGCACATGTGCTTATTAACTACAGTCAAATTAGTTGTTTAAATAGTAGCGGAAGTCATTCTACGAGTTTTAATATATGAACTGCATAAAACGGACGATCTTTAGGGTTTATTCGTGATAAACTAAAAACCACGCTGTGAGCGTTGCTCTGGCACGGCGCGTTGAATTTTGCAACGCTCAGAGCGTTAGGCTGGAGTCAAAGAGTTAACAGCCTTATCAACCCATTTGAACTACCCTGAAACAGGGGCCGCAAGGTCTCTTCTATTTGGACATGCACCCTAATGTAACCAACGGACCCTGTGTCTAGGTTGAACCTGTCACGCCTCACTAAAACGAGGCAAAATTCCAAAACGAGGGAATTCCAGTACAAGGACTGCCTTGTAATGCTATCAACAGGTTTCCTCAATATGTGTCCTATCCATCGCCAGCGTCTTCTACTCATCTCTTGTTCCATTGGCACTTGTCTGGTTCTTGTCATCAGTTCCACATTGGTGACCTTGTCATACCATTTCAATCCTTCTATTCTACGAAGGACCCATTTATGAATGTGTGTAGCTTTGTAGTTGTTGTTTTTGTTGTTCTCCATGTTTCAAAGCCATACAATAGGAATGACTTGACATTTGAGTTGAAGATTGTTGTTTTTGTTGTTCTCATGTTTCAAAGCCATACAATAGGACTGACTTGACATTTGAGTTGAAGATTGTTGTTTTTGTTGTTCTCCATGTTTCAAAGCCATACAATAGGACTGACTTGACATTTGAGTTGAAGATTGTTGTTTTTGTTGTTCTCATGTTTCAAAGCCATACAATAGGACTGACTTGACATTTGAGTTGAAGATTGTTGTTTTTGTTGTTCTCCATGTTTCAAAGCCATACAATAGGACTGACTTGACATTTGAGTTGAAGATTGTTGTTTTTGTTGTTCTCATGTTTCAAAGCCATACAATAGGAATGACTTGACATTTGAGTTGAAGATTGTTGTTTTTGTTGTTCTCATGTTTCAAAGCCATACAATAGGACTGACTTGACATTTGAGTTGAAGATTGTTGTTTTTGTTGTTCTCCATGTTTCAAAGCCATACAATAGGACTGACTTGACATTTGAGTTGAAGATTGTTGTTTTTGTTGTTCTCCATGTTTCAAAGCCATACAATAGGACTGACTTGACATTTGAGTTGAAGATTGTTGTTTTTGAAGAGAAATATAGGGAGACTAAAAGTCTTATGAAGAAGAGAACTGGAAACAAATGAAAGAGGTTAAAAAAAAAAGACATGAAAAGGCCTTTAAAGAATGATATAGGACAGGAAGTACTTGGAAGGTATTTGCTGATGACCTATGCTACACTGGAAGCTTTAAGGTAGAGAATGAATGAATGACAATAGCATAATTTGAAGGATGAGTGAAACTGGGCTGAACTTTTAACTCCTTGTTTGGTTAGTGATTTCTTGACAATAAACTGTGTTCAAGCCATTCATTCATCACCCTTTAGCTTCCCAAGGAGCATAGGCTGTCAGCAAACTTAAGCCAAGTCTTCCTGTCCCATGCCATCAGTTCAAGGTCATTCCGTGTCTTCTTCACCCCCTTCCTGTCTGTCTCGTTCTCTTCTCCATGTGTTCCTTTGTCACCCCCTACCTCTCTTACCCTGGAGATTCTGGAACAAGGACTGCCTGTTAATGCTATCAACAGGTTTCCACAGTGTGTGTGTCCTATCCATCTCCAGCATCTTCTTCTCATCTCTTGTTCCACTGGCACTTGTCATCAGCTCCACATTAGTCATCTTGTCATCAGCTCCACATTAGTCATCTTGTCATCAGCTACACATTAGTCATCTTGTCATCAGCTCCACATTAGTCATCTTGTCATCAGCTCCACATTAGTCATCTTGTCATCAGCTCCACATTAGTCATCTTGTCATCAGCTCCACATTAGTCATCTTGTCATCAGCTCCACATTAGTCATCTTGTCATACAACTTCAATCCTTCTGTATTATGCAAGCATCCATTTGTGAAAATCCGTAGTTTTTTTATTGTTGTTTTTGTTGTTCTCCAAGTTTCAGAATCATATAACAGATTTTTTGTGTTGGACCTGGTTTCTTTTGATCTCAATATACGAGGAGCGTTCAGAAAATAATGACAGAGCTGCTTGATCGGCCATGCTGTGGACGTCCTGCCACAGCCACCAACGCAGAAATGTTGAAATGCGCTGAGGGCATTATTCTTACTAATAGGCGAATCACTACTCAACAATTGGCTTTACAGCTGTCAGTCAGCATTGGTAGTGCAAATGCAGTTATAAAACCTCTCGGATTTTCTAAGGTTTGCGCAAGATAGGTTCCTCGAAGTCTCACAAATGACCACTAATTGCAAAGGAAAGCAATTTCTTCTGAATTGTTGGAGCATTTCAATACTGATGGAGAGAACTTTTTGTCTAAGATCGTTACAGGTGACGAAACCTGGGCACATCATTTTGAACCTGAGACAAAAAGACAGTCAATGGAGTGGCATCATCCGCAATCACCACGAAGAAAGAAATTCAAGACAATTCCTTCAGCTGGAAAGGTCATGATCACTGTCTTTTGGGACATTGAAGGTGTGATTCTTGTGGATGTTATGCCAAGAGGAGAGACAATCAATTCGCAAGCTTACATTAAGACATTGAATAAACTCAGTCAACGTTTTCGCAGAGTTCGGCCGCACAAGAATCCAGCAGACCTGCTTCTCATTCACGACAATGCGCGACCTCACACAAGTCTGGCAACACGTGAAGCAATCACCAAATTGGGTTGGACTGTACTACTCCATCCACCATATAGTCCCGATTTGGCACCCTCTGATTTTCATCTGTTTGGTCCACTTAAAGATGCACTCCGTGGGACAAGGTTTGAAGATGATGAAGGAGTGATTCATGCAGCAAAGAAATGGCTACGTGATCAAGACAAAATCTGGTACGAGCTAGGAATGCATGCACTTGTTTCACGCTGGCATAAAGCCGTACAAGTTGATAGGGATTATGTTGAATAATACCGATGTTTACATGACATATCCATGTATATTGTATATAAATTTCATGCTTTTTGAATAAACAGCTCCTGAGAAAAACGATGTGGTGCATTACTTTCTGAACGCCCCTCGTATTTCCCAAATGCAATGAAAGTTCCACTAGCCTCTTGTTGCATTCAGTTATATAGAAAATGTTATTTCTTACGAAGGCACTAGTAGCTTTCATGAGGGTCACTTATGCATTAAACTACCCAAAGGTGCATTAATCCCACCACAAGAATTTATAGAAACATACTTAGAGACTACCAACAACTTTATAGGCTCTTGGAGTAATAGTTACTATTACAGTTTGTTTTACATGATGATGTTGCCAGCACCATGCACAACCTCACATTAGTCACCTCTCAGGATTTGTCTGAGGGAGCAGTGATTCTGTTCTTTCCTAATCTCATCTCCATTCTTATTTTCTGCCTTACTTTGTAGCTAATGTATTATTATTTGTATTTGATTGGCCTGTATTCTTACAAGTTGACCATTCTTATTGTGTCCTTTATACCTAATGTATTATTTTTACTTGTTTGGCCTGCTTTCTCACAAGTTGGCCTTTTTTTTTTCTGCCTGTAAACCTGATGTATTACTATTAATTGAATTGCATTCTCACAAGTTGACCATTCTTATATGCTGCCTTACTTTGTTGCTAATGTATTATTTTTAGTTGATTGGCCTGTATTCTTACAAGTTGATGATCCTTATTGTGTGCCTTTATACCTAATGTATTACTTTTAGTTGAATGGCCTGCATTCTTACAAGTTGACCATTCCTAATCTTTGCCTTTGTTGCTAATGTTTTATTTTAATTGATTGGACTGTATTCTTACAAGTTGACCATTCCTAATCTTTGCCTTTGTTGCTAATGTTTTATTTTAATTGATTGGACTGTATTCTTACAAGTTGCCCATTCTATTTTCTGCCTTACCTTACAGCTAATATATTATTTTTTAATTGAATGACCTGTATTCTTACATAGCCCTTTCTATTTTCTGCCTTACCTTACAGCTAATAAATTATATTTTAGTTGAATGGCCTGGATTCTTAAAAGTTGACCATTCTATTTTCTGCTTTACCTTACAGCTAATATATTATTTTTTAGTTGAATGGCCTGGATTCTTACAAGTTGACCATTCTATTTTCTGCCTTACCTTACAGCTAATATATTATTTTTTAGTTGAATGGCCTGAATTCTTACAAGTTGCCCATTCTGTATTCTGCCTTACTTTACAGTTAATGCATTATTTTTAGTTAATTGGTCTGCAGTCTCACAAGTTGACCATTATATTTTCTGCCTTTGTTGCTAATGTATTATTTTTAATTGATTGACCAGAGACTTGTTGACCATTCTGTTTTCTGCCTTACTTTGTTGCTAATGTATTATTTTTAATTGACTGACCTGCATTCTCACAAGTTGACCATTCTATTTTCTGCTTTCGTTGCTAATGTATTATTTTTAATTGATTGACTGGCATTCTCACAAGTTGACCATTCTGTTTTCTGCTTTACTTTGTAAATAATGTATTATTTTTACGCTTTATTAATCCCAGCGTGAATATCCATTAGCCCTTTCCAGTATTCCCATAAGTTTCATTTCATGACCATGCTATTTTTCTTGTCTTATTTTAGATTAAATGTAAATAATAAATCCAATTTTGCTCTGTTGTATTATTTTGTAATTTCATTTTTATTGTTATATTTTTCCTTGCTTTAATATTTCTTTCTTTGTTCTGTATTTTTAATTGCTTATTTTATATTAGTTTTTAATTGCTCTTCTGGTTTTTTTCTCTCTCACTTTATCGATGCCTATATGTGGCGCCACCTTGGTCTGTATATTTTTCCCCCCAGTTTTTAATTTTATTCCTCAGTTTTCATTTTCTCATTGCCTATCTATATTTCTCATCTTTGTCTCATTTTATTAACCGTGGCTGACTAAAGATATTACCCTAAATGTTCCGTATTTTGAATGTACTATTCAATTGTAAAACTGAGTCAATACCAATTTTAATAAAATTTTTGCATATTTTATATTAGTAAGGTTTTTAATACCAATCCATTTTATGACTTACTTTCTGTGCCACTTATGCATGATACTGTTTTAATTTTGTTGTTGTCCATTCTGTCTCGTATTATGACATTAGCAGCTATCCTTAGGTATCTCATCTTGTAAATTACGGTCTTTTGCATGCTTTTAAACAGTGACTGTGTGACCCTGATAGCTGAAAGTTGATATATTATGTAAGACTACTGTATAAGCCAGAACTATCTGTTATCAAAATAAAATTCAGATATGAATAATTATGTGAAATACCTTTCTTGAATGGTTATTTGTTTTTTGTTTTTTTTTTTTAGCAATCATGGGTAAAGAAGGGAGACAAGCTGTACGGAACAGTGACTATGCATTTGGGAAATTCAAGTTTCTCCGTCGTGCCTTACTTCTTCATGGTCATTTGTACTACAATAGAATAGCAGTTCTTGTGCAATATTTTTTCTATAAGGTAAGAACAGGTTGTTCTTAAAGTATTTTTTTCCTTGTTAGTTTTTGCTTTTTGTTGTGCTAGGTAGCATTTCCCTGTAAGCCATGGGCACTTCTAGTCTTCATATATGTGAACTAAATATATTTGCAGATTATTTTTTTTTTCACATTCATAAAAGTCTCTATACTCTCCTTCAGTACATTTTGAAGTCTTCAAATTGTCATACTAAATATTTTTGTTTGTATCCATGAGGTACTGAATATTTTTGTTTAATCTTAATATGGTCAATAAGCACCCCATATGGAAATATAAAGTGTTTCTTCTTCTTCTTCCTCGTTTGTCCTGAAAAGGATGGTGGTTGCGTTGTGTCTGTTTGCGCCTAAGCTGTGATATCTGCACCTTTCGGTCGACACATCCGACTTCTGCACGGCATTTTTTAAGGACCGGGTTTGCCTTCCCATTTCGATCCATGCTCGCTCAGCCAGCCTGCACTGCTGCAGACTGTTTCCAGGACCACCACGTGGAGGTGGAGCACGGTCTTGACCAGCTCTGGTTCGCTGTTCCTGACGCAGGCAGTCAAGCTATGAGTCGCTGACTGCATTCACTATTGCTGCATATAAAGTGTTTGAGGATGGATTATGGACATATGCCAGTTGTATAATGTATCCTTCAGATTAATAATAAGTGGAGTCAAAGATGATAATAAAGATTATCGTGGTTGTGATTAGTTTTTGGGACTTCTATGTTATGAGGGGTTTGTGTTTATTCCCCTCATCTCATCTCAACCCATAACCCGTCATGGGTCGTAGGGGTGCCATGGTGGAAGCATCAGCAGACAGGGTCCTCCACTGCTCTCTATTCTCAGCAATGCGTACAAGTGTGGAGAAGCCGTGTCCTGCCCATTCTTTGATGTTATCAGCCCAGGATTTTCTTTGCCTTCCTCTTCTCCGTTTACCTTCGACTGTTCCCTGGAGGATCGTTTTCGAAAGGGAGTCATGACGAGTTACATGCCCAAACCAGGCAAGCTTTCGACGTTTCACTATTGACAAAAGTGGTTCTTGATGGCCTGCAAAGGTGTTTATCTTCTCTCTAACATCTTCTTCTTCTTTGATCCATAGCCGCCAACCGTCAAAGCAGTCAGCGGCCATCACGCCTGGTGGCGTCTTGTAGGGCAGCAACAAATTGATTCCACTTTGCTCGGTCGGCGGCCATCCTTCGTACAGTGCCCCAACTGTGGTTTATTCTTTGCATCTCAGCTTCCACAGTTCTCCGCCAAGTTGTTTTTGGTCGGCCTCTCTTTCGCTTTCCCTCGGGATTCCATAGCATAGCTGTTCTTGTGATGGTATCAGGGTCCCTTCTGAGGACATGGCCAACCCAACTCCAGCGTCTGCCAGCTATGATGGTGTGCATGTCCTTCTGGTTACTCCGAATATGCCCAAACCAGGCAAGCTTTCGACGTTTCACTATTGACAAAAGTGGTTCTTGATGGCCTGCATAGGTGTTTATCTTCTCTCTAACATAGACATTTGTTTTGTGCTCTTTATAGCAAATGCGCAAAATTCTTCTATAACATTTATGCTCGAAAGCCTGAATCCTTCGCTCCGTATCTGCAGTGAGTGTCCAGCCCTCACACCCATACAAGAGAATAGATAATACAAGTGATTTGTATAATTTGATCTTCACAGGAAAACTGATGTTACTTTTCCAGATCACATTCAACCTTGTCATGGCAGCTGAGGCCATCTCAAGTCTTGTCTTGATTTCTTTATTTGATCTTCCATCACTACATATAGTGGACCCGAGATATTTAAAGGTGTTAACTTCTTCTAACGTTTGCCCATTTAACGTAATGTTGGTCGGAACATGTTTCTTATGGCTATTCACCAATATCTTGCTTTTTTCTATATTAATTTCCATCCCATATGTTCTTGTTACTTTCTCCAGTCTAGAGGTAAGGTCTTGAAGTTCTGATTCTGTTCCAGCTATCAGATCAATATCATCAGCAAAACGTAGATTACACAGAGGTCGGCCTCCAATCGATATGGTTGATTTATAATCGTAGAGAGCCTCCTGCATAATATGTTCTAGATAAATATTAAAGAGCACTGGTGACAGGATACATCCCTGGCGAACTCCTACAGTTGTTTTGAAAAATTCTCCAATGTCGTTGCTTGCAAAAACAGCACTGCTTGCGTCCTTGTATAGTGCTTCAATGATATCTATGATGTTGGTATCAAAATTGAATTTTCTCATTATTTGCCATAAGCCTTCATGCCAGACTCGATCGAAGGCTTTATTCCCCTAGCATTGTTGAATTGGCCAGTTCTGACTTGACTCACTATAATTATATAATTTAGTAACGCACGATTTCTATGACGCACACAGTATGTTTGAACCCCCCTTGTGACAGTGTGAAACAACAACAACAAATAAGAAAAGAAAAAAAGTTGCTATTCCCCTTAAAATAAACCACCAGGTTTGCAGTTATAAAAATGTAAGATGCGCGAAAGGCCTTTGAACAAATTGAACTAATTTGATATATTTTTCGCATTAACTTTTGACTACCTGCTGCAAATAGTTTGACGTTTTTTTTGTTTTTTTTATTACTGAGACTAGAGTATGTATGAACTGGCTTTAGCTGGTAACTTAACAACAATAGTGGTAAACTGAATATTTATATTTTGTATTTCCAGAATCTAGCCTGGATCACAGCTCAGGTTTTCTATTCAATTTTCAATTCATTTTCACAACAGGTACATATTTGCATTAAACATTAAAATTAGTTTTTTTGCCTTTATATTAATTCTTTTATGTTTTTCAAATTACCATCACGGTACGTTTCAACATTATGTGGCACATATACTTCATAATCACGTTTTCATTCATTCATCATTTTGCTCTTCACTCCGTGTGGAGCATTGAGCTACTGCTGTTGCTGGCTCCGTGCAGGAAGCCTCCACTAAAACACTCATGTACTCTTACAGCAGTGGTCTCTGTAGTAATTTGTTCACATGGTGAGGTTGCCAGGCACATGCACAGCTTAATATTAGTTACCTTTTTCGGCATGACAGAGGGAGCTGTAACCCTATTCTTTCTTTCTCTCCTCAGAGACTTCTGGGAACTACAAGAGGCGTACAATTTTTTTAAATGCATGATAATTAGTAGTTATGAGCGTCAAGTGACCATGTGGTTAAGAGTATTTGTTTCTTGCAGCAAAGGTACCAGGTTTGAGACCTGGTGGGCCTCATGTTCCCTTCTACCCAGCTGTAAATGAGTACCTGACTCTTCTCTTGAGCTAGGGAAGGCTAAAGCAGCAAGGAAGGGAACTGGTCCCCCCCCCCCCCCCCACCTCATAAAGCTGAGACCTAGAAGAGTGAAGTCTCTAACACTTCACTCATCTATGGCAGTATCAGCAATGAAACTACCTTTGCCTTGAATAAATTAGCAGGGTTGTGGAATCGGGCAAAAAAAATTTTTGACACCTGAAATTTTAGAAGTCTGACTCCGACTCCCGGCTCCAACTACAGTTTTTTACTACTAAATAACATCCGGAATTGAAATCTGGACATTTTTTATTGACTCCGACTCCACTAAAAAAGACTGACTCCACAAACTCCACCTCCAGAATCCTACTCCGTCTCCACAGCCTTGCTAATTAGTACTTATGTCACATTTAATTTTTAATGATAGCACATAATCTATACTTTAGAGCGTCTGTCCCCTACAGAAACAGGGGAACGCAACAATGTTTTTGGTAATGAAAGTTATACATTAGTTGTATTGTTTCCCTTAACATTAATCTTGGGACACTATATCAATGGATGTCCAATTTTAACCTTTAGCATGCTGCTGTCGACATATGTTGACGAAGGTAACCTATGCTCTCCCTGCTGTTGTCGACATATGTTGACAAGCGGATATTTTCGTTTTCTAGCATTAGAATGTGTGTACACGTGACTTCACCCCTGGATGTTAAATAAAGAATTCAACAGGATAAGGGGTCACAATTTTTTTTGTTTAACCCCCCCCCCCACACACACACACACACATACACACACACACAAAGATTATAGTGGTAGCTCAGATGTACCGCAACCAGGTGATATTTTAAAAGTTCAGTTATTTATTTGTTTTCCTCGAGCAACACCAGGTATATCTGCTAGTTAATTATAAGAGCAGTATATAAGTCATTGTAATGAAAGTAGACTAGACATACACTATGGAACCAACCTGTAGCACAGTACATCAAGCACTTACATGGGACCTGCAGGAAAAAGGAAACAGGAAAGACTAGTGTGCATGAGGACGAAATGTATATTGATAGAGTTAAAAGGTGGATAGACCTGAAGTGAGATTGAGAGAGTGCAGAGAGGAGAGATGAATGGATGTACACTGCTTTTTTCTTCTTTACCCTTCAACTCCCCATCAAGGATGGGCCTTCAACAGATGTGTGCCAGGTCTCTGTGATGTGTGCCAGGTTTCTCTGATGTGTGCCAGGTCTCTGTGATGTGTGCCAGGTCTCTGTGATGTGTGCCTTCAGCTCGAGGTCTTTCCATGTCTTCATCATATTCATTACTGTCTCCAGTAATTGTGTTAAATTCACTTGTAAATATTGTGTTTTTTTCTTTATGGAATGACGGTGGAAGCGTTCATTGTTTGGTGCCACCATTTTTTGATATATCGAGAATTACTTTAAACGTAGCACTATCTTCAGTTTTGGTAACACATTCCAAAGTGTAACTGTGACCCTGTGGCTAGGGAACAATAGACTATGATAAATCACAGGGCTTGTCCACCTTGTAGAATGTAATGTGATATGGCGAGCGGGGAGAAACGCGTCATTTCAGTGACGGTAAAACCGCCACGAGATGGCCGATTACGCCCTTCGACAGTAGCGAAAAGTTACTCTCTCAACAAGGGAAAAGCAATATAAAGAAAATTAAATGCATGGAACAACCCTCCTCATCTGACCATCAAGCAAACGAACAATGGTCAACGTTGCTCTGTTGAATTCCATAACAGCCAACACATGAAATTTTCAAACACATTTGCTTAGAGTACTACAGAAACTGTTCTATTGAAACTCGGAGCGATCAACTAGATGCTATTGTTGAGAACAAAATAAACACCGACCTCCTCACAATACATCTGTATCACACAAAAAATAAAATATTAGTTCAAGGAGCGACAGAATGTGTACAAACATGGTTAGACGTCGAATTTTCTCACCTCCAAAGATCAGCTCTAGATAAGACCATGATTGTAACTGATCTTGCCTCTCCACCAACAATCACAGGAGACAGGCCTGCCAATGCACAATCTCAGCTAACCATTGAAGCCAGTCCTCCCCCCTGTCCCATTCCAATCAGCTCCTCCCCTCTACTTATCATCACTCAAATAATTGTGCAAACTGGAGAGGAATCCAACGAAAATGTTTCCCTTTCTAATGATGATATTCCAAAACATACCCTGGAACTAGAATCATCTCCCCTTAATACAAATATACCTATAGATAATCCAGATCTAAATCACTCGCCCAGTGCACACGAGACATACCCATCATGCACCAAAGACTCTGTTACTAAAAGAATAATGCCTATCCATCATCATGTATACTCCCCTCTTAAACAGCTCCTAGCTATTGAGTATGCTAAGGAGCAAGACAGCCCCAAAGTGCGAAGCCTAGAAGAGGGAACAGAGAAGCGCTGCTGTCAGGCGATGATTACCGTCCTTGAAAGTTCGGTGAGAATCATCATTGCTGAACTCAAACAAGACCTGGAAAGCTCACTCAAAAGAGAACTTGATGCACTCAGGCATGAGGTCAAGTCTCTCAGACAAGAAAACACAAGGCTGATAAATAGAATAGACCAAATACAAGAAGCTTCAGACAGTAAAAACAAGAACGGTGGTGTCCAAAACCCTCAAATATTGGGTCATCCAATTACACCACAAACATCACCTACTCCTTTACCCTCTCAACCTCAAACACATGTTCCTGAAGACAAAATATGCCCACGACATCACAAGCTTGAAAACAGCCAACAGAATATTAAAAACAAAGAACGAAAAGAAACATCACCAAATAAGACTTACCCGATTGAGGTAAAAATTAGTCATCGTACTGAAAACCTTCCAATATAACCCACACAAGTAGATCTCGAAGCAACAAAGGCAATGGGACATGAAAAAACACAACAACCGACACAAAAATCCGCTGAAGACCTCCAACAAGAAGAACATCAATGGCACCAACAACGCCGTTGTGCACGACCTCAGCCACAGAACCATCGACACATACCTCACAACACACATCACATCATCATTGGGGACTCACTGCTAAAAGGTATTCACAGTGACAGAATGTCAACAACGCCAGAGGACATTGTCACAGTAATACCACTACCAGGAGCTGGAATAGTGAAAACAACTAATGAAATCAGCCATCTCAACAGAAATACTAACATAAGGAAAACAACAGTACACGTAGGGATAAATGATAGCACAAATGGATACACTATTAACCCATTAGACATCTCCAGAATGATTGACAACATAAAACAAAAATTCCCAAACACCTCCATATCTATCTCGTCAATAATTCCACCCAGCTATGGTCAAGCACGCCAAACTGTAGATATCAACAACAAGATGCTATATAATTTCTGCACTAAACATCACATTTCTTTCATAAACAACACACCTTTTTTCACATCAAAGTCAGGTGCACCAAAAAAGATGCTATACATAGATCAAGTCCACACTTCTAAGCTAGAGACGAGATACCTAGCCAAAAATTTAAAGTTCCTCGAGAGGACTCACCACAAACACACGTATTCGTCAGTCAGTGACACAAATTACACACTAAACTCAGTGAATCCACGCAGAACTCCTCATAATCACTCATCGTCATCCTCAGGTAATACTCATTTATCTAGCAAAGTTACACCTACTCCCATCTCCCACCCTAATCTTTATGACCAAATGTTTCCCCCATTACCCACACTACAGACACCCCCGCCACTACCTGCTCGACAGACACAACAAGACAGATGGAAAGACTGGGCTACAAGTATGACCCATTCTTCCTCTACATCAAGTAACCACAACACAGGAACTACAACTAGGAAATGGGACTTTCTTCATCCTGTCTCTACCCGCCAACAATGCCACTCTCATAGTTCGTCTGTGCTACATCAGCTTAGGCAGTATAGCTCAGAAGTATTGATGCAGACATTTCAGATGTCTTTATACGACTTTTCAGAACAAAATTCAGCGCACAAACACCAAGCTGTTGCAGATAAACTCACTTAAAAGCTGTATTTCAAACCAGCTTGGAGCTTAGTTCCCAAATTGATGCCTTCTCTCCGCCTGCACCTTTGTTTATTTGTGTTGAGGAAAACTAGGAAATTCTCATAAAATTAACAAGCGTGGACCTGTAACTGTCCTGAAAAGATTAATTCTCTCCATTGACTGTGGTTGAAGTAAAAATATTCCTGTGTGTTTGGAACAGACTATTTTAAGATAAAAACCGCACTTTTTGCAAAGATTAAGATACTGTAAACAGTGTCTATGGACTTTAGAGAAATCTATTGCAGTGTATATTTTATAACTTGTTTACAATTTTGTATTAACCATTGTGTACTAATTTTATTGCTTCTTACTCATTCCTACTCCCTTCATTCTTTCTTTCCTATTGACTATTATCATGTCCGAGTGCAAAAACTCAAATCAAAATATAGGCAATATCACTAATTCATGGCTTAAACTATCAGGGCCTAAAATTGGTCATTTAAACATTTACCACCTGCTAGGTAAGCTTTCTGAAGTCTCCACCTCTCTCCAACAAAACTTCCACATATTTGGTTTTTCTGAAACCCGTCTCAATGACAAAATTACAGATGAAGAAATTAGGATTAATGGATTCCCCACCATTCGCAGGGATTCTAACAGACAACATGAAACAGGGCTAGTCATATACATCTCAACATCTCTTCAGTACAGATGCCGTGATGATCTAGAACATACTGGCATTGAATGTATATGGCTGGAAATAAAACTTCCCAACCTGACCCCCATTTTAATTGGTTACCTGTACCGAAACCCTAGCTCTTCTACTGTATGGTTTGAAACATTCTCACGAATGATGGACAACGTTTGGGCTTCTTCAAAGGAAATTATTCTACTGGGGGATTTCAATATTGACCTTCACAAATCAAACAACACGTGGAATGATATCACCATCTCATACAACCTCACACAGTTAGTCAATCAACCCACGCGAGTAACAGATTCATCATCTACACTAATTGATCATATCTATATGACCTGCCCAGAAAACATTATAGAATGCACAGTTACACGGACAGCATTAAATGACCACTATCCTATTTGCTGTACCTGGGCGAGAAAAGGGTTCAAAGCACCTAAAACGGAACACATCACAGTCCATTACAGGAATTTCAAAAACTTTAACCTTCAATTATTCCTACAAGACCTACAAATATCCCCTCTCTCATACGTGTACCAACTTCCGCATCCAGAAGAAGCCATAACATACTGGACACAAACTTTTAACAACGTATTCAACAAAAATTGTTCCTATAAAGCAAGTTCATGTTAAAAATATCAGAAAGACCCCATGGATAACAAACAAAATATTATCAACAATGAGAGAGCGGGACGAAGCACATAAGCTACATTACCTCATTCATCAGGAAAAGAAACTGCATTTCAGAAAGATGATTCAAGACAAAGCAAACAGTAAAGAAGTCTGGGCAGCCATTAGAACACTAACACACAAAACAAAGTCTCTAAACTCTTTACCAAAAAGCTGCTCCCTCACGGCTACTCATTTTAGTAACCACTTCAAAACAGAAATTAACCATCTCAAGTCGACACTAAAGCCAATGGACTGCGATATTAGTAAATTGACAGCCTTCTGCAACACTGAGCATACCATAACAGATCTTAGAGATATTCCTTTTCTAACAGTACACGAAGTTCTCAAATATATCTTGGCATTAAAAAACAACAATTCATCTGGGCTTGATGGTATCAGCAATAAGATTCTACGTTACGCTGCACCCATCATTTGCGACTCCTTAACATATGTGTACAATCAATGTATTGCACACAACTTCTTCCCCACAGCATTTAAATCTGCCAAAGTGTATCCTCTCTATAAATCTGGCTCACATAGTGATCCCAACAGTTACAGACCAATATCCCTTCTATCATCTCTTTCAAAACCACCAGAGAAACACATTTACAACACCACATTTCAACACTTAACAACAAACAAACTGCTCATTGAGAGCCAGTCAGGTTTCAGACCCAAACATTCCTGTCACACAGCTCTCACCAAACTGGCTGTCGAACGTAAATGATGGAAAATTAGGTGGTGCTGTTTTTGTTGACTTCAAAAAAGCATTTGACATGATTGACTACACTATCTTGGTTCAAAAGTTGGAAACCCTCAGAATAGGCCCTAATCCACTAAACATCATCAAATCATTCTTGGGAGATCGACAACAGTTAGTGCTTCACAACAACTCGACATCAGATTTCTCGAGGATAGATACAGGAGTACTACAGGGTTCTATTCTTGGGCCCCTACTCTTCGCAATGTTCATCAACGACTTGCCACTACATCTAAAATATTCAATAAGTGACCTCTTTGCAGATGATTGTCATATCTACACTAGTGACAATGACTGCATGGCACTTGAAATGACTCTTCAATGCGATGTAGACAATCTAACAAAATGGAGTAATATGAATCGTATGCCATTAAACACAGCAAAAATGAAATCTATGTTGATTACCACCAGACAGAAACTCCTAAACTGCATCAAAAGATCGCTACAGCTACACGCGGAATCAATACAAATTGAACATGTAACAGAACACAAAGTTCTAGGGATCACGATTGACCAGCACTTAACGTGGAACTCCCATGTACGGAATTTAACCAAACTCTTAGCTCAAAAGACGTACCAGCTAGCCAAAATAAAACACTTCTTAGACGCAGACACTAGACTATTGTTCTACACCTCACATATATAGACACATCTAGATTACTGCTCTACACTATGGGATGGTTGCCCTGCTTCCACCTCAAAGAGACTGCACTCCTTGCATAAGAGAGCAGTACATCTGATCACCGATAACCGCACGATAACACACACAAGGACACGAAAAGAACGCAAAATACTGTCCCTAAAAAACATCTTCTCTACAACATATCCAAGCTGACTCACGCAATTCTAACTAACAATGCCCCGCCATACCAACGACCAGTTTCAAACCAGTAGAAGAGAGGGACAACAATTACATCAGTTACGTCTGCCCAAACCTAGGATCAACCTGTTCAAAAAGAGTCTAGCCTGCTCTGGAGCCTACTTATGGAACAGCCTTCCACACCACCTAAAAAGCCTACCTACACAATATTCATTTAACAAAGCACTTTTCAAACACTTCTTAAACACTAATTATCTGTACTTAGAGATGTGATTGTTTTCATTTGGCATAAATGGGATGATGTAAGAATAAGCAGATATAAATTTTTTTTTTTAAACTGCTTATGACCGCATAAGTGAGTGTCGGTATATATAATTTATTTATTTATTGTTTTGTTTATATTATTTTATATTTATTATTATTATTTTTCTTCAGTCACTTTCTTGTTTATTTAAAAAAAAAAAAAACCTCATTTTTTTATTATGATTGTATACTATAAATGAATGCTGTTATGTTAACTTTATAATGTTGCATGCCTTTAAATTAATGCTTAAAGTAATATGTGGGAATAAAAGGATATAGTATGCAAGATTAATGAGAGTGAAA
Source organism: Oreohelix idahoensis (assembly GCA_024509875.1). Taxonomy (NCBI): domain Eukaryota; kingdom Metazoa; phylum Mollusca; class Gastropoda; order Stylommatophora; family Oreohelicidae; genus Oreohelix; species Oreohelix idahoensis. The sequence continues at coordinate 170,055 of JAMPIV010005522.1, forward strand.
GGGCAGAATGTTAGACGGGCCTGCGCGACCATTTCTTAACCCTTCAAAAATAAAGTTCGTTCGTTCTCCATATGTTTTCCCGTCTGCCTCTGCTTCTCTTACCCTGTGGATTCCTGAACCAAGTACTGCCTTTGTAATGCTGTCAGCAGGTATTCTTAGTATGCATTCTATCCACTGCCAGCATCTTCTTCTCATCTCTTGTTCTACTGGCACTTGTCTGGTTCTTGTCATCATTTCCGCATTGCTGACTGTATTGTAGCATTTCAGTTCTTCTGTTCTACACAAGCACCCATTTATGAAAGTCTGAATTTAAATAAGGTAGAAATAAATTTATTAAAAGTAATAATCTTACTAATTGTCAGAAAGTAATACATAGATTGTTTTTTATTTTTTTGCAGTCCCTGTTTGATCCCTTCTACCTCATGTTTTACAATCTCACCTTCACATCCCTGCCCATTCTCATCTACGGACTTTTTGAGCAACATATACCAAAAGATGAACTACTCAACAACCCAGAGCTGTACAGGTAACTTGTCTTGTTAATGCATTCTTATCTCTAAAGCCAGAAGCAGCATGATGAAAAATGGGTTTCATTGAGTCACTTCTGTAGTTTAAAAAAACAAAAAAAGGGTTAGTCTCGTTTGTAGTCAGATTGTGTAGATGTTGCACCTCTTTTTAGACACCACAAACTGTCCATTATCTTGAGACTTTATGGTGCTCAAACGGATGTTGCTTAGCGCGTCGTTACACATAATAATTATGACGTGAGTGCTCGTGCACAAGAACAAAAAGGGTTTCATTGAGTCACTTCTGTAGTTTAAAAAAACAAAAAAAGGGTTAGTCTCGTTTGTAGTCAGATTGTGTAGATGTTGCACCTCTTTTTAGACACCACAAACTGTCCATTATCTTGAGACTTTATGGTGCTCAAAAGGATGTTGCTTAGCGCGTCGTTACACATAATAATTATGACGTGAGTGCTCGTGCACAAGAACAAAGGAGTCCTTTTGGTGTAGCCGGCCTTGATGGTTGTGTTGTGAGTTCTCTATGGTGTAGCCAGCCGAGATAGCTGTGTTTTCAGACTGTGTCGCTAATGTCTATTTATATACTTCATAGGTGATAGTCATGTAGATGTTAAGAGTACCTATATCTTATTAGATCACATGGACGATAATGGACTGCAACAGACTTAACAGAATATGTTAAGTATCTAGTGACCACAAACGTATAACAGTCACTATAAGTATTGGCCCTTTTTTGTTGGCCTATGAAATGTTCATGATAAAGTCAGAAGTGGATTAAATTTAATGTGTACTGTATCTGTACACCCTGCATTGATGTACTTTTTATAAACGTATTAATTGGCCATTGTTTGTGTCAAAAATAATCACTTCAGAATTAATCCCTACCAGAATGTGGCAGTTAGTGACAGGAAACTAAACGTCACAGTAGACAATTATGTGATTTGTATTATTTAGATATAAATTCTACCACAGTTGTTTGTATGTTATATACCATACAGTTCGAATAAATAGAAGTCGTGGGACCATGTAAAGTACTTTACTTATCCAAAATTCTGCCTATCCTAATTTTGCTCAAAGATTGACATTTACGTCAGAATAAGAGGTAAAGCATGAAGCAATTATTTTTACCATTCAGAGACAGGTATTTTGATTTTAAATGCTCATTTCTGCATCTTTTAAAGTTTTCAAAAGCAATTTAGTGAAGCCTAAAGTGTAGTGTCAAGTTAATTGCTAGTAGCATAGTAACAAGTGTAAAAATGTTCAAATTGTGTTTTGGCTAAGTATTTTTTGCGTTCTTTGTTAGCATTTCCTATACGGATACCTAGAATGATAACCATTGCAGGACAAGTAAGCCGATGTAAGAGTTACTCCCCTGACATAGGGACTTTTCTGTTGTCTAGTGTTTTCCTTGCTGGTTTTATGAATGTCAGCATTGTAATCTTCTGATGGAAGCTAGGACATTTATTAACCTCTAATCGCTAGTTCACCAAAAAATTATTTATAGTACTGTCACCTGTGTGTTACTGGGGCCCGAAAGGGGAGCAAAGAATAGTAACACTGTACTCTACTATGAATGTTGTAAAAAGTGACTAAGGAGGGTTGGGCATGGAGCTGGTTATCCCATCCCGTAAAAAACATTTTACCAAATAAACTTCAACAAATATGGACAAGTCAAATACGGAATATAAATCAACTCAGCCACCCAAGACAGAAGAAGGTCCTCTAGAAAGGAGGCGCATGAAGCAGCCCAGAGAAAGCCAAAAGGAGTCTGGGTTGCCAACTAACCTTTTTTCGTCTAGAAAAATCTCCAGGATTGGCACTTGGAATGTTCACACTCTATGTGAACAAGGGAAAACTGCACAGGTAGCAGCAGAAATGACCAATTACAGGATTGATATCCTGGGTCTCTGCTAGACACGGTGGAAGGGCTTAGAGAAGAGGAAATTGATCACAGGAGAAACAGTGAAGGGCTGGCTCTAATGCTGTATAGGGAAACACAGAAGGCACTTATAAAATGTTAAGCAATGGGACCCCGAATTATAACAGCAAGGTTTAAATCAGCCAAAAAGAAAGTAAATATAAACATCATCCAATGTTATGCACCAACAAATGATAAAGAAGAGTCTGAGAAAGAAGACTTTTACACCAGACTACACAATGTCTTGGACAAATAGAAAAGAAAGGACATCACAACTTTGATGGGGGACCTAAACGTGAAAATAGGAACAGACAACACCGGCTTTGAAGAAATCATGGGAAAGCATGGATTAGGTATGATGAACGAGAATGGGGAACTATTAGCAAATGTCTGTGCTTCAAATCAACTAGCTATAGGAGGAAGCATATTTCCACATAAAAGAATACATAAATTACATGGATATCACCTGACCACAGAACTGAGAATCAGATTGATCACATATGCATAAGTAAGAAGTTTAGGTCATCATTGCATGATTTAAAAGTATGTAGAGGAGCAGATGTGGTATCAGACCACCATCTTCTGTTGGCTAAAACAAAATTAAAACTCAAGAAATTTACAACAGTATATAGCTATAGACAACAGTATAATGTGGGATATCTAAGAAATCAGGAAATAAGAGAACAATTTTCAATCACAGTATCCAACAAATACCAAGAACTCCAACAGCTGGAAGATGAAGTAGATACGGAAGACCACTGGCAACAAGTAAAAAATATATGGAATGAGACATGTGAAGAAGTACTGAGAAAAAGGGAACATCAGCACAAAGCATGGATAACAACAGAAATCATTAGCAAGATAGAAGACAGGAAAAACAAGAAAGCAGATTTAAACAGAAGCAAAACCAGAAGCTCCAAAGCCATGGCTCATGAAGTGTACATAGAAGCAAACAAAGAAGTAAGAAGAAACATCAAAAGAGACAAGAGGAAGTATATTGAAGAGTTGGCACAGGAAGCAGAGGAAGCTGCAGCCAAAGGAAATATGAGAGACCTGTACAACAACACAAAGAAGCTAACAGGGAAATATAAGCAAACAAATGGCCTCATAAAAGATAAGAATGGAAAATTGCTTAGTAATATACAAGAACAAATAAAGAGATGGACAGAACATTTTGAGGAACTTCTCAATAGACCAGCTCCAACTAATCCCCCAGACATCCAGCCAGCAGAAGAGGAGCTACAGATCAGCTGTGAACGACCAAGTAGAGAAGAAATAAAGGACAAATACAGCTTCTGAAAGATGGAAAAGCAACTGGTCCAGATGGCATTCCAGCAGAGGCCATCAAAACAGATATTGATACATCTACAGAGATATTATACAAACTACTTGGCAAAGTCTGGGAGAGAGAGGAAATACCATCAGAATGGAAGGAAGGTTATCTGGTCAAGTTGCTTAAGAAGGGAAATTTACAAGAGTGCACAAATTATAGAGGAATAATGTTACTATCAGTGCCAGGAAAAGTACAAGGGGATTGACATAAGTCTTGGGCCTGACCATGAAGGAGTCACAGGAGGAAGATGAAACTTGGCACATTTAAAGTTCATCATATTTGCACTGAATGTGTGAAGTACGCGTTTGTTTCTTCAATGGGTTTTCCCGCTACGGTGCACAGCGCAATGTACCCTATTGACCGGATCTGCTGCTCCAAAGATTTGACAAAACAATGGAAAAGAAGGAGGCCAGAGCTGTGATAAAATTTCTGATGTTTCAGGGACAAACACCTACAGAAATACACAGGGAGATAGAACCAGTGTTTTGTGATTCTTGTCCTTCATATACTTCGGTAAAAAAAACTGGTGTCAACAGTTTAAGTGCGGCCGCTCAAATGTTGCTGATCTGCCAAGATCTGGTAGACCAGCCTCAGAGTGCAACGATGAAAATGCAACAAGAGTGAAGAAAATCATTGACCAGGATCGAAAAATGACAATTGTGGAGATAGCTAGTAGAGTAAAACTAAATGAAAGAACAGTTTATAGAATTTTACACAACAGACTGAACATGAGAAAAGTGTGTGCACGCTGGGTTCCGTGACTGTTGACACGTGAACAGAAGCAAACGAGGGTAAATTGCTGTCAACAGGTGCTCAAAAAGTGTCAGTCAAAAAATTTTTTGGAGACCATGGTGACAGTACATGAGACTTGCATACACCATTATGACCCCGAATCCAAAATTGCCAGCATGCAATGGAAAACCCCGGGCTCCCCAACACCTGTCAAGCCAAGAGCGCAGAAATCTGCAGGAAAAGTGATGCTGACTGTTTTTTGGGATGGCAAAGGTGTCCTTTTGAAAGATTATCTGCCTCGTAGCAACACAGTTAATGGACAGTACTATGCAGATCTTCTCACCAAACTAAGAAAGGTTGTGACCAGGAAACGAGGGATAACGCGCACTCAAAATCTTCCTTTGCTTCAAGACAACGCGCCCTCTCACAAAGCACGGCTTGTGCAGCTAGCAGCCTTACTTACTTACTTACTTAGTCGTTCCCCTTCTACCGTGAGGTGTAGAGGTTTGGAAGAGAGAGCGCCAGACTATTCTATCGGCTGTCTTCCTCCTGGCCTGGTTCCATTCTAGTCCTCGGTCCTTCAAAGATTGTCTAATGTTGTCCTCCCAGCGTACTCTGGGTCGTCCTCGGGGTCTGGATTCTTGGCTCTTTGTTTCCCATGCTTGTCGTGGTAGCCGATCTTCTCCCATTCTGCAGACATGGCCAAACCATCTTAGTTGGGACTGTTCTACTTGGGTCTGTAGGGGGTGGCATTTTAGGCCTTGACGTATCGTCTGGTTGCGTACCATGTCTCTTCTTGTTACTTCAACCACCTTCCTCAGATACCTCATTTCTGAGGTTAGGATCTGGCTTTTATGGGTTGTAGTCATTGCCCATGACTCGCATCCATATGTCAAGACTGGGACATAGGTGGAGCGGTATACAGCCATCTTCGTTTTCTTACCAACCTCTCTCTTGCTGAGGAATCTTCGATTTATGGCCTGAAAAAGTCTCCCAGCTGCTGCTTTTCGAGTGGCTAACTCTTCTTTGATGCCTCCCTTTCGGTCTATAATAGCTCCGAGGTATTTAAAGTGGTCGACCTGCTCCAGGACCTGTTCTCCCAGCTTAATCTGATGTCTTCTTTCTTCTCGTGATATCACCATGGATTTTGTTTTAGAGCTGCTTATGACCATCCCTCTCTTCTCCAGCTCTTCCTTCCAGACTTGCAGGTTGGATTGGAGATGTGCCTCTGATTTAGCAATCAGGGCAACATCATCAGCAAATGCCAGCTCTGAAATATAGACCTGTCTCATCTTCCAGTACCCCACTGAATACTTTCTTGTTCTCTCCTTACATGCCTTGATGACATCGTCCATAAGGAGTATGAAGAGGTAAGGTGATAGGATATCACCTTGTCTTACACCAGTGGTGGTCCTGAACTCTTCTGACTTATGGTTTGCTGTCCTCACATAATTTTTGCAAGACTTGTAGAAGCTCTGTATAGCATGAATCAGAGGTGCTGGAATATTCTTCCTTGCCAAACAGTCCCAAAGTTTGCTCCAAGGGACCCTGTCAAACGCCTTTTCCAGATCTATGAAACAAAGATGGATCTCACTCTTATACTCAAGGGCCTTTTTACTCAGCTGTCTGAGTGTGAAGATTAGGTCTTGAGTACTTCGGTTTGCTCGGAATCCGCACTGGACCTCATCCAACTGTGGCTCAGCTAGGCGTCGGAGTCTCCGCTCTAGGATTCTAGAGTAGATTTTTCCAGGGACACTGAGAAGAGATATGCCTCTATGGTTTCCACACTGTCGATTGTCACCCTTTTTGAAAATTGGTGTTATGATGGCGATCTTCCAATCCTTTGGTATGGTCTTGTTGCACCATGCTGCCTGTAGGACCCTTAAGAGTAACAGGTCGCCTGATGCTCCCATGTACTTAACCATTTCTGGTGTTATACCATCATGCCCTGCTGCTTTGCCCATCTTGATTTTCTCCAGTGCTGCCTTCAGTTCTTCCATCTTTATGTCATCTTCATCACCATTGGTTTCCTCTTCTGTGCTAGTGGTTATCATTTCTGATGTTTGACCTTGCTCACCATCAAGGAGTTCTGAGAAATATTCTTTCCATCTTTCCATTACTTCCTTCGGGGCAGTAAGCAATTTGCCTTGCTTGTCCTTTATAAATTTGAGAGGGCATTGTTTTTCCTTCCTCATGTTCTTTAGGGTCTTATAGAACAATTTCTGGTTTTCTTGTGCATCTTTTTCTAGCTTTTCTCCAAATTCTTCCCAGGACTTCTGTTTTGCTGCTAGCACTTTGTTCTTTACTTCTGTTCTGAGTGTCACATATTCTCTATATTTTTCCATTTGTCCTGTTGTGTTTTTAGCTCCTAAGTATTGTTTCCATGCCATTTTCTTCTCTCTTATTTTCTCTTTGACTTCCTCTGTCCACCAAGGTGTCCTCTTTCTCTGGTTCCCAAGTCGGACTTCACCACATGCTTCTGCAGCAGCTGTCTTTATGATATCCTTGAATTTAATCCAGAGGGTTTCCAAGTCATCAGGTTGTTCTTCTGTGTTGCTCACCGCTGCAGCAATAAGCCCCTGATATCTGGTCTTAATTTCTGGCTCTCTCAGCTTGTAGGTCCTAATGCTCATTTCTCCTGCTCGTTTACTTGGTTTCTTGCGTGATGTTGAGCAGTTCCTAGGCTGAGCAACTCTTTCAGTTGTTCGTTTGATTGTTAGCAGGTAGTGATCACTTCCAATCTCTGGCCCCCTCCAGACTCTTGCATCTCGGACATATTTGAATGAGCTTCTCCGAACAATGGCATAGTCGATCACTGACTTCTCATTCTTGGTTGGTTCACATCTAGTGTATGCATGTATGCGCTTATGGGGGAACTTTGTGTTTGTAATGATCAGATTCTGCTCACTGCAGAATCTAAGGAGTCGCTTTCCATTGTCATTGAGAGTATCTTCTCCATATCTTCCGATAACTCCACCCCATCTAGCATGGTCATTTCCAACTCTGGCATTAAAATCTCCGAGCATGATAACTTCATCTAGGCAGTCATCCACTGTCCTTTGAAGCAGCTCGAAGAATTCATCCTTGACCTCTGCTCTCTCATCCTCATTTGGCCCATACACTATGACCAGGTTGACTATGGTTTCTCCTTCTTTTAGTTTCACAACCATAATGCGCTCTGAGACAAAGTTCCACCCCTTGATACTATCTTTTTGATTTTGGGCCACAATGCAACCCACACCCCCTTTAGCTCTTTCGGATATGGGTACACCACTGTAGAGCAGCGTGTTGCCATTGAGATCCATGACTCCTTGTCCTTTTTTCTTTGTTTCCGTTATAGCCAGGATTTCTAGTTTTGCTTTCCTCATCTCTTCCACCAGCTCCTCTTCCTTCCCATTTATACTTCTTGTGTTCCATGTTCCATAAGTCGTAGTCCGTAGTCCGTTCCAGTTCGTCGCCTTTAGAATCAGTCCGGTTTTCTCTCTTGTGTTACTTGTAATCGTGGTTTAAAGCAAACAGGTGATTGGCCTGTTGTGCCTTTGCATGGTGGAGGGGCTGCCTCCTTACGGCCTCCATGCAGGCCGCCCTCCTCCTTTTTCATCCGGGCTTGGGACCGGCATAGGCGGAGTTTCAGCTAGCAGCCAACGATTTGAATATTGAAATTCTTCCACACCCACCATATTCTCCAGATTTGGCTCCATCAAACTTTTTTTCTATTCCCAAATCTTAAAAAACAGCTAAAAGGAAATCATTTTGACAGCAATGAAGAGGTTATACTGGCATGTGATGACTGGTTTAGTTTGAAAAATAGGGTGTTCTACTCCCAAGGTCTTTTCAAGGTCAAGCAGAGATGGCAGATGTGTGTCAATTCAGACGGTGGCTATATTGAAAACGAATAAACACTATACAAAATTTCAGCTCTCTGTAACATGTCCTTCATGGTCAGGCCCAAGACTTATGTCAATCCCCTTGTATTAAACAGAATCATCCTTGAGAGATTAAAAGAGTCCATAGAACAAGCAGGTTTTCGACAAAACAGATCCTGTACAGACCAGATAGCCACATTGAGAGTAATAGTTGAACAAAGTCTGGAATGGAATTCACTGCTCTACATCGGATTCGTGGACTATGAAAAGGCATTTGACAGTGTAGACAGAGAATCACTTTGAAAATTGATGAGGCATTATGGAGTTCCCATGAAGATCATTAACTGAATAAGGAAGACCTATGAAGACATGACATGCAGAGTTCTTCATGAAGGACAACTTACAGAACCGTTTAGGATTAGAACGGGAGTGAGTTAGGGATGCCTCTTGTCTCCATTTGTTTTCTTACTAGCAATAGATTGGGTTATGAAAACATCGACATCACACAACAGAAATGGAATCCAGTGGAGTCTGACTAAACAGCTTGATGATCTGGATGTTGCAGATGAGTTGGCTCTTCTGTCCCATAACCATAATCAGATGCAAGAGAAAATGAAAATTCTCGATGAGAGGTCACAACAAGTAGGCCTGAAAATACACAGGGAAAAGACAAAGATTATGAGAATAAATGCAAGAAATCAAGAAATGATAACAAGGTTGAACTTGAAGATACATCACTAAAGGATGTAGAATCGTACACATATCTTGGCAGTAATATAGACAAAGTTGGAGGTACAGACAGTGATATCAAAATAAGAATACAAAAAGCAAGAGGAGCTTTCATTGCATTGGGAAACATATGGAGAACAAGAGAAATCAAGTTCAACACGAAAATAAGAATCTTCAACTCAAATGTCAAGTCAGTCCTATTGTATGGCTCTGAGACATGGAGATCAACAAAAACAACAACCAAAAAGCTACACACTTTTATAAACGGGTGCTTGCGTTGAATAGAAGGACTGAAATGGTATGACAAAGTCACAAATGTGGAATTGATGACAAGAACCAGACAAGTGCCAGTGGAACAAGAGTTGAGAAGATGACGTATGCGATGGATAGGACACACATTGAGGAAACCTAATGATAGCATTACAAGGCAGTCCTTGTTCTGTAATCCACAGGGAAAGAGAGGCAGAGGTAGACCAAAAAACACATGGAGAAGAGAACTGGATACAGAGGTGAAAATGATGAGGATAACATGAAAAGAACTTGAGCAGATGGCACAGGACAGGAAGACTTGGCATGTGTTTGTTGAAGGCCTATGATCCTCGGGGAGCTAAAGGGTATTGATTGACTTAGTACTGTAACTTAGGCGATGAAGGCAGAACTTCAAGTCCCAATTTTAGTTGGGACAGAAAAATTCCTTCAGCGTGTCCGAAAATTCTAGTTATCAGAATTCAACTTAACTAGAGAATTTTAACAGAACCAAAGAAAACATTTGGCCGGGACCTTCATAAATACTTCTACTTTTAGCTAAATTTGTTTTAAGCGAGTTCCGCTTACATGGACTCCACTGCAAATTTGTTTTATGTCATATATTTTTATCTTGATCATTGTTTTGAAACTACTCTGTTATTGCTGTTTTGAGATCCTCAAGGGCTTTACATTTCCAACCATACTTTGTCGTTTACATATTGCCATAAAATGCAATCTGCTGGAGTTAAATCAGGCGATCTTGCAGGCTATTCCATTGGTCCCCATTTTTCAATCCACCTTTTAGAGAATTTGTCATCAATAAGGGAATAACAGCCTGCAAATAAAAAAAATGAAAGCATGATTAGGAGAGGTAGATATAGCATACTTGAAATTCTAGGGCACTGTTTAAAAAATGATTAGGATAATCTGCTACGCATTTCTTCACACATAAAATTTTGAAGGGGTAAGAGACTTATGGCTCACCTTGTAAATTTGTTCTGCCGCATTCATTTGTATTGCATATGTATATTTGTTTCACATCATTGGGAGAACAAGTCCTGGAGCAGGTCAACCACTTTAAATATCTTGGAGCTGTCATAGAAGAGTTAGTTACATGAAGAGCAGTAGCTGGGAGACCTCTTCAGGCCATAAGTCAAGGATACCTCAGCAAAAGAGAAATAAGGAAGAAAATGAAGATGGCTGCATATCGCTCCACATGTGTTCCAGTCTTGACTTGTCATACGCATTGACTACAACCAACAAAAGCCAGCTCCAAAGCTCACAAATGAAACATCTGAGGAAGGTGGTAAAGTCTTGTCCACAACCAGATGATAAGTCATGGCCTCAAAACCCAATCCCTGCAGACCCAAGTGGAACAGCCCCAATTACGATGGTTTGGCCATGTCTACAGAATGGGATAATATCGGCTACCATGACAAATATGGGAAACCAAAAGTCAGGGATCCAGACTTCCAGGACAACCCAGATTTCGCTGGCATGACAACATTAGACTATCTCTGAAAGACCGAGGACTAGATTGGAACCAGTCCAGGAGGAAGACAGCTAATTGGATAGTATTGTGCTCTTTCTGTCAAACCTCTACACCCCAGGGTAGAAGAGGAACAGACTAAGTAAGTAAGTAGTTTCACATCATCTGTTTATATGAAAAACATTTGCTCTACCATATTTATTTATATGATAAACATTTGCTCTACCATATTTATTTATATGATAAACATTTGCTCTACCATATTTATTTATATGATATAAATTTGTAATATTTTATTGCAGAAAAATTAGTAGAAACGCTACCTTGAGCTGGCTTCGGTTTTTACAATGGAACTGTTTAGGTAAGCTGTGATGTCATGTAATCATCTGTGCACAATTTTTTCTTTGGGGTGACAGCTGGAAAGAGAGGCATATAGAATGAGTTTTCTCAGAAGAGATTACAGTGGTGTACCAGTATGAAATGCACAAAATAGAAATAGAGATAATCATACATGCCAACTAGTATGGTTACCCATAGTCTGTACAGGTTTTTTTCATTTTCAGATTTGTACAGCTATACTTAATTTCTGTACTGGTTTTTTGCCTAATTATTAACCCTTTACAGTTTAATTTGCCAAAAATTCCAGAGCATAAAGTCTAACATCCTGTCCAAGATGCAGACACTGACGAAAGTGAAGAAGTAGGCCTAATAATATTGATGACAGATCATGTGAAGGAGGTAGTCAATAGAACATACTTGTGTTAAAATTTGGGACTTTGTAGAAAACCTTAGACCTAAACACACATCTAGATCTAGTTTATCTGGCCATGGACTTGAGACAGGATGGGTTCACAGACAAAGTCGTAGCTGTAAAGGTAGGTGCAAGAGGTCTAGTGGCTGCCTCAGTGTATGATCTATTGGGTGTGAAAGGACAGTCAACAACCAGGGCACTTAACAGGCTCAATTAAACTGCGGAAAGGGCAGCGTGTTGACTGTAGAGCAACTGCAAAGGACTAATGAATTTAGGACAGTTATTTATATAGCCTACAACATAATGGTCACTTTCACAATTACCTCCAGCTGGCAGCATGGATAAAACCTGGAGTGAGTTGAAAATCAAGGGGGTTCAATTCCCAGCGCAGACTGGATAGATATCAGGAGGCTGACACTTGGAACTCTAGCACTTCTCTTCCCCCCCCTCATGAGTGTTAAGGAGATATAAAGGGCCTAAACACTTAACCAACACAGGGAGTCCTTATGATGATCAGATAGCCTCCTGTTGTAACGTTCTATATTGAGTTTCCTATTGTTTCCTACATGAAGAGCCGTACCAAATGTGCTCAATACAAACAAGGAAAAAGCAGTAAACAATAATAACTTATGCAAAAGCATGGGTGAAAAAAAAAAAATATGCTCTTTTGTTTTCTCAAAGAACAAAACGGTCATTGTGTGGTTTTTTTTCTGGTCTGTATATCAATGTTTTTTTTTTCTGGTCTATCTATTTTTTTTCTGGTCTGTATATCTATGTTTTTTTTCTGGTATGTATATCAATGTTTTTTTTCTGGTCTGTATATCTATGTTTTTTTTTTCTGGTCTGTATATCTATGTTTTTTTTTCTGGTCTGTATAACTATGTTTTTTTTTCTGGTCTGTATATCTATGTTTTTTTTTCTGGTCTGTATATCTATGTTTTTTTTCTGGTCTGTATAACTATGTTTTTTTTTTCTGGTCTGTATATCTATGTTTTTTTTTCTGGTCTGTATAACTATGTTTTTTTTCTGGTCTGTATATCTATGTTTTATTTCTAAATTTTGTATATAAGTTTTTCATCTCTCTGGGTTGAGATGTATGGATAATGGGTTGAGATGTATGGATAACGTCCATAGATGCCCACGTGTAGTTCCCGGGAGGGTCTTTGATGAGACAAAGAAAGAAATGATCTATTGTTGCTTCCTCAGGCATGCCATACAGGGTGGCTGATATGAGGTTTTTCATGGGGCTGGCAATCTCATCATGTGAAAGCAAAGTGCTTCAGAAACCATCACTGCAAGAACACATGCTTTAGTGCCGGCTTCCTGCAAAGGGACCAGCTGTAGTGGTGGCTCCATGCTCCATAAGGAGTGAAAAGGAAAATAATTGATGATGATAATCATCACCACCATCATCATCATCATCATCAACACCACCATCATCGTCACCAACACCACCATCATCATCACCACCATCATCATCACCAACACCACCATCATCGTCACCAACACCACCATCATCATCACCACCACCATCATCATCATCACCATCATCATCATCATTTGTTGGGAAACTGTGATATTCTGAAAATATGCCTACTTGCCCAAAACACGTATTTTTATGTAGTGTTTAAGACATTAGCAAGTTTAAGGAGAATTATCGGCATGGTGGTTTTTATGTCAGTGTGAGAAATTACTGCATATATATTGTTTCCCTGGCAGGCTTATGGCATTGTGTTGTATTCTTCTTTGGAATGTTACTGCTGCAGAGAAATGGAGTGTCTATATTTGAGTCTGGTGTGGTAAGTCTTCGTTTGCTCCTTGTAAACATTGCATTTGAATGAAATTTGAGTTAAACTAATAATATTGTGTGTGATTTCCATGCTAAGGCCTGGATGTATATATACAGACTGTCCTTGACTCACGACCACTCGTACTCACGTCCACTCGTACTTACAACGTACTGTACACTTATGGTTCATTGCTGTACAGTGTAGTAATTTTCTGTTATAATTTGTACATTATATTACTTCACTAAAGAGCCACAGTAACACAGTGGTTAGTGCACTGGCTTCCCAGCTCGCCAGTCCTATTTCGATCCCCAGTTGAGGAGTAATTTTTTTAGACCGCAAACAGCTCTGGGGTCGACTCAACCTCATGAATTGGGTACCAGAGCAACTCTGGGAAGGTTAAGGCGGCCAGCGGGATGCTGACCACATCACCCCTGATGTGTCTGCCGATAGTCAAGAAAATATAAGCCTAACACCATATTCCCAGTATGCCTCAGTGGGTGTGTAACGTGATCTTTTTACCTTACTTCACTATCAATAACGAGTATACTTAAATGTTTAAAAAAGACGTATATGCCACTATAATGCTGTTAGCTGTTCTTCCTTTTTCAGGCTATTGGAAATTTTGACTTTGGAACTCTTATAATGTTTACATGCATCATAACTGTGAACTTAAAGGTAAGGCTTCATATTTACTCTCAGCATTGATATCACTATCAAGGCTGTTACTGATGACATACATAACTGTGCCATTAAGACTTAGTGTCAGCTAGCTTCACACTGTAATAGAACTGTCATGAGTAATGATACCATATTGACACTTAAGGGAAGAAGCGGCAATGCATTTTAAGAAATTGGGTTTTTTCCTATGAAGAACATTATGAATTACTCAGAAACTTGTTTTATATTTTTAATTTTCGTATAACTTTCTTGTTTCTTAGTCAATCAGCTTGAGATTTGGTACGTATACTTTCCACTGGATTATAAAACTGTTTCCATATCCAATTATGATGTCTTATCAAAATTATGATTTATTGCAAATATTGTTGCAACATTTTGAACAAACTATTACTATTTTTAGACACTAACTTTAAAGCTCCACTTTTCAAAATCTACTAAAGGTATAAAAAAAAATCAACTGACAGTTTTAAAATACAATTATAAGCTTCCACTTAAAATTTAGTGCTCATAACTTGACAAATAAAAAAGCCTTAGTGAAATTAAATATAGTATTTTAATCCAATATGGTCACCATTTCCATGAAAACCAATAGCATTATACTGTCAGACATGGTGGAACGTGTAGCTACTGCTATTGTAAGTTAACCCTGTGTATTTGTATCGAAGTCCTGCAGTTATTTATGAAAACTGTATTTCACTGTAGCTCCTCCCCTGAACGGTTTTGTTGGAGCTTTCATGTAATCTGACTTGCCTAATGTCCTTATAAACTTTCACCATTAACGTAGAGTTATACATCAATTAACAGCATGAGACAAATACTGATATGTAAACAATTAACTCACAAATTAATGCAGTATCATCATATGCTATACATATTCTTCATTACTGTATGGTGTAAAAACATGGACAATGAACAAGCAGTTGGAAAAAAGAATTGAGGCTCTCGGGATGTGGATATGTAGAAGAATGGGGCGCATCTCATGGAAAGAGAAAAAAACAAATAAAGGAGGTTCTAGAAAACCTAGGAATGAAAAGAGAATTAATGAAGGAGATCAAAATTAGGTAGCTAAATAATTTTGGCCATATAAAAAACATAACACCTTGCTGAAGACCATGATGGGAGGAGGCAGAGTTGAAGGCTAACATGCAAGAAGAAGACAGCGCTATAAGTGGGAAGATAACAATAAGAGATTTACAGGAAAGTATAGGAAAGAGTCTGTCAGAGTGCACCATCAACACAACAGACAGAAGAAATTTCCATTGCAGCTGACCTTCATTTGTGGAGATGGCAGCTGATGATGATGAGGCCATCATTAATAACTTCATTGCCCCCAGTAGTTCTGAGGACATCATTAATAATTTCATTGTTCCTAGCAGTTCTGAGGACATCATTAATAATTTCATTGCCCCCAGTAGTTCTGAGGACATCATTAATAATTTCATTGTTCCCAGTAGTTCTGAGGACATCATTAATAACTTCATTGCCCCCAGTAGTTCTGAGGACATCATTAATAATTTCATTGCTCCATGTAGTTCTGAGAACATCATTGATATGCCGGTTATTTTTATGTTTGGTTAACATGGCGTGTCTTTATACGAGACTGTCAATATGTCTACTGACTTAAAATGTTGTCAGTCTTGGTCGGGCTTACAAGGATTGCCGACTAATATAGAACGCGAATAATAAAACATCGTGGGCCGAAAGATGGGCCAAGGTTAATACATAATTTGATCAACTGGTAATCAATGTTGATTGGAGTCATGGCTTGACATCAGACACACGTTTATTTGGTGGAAGCAATACAGAAGATCAATCATTGTAGTAGTAGGCATCATATCAATAGTTTAGGTTATAACATCAAGACATCATAGTTCATTGCATTCTCATATAACTTTGATCATGGACTTGATCGACATTCTATAACGGCCGACCCTTCAAGGACGGCGATGAACTTTATTTCAAGTAGTTCTACCATGGCTTTCATTACGGAGCTTGTATAAAACGACAGGGGTTTTATTGAATAACCCTCTAAATATATTGAAGAATAATCCCGATAATCTTCTGTAAGGATCTGGAACCCACTAGCGACACGACATGGTGTATGTGTGTCGAAGTTCAGCCAGATCTTGGCAATGACAAAAATAGCATAATATATAATATGCAAATGAGCCCTGTACTGGCTAACGTAGATACTCCATACAAGGAGGTTTATAATATCTTCATGAATGCCTCCCACAATTTGGGCAAGACTTACAATCAGCTCCGTCCAAAGACGACCATCTCAGGTCATAGCCATTAGGCATCTCCCCTTATAACGTAATTGTTCTTTGGCAACAAACCTGAGCGCACCGCATTGCACTTTTGTGTTCAACATCGTGTATGACAGCGCATAAATAATTAATCATATATATATTTTCTTAGATGTGCTCAACATTTAAATTACACGCGCAAAAAGGATTTAACAATCATTAATAATTTCATTGCTCCCTGTAGTTCTGAGGACATCATTAATAACTTCAGTGCTCCCCATAGTTCTGAGGACATCATTAATAGTTTCATTGCCCCCAGTAGTTCTGAGGACATCATTAATAATTTCATCGCCCCCTGTAGTTCTGAGGATATCATTAAATAATGTCATTGCCCCCTGCAGATCATGGGGGTCTCTGAGGACATGACAAAAAATAGGACTGCTACCTGCTCAGACATGTTGTACAAGGCAGCTAATATGAGGTTGTGCATGGGGCTGGCGAGTCCATCATGTACAACAGTTTTGTCCCAGAAACCACTGCTGCAGGAACATGTGAATGTTTGGTGCAGGCCTTCTTGCAGTAGTGGTTCCATGCTCCCTACGGGGCAAACAAAATTAAATGATGATGATGAATAATGTCATTTTTCTCTCATGCTGGTCTGTTAACGGTTTATATTACCAAGATCAGCCACCAGAAAGGTATTAGGTTGAAGGTTGACCGTAAGGATGTGCATATCGTCACTTTTATCATCATCATCTTTGAAGTCCTTAAGGAGTATAGGCCTTCAATAAACGTATGCCAGGTCTTCCTGTCACGTGCCATCAGCTCTGGGTTTTTTTTTTTTTTCTACACCCTGCCATGAGCAGTTTTCTATAGGCCACTGTCAGAATGATTCATATCATATGAGGTTTCTCGTACAGAATAAGTGTGGTAACAAAAGTTTGTTTGACAGAGAATAGAGTCTCAGAAAGTAAGAAAGGTCTCCTGATTTGCAGTGACTGTTATCAATATTTTCATTGATTTGCAGCTTCTGCTGGAGACTTACTTCTGGTGTGTACCAACCCTCATCGCATACACCATCACATTTGCTGGTATCATTATTTTATCAGCTTTCTACACAAACATCTATTTTCCGTAAGTATGAAAACTTAACCATCCAAATAGATCAGAATTTTAGTGCCAGGAATTAATTTAAGTATAGTTTTATTTATCCAAATAAGTATCTTGGTTGATATCCGATAAGTACCATGGTTGATGTCCAGATAAGTACCATGGTTGATGTCCAGTTAAGTACCATGGTTGATATCCCGATAAGTACCATGGTTGATATCCAGTTAAGTGCCATGGTTGATATCCAGTTAAGTGCCATGGTTGATATCCAGTTACGTGCCATGGTTGGTATCCAGTTAAGTGCCATCATTGATATCCAGATAGGTGCCATGGTTGATATCCAGATAGGTACCATGGTTGATATCCAGTTAAGTATCATGGTTGATATCCAGATAAGCACCATGGTTGATATCCAGTTAAGCACTTTGTTCATTCATTATCCTTCAACTTCCCAAGTAGCAAAGGCCATCAGCAAACTTAAGCCAAGTCTTTTTGCTCGTACCATCAGCTCAAGATCTTTCCCATGTCTTCTTTATCCCCTTCATGACTGTCTCCCCTTCATGACTGTCTCCCCTTCATGACTGTCTCCAGTTCTCTTCTCCATGTGTTCTTTATCCTCTTCATGACTGTCTCCCCTTCATGACTGTCTCCCCTTCATGACTGTCTCCCCTTCATGACTGTCTCCCCTTCATGACTGTCTCCCCTTCATGGCTGTCTCCCCTTCATGACTGTCTCCCCTTCGTGACTGTCTCCCCTTCATGACTGTCTCCAGTTCTCTTCTCCGTGTGTTCTTTGATCTTCCTCTGTCTCTCTTACCCTAGGGATTTCAGAACAAGGACTGCCTGGTAATGCTGTCAACAGGTGTCACACATGTGTTACCTGAGCCCAAAAGAGGAGCAAAGAATAGTAACCTACAGTGCATGCCATAAGAAGCAACTAAAGAGGGTTGGGTATGGGGCCGGTTACCCAATACTGTAGAAATTGTTAAACCACAAAAACGTGAACAAACAACACGGATGGGTCAGCTAAAGTAAAAAATTCAATTCAACCATACAAGACAGAAGGAGGTCCTCCGGTAAGGAGGCTCATAGCACAAGCACTTACTTACATTACTTCTTTGGTCCACTGTTGCCGTCATGGAGTATAGTAGGGAGCTGAAGTTTGCCTTCCTGGACCAAGTGTGTCGCACTGGCTGGTACGAGCCTGCGTTGTCATTGGATCTCTATGATATATCCATCTGCCTCTTGGTTTTCCCCATGCTCTGTAACCAGATTTTTTACTGTTGTAGGGGCATAGTGGTAATTTATCGGACTCCATTCTCATAAGATGGCCAGAACATTAATTTTCTGTCTATATACTTGTTGCAGGATATGGTGCCTACAATTTTTCTGATGTCGTCATTTGTCATTCTGTCTCTCCTGCTGACATTAATGGCTTTTTCTAAGCACCTCATCTCACAGGATGTGATTTTCATTTTTTTTTTTTGCTTTGTTTAACACTGCTAGCAAATAGTTGGTAAGAATATATTATTTATCGGCTGTCATTTAGCTTCCATACTTATATTCAGACTTTTGATTAGCTGTGACAGTTAATAAGTCACTTTTTATGGCTTTTTGACATCTTGTTTCACTTTCATTTCAAGTCTTCCATTTTCTCTTAACAATGCTTCTTAAAGCCTTCTTTAGCCTAAATAACATCTGGAAGTCCTCCCAATACAGCACAAGCACAAAATTAAGATTATACCAGAGTTGTGTGCTTTCTGTGCTTCTCTATGGTGCGGAATGCTGGAGAGTCACAGAGAAGGAAATGTCAAAATTGTCCTCTTTTCACACAACATGCCTAAGAAAAATTCACCGAATCTTTTGGCCGAATACCATCACCAACCAAGATCTGCTTACTCGTAGCAAGCAAGAGGACATGCATACCATCATAGCTGGCAGACGCTGAAGCTGGGTTGGTCATGTCCTCAGAAGAGACCCCGATGCCATCACAAGAACAGCTATGCTTTGGACCCCTGAAGGAAAGCGAAAGAGAGGCCGACCAAAAACAACTTGGCGGAGGACTGTGGAGGCTGAGATGCAAAGAATGAACCAGAGTTGGGGCACTGTACGAAGGATGGCCACCGACCGTGCAAAGTGGAATCAATTTGTTGTTGCCCTACAAGACGCCACTAGGCGTGATGGCCACTGACTGCTTTGACGGTCGACGGTTAAGGATCGAAGAAGAAGAAGAATGCTTCTTAAGTATATGAACTATGATCTTGTTTAAACTTGATGTTGTTGACATGTATTTAAGGGATTTAGATGATTAGCTTGTCTTTGATGTTCTAATCCTCATATTGTATCTTCCACAAGTTGAATTAAGGGCATTTGTATGGTTTTGCCATTTGGTTTTACCTTTATACATTAGACCAGTGGTATTCAACCTTTTTTGTTTGCGGTACCCTCAGATATAATTTATCTTTAACTATGTAAAAGAAGGTAAAGGATCCCGTTACACGCCTGTAAAGTGCAATTTTTACTATCTTGCAATATAATACATTTATATACTTATTATGTTCGCAAATATTTTGTAAACAAAGTATTTCCTTTTTAAGTGCTTAAGGAGAAGTCATTTTTGAGTTACTTCCCTTGAAAGTAGTTCCGTCATCTTCGATCGGACTCCGCGGACGATTCTAGGCCTACTGCGATTTATTCTTTGGCTGGGTAGGAATAGATTGTTCTTGCTTCAGTATATCTATGGCCTGAATTTATACGTAGTGTTTGTATGAGTAGGACGAGTCTGTCTTATATATGGATATCTTTACATTTCTAAGTCGAACTATGTTGGTTGTCGCTAGAAAAGGTCAAAGGCTATGCAGCGGAAGTATCGCTAGCAAGAGGTGTGTGATTCATGGCTGCCATCCTGTCGAGATGTCGAGTTTTGTTGTAGCCGGCTTATCGCCGAAAAGTGATCTATAAGTAGATGGGGAAAAGTGATAGTCATTTAGACATGTTGTATGTACTTTACCCCAGTGTTTATTCTCTTTTGCCAAGGAATGGCAAAGTTATATTTCGCATAGAAAGGTAAAACCACAATTTATTATGAACTTGGGCTTCGCCATCGTTGTCGATAAGCAGATGCACAGTGGTACTTTTGAAAAGAATATTTATTCAAAGGAAGATGACATTCCTATGTATCAGCACTAGATTGTATGATATTATTCAATTACCTCTATGAGAGAAGCTATGAAGAAATGAGGACATTTAACGAATGACCAATTTTGGTCTGTATCCAATAGTGAGTGAAGCTCACGAGAGAAGCACAGCCATGTTGAAATTCATATACTTTGTATTTATCGAGTGAGAAAAAGGGATGCCTGTACTATCGCTCGATGAACCAAGAGATCACTGCTACATGTGAGAACCCATGTCTGGGATTCCTATATCTTTATGGAAAATATATATATATTGAACTTTACGTGAAGGGATATTCGCTAGACGAGGTTAGGTCTAGGAGCCTTCCTATATATTGGTTATGGTCTGACGTGCCCAGTCAGTAAAGCCAGATGATTTACATGATGGAACTCTGAATGCTTATTTACGAATGCTCCATTATGATATTTGCCAAGCATGAATGCTAACTTAAGATGATATTCCTGTGATCAACATTATGCTGTCTATGTCGACATTTGTTCCTGTAACCATACACGTACTGTCCAAGTGTGCGTCCCATTAAATGTTATAAAAAGACCACCGTAGTTCCAGTACTTCTTGAATTCGAACAGTGTGAGTATGAGTGATGTACTACCAACCTGTCAACTCTATCGAATCATTCTACCATTCGCGTTCTGACATTCATATACACACTCATTGTCTACACTCACATTCTTGTCGGAGCCTCATCACGTTCCAGGACAAGATGACCTGTATGACCAAAACTGTGCTGGGTTTAATGAGTTGACAATCGTTACACTTTACTACACCAGTCCCAACATCTACATTTATCAACTGGTGGACATTCACGTCATTTAACAAATAAAGCGTGATTCAACAACTAGTAGCCAGTATGAGTTAACTACACAGAGTTTAACAACTGGTGTGCCAGCTTCCTGGGTCAACCTGCACAGTGACCATATTGAGAAGTAAACTACTGAGACCAGACGTTCCTTGGGGTCTGTTACGACACACAAATACATCAACAGTACAACTCTACAGTGATGTCAGCGTGACCTGTCCTGTCGAGAGTATGCAGTAACTAGGTCAGCGTTTGTTGACATTTGGTTCGTTGGACATTTGCCATACAACTGACAGTGTTACACAGCAAGCTTGGTTGAAACATAGAACATTACACATCAGGACTGGAGAATATTTGACAGTGTTTGCGAAAGGAAATGTTATTGAACTGAGAAGTCCTACATCGATTGTTATCATTCACATCAACGATGGAGCTTCTATTTCTGTGTTGAATTTAAAATAATTAGACCAGAAGTATTTGTTTAATAAAGTACCACAGTACTGTACTATTAGGCAGTGTAACTGAGCCTTCATTCCAACACATTCTTTCTGCAACACTCTATTTACATCATATTGCCATACTATTTATGCATTTATGTATTTATGTTTAAATATTTATATGTGATATTTGTTTGTATCCAGCGGGTTGTTGTTTTGGTTGGGCGGTGTCACACAACAGAGTATCCCACGTAATAGAGGGTTTGATGTGTGCGTTTCTATAGGTGCAATTTTCTTGATTGAAAATTTGCTGCGACAGCTGTTGCTATTAGTGTTAGCTGTGAAGACTGTACTCATTGTTGTTTTTGTAATATTCCTCTGTTCTTTAGTTTGTTTTGATTTGTTTGTAATTTGTTGGTCTACCCTATTCTATCTTTCAGTTCTATTCTCAATTATATTTATATACTGTGGCGTTATTTGTATTTGTTATCCTCTTGCGGTTTATCTTTTATTGTTTTTCCCATTTGATTTATTTCATTTCCGCAAATGTTTTCATGTTCTTCTGTATAACTGTTTTGTTTTGTGCCTGATCGACATACACTATTTAAAATATAGTTGATCATATAAATTGATGTACAAGAATCAACTGATAGTTAATTGCTATTACTAAAGGTACACAGTTGATGATATAAAATACTATTTCTGGTGCACTGCACTTATATTATAGAGTGAACCAGCAACTTATAGCTGTTATTATATAAGGATTTATACAAGACCTTTGTAAGGCTTGTTTCCCACAGTGATTGGGATAGTTAAGTACTATTTTCCACAGGTTAAAAAGTTATCATACAAGGTCTTTGATTAAGACTAAGAAAGTGAATTTATTTACTTTTGCAAATTACTGATCTTATTAGACAAGATGTCTACATTAGATTATTTTATCACACAAGGCAGGGCCCTTGATAAGACTGGTCAGCAATTAGAAGAATGGGCAGTTGCTCAATATGACAAAGCATTAGCTGCAGAAGAGAGAAAACTTGCTGCTGCTGCTGAAGAAAGAAAAGCATTGATTGAGGAGAAAAAATTAGCAGCTGAGGAAAAAAAATTACAAAGAGAGGATGAACAAAAGAAATTGCAGATACAGACTGATGAAAAAAAGATTCCAGATGGAAATGGAAAAAGAGAAAAGAAAGGATGAAGCTGCTGCAGAAGAGAGAAAATTACAAGCTGAAGCTCAAGAGAAAAAAGCAATAAGAGAACATGAACACCAAAAAGAACTTTTAGCATTTGAGTTAGAAAAGTTAAAGTTAACAAACATAAGTGATGGTAATCAAGCATCTGGTGGTAATGGTAAACCCTTTACTTACAAGGTCAAGGTACCAGCGTTCAACCCTTCCAGTGATGACATAACATTCTGGCTAAATAGATTTGAACGCTCGTGTCGAGCCCATAATGTGGACAAATCACAATATGCTAACCAGTTATCAGAAAATCTGAAAGGTGATTCTCTGACTAGTTTAAGTTTGGTTGAAGAGGCTGACAAAGATAACTATGATGTTATTAGGGCAGCCTTATTAAAGAAGTATCAGTTGTCTGAAGAGGGTTATCGGAAGTTGTTTAAGACAATGGTGCCTGAGGCAGGTGTAGAATTCTCAGAATTCATTGCAAGGACACGTCTTACATTTGATCGTTGGATTGAGCTATCCAAAACAGAAAAAACTTATGAAGCCCTTATGGACTTGATACTCAGAGACAAGATTATGTCAAGTATAAATAAACCTTTCCTCGAATTCTTACATGAGCGTAAACCTAAGTCTCTAAAAGAAATGGAACAGTATTGTACCCAATACGTCACTGCACATCCGGACGTAGCTATTAGCAACAGTAAGGTTAAAGAAGGTATGCCAGTTGCTTCTGCAACACCATACAACCCTAATCACTCTCACAAATTCCAAGGACCTCAAAATAAGTTTAATAAAAAAGGTAACTATTACAGTTATCAGAACCAAGGTAACCAATCATTTCAGGGTTCTTCTTCGAATACCTGGAGAAGAGCTGACAGCCCTCGATTCAGGGGTGGTCATAATTACAGGAACTTTCGCAAAGGAAGTCATTCTAGAAACTATCCAAGTTTTCCTTCATGGAGACAACAGGATCATAATTACAGAGATACTCATTATAATGAATATGATGATAGTAACCAAAGGAGCTATGATTCAAACCCGAGTAGGGGTTATAATGATGGAAACAATGATAAGTACAGAGGCAATAATAACAGAGGTAGAGCACAATTCAAAAAACATAAAGCTCATTACCAGGCGAACTCTGCACAGCAAGAGTCCCACGAAGCCTATAAACAAAATAAAGATAATGATGACTCTAATAATATGGCATGTGCCGCTTTTGATTTTGGGAGAGCATCTCAGTGCCCCCAATGCAAAACATTATTTGAGCCAACCACAGTGTCTACTTTAAGCTGTGGGCATCCTCTTCCCGCTCTTCCTGCGTCAATCGCGCATGATGGGAGAGGTTCTCTTGTCTTACACAAAGGTTTAGTAAATGACAATCCAGTCTCAGTACTTTTTGATTCTGGATGCACAACTATTGGGGTTAGGCAGTCACTCATAGATCCTTCTCATTCTACAGGCAAAGTAGTCAAATGCGTAACATTTGGCGGCACCATAGAGAAATACTCTACCGCTATCATTAGGATTGCTACTCCTTTCTTCACAGGAGATGTACACGCATGTCTTTTGCCGAATCCGATCGCTGATCTTATCATCGGTCGCATTCACGGAGTCAAAGAATGCACTCCGGAGCAAATTTCCGTTTGGGAAAATCAAAATATGCAATCTGCTAATGCGGTAGTCACTAGAGCTCAAGCTCTCAATATGCCTGAAACTTCATCTGTTGAAGATAATGAAGTGCATAACCAAGATGATCCCTTGGTAATTTCTCGTGACTCGTTTATAAAACAACAAGAAGAAGATCCGACTCTTAAGAAATTCTTCACTCTTGTAACGAAAGGTGATCCGAATAAAGATTCAAATTGTAAATCTTGGATTACAATGAAGAATGGCGTACTTGTACGTATGGTGCAAGACTCCACTAAGTCAAGTCATTCTCAGATTCTTGTACCCAAGAATTTGAGAGTTAAGATCTTACAACATGCACACGACTCTCAGTGTGCTGGTCACATGGGTTTTTTCCCGTACAAAGTCAAGAGTTCTTGCGGCTTTCTTTTGGCCTTTTGTGAACAAGGACATACGGATCTATTGTCGATCCTGTAAAGTATGTCAAGAAGTCAAATCCAAAGGTCCTCGTCATGCTGCGCCTATTCAGGCTGCAGATATTCCTATTCGTCCATTCCAGAAAATGGCGATAGACATCATTGGTCCATTCAAGATCAAATCTGCTAGAGGACATCAGTTTATCTTAACGTGTGTAGACATGTGCACACGTTGGCCAGAGGCTATCCCTCTAAAGAGCATTACTACCGCTGACATTGCAGATGCTCTTTGGCTTATATTTTCTCGGCTGGGATTCCCCGGAGAAATATTATCAGATCATGGCACCCAACTGATATCGGATACCATGTCTCAAGTAATGTCTACTCTACAGATAGAGAGATCTTTGAGTAGCATCTATCATCCTATGTCCAATGGGATGGTCGAGCGACTAAATAGAACACTTAAGAACTTATTAGGGAAGATAACTGAGGATCATCCTCAAGATTGGGATAGGGTTTTACCCGCGGCCCTCTTCGCGTACAGAGAGGTCCCCAATGAACATACAGGGTTTTCTCCCTTTGAACTTGTCTTTGGCGCGCGACCGCGCGGCCCAATGTCTTTGCTGCATGATCTTATAACAGCTGACAATATTGACGATGACACAAAATCTTCTTACGAGTATGTCATCGCGCTGAGACAAAAGATTATCGAAGCATGCAAATTGGCAACGTCCTCTTCTGAATTTGCTAAGCAGAAGGCAAGACAATTTGCTAATAAGAAGAGAACTTTACGACAACTTTGTCCTGGTGACAAAGCATTTGTTTTGCTACCTTGTCGTGAAAATAGACTCCTTATTAGTTGGAAAGGTCCGTACGATATAATATCGAAAATTTCAGATGTTGACTACATCGTCGATATCAACGGGAAGCATAAAACCTTCCACATCAATATGCTTACGGAGTTCCATGAACGTCCTGACTATCTACAGCCTATTTTCCAGGCAACGGACGATTCTCATGTCAAACATGGTCATTACTCATCACTGTCTGTAATACAGGATGAGGAAACAAGTTTTTCGGATGTTAATCTTCCGCTTCCAATGATCCCACTTCATTCTAGTGAATCATGGAAAGACGTTACTGTTTCTCCTGATTTGTCTCTAGGAGAACGGCGACAAGTTTCGTCTATGTTACAAACATTTCAGGATGTCCTCACTGACATCCCTGGGCAAACTCATGTCATTGAGCATGACATTGTTCTAACTGAACATACTCCAATTAGGGTTAGACCTTATCCTATCCCTATACATTTCCAAACACAGGTTGAAAAGGAGTTGGATGAAATGATAGATTTACAAATAATCGAACCATCCACTTCTGCATATTCTTCGCCGATGGTTATTGTTCGAAAAAAAGACAATAACATACGTCTTTGCGTTGACTATCGCAAGTTGAATCAAGTTACGAAGTTCGATGCTGAACCTATGCCTTTACTGGAAGAACTACTTACTCGTCTTTCTAAATCGCATTTTTTTCACTAAACTTGATTTGTCTAAAGGATATTGGCAAGTTCCATTATCCGAACGCGCCAAACCTCTTACCGCTTTCTCTACTCCCAGAGGCCTTTTCCAATGGAATTTTATGCCTTTCGGCCTTATGAACGCACCAGCTACATTTGTACGCATGATGCGTCGAATCCTATCGTATCGGTCAGATGTCATTGCTTATCTAGACGACATCTGTCTTTTCAGCGATACTTGGGAAGATCACTATTCAGGGTTAGTTGAATTATTATCAACTCTGCGTGAGTATAACCTGACAGCAAAACCATCTAAAGCTTGCATTGGCTTTAGCGAAATTGCTTTCTTAGGCCATCGAGTAGGTCACGGTTTCTTGAAGACAGAAGACCATAATATCACTAAGATACTTAACATCTCTATCCCTAGGACTAAAAAGCAAGTGCGAAGTCTTTTAGGTCTCATACAATTTTATGGACGTTTCATTCCGAATCTGTCCTCTATCATGGCACCTCTCTCTACACTATTAAAGAAAGGGTCGCCTAACATGGTTCACTGGTCTCATGAATGCCAATCTTCACTAGAGAAGATCAAAACTATGTTTTCATCACCACCTATTTTAGTGTTACCTACAACAGATAAGACATTTGTTCTTCGTAGTGACGCTTCATCCACTGGGATTGGAGCGGCACTAATGCAAGAGTACTCTGGAACTCTGCATCCTGTAATGTATATATCCAGAAAACTTAATGCTGCAGAAAGGAATTACTCGGTTTTAGACCGTGAATTATTGGCAATGGTTTGGTCAATTCTCAAACTCCAAAGATTCCTTCTGGGCGCGCATTTCGTAGTGGAAACTGACCAAAAAGCTCTTACGGCTATCCAAAGTAAGAACTTGAAGAGCTCGAGATCAACTCGATACGCAATCGCTCTTCAACCTTTTCATTTCTCTGTACGAGCTATCCGTGGTTCAGAAAATGTGATGGCGGACATTCTGTCCAGATGCCCACATGATGCCACTTAACTGTTAAATATTGGTTTTTTTTTAATATGTATAACTTTACAACAGTTATTTTTTGGTTTCTTTACTAAGATACACATTTGTAATTTAATAATAGAATGATGGTATCACTACTTAGCGGTTTATTGATGTTTATTCACCGCTGTTCTTTGATGATTGTTTCTTCATAAATCATAAATTTAAGATTATAGTGTGAATTTTTGGTATGCATTGTATAATTACCAGAATTGTATTATACGTACATCACACCTTCCTGGAAACATTTATTCGTAGAGAAACAATTTCTCTCAGATTTTGAGATATATTCTCACCGGTCATATTAGGAATTATAGTTATTCCTGATATTTTCATCTGCGCAGTATTCTTGCGTTGTGAGCCTATTCTACGTTGCTCCTAGATGTATTTAAAAAAAAAAATTTTATTTTTTTTTTCCCGGGAGGTGTGGTAAGACTGTAAAGTGCAATTTTTACTATCTTGCAATATAATACATTTATATACTTATTATGTTCGCAAATATTTTGTAAACAAAGTATTTCCTTTTTAAGTGCTTAAGGAGAAGTCATTTTTGAGTTACTTCCCTTGAAAGTAGTTCCGTCATCTTCGATCGGACTCCGCGGACGATTCTAGGCCTACTGCGATTTATTCTTTGGCTGGGTAGGAATAGATTGTTCTTGCTTCAGTATATCTATGGCCTGAATTTATACGTAGTGTTTGTATGAGTAGGACGAGTCTGTCTTATATATGGATATCTTTACATTTCTAAGTCGAACTATGTTGGTTGTCGCTAGAAAAGGTCAAAGGCTATGCAGCGGAAGTATCGCTAGCAAGAGGTGTGTGATTCATGGCTGCCATCCTGTCGAGATGTCGAGTTTTGTTGTAGCCGGCTTATCGCCGAAAAGTGATCTATAAGTAGATGGGGAAAAGTGATAGTCATTTAGACATGTTGTATGTACTTTACCCCAGTGTTTATTCTCTTTTGCCAAGGAATGGCAAAGTTATATTTCGCATAGAAAGGTAAAACCACAATTTATTATGAACTTGGGCTTCGCCATCGTTGTCGATAAGCAGATGCACAGTGGTACTTTTGAAAAGAATATTTATTCAAAGGAAGATGACATTCCTATGTATCAGCACTAGATTGTATGATATTATTCAATTACCTCTATGAGAGAAGCTATGAAGAAATGGGGACATTTAACGAATGACCAATTTTGGTCTGTATCCAATAGTGAGTGAAGCTCACGAGAGAAGCACAGCCATGTTGAAATTCATATACTTTGTATTTATCGAGTGAGAAAAAGGGATGCCTGTACTATCGCTCGATGAACCAAGAGATCACTGCTACATGTGAGAACCCATGTCTGGGATTCCTATATCTTTATGGAAAATATATATATATTGAACTTTACGTGAAGGGATATTCGCTAGACGAGGTTAGGTCTAGGAGCCTTCCTATATATTGGTTATGGTCTGACGTGCCCAGTCAGTAAAGCCAGATGATTTACATGATGGAACTCTGAATGCTTATTTACGAATGCTCCATTATGATATTTGCCAAGCATGAATGCTAACTTAGATGATATTCCTGTGATCAACATTATGCTGTCTATGTCGACATTTGTTCCTGTAACCATACACGTACTGTCCAAGTGTGCGTCCCATTAAATGTTATAAAAAGACCACCGTAGTCCAGTACTTCTTGAATTCGAACAGTGTGAGTATGAG
The DNA here is from genome assembly GCA_024509875.1 of Oreohelix idahoensis. Lineage (NCBI taxonomy): Eukaryota > Metazoa > Mollusca > Gastropoda > Stylommatophora > Oreohelicidae > Oreohelix > Oreohelix idahoensis. Next base: position 199,392 of record JAMPIV010005522.1, read on the forward strand.
TGATGTACTACTGTTACGGTATATAATATTAACGCCGTCTGCTAAAGGTTATCAGACGTGCAATTGTAAGAGGTTAAGGCATTTAATATATTGCGATAGAGGTTTCAATTTTGAACGCTCCACACACGATCGATTATGACGTGTATAGCGTTGTTTAGGACACAGTCGGTAACTAAGAAACGCTACCCTTTGTTACTTGACCGCCAAGCTGAATAGCTGCGTTGTTCTAACCTTCCAATGCAATGGCATGATATAGCCATTTATATGTGTATTTTTTGATGGACCAGGGTCAGTCCTAGAACTCTTTATGAGAGGGAAATTTATGGAGGTTAGCATTTTAACTAGAATTCTCAGAAGGAGAAGAATAATCGTCAAATTCGTATGAATATATTCAGACTCGCAGTCTCACTGTCGGCAGGTAGCCATGTCTAGCTGCGCGTGCATATAGCTGTGATGTTCTGACGACAATTACTGCTCTGTATCCTTAAACGGACATTGACACGTAAAACAGCAGTCTACGCCATTGATTAATTTATGCATGACTCATGTTCTGTCCCTATTTGAAATGTGTACATGTGAATTAAATGTACGGACTCAATGAAATGACTTATCAAATCAATCGTATTCCAAAGTTCAAGTATTGTTTGGAATCTTCCACCCCAGCATTCGCTTAATCTTCCATCAAAGGCACGATGCACTAAAACTAACATATCAAGGAAGAAAACAATGGCCAGAATTTTATAATTGTTTTATTCATAACACATGGAACATTGTTCAGAGCAAACCACCACGCAACAGTGGTGTCCGGTGTCTGGGGACGACAAAAAAAAATTTCTTCATGACTTTCGAATGAAATGTTTACGATCAAGTTTCGATCACATGACCAGTACGAGGCTGACGTGACGCAGTACTCATTATAATACCTAACAACGTGACGTCACTGAAAATCGTGTAGGTGATCTGTCGAAGAAACCAGCCGTTTCTAAGTCTAACTAAAGAAAACATAAGCCATTTGAAGCCAACACATGATATGGACTATAGGAGCAGACAGTCAGGGGCTTTAGCCTAGCTGTTGACGACCGCTAGCACTGATCGAAGCAACGGTAAAGATAAATCTAGGTGTTTAACTGTTGGTATTGCAAACAGTGCTAACTAAGTCCATTGTCCTCTGCCTACATCGGCATGTTTTTATCTATGTTTAATGTAATTTTTGTTGTCTTAATGTGTTGTTAATTCGTGGGAGGTAGGGAGGATGAACCGAAATTAGATTCTGTGGCTCTCACGATGCCTGAATTGATTTCGGTCGTTTCTTAGGGCAGTTAAACGATCGCACCTTTGGAAACCCCATTGAGGTTTGACATTGGACTTGTTGTCCAAATCTGCTATCGTTTGACGATTTGCGTTAGCTGTACTGTCCCGTAGATAATTGGTGTATTTTATTCGTACTCAGTTAATAATTTTATTCAGTTCTGTACCATGTTCGTTACTATTCGTCCAGTCTCCTCTGACTATCATTTATTTTATGATTGTTAAATTTTCGTCCGTTATGAGTCCTGTGACGTCATCATTTTTCGCAGTCATTTTTTTTTTGTGTGTACCTTGAATATTCAGTTGACCTCCGGTCAGACCTTGCCCTTCATTTGGTCTGTGACATTTCCGCTTATTTTATTTAGTTCATAAATTCATTTTTTAATTGTGAAAATGTCTTGTTTGCGTCTTAACATTGTTTGTACCTTTTAGTTGCATCATTGTTTTGTTTGTCCTCATGATATATATTAATATTACATTAATAATATGCTATTATATGCAATAATACACTTGTAATTTAATTTAATTAATTTTTTCTGATAATTAAGGTTAATATGGGACATTGCATAATTATGCAGTGATAGTCCAAGAAAGTAGCACTACAATTTATAAGAGATGCCTAGGGCATAATAATATAATATATATATTGACAAAATAAAATAATCTTATAGCTACCTTTGAGGTAATAGACCCATTGTATATTATTTAATATACTTTTCTGGTACTAAGAGAGTGACTTAGTACATTGAACAATATAATTACTAGGAATTATACCCAACATTATTGGATATTGAGATTAATTGTGTGATATAATTACATTATATTTAACAGATATCATAACTATTTATGGTATAGTATTATTTAGATACAATATTGTTACAAAATATTGTCTATTAGTTGAACTTAGACATTAAGTTCAGTACTATTGTGATTACTTATATTGAATATTTCTAAGTTGAGTAAGTATAATAATTACTCTGAAGCTACTATTGACTATTTTAATCAGTAATTATCAATAATTACTTACAGATAAAAGTCAAAATGCTTACTATAGACCATTTCGTTAAGATTGGTCGTGAATATGGTTATAAATCTCAAGAACTTCGTCAGTTTGCTGAATCAGAACTGGAAAAATATGAAAGAAAAGAAGAAGAGAAAAAAGCTGCATTAAAGAAAGAGGAAGAAGAGAAAAAAGCTGCATTAAAGAAAGAGGAAGAAGAGAAAAAAGCTGCATTAAAGAAAGAGGAAGAAGAGAAAAAAGCTGCATTAAAGAAAGAGGAAGAAGAGAAAAAAGCTGCATTAAAGAAAGAGGAAGCAGAACGTGAGATGAAGCAAATTGACAAGGAAAATAGACTGAGAGAGATTGCTCAACGTGAAAGAGAAGAGCAAAGAACAATCGCCAGACAGGAAGAAGAGAATAAATTGAAACGAGAGGAAATTATTTTACAACAAGAGATGGAATTGGCGCGTATTAAATTGGAGACAGCAAGATTACAAGCACAAAGTGCTGATGCAAACCAGAATAATAACGCACACAAAATGGATCATCATCCAGCCAACCTAAACATTTCTACAACTTTAAATTACCCATTTTCAACTTGAACGTCGACGACCTTTCATCGTTCCTGGCACGTTTTGAACAGACTTGCAAATCTAACCATTTGCCTGAAGAGTCATGGGTACTCAAATTAAATGAATTCTTGGTTGGAGAACCACTGACAGCTTCTCAAAATGCTGACCCATCAATAGCTAATAACTACGGTGCTATTAAGTCCTTGCTTTTACGAAGGTTTCACCTGGACGAGGAACACTGTAGGTTGAAATTTAAGGGAATTTTACCAGAATCTCCAAAGGATTTTGCAGGATTCATTGCGAACATACGCAATACATTTAATAGATGGGTTGAACTGGCAGAAGTCAACAAATCATACGACAAATTAGTTGATTTACTACTGCGGGATAAGGTATTATCTTCGGTTAGCCAGCCATTTTTTGCATATTTGCAGGAGCGTAAACCAGGTACTATGGATGAGTTAGAAAAAATTTCTTTAAACTACTGTTCGGCACATCCGAATGCAACCATTTCTAACTCCTCATTAAGAGAACCTCTACCTGTGGCGTCTAATATGACCTACAATCACAATAACAAACAAAGACATCACAGTGTAGACAGAAGCAGGTTCCAAAGAAATCATAACGTTAACTTTCAGAAGGGACATAATAATGATTTCAACAATAAAAATGAGTTCAACAGAGGTAGATCACGAGATAGAAATTATTCACCTCAAACAAACTACCACAATAGTCAACATAACACTCATTATAATCGATCACATACTCCCAATAATAATAATAACTGGAATGGTAATAATCATGGCTCGAGACATCGAGATAATAGTTGCTATAGAGGACGACGAGATAATTCTAACAATTATACTCGGAATCGATCTCATTCTCGGGGATCATCTCATTACAACCATAATACAGGGGCGGCAGTTACAAATAATACTACCCCTATAGCTCAGGTCCCACTTGACAATAATACAACACAGTCTTCTGCTGCATGTTTTGCTATTAATTATAATGTGGCAAATAGTTGCCAGCAATGCAATCTTATTTTTCAGAAGGCGAAAGAAACAGTGCTTAACTGCGGACATATTATACCACAGGTAGGTCTTGCAGTCAACGATGGAACAGGCCTACTAATTTTTAACAGGGGATTAGTTAATGGATCCGTCGTCTCAGTGTTGAGGGATTCGGGATCCACAACGATTGGTGTACGACAGTCGCTGGTACATCCTAGCTGTGCAACAGGGGAATATGTCCGTTGCATGACTTTTGGTGGAACAATAGAGTTTTACCCCACAGCTATTATTCATGTTAACACTCCTTTCTTCACAGGGAACGTAAAAGTATGTATGCTAAAAAAGCCTATAGCTGATTTGATGGTCGGTCGTATACACGGCAGTAAAGATTGTACTCCAGATGAGATTATAGAATGGGAGAAACATAACCTATGCACTGGAAACGCCGTGACGACTAGAGCGCAGACTCAACTCATGGAGAAAGTTGATGATAATAAAATGGATGCAGACAACCAAGAGGAATTTATAGTCAATTCACCTATTGACAGGGAAACATTTGCAACCAAACAAAAAAAGAGGATAAATCTTTAAAAAAATTTTTTAAGTTGGTTGATAAAGTTGACAATCTATCCTCAGGTAATAATAACAAACATTGTTTTGTTATTAAAAATGACATATTGATTAGATGTTTTAATGACAAATCACAAATGAAACAACAAGTTATGGTCCCATATACTTTTAGACGGTACATTCTTCAACATGCACATGACTCACATTGTGCTGGACATATGGGATATACTCGAACACGATCTCGAGTACTGTCTTCATTCTTTTGGCCAGGGGTGTCAAGAGATATTTCGCAGTATGTACGTTCCTGTACTACATGCCAAGAAGTGAAAGCACGTGGAGCTTTTCACACTGCGCCTATTCAGGCTTGCGATATCTCAGTAAGACCTTTTGACAAGATGGCCATAGATATCATTGGTCCATTGCTACCATCGGCCAGAGGACATAGATTCGTCCTTACGTGCATTGATTTGTGCACACGATGGCCGGAAGCTATCCCATTAAAGACCACCACTACCACAGATGTAGCTGATGCACTACATCTCATCTTTTCTAGAATAGGGTTTCCTAGAAAACTTTTATCAGACCATGGGTCACAGTTTATATCTGACACCATGAAGGAAGTCATGAAAACTTGGGACATTGATAGGAATTTAAGTAGTATTTATCATCCGATGAGTAATGGTGCGGTTGAAAGACTTAACCGTACACTTAAACAACTACTACATAAGGTTACTGCTAAGCACCCTCATGACTGGGACAGAGCACTCCCAGCTGTTCTATTTGCTTATCGGGAGGTACCGCATGAACAAACTGGCTTCTCTCCCTTTGAATTAGTTTTTGGTGCTCCCCCAAGAGGTCCTATGGGACTAATAAAAGACTTATTAATTGACGAGGAGATGACTCAGGACACTCAGTCATCTTACGAATATGTGATTAATCTTCGGAAGAACATTATTGAGTCTTGCCAGTTGGCAACAGCTTCTTCTGAGGCTGCAAAAGCGAAGGCTCGATCTCTACAAAATAGGTCTCGACGATTACGCCAATTATTCCCAGGCGACGAGGCTTATGTGTTACTTCCTCACAATAACAATAAATTATTGATATCTTGGAATGGTCCTTACAAAGTCATTGATAAAATTTCCGACGTTGATTACGTCTTAGATATCAAGGGACACAAAAAGATATTTCATATTAACATGCTCAAGCAATTTCATACACGTCCTGAACACTTACAGTCAATTTTTCATGAACTAGATGACAACACAGTATCCACTTGTCATTATTCTAACTTATCTGTCATCCAGGAAGAAGAATCTTCTTTTCCTGAGGTACAGTTACCGTTACCTGTACCAGTAGTTCAACCTACTGAATCTTGGCGGGATGTAACCATCTCTTCAACGGTTACACCGCAACAGCGTCTACAGATTGCTAATCTATTACAATCTTATCCAGATGTGTTGACCGACGTCCCGGGTCGCACATCGGCTATCAGTCATGACATTACTCTCAATGATGATACACCTATTCGTGTACATCCCTATTCTGTTCCTTTACATTTCCTTGCTAAAACTACTAAGGAACTTGAACAGATGTTGTCTCTGGGAATCATTGAGACTAGTAATTCGCCATTCTCTTCTCCATTAGTGATTGTCCGGAAGAAGGACAATAACATTAGACTATGTGTTGATTATAGAAAATTAAATGCTAAGACTATAGTCGACAGCGAACCACATCCACTTATTGACGACTTACTACCACGTCTATCCAACGCAACTATATTTCGTAAGATAGACTTAACTAAAGGTTATTGGCAGATACCACTGACCGAAAAGGCTAAGTACTACACCGCATTTTCCACTCCACAAGGTCTATACCAGTGGAATGTGATGCCTTTTGGGCTTGTTAATGCGCCAGCTACCTTCATTCGCCTGATGCGACAAATTTTATCAGGTAGACCAGACGTTATTACATATATTGACGACATATGCTTGTTTAGTTCGTCGTTTGAGGAACATGTTTCGGGACTTAGATATGTTTTTGACACTTTAAGGAATTATCATCTAACTGCTAAACCTACAAAGGTGCAAATCGCGTGTAATGAGATAACCTTTTTGGGACATATCATTGGATCGGGATATATCCGAACGTTACCTAGTACAGTCTCCAAAATTCTAAACATAGCAGTTCCTCAGACGAAGAAACAGGTCAGGAGTTTGTTAGGACTTGTTCAATATTACAGTAGATTCATACCAAACTTGTCATCCATCACGGCTGTATTGTCTTCATTGTTAAAAAAAGATATGCCGGTGAAGGTGACATGGACTGGTACATGCAATGAAACTTTCAACAAAATTATAAATTTGTTCTCGCATGAACCAATTTTAAGACTTCCCGATGCTTCCAAAAGATTTTTCTTACGAACAGATGCTAGTAACTACGGCATTGGTGCATGCCTGCTCCAGAACCATGATGGCATTCTACATCCTACGTTATACATTTCAAGAAAGCTGAAGCCGGCAGAAACGAAGTATTCAACAGTCGACAAGGAACTTTTATCTGTGATCTGGGCAATAACCAAACTTGAAAAGTACTTACTTGGTGCTCCCTTCACCATACAGACGGACCAACGTGCTGTAGCAGCCTTGCGTCGATCAAATCATACAAGCCAGAAGCTTGCCAGATATTCAATCATCCTACAGCCATTCGAGTTCTCCATTGAACACATACCTGGCACTGAAAATTGTGTGGCAGATGCATTGTCACGTAATCCTATTGACGACGAATAATCAATATTGACACTCTTAAACTACATCAATCAGAACTACATTGGATTGAACGAAGTATCAACTATAATAGAACTAACCTTGCCTTCAATTTAAACTTTATAAACACTATATGCATCACAGAATTGAACTAAAAGACATATTGACATTGGAACTTCGTCTAACGTCCATACACGATATATAAATACCGTTGAACAATCATGGAATAATATCTGACGACAAGTCGAACTTATTATCCTATGGACTCTTAATTCTTGGATGCAGTGATAAATGACATTTCTTTCCGACGTGAACGTTTGAACACTTTTGCCTAAAAGAATTCATCAGGATCAAGACTACGGATGGATCATCATATCCTATACTAATTAATTAGTTAACTTAACTTCTTAATTGAATTATTATCAATAAAATGAAAGGTGAGAAAAAAATTAAATGAAAAAAAAAAAGAGAACGAAATATAAAAAGAAGAAATTATGAAAAGAGAAAATAAATCTCACACAAGTATTAGATTAATATTTTTGTTAATGTACCTATACATTATTTAGTTAGTTAAATTAGATAGTTATTATTCACTAACACTTAACACACACAATTAAGTTAAAACTTATATTCGAATTTCTTTCTATTTCTTCTCACTTAGTTTGTCTTTTCTTCTCTCATGACATCACGTTACATTAGAACCTTAATAATTTAACTCTTAGTTTAATTAATTAATTTAATTTTAATTAGTCAAATTAATTCCTATATGACATACTAATACGACAGACCTTACTTTAATTTAATTTTATCATTCACTATTAACATTGGACATTTATTTAGTTGATATAATAATATGTATAATATTGATATATAATGTGATTTATGTTAGATGACTATTACAAATAGTTAGTTGACACGACCGCAACACGGTTCTACTCAGAACATCGTCAGCCATATGTCACAATTGTGTTAAATTTTTTTGAAAAAATTGTTAAGTCGGATAGATCTTGAAAAAAAATCTATCGATTTTTTTTTCCCCGGTGTACAGGGAATTGTTACGGTATATGATATTAACGCCGTCTGCTAAAGGTTATCAGACGTGCAATTGTAAGAGGTTAAGGCATTTAATATATTGCGATAGAGGTTTCAATTTTGAACACTCCACACACGATCGATTATGACGTGTATAGCGTTGTTTAGGACACAGTCGGTAACTAAGAAACGCTACCCTTTGTTACTTGACCGCCAAGCTGAATAGCTGCGTTGTTCTAACCTTCCAATGCAATGGCATTCATTCATAACCCTCCACTCCCAAAGGAGCATAGGCCTTCAACAAACACATGCCAAGTCCTCCTGTCACGTGCCATCATCTCAAGTTCTTTCCATGTTCTCCTCATCATTTTCACCTCTGTTTCCAACTCTGTTCTCCACGTACTTCTTGGTCTTCTTCTGCCTCTCTTGCCCTGGGGGTTCCAGAACAAGGACTGCCTTGTAATGCTATCAACAGGTTTCCTCAGTGTGTGTCCTATCCATCGCCATCGTCTTCTTCTCATCTCTTGTTCCACTGGCACTTGTCCAGTTCTTGTCATCAGTTCCACATTGGTAACCTTGTCATACCATTTTAATCCCTCTATTCTACGCAAGCACCCATTTATGAAAGTCTGTAGCTTTTTGGTTGTTGTCTTTGTTGTTCTCCATGTCTCAGAGCCATACAATAGGACTGACTTCACATTTGAGTTGAAGATTCTTATTTTCGTGTTGGATCCTATTTCTCTTGATCTCCATATATTTCCCAATGCAATGAAAGCTCCTCTTGCCTTTTGTATTCTTATTTTGATATCGCTGTCTGTCCCTCCAACTTTGTCTATATTACTGCCAAGATATGTGTATGATTCTACATCTTGTATTGGTGTTTCTTCAAGTTCAACCCTGTTTTCATTACCTGCATTTATTCGCATTATTTTTGTCTTTTCCCTTCAACAAATATGGACAAGTCAAATGCAATGGCATGATATAGCCATTTATATGTGTATTTTTTGATGGACCAGGGTCAGTCCTAGAACTCTTTATGAGAGGGAAATTTATGGAGGTTAGTATTTTAACTAGAATTCTCAGAAGGAGAAGAATAATCGTCAAATTCGTATGAATATATTCAGACTCGCAGTCTCACTGTCGGCAGGTAGCCATGTCTAGCTGCGCGTGCATATAGCTGTGATGTTCTGACGACAATTACTGCTCTGTATCCTTAAACGGACATTGACACGTAAAACAGCAGTCTACGCCATTGATTAATTTATGCATGACTCATGTTCTGTCCCTATTTGAAATGTGTACATGTGAATTAAATGTACGGACTCAATGAAATGACTTATCAAATCAATCATATTCCAAAGTTCAAGTATTGTTTGGAATCTTCCACCCCAGCATTCGCTTAATCTTCCATCAAAGGCACGATGCACTAAAACTAACATATCAAGGAAGAAAACAATGGCCAGAATTTTATAATTGTTTTATTCATAACACATGGAACATTGTTCAGAGCAAACCACCACGCAACAACTACCAACCTGTCAACTCTATCGAATCATTCTACCATTCGCGTTCTGACATTCATATACACACTCATTGTCTACACTCACATTCTTGTCGGAGCCTCATCACGTTCCAGGACAAGATGACCTGTATGACCAAAACTGTGCTGGGTTTAATGAGTTGACAATCGTTATACTTTACTACACCAGTCCCAACATCCACATTTATCAACTGGTGGACATTCACGTCATTTAACAAATAAAGCGTGATTCAACAACTAGTAGCCAATATGAGTTAACTACACAGAGTTTAACAACGCCCATTGAGGCATATTGGGAATACGGTGTTAGGCCCGTATTTTCTTGACCATCGTCACACTAGGGGTGATGTGGTCAGCATCACGCCGGCCACCTTAACCTTCCCAGAGTTGTTCTGGTACCCAATTCATGAGGCTGGGTCGACCCCGGTCTAAAAAAAATCCCATCTCAACTGGGGATCGAACCATGGACCACCTAGCTAGGAAGCCAGTACACTAACCACTGTGCTACCGTGGCTCCCTTTAACTATGTACCCCAGGGTTATTGCTGCATAATTCCAAGTATTTAATAACCTATACATAAATAAAATTCTAGTTCATAGGGTAAGCCTCTAAAATAAATTACATAATTTTCATCCAGTATTGTAAATTAAAGTTTAATACAAAGTCTAATATTTTTTAATAATTAAACAATAAGTTTTAATTTTACAAATACATATTAAGTGCAGACCGCTTAAGGCAATCTCGGATGTGGCGAATTTCTGTTGTGAAGAACAATTTGTTTATCCCCGGCAATTTTTCTTCTTTGTCTTTGTAAAAAATGTCCGGTTAAGCGGAATCCGTTTATCACGAATTTTCGGATATGCCGAACGATTAAACGTGTCCCGACTATATAATTTGATCTGCTTAAGGCGAACTTTTTTCAAATACAGTAACTGGACATTTGTACAACTTTTTGGCTATTTCGTAAATTGCGCGCTTCGTCGGTGTTAGAATTTGAGTTATTTCCCCTCTAAAAATGGCTGGAAAGTTAAAATCCATATCTTTGAAAAGAAAGATTGAGCTATTACAAGAAGTGGAAAATAGTGGCAAAAAGAAAATGGAAATAGCAAAGGAATTCGACATTCCAAAATCAACGCTTTCAGGAATCATTAAAAATAAGGATCGGTACAGAAAAATGTTTTATGGTGGACAAGTTGATTGTCACAGAATGAAGAACCAAAAAGCGGCGTGTGATGTGGTTGACACGGCACTCCTAAAATGGTTCACCATGGCGAGATCAGCAAATGTTTCTGTAAATGGACCTATATTAACTGCAAAGGCAGAAGAGTTAGCACTTCTGGAAGGTCGGACTGGCTGGAAATGTAGTCCTGGCTGGTTGGGTCGTTTTAAAAAATGGCACAACATTACTTACAAAGCTTTGTGTGGGGAAAGGCATTCTGTTAATGAAACGACTACCGAGTCATGGACGGAAGAGGTGCTAAAACCATTCTGTTAATGAAACAACTACCGAGTCATGGACGGAAGAGGTGCTAAAACCAGCCATGAGTAGGTATTATTCCGCTGATGTGTTTAATGCTGATGAAACTGGATTGTTTTGGAGATTGCTGCCTGACAAGACTTTTTCCTTCAGAAATATAAAGTGTCATGGGGGGAAAAAATCGAAAGAAAGAATCACAATTGTTGTGTGTACAAATATGGATGGTTCAGAAAAATTGCCATTACTTGTAATCGGTAAATTCAAAAATCCACGCTGTTTTAAAGGTTTGAAAAAATTGTGTGTTGATTATGCTGCTAATTCAAAAGCCTGGATGACATCAGACATTATCACCAAGTGGCTACATGCATTTGATCATTCTATGGAACGTCAACATCGCAAAGTTCTTTTGGTGCTTGACAACTGTTCAGCCCACCTAAATGTTCAAAATCTAAAAGCAACAGAACTTTTATTTTTACCACCAAATGCGACATCCAAACTTCAGCCTTGTGACCAAGGTATTATTCAAAATCTGAAGGTTCATTATAGGTCAGCAATGTTGTCCAAACTTGTAGGTCACATTGATGCAGACTTGGTTGCTGAAGACTTCAAGATAACCCTTCTGGACGCTATTGTTATGTTGAAATCTGCATGGGGTAAAGTGTTGCCTGTAACTATTGCAAACTGTTTTCGAAAAGCAGGCTTTACAGTTGGAGATGATACAGTTGATGAAAACACGGTTGTATCAAATACTTGTAATGGCAGTATTATAATTGAAACTTCTGTGGAACCTTTGCTTCATCGACTATATCAGGAACTGAACATTTCAGCAGAAGATTTTGTCAACATTGACAATGATATTGTTACTACATGTAGTGCTAGCCTTGCCAGTGCTGATATTCTAGGGAAGTGTATGCCAACAGTTTCATCTTCTGTCCTTTCCAGTTCTGACCTAGATGGAGATGATGATGATGACTGTGGGTTGCCAGTGCAAACTGTTTCACAAATGGAAATTTCAAATTGCATGGATAAAATTAACATGTATATAATGCAGGCTGGATGCCAAGATGATTTAATTTCTCATTTCTTTGGATTTAAAGAGGCCATGGAAAGACATTTTATTAACTCAGGTACCAAGGTACAGAGGAAAATTACAGACTTTTTCATTTAAGAGTGCTTTATCATTTAAGAGTGTACAAATTCTAGAGATAATGATGACTGTGGGTTAACGGTACAAACTATTTCACAGTTGGAAGTTTCAAATTGCATGGATAAAACTAACATGTATATAATGCAGGCTGGATGCCAAGATAATTTAATTTATCATTTCTTTGAATTTAAGGATGTCATGGAAAGACATTTTTTATTAACTCAAGTACGGGTACTAAGATACACAGGAAAATTGCAGCTTTTTCATTTCAAAGTGTAAAAAGTGCTGTTATTCTCTAGATATTTGTGCCAACTTTGTACATTAACACTTTTGGTGATTTACATATTTTCTGTGTCATACATCTGTCGTATTTGACACTAATTCATTATTGTATTGTACATTGTAAATGCATTACCATATGCTTGAACTCTTATCTGGAGAAGAGGAATTTCTGATAAGAAGAACTATTTCTTGGGTCCCTGGTGAGTTCTCCTTATCAGGTCTGCACTGTACTTATTTCCTATCGCATAAAAATTATTAAATGAACAAAGGTACACCTGAATTGTAGTGCCCGGAAAAGAAAAAGTTGCTTTAGCAAATCAAAATTAATCTATCAAATATGTTAACAACTATTAATTAATGTAGTTCTAACCTGTTTATGAGATGTTTGAGCTTGTTTCTGGGATGCTAGCACCTCAATTCTGGGGCGAATCTTCAAAAGTGCGAGAATTTGAGCTGGTCCTAGGTTCAAGCGGTTCCTGTGCTTTGTTTTGATTGATGTCAGGGCAGAGAAGCCTTGCTCACACAAATACGTTGACGGGAATGGCAGGAGGTGTGAAATGGCAGCATCACTATGCTCCTTGAACTCTTTGCAAGCAGCAATCCAAAAGTCACAGATTCACGTGTTTTCAAATTTTATCTTTAGTGAGTCATCAACGGACATTTCCAGGAGGTTTTCTTTTAAATTTAAAGGAAGATCAGAGGAATTGATGGTGGCTGTATAAAAAGGGTTCATAATCCAATCTTGGTTGTTGTCTTCCCTCTCAGTTTCTGGAAAGTATTTCAAAAATTGTATTCTGAGATTGTCCAAGTGGCATTTATTTATTTTCAGAACACCAACAGTATCACTAACTTCTTCATTAATTTCACTATATAAAAATTAATTTTTTTTAATGATGCTGCTCCACAGAAGTTCTTCTCATTCCTTTTTTGTTGACAACCTTTGCCAAAATACCAGTGGTGTTGCTGTAGCAGTTAATTTAACATGATGAGGTTGCTAACCTATTGCACAACCCTGCTTCTGCACAATTTTTGACCTAAAATGCAGAGACAGTCACTAACATAGAACTGAGGAAAAGGGCCAAATAAAAACAAAAGTTGAGATGAAGAAAAACTGTTACAGGTGTGTAGGACAGATCCTGAGGTCATCAGCTAGCGTAACAAGGCAGGCCTCATTCAGGAATAACTCCTTCCTCAGTTGTAAGAAATAGAGGAAAATCCAAAACACATAGGAAAGAGAACTGGAGACTGAATTATAAAATGGTTTATGGTGGGGTCTCAGACAAGACAGAGACAATACTGCTAGTGCTGCTTCAGGCATGCCGTAGCAGGTGAATGATGTAAGGATGTATATTGTGTTACAGAGCAGTCATTGCTTTGAAAGGTCCAACATGGATGGCTACAATATGAATGGATAACGTACATAGAAGCCTCAAACCTTCAGGAACTGGTGTGGATCTATGGCCCTGATCATGCAATGTTTTCAGCAACGAGAGAGCTGATAGACTAGGCTGGAGAGCACCCATTGTGGGGACATTAGATATGGAATAGGGAGAAATACTAAGAGCAATTGATGATGGCCAGTTATAGAACAACACTGCAGTTGATGAATCAACAAGGCATCAAGTTTGACTAGCAAGGACAGACAGATGAGAGGATGGATAAAGGTTGTTTATAACCAGCGCACTATAGGAGTAACAGTCAGTATACATGCCCTTCAACATTTGCTGAGCACCTACAGGTTTGCTGGAGTGCAGTGATATCGATATTAAATAACAATAACTTCATCATGTAAAACAGATAGCTACTGAAACCTCAGCTGCAAAAGCACATGAAGTGCATTGGTCCAGGCTTTCTGCTACGTGGTCGACTGCAGTGGTAGTCATGTGTTCCTTATAGAGCATTAAAGGAAAATGATAAATATTGATGATAATGGTACAGGTCTATAACCTGTTATCCGAACACCCGAAAACTGAAATATTCTGAACATCGAAAGTTCCTTTGGACTACTTTTTGATCACAATTAGGTCTATTTCTTACTATTTTGGGTGACTTTTTGGCTATTTTTGAACACATTTGGATGACTTTGGCAAATTTGGGTGACTATTTAAACACAATCTGGGCCACATCTGAAAACTGAAAAAAATCTGGTTTCCGAAACAAAGCTGTCCCCAAGGATTGTGGATAAAATGTTACAGACCTTAATGAAACAAAGCTGTCCCCAGGGATTGTGGATAAAATGTTACAGACCTTAATGAAACAAAGCTGTCCCCAGGGATTGTGGATAAAATGTTACAGACCTTAATGAAACAAAGCTGTCCCCAGGGATTGTGGATAAAATGTTACAGACCTTAATGAAACAAAGCTGTCCCCAAGGATTGTGGATAAAATGTTACAGACCTTAATGAAACAAAGCTGTCCCCAGGGATTGTGGATAAAATGTTACAGACCTTAATGAAACAAAGCTGTCCCCAGGGATTGTGGATAAAATGTTACAGACCTTAATGAAACAAAGCTGTCCCCAGGGATTGTGGATAAAATGTTACAGACCTTAATGAAACCAAAGCTGTCCCCAGGATAAAATGTTTACAGATAATTGTGTCCCCCAGGGATGGATAAAATGTTACAGATCTTAATGCAACAAAGCTGTCACCAGGGATTGTGGATAAAATGTTACAGACCTTAATGAAACAAAGCTGTCCCCAGGGATTGTGGATAAAATGTTACAGACCTTAATGAAACAAAGCTGTCCCCAGGGATTGTGGATAAAATGTTACAGACCTTAATGAAACAAAGCTGTCCCCAGGGATTGTGGATAAAATGTTACAGACCTTAATGAAACAAAGCTGTCCCCAGGGATTGTGGATAAAATGTTACAGACCTTAATGAAACAAAGCTGTCCCCAGGGATTGTGGATAAAATGTTACAGACCTTAATGAAACAAAGCTGTCCCCAAGGATTGTGGATAAAATGTTACAGACCTTAATGAAACAAAGCTGTCCCCAGGGATTGTGGATAAAATGTTACAGACCTTAATGAAACAAAGCTGTCCCCAGGGATTGTGGATAAAATGTTACAGACCTTAATAAAACAAAGCTGTCCCCAGGGATTGTGGATAAAATGTTACAGACCTTAATGAAACAAAGCTGTCCCCAGGGATTGTGGATAAAATGTTACAGACCTTAATGAAACAAAGCTGTCCCCAGGGATTGTGGATAAAATGTTACAGACCTTAATGAAACAAAGCTGTCCCCAAGGATTGTGCTCTTGAGTCACTCCTTCAGTTGTATTCAAAGGGATGCGTCTGCTTTTTTTTCCCCTCATACAAGGTCATCCATGGTAACTAAGAAGGACTTGTACAAAAGCTTAGGCCAAATATACTCCACACCCGTGTCCTGGCTGGCTATGTTGCTTCTGATAATTACGGCACTGCTTCCAGACATCATCTTGAGAGTGATGAAGGACACCTCCACTCATGGAAGCCATCGCGGTCATGTTAACAACAGAATTGGTTTAGATGGGACAGTAAGTAACATTTCATTTTTGAAAAGCATCAACAAAGCTGAGGGTCCTAAAGATGATTTTTTTTTTTTTCTGTTCATCAGCTTCTTACTTACTTTCTTGCCTGCCAGCCAGACCTATGGCTTTTTTATACAGGCTTGCTTTTGTGCATATTTTGTATGCCTAATAATAGAAGGAAAATTACAGGTCTTATTCATTCAGCAATGTTCATGTCCCGAAAATTGTGTGCAGTTTTCTTGCAGCCCCTGCATTGAACTCTTCTTCTTGTTAGTTTTAATAAGTGGCATAACAGACTTAATAAAATCAGGCATTTCTTTTAAGATTTTAACTCGTAAAGGACGAAAAGCCAGTATTTGGGTGCCGATTTTCCCAGATGCTTGTGACTGGAGGCCAGTTTTCAGGACTGTAGTATGTGAACGAAGTTTTTGTTTCGTTTTATCTAAATTTTATATTTTATTATTTTCCTGGATTTAACATCATCAATAATCATCATTTTCCTTTTCACTCCATACGGCGCGTGGAACCAACACTACAGGGGGCCCCCCCTTCCCCCCCCCCCCTCCCAGGAGGGTCTGCATCAAACAGTCACATACTCTTGCAGCAGTGGTTTCTGTAACAGTTTGTTTGACATGATGAGGTTGCCAGGCTCAAGCACAGCCTTATTTTAGTCGTCTTCTACAACATGCCTGAGGGAGTAATTGTCCTGTTCTTCGCTTGCCTTATAAGATACCCCTGTTAAACTACATATAAGATACCCCTTTTAAACTACATATAAGATACCCCTGTTAAACTACATATAGGCTACCTTCAGATTATATATGATGACATTAGAATTTTCGGAGCAAATCTAAATTGTCAAATATGATATTTTGAGCAAGGTCCATATTTTTTTTAACTCGGTGCTAATATATGCCAGATTTTTACAAACTTTGGGGTCATGTCTTGTGTGGTGTTATTTACATGTGCTTTTTATGATATTTTAAAATGTAAATTAGTATTAGGAATTCCATACCACACTGAATTTCTAGCGTAAGATGTTTCCGTTTAGTTGTGTGAGGAAATCAGATGTCAGGCACTTTAATATTTTCAAACACTTCATCAGTGGTTCCCAACCTTGTCACGCAAAACCCCAGGGGGTGCATGAAACCTATCAAGGGGGGGGGGGGGATATTTGATGAAAAACTATATTATCCAGTTGAAATATTCGAGATTTTTAACTATGTTAATAGTGAAAGTGTTATTGGAAAAAAAAAATTGAAGATTAGAAGAGAACGGTAAGCCCTGTTCTCAATCAAACTGAAAGCAAGAAACAAAATGGAGGCTGAACATGATATGCTAGTATCTCTTTCATAAACTCTACCAAGAATACAACTGTTGGTTGACAAGAAAGAGAATCAATAATCTCACTAATTTGATAAACATTAAACATTTTATGGTATTAAAAATGTTATTATGGGAAAGAATAAAAGGATAAGGTTTGGACCTGTGTAAAAAGGGCAAGATTTTATAACTTTACAGGTGGGAAATGGGACAAGATTTATAACCATGCTTAGTTAAAACTGGGCAAGGAAGTTTTGGACAGAAATACTTAGTAAAACTGGGCAAGATTTATCACCTACAGAGGAAATAGTAAAACTGGACAAGATTTATAACTTACACAGAAATACTTAGTAAAACTGGGCAAGATTTATCACCTACAGAGGAAATAGTAAAACTGGACAAGATTTATAACTTACACAGAAATACTTAGTAAAACTGGGCAAGGTGCATCATTTACACAGAAATACTTAGTAAAACTGGGCAAGATGCTTTTTGTTATCTTAACCATCTCTTGCCTTCCATGCCCTGCATAACATCATACTGCAGCAGCCTAGCTCAGTTAAGGCTGCACCATCTCAAGAAATATACCCCTAAATTACCACATGTAAAAGGAACTGTTTATCATAGTGCGGTGTAGACAGTTTTTATGCACTAGATTACCAGACTGACTATAGAAACTTTTGTCTCATTTTTTTATTTTAATCTTGTAGAAATCATTTACTTACCATGTGAGTAAATTAATTTTTTTTTTTTTTTTTTTTTTTAGGAATTATGACATCTGATGTGGTGGTGTATAATGTCCAAAAAAAAGTATAATGTATTACTATATCCAAAGTTTGTGTATTTGTTTATTTATATTGTACCAGATTTAATAACTTTAATATTCAACGGCTAAGTATTGTTGGATTGGCCCATATGTTATTTCAGTATGTTCTTCTAAGAGAAGTTTTAGGCTTCATTCCAAAGCTGGCCCTTAACAAGGTGGGTTTTAACTAATTCTTAACCCAACCTACCTGAATATTGTGACTTCCATTCAGCAGCAAGTTGTGCTTTTTTTTTTTTTTTTTGCAACAATCCCCCACCTTGCATTTCTCCTGGAATAGATTTTGATGGTGTTTGTTCTTTGAAATTTGAATAGTATGTGCGATTGATTAAGGCATGTCGTACAAAGTGACTAATATGAGGTTGTGCATTGGGCTAGCAACCTCATCTTGTAAAGCTAATTGACACAGAAAACTACTGCTGCAAGACCATGTGACTGCTTGGTGCAGGTTTCCTGAAAGGTTACCAGTTACAGTGGTGGCTTCATTCTCCGTCAGGAGCACAAAGGAAAAATGATGATGATAGATTTAAGTGTAAATTTGAATGCTGGAATCTGGGTAAGTGTAGGGAATTGAATGTATGGGAGAAATGAGGATTTGTATGTAAATGAATTTACAGCTATTGATTGCACGTTCTGAGATCTTGCCTGTTAATGAACTCTTGTAAAGTAAATGGGAAATCCCTATATATTTTATGCACTCGCTGTATTCTCCTACTCCTATAACAAAATGTGTAATGTTATGATGTATGTATATAAGCATTACCTCGTCATCTACACAAGCACACACATGTTTCAGAAAGCACTCAGTATAAGCATGTTCAGTTCGTAGCCATGTTTTATTTACAGAATATCGTACATGTCAAGATTCGCATTATATTACAATGTGTGGTTCGTACTTTAATGTATTCATATTACATCCCCCCTTTTTTGAAAAAAAAAAATGTGTGCAAACATTTCCAACGAAATGTTTCATGTGAGAAAGGATAAGTATGTGTAATGCTCAGTGTGAGTATATATGTCACTGTCTGTATCGGCTGGGAGGTGTCACTGTACGGCCAGAACGAGTGGTGTAAAGTGCTGGTGGTTCTGCGGAAGTCCCTGGTTTAGCTTGAGTTGGTTGTGATTTCGGCCTTGGCGCTTGTTGGTTTTTTGATAATTGAAAAACAGATGATAACACAAGTGGGGTCCTGGACAAGTCAAGAGTTACGTATATCTTGTCATTGTCACAGAAGATGTTTTGAAAGCAGAAATCAGAGAGATAGAGAATGGCAATTGGGAATTCTCTGTTCAACAACATGAAACATCATACTGACATGTTTCATCTCATAAATTAAAAACCTGGAATCATAAATGTGGATTTCTCATTTCTTATGTCAGAAAACGTCTGTTCTTTCGCATATTTCAAGTATAAGATTGAGGCTGCTTGCTGTCAATAAGAAGTATGGGTAACGTCATTGAAAAGATGAAAAAAATAGGAAGGGTCCTGGGTCACAAATCTAAGGGTTTCTGGAAAATGATTTTGTTGCTTTTGACCATGCAGGTCATTGTTAAGGTGGTTGTATGGTAGTCACAGCTGACCAGAATATAACTGGTGGTAAGTCTTTAGCACATCATGTTTAGTCATAGTGATGGATTTCTGAAACTGCATACAACCTGGAACGATGCTGAAGGTTTAGATCAGATATGTGCTGTAACCTCTATAGTTGTACACCAACGGAAGTGGGGAGATCCATTACAGTCCATACTTGTTGTGGATGTAGGTAGAGATGATGAATGATGAAGGTTGGGTTATGCATTGTCTGTTAAAAGCATTTAATTGAAATTTCATGCTTGTAAATCATAAGTTTCTGAACTGGACCTGTCGATCTTTAACTAAGTTCTGTCTTAAACCGGTGTTGTTCTCCATCTCAAGAGGTGCTAGGTGTACATCCTCTGTTCCTTGTTTTTCACAGTTCATGAATTGACTTGATAGTTTTGTTATCTGTCTCTCAATGAAAACCATTAGATTTAGGTATCTAGGTGATGATGATTGTGTGTGAGTTTGATCTTCCAGTCCTTAGTGAAAGTTTCTGTATGCTTGACCTGAGAAATGTGGAACCGATTTTCTGATCTAATAGTTCATCTGGGGATGCCAAACATGCTGCAATACTTTCTTTGAAATGTCTGTTCTGCAATGGAAACAGCTGATGGTGAGGGTTGTGGAAGTTTCTCAATGATGGTCCAAAAATTTGCTGTAGAAAATCAGCAATAATAAGATAGTCATTATTGACGTAATCTGAAGAAAATATCAGTTTTTTTCCTATAATGCTCCAAGGGCTCAATGGTATGTCTGATGGATATGATGAAAAGAGTATTTCTCGGGTATTGGATGCCACTGCACTAATATTTGCAAATGTTTCTTGGGCAAATTTGAACAGTTTTTACATCGTGTCAAACTATGTCCTGTTTTATCTGTGGCCAGTAAACATCTTTCTTTGCTCTCAGTTGTGTCTTCACAATACCAAGGTGACTATTATGGAGCTGTTTAAGGATGATATCGCGTTGTGTTTCTGGTACAACAATGCGATCTCCTTTAAGACCATCTTCAATGCTTAACTCGTGCCTCATAGAGTAGTATGGACGCATGTGTGTTGGAACTTCCCTCATAGAGCTTGGCCATCCATGGTATATCAGTTCTTTGAGAGAGTCAAGAACTGGATCTCTCATTGTGTCTTCTCTGATGTGTTTAAGACGATTATCGCTAAACTTGACAAAGTCAACTTTAATGTTTAGGGTAAGATCTGTTATCTTGTTGGGGTTTGGTAGTCTGCTGAGGGCATCTGAAAGACCTATATTCTCTCCTTGGATATACAGAATATTAAATTTATAACCTTGAATTTCCAGAAACAGAGCTTGTAGTCGTGGTGGTGCTGAAGCTATTGGTTTTTTTATGAATCATCTCAAGTGGCTTGTGATCTGAGAGAATTGTAAATGGGCGGTTGAAAAGAAATGTGTGGAAGCGTTTGATTCCAAAACGTACAGCTAGCATTTCTCTTTCAATGTTTGCAAGTTTCTTTTCGCCAGAACTTAATGATTTGCTTGCGTAAGCTACAGGACGAAGTTCTTTGGCATAGTGTCCTTCAGGATTTTTGTCTGGTTGCAAAAGTGCTGCTCCTAGGCCCTTCAGACTGGAATCAACCATGAGCAAAGTGGGTGCTTGCATGTCATAGTATTTCAAGCCTGCATCAGATGATATGAGGGTCTTCAAGTGGTTGAAATATGTGTTGGTAGTTCTACCCATGACCATTATACGGAGTTTCATTCTGTAGTAGAGATCGCAAAGGTTCTGCAGCAGCTGACAAATTTGGTATGAATTGTGCTAGGAAATTGACAGCACCTAAGAATTGTTGCAGTTCCTTCTTTGTAGCTGGTGTTGGCATGTCATGAATATCTTCAACCTTTTTAGGGTCTGGTTTTACACCATTCTGGGTGTACAGCAATCCAAAAAATTGTATCTCCGTTGCCGTAATTGTACACTTTTTGCTGTTGAATGTTAGCCCATTGGCCTGTGCTACATGCATCAAGTTAATCAAGTTACGGTCGTGTTCTTGTTCTGACCTGCCGCAGACTACAATGTCATCCGCAATAGCCACTGTACCAGAACATTGCTCAACAATGTTGTCAATCTTCTGTTGAAAGATGTCTTGTGATACATTCAAACCAAATGGGAGTCTCTTGAAACAATATCTGCCGAATGGTGTTCGAAAAGTTGTAAGGAGTTGACTTTCCTCTGCTATCTCAACACTCCAGTATCCGTGTACAGCATCTAGTTTAGAAAAATATTTGGCATTGTGGGATCTGTGAGTTATCTCTTCCACTGTATGCATTTTGTGTGGACAGCGCTTTAGACTGTTGTTTAAGTGTTTTGGGTCAAGGCAAACCCGAAGAGAACCATCCTGCTTCAGAACGGTTGTGATACTACTACACCAATCAGAATGCTCTTCAACCTTTCTAATAACATCATTCTGCACCATCTTTTCTAGTTCTGTGGCAAGTTTCTGTTTTTAACCATGTATAGGATACTTTCTAGGTGGGTCTATCTTTGGCTCAGCGTTGTCTTTTAAAAAGAATCTTGCCTTTTCCTGGAAGTGTGCCTATTCTGTCGAACTGTTCTGGGAATCGCTGTTTAAGGTCATCTACCCCAGTGACGTGTAGAGTAAGATGTTCTTTTTTGTCAGCTTTAATGTTGTTAATAGTTACCACACTCAGCTTTTCGCACATTGGTAAACCCAAAATTGCAGGTCCTTCAACATCTACCAAGTAAAATGTTGACGATGTCCATTCAGAGTCTCTGTATAAACATTCAAGTGTTACTGCTCCGAAACAGTCTATACTTGTTCCATTGTAAGCTCTTAGCTTTGTCCTGCCACTCCTACTTTTTACATCCCTTGTGGGAAATCCTTGCTCATCCACCTTGTCAGGCATGATCTGTCTGAATATTCTTAAGGGTAGAGTGTTACCTTGGGCACCTGTGTCTATCTTGAACCGAATATATCTTTCTTTGTGCCTTTTAATTCCTGATATTCGGAATTGTACCTTGCAGAAAGCCTGCGTTCTCTTTGGTTCATTACTGAAAGTTAGTATCTTCACAGTATCAAATGTGGAAGGATCACTTTCTTCACTGGAGTCAAGGTCCTCAGTCATCATAAAGTGTGTTTGTTTTGATGACTCTCTGCTGTGAAGGTTGTGTTGAGCACTGTCTTGTTTCCTCTTGAAACATAATTTTATCCAGTGGCCCCTCTTTCTGCAGTAATGACATGTAGAGTCTTTAGCTGGACAGTGGTTTTGTATGTGGTTTAGGCCACAACATTTAAACATAGCACCTCTGCTTGTGTTGTGTTTTTCTTGTTGCTTCGAACCAGTTGCTTTGTTTTGTTTGGGCATTTAGCTTTTTACTGCATCCACCTAGGCTGTTACTGTACCTTGCTGAATTTGTTTAATGTTTAGTGCTTGTGCCTCGTGTTTCCTGCCTTCATCCAGAAGTTGTTGTAAAGTTAGTGTATCACTCTGGCTCAGTATCCATTTCTGGAACTCTGGCATTGGTGTGCTGAGAAGGATCTGTTCGATAATTCGCTCTTTTTCTTCTTCTTTGTTAAATTTGCATACACTTGTTTTCTCCTTGATGCGAGTGAAAAAATCATCTAGACTTTCACCAGGTTTCTGTCGCAGGTGGTGAAGTTCTAATCTTGCCGCTCTAAAGTTCGTGTGCTTTATTATCAGACGTTTTTCGAATTCGTCCAATATGGCTGCGGGGTCTGTTGCCGACTCCACAGGCATGGCGCTAGCAAAACTGTTGTAAATTTTCAAACCTTCATCGTCCAATGCTTCTAGGATATATGGAGTTAGGGTTTGTCCTTCCAGACCAGTGGTCTTGGAATATAGATCTATGCGTTGGCGCCATAACAAGAAAGCTTCACTCTTATCATCTTGACCGGCGAATCTCATTTGCGGTGCATTGCGATATTGTTTCGCCGCCATGGCTGACCTCGATGACGAAATTTAGCCGAATACTGTACTCACGTGTTATCGTGTAGGCCTAGCTGTTTTGCGTCAGTCCGGTATCGACCGCTGCCACCATGTAATGTTATGATGTATGTATATAAGCATTACCTCGTCATCTACACAAGCACACACATGTTTCAGAAAGCACTCAGTATAAGCATGTTCAGTTCGTAGCCATGTTTTATTTACAGAATATCGTACATGTCAAGATTCGCATTATATTACAATGTGTGGTTCGTACTTTAATGTATTCATATTACAAAATGCACCATCATATTGTTGTAGTGAAAAGTTTATTCCTTACACATCATATATAAAAATGCCAGGCTCATATTTGCATACCAAATATAAATCTCATATTGTAACTCCCGATGCAGCTCTCATATTCACGTATGCAGTTTTTATATTGTTTATATACTAAAGCAGCTATGTTGTTATACCAAATATAGCTTTCATATTGCCATACCAAAGCAGCTCAGTATTTATACCAAATATAGTTCTCTACAAAGCAGCTGTGTTGTTATACCAAATATAATTCTCATATTTTTAAATGGTATGCAGCTGTATTGTTTTACCAAATGTAGTTCTCACATTGCTTTACCAAAGCAGCTCTGTTGTTATCCAAAACCTAGTTCTCATTTTGTTATACCAAAGCATCTCAGTTGTTAAACCAAATATAGTTCTCATGTTGTTATACTAAAGCAGCTCAGTTGTTAAACCAAATATAGTTCCCATATTGTTATACCAAAGCAACTCAGTATTTATACACATCATTTTATACCAAATATAGCTCTCTTCCAAAGCAGCGACGTTATAATCCAAAATGTAGTTCTCATATTGTTATACCAAAGCAGCTCAGTTGTTATCCAAATATAGTTCTCATATTTTATACTAAAGCAGCTCAGTTGTTATACCAAATGTGGTGAAGTGGGATGTTATAAATATTTATAGGGGGACTTAGTGTACTGACTGAGATCAGCTGTGAAGGTATCTATATCTAATGAGAGTAGTGTATTATAGATAACCTTACTTGCTGCCACATATGTATACCTCAGTCAGAATTATTCTGGAATAGTGTGATGACTACGTTATATGTCTAGGGTATGTGTATGATGAAGTGTAAGTCATAACAACAACAGACAGATAAACAATTTAATTTATTCCACCACACTTGACAACACAGTGACACTCACATACATAAAACACTCTACAAGGATATCTTAAAGGAGTCACTGATAACTTTTCAAATAACAATATGTATTCAGTGCTGTCATGAATGTATATGTGTCCTGATTCAAATACAAAGGGAACCAGGAAACACAATCAATTTTAATTACAAGTTATATGTACAGAATTTATCAATATGAATCTTGTAGTGACATATATTATTAATAATATCCTATGTGTGTCAGTTGTGTAGTAGTAATCTGAGGTAATACTGGTTTTGTTTTGTTCAAGCTCTGTTGGTATTTGTCATCATGACTTCAATAGTTTGTTTCTATTGGAACTAGTATTGGAGATGTTCTCAGTTCCTGGTATTAAAACAATTAAATTCCCCTCTTAATGTTATTTTTACAATGTCATTTTAAGATGGGGGGTACATAATGTTGAGCTCCATGGCCACACTCTCTTATCTTTCGTGATGACTGCAGTAAAAGACTCCTCTGCTCGATTACTTTAATGAGTTCTGGAGCCACCCCACTGGTTGCTATATGGACCAAGGAGTATGCTGTCCACCTCTGGCTTCAGCAAAGCTCTGACCAGGTGCTGCTCAATAACTTTAAGACCACGGTCCCTGAAACAAGAAGGATGTACCTTCTACGTCATAACTAATTTATACTCTCTTTCTACACTGAGCACAATACATCACAAACATTGAGTTCAGAGCGTTAGGCCAACTGTCAGCTTCATCTGAAATACTTTATACCAGTATTTCCCTCCCTAATGGTTACTACGCCTCTGCAATTCCAGCATTATTTCTTTCTAGTCAATCATCTAGGTGTCAGTGTACTGTTTGGCCATTCCATGCAGTTTTACTTTCCTCCGACACCTTCTGTTCAGGCTGGAGCATTATAGGCTTTACATCATGTTTGCTACTGAACTACACATATATACAGACATAAATTATCAATTTACATTCAATTTTCATTAAAAGATATTGAATATTTCAAGCTTACCACAATTCATAGAATAATAAACAGTTTCGTTGACTGGCAATGAATATAGCACAACTCCGATCTGCCGATGTCCCAGGCTTTATTTTATAAAAAATATACACTGGTGCTCAACGCACTGCTTCTTAGTAGGTTTATTACAAGATGTGGCAATGAACAGACGCTCTGAATCGAGTATATTCGCAGCTCTACCCAATGAAACCATGTCTACACATCTTTTCAAAAAAGTACTCCTTTTTCACGTTTCCCCTGACAACACAAGATAGTATTTATAGCCCTACCAATCGTGTTTAGTCTTACATTTGTTGCGCTCCAATCAAATAGGAGTTTACATAAAGACTCATTTCCCGTACAATGGTGGCCTAAAATTCTGCCACTGAGCGATTCTGATTTTGGTGCTGTCTGACACCCTCACTATTTTATTTTGGCTATAATTTGGTAATTCCTAGACTATTTGCGTAACGTTTTACATATTATTTGTCAGCAAGTCCTAAGGAACCCAAATATACAAATTTAAAGGAGCTACGTGGCTGCGTTCTTGAAAAAAAGCCAGTGCTTGTGGCCTTACGCGTGTGATGGCAGCAATTGTGTATCGCGCGACGCGTGTTTAGTATTGCATGCTTCCTGCCTTCATTCGCCCCTCTCTCTCTCCTGCTTTATCTGTCTTTTAGTTACGCCGTGTATAAAATGGAATGAATGAAATATTAAATTTAGGTCATTGATCAGTTTGCGTATCTCAAGGTTGTTCCAAGAAATACAGTACACGTTTCATTGAAGAAAGCGGGTAATAATACAGTAGGCTTTTACTATCAACGTGAAAGCGTTACAATTTGCAGACTAAGTAGAAAACGAGGGGGATTTTGCGTACAGTCATTGTGACAGCACTGTTTCTTTTACCATTTCTCTTTTCTTTTATTAAATTTATTTGTTAGGCTTTACATTTACCTTTTAATTTATATATGTGGATTAGAATATTCCACGACACCAAATATAGTTCTCATATTGTTATACCAAAGCAGCTCAGTTGTTATACCAAATATAGTTCTCTACAAAAGCAGCTCTGTTGCTATACCAAGTATAGTTCTCATATTCTTACATCAAGGCATTTGTGTTAGCATTTGAATTTTTAAAATGTTTTTAATACATTTTTTTTTTTTTGCACTACAGTGTAAACATACCCTCTCATCTGGCTTCTTGATACTATAATTAATGAAAAATGTATTAATGTATGTATATATATTTACACTTTCTATTTACAGCTAGTGTCCATATTCCAGACTGCGGAGCTGAGGTGTGACCACATATTTCATTACCAACTGTTAAACATTTGCACCAGATTTTATTTTATTCACAGGCCTAACTAACACTGGTAAACACTGATTTTTTTGACACACAGTGGTTTCACTTTTCACTGTGTGGCACATCCCCTTCTCGTTATTTTGAATCATGAAGTATTTCAGCTTGTTATTGTCCCCCTCTTTGCATGGTATGGACGCTTTAATTCAGGATTGCTACATGCTTCCTTTCTTGGACTTTGTGAGACAGAATATGAATTGAGGATGTCCTGCATAAAGGTTTCTCTTATTGATGTAATTTAGACATTTTGGGGTGCAAATTTAAGATGATATGAAAATCTATACAGAGCGACACAACAGGAGGCGATCTGATCATCAGAAGTAGTCCCCCCATCGATCAAGTGTTTCAGCCCCTTAATCTCCTTTACACTCTAAGAAGGGCGGGCCCACTTGGGTCATGACTCACGCCTCCTGTTGCCTTGTGTAGAGAATTGAACCCACTCCACCTTGATTGCAGCTTCCAACTTTACTCCTATTTTCTGCCAGCTGGAGGCAATTGTTAAAGTAACCTCTATGTTGAAAACAAATTACTGTCCTGAGTTCCATAGCCCATTGTGGTTGTTTCACTGCCAGCACAATGCCCTTCCTGCAGTTTCGTTGAGCCTCTTAAGTGCCCTTGTTCTAGACTGTCCTTTCAAACTCAACAGTTTCAGTAGATCATACACTGAGGCAGCCACAAGACCTCTTGCACCTACCTCAACAGCCATGACCCTTGCAGTGAACCCATTGTGTCTCAAGTCCATGACCAGATCATTATACTTAGCCACTTTGAACGAGTGTTGCTCATCCAATCTGGATTCAAATGGCACAGTTAACTCACCAATCATTAAAATTTGGTGCGATGATGAGGATATGTCTGTGCATTCCCTGTTTGATGCTTTGCACCACCAGTGGATGTCACCTTGGCCTAATTCCATGTATTCGTCTGTGTGTATCAGATTACCTTCCTCAGCTTGAGTGACTCTTGGGCAGCACCAACACCTTAATCCACTTTCCACTTCCTTCCAATTTTCAGTGTGAGCTGAATGGACTTAACTACGTCATCTGCTGACTCGCACAGCATCATTGAGTGCCTTGCCTTTCCAATTTTGTATTCTTGAACAACTGACTCGAAAGGAAGCGCAAGCTTTGCCTTCTTGCGGTACAGTGCTACATCTGACAGACCTACTGGTGCTAATTTCATACATAAGCAGTGGCCATAGCAATTTAAGGATCAACATGAACTAGAGGCACCACAGTTTGAACTTTACTAGGAGTATGCTTTGGTCTGTGATCTTTAGTCCTCTGTCTGCCATTTCTATTGTCTGTTGAACTCCCTTTGAGTCTTAAGGAGGCATCATACACTTTTAACAAGTTCCTCAATGATAGTAAGGATTCTTTGGTTTGAAACCATCAATGTGACCTCAGATATCTTCCCTTTCCTGACTAATAGGCTTCTAGACTTCTTAGGTTTGAAGCTCATTCTGCACCAGCTGATTAGTTCATCCAGGTGTGCTAACATTCTCCTGGCCTAGTGTTCATCTGATGTCAGAATTGTTGTGTCATTCATAAATGCTTGAAGCAGTGACATATGACACATTCCATAGAGCTTTGGACCTATTGCAAATCCTTCAGCCTCTTTGAGGATTACCTGCATAGCCAACATGAATCGCATTGGAGAGATGGTACATCCCATCACAATTCCAACTTATAGGTCAACCGACTTCATCAAGCAACATTGACGGAATGTTAGTGACAACCCGGTTCTCATTTGTTAGTCTTGTCATCATCGGCAGCATTTGACAGAATGATAGTAACAACCCGGTTCAAGTTTGTTAGTATTGTCATCATCAGCAGTGTTGACAGAATGTTAGTGACAACCCGGTTCTCATTTGTTAGTCTTGTCATCATCGGCAGCATTTGACAGAATGATAGTTACAACCCAGTTCAAGTTTGTTAGTCTTGTCATCATCAGCAGCGTTGACAGAATGATAGTAACAACCCAGTTCAAGTTTGTTAGTATTGTCATCATCAGCAGCGTTGACTGAATGTTAGTGACAACCTGGTTCAAGTTTGTTAGTTTGGCAGCATTGTCAGAATGTTAGTGACAACCCAGGTTCAAGTTTGTTAGTCTGTCATCATAGGCAGCATTGACGGAATGTTAGTGACAACCCAGGTTCAAGTTTGTTAGTCTGTCATCATAGGCAGCATTGACAGAATTTTAGTAACAACCCAGGTTCAAGTTTGTTAGTCTGTCATCATCGGCAGCATTGACGGAATTTTAGTAGCAATCCAGGTTCAAGTTTGTTAGTCTGTCATCATTGGCAGCATTGACTGAATGTTAGTAACAACCCAGGTTCAAGTTTGTTAGTCTGTCATCATTGGCAGCATTGACTGAATGTTAGTAACAACCCAGGTTCAAGTTTGTTAGTCTGTCATCATCATTGTAACTCTCTTCATCTCCTCCAGGAGCATAAGCCTTAAATAAATGCATGTCAAGTCCTCCTGCCTCATGGCATCAGCTCAAGGCCTTTCCATTTCTTCCACTAGTTCTCTTTTCCATGTTTATAAGTGTATAGTAGTTTATTTTGCAGGGTGCTATAAGAGATTATTCAGAGGAATTTGTTTTAGATAAGCAGCAAGAACAAAACAAAAAAACTTAACAAAATGGTAAATCAGTAAAATTGTCATTTTCTTGTAACATATTGATTACACACCACTTAGCAAACTCATCGTGTAAAACACATTGCCACAGAAACCACAGCTGCAGGAGCATGTGACTGCTTGGTGTGACCAGCTGTAGTGGTGGCTGCATACTCCATAAGAAGCCTAAAGGAAAACGATGGTGATGACAGGCCACATAGTACATCATTTATCAGCATTCTGGTGTCAGGGCATGATGATGAGAACCCTTAATGTATGACATATGACTGTAGGAATCCTATATGCATGACAGTACTTAATAGTTTGCATGAATACCGGAATGGGGACTGTGCATGCCCACCCAGAACTTGGATCAGATCCTGTGTCAGCACTTTACACATTGCACTCACTCAAAAGTCATGTTTTGCTTTATTAAATAATTTGTGGATGGGACACAATGTTTTTTGCTCGTACCTCATGCATGAACCATGCATTTTTTTTTATCTGTTTTTGCATTTATTCCACCTCTGCTGTTTTTATTTTTGTAAATGTTCTACTGTCTTTCAGTCTTGTTTATGTCCTACCAAGTTTTAACTTGTTAGTTTAAAGATTTCAGTATTATTATGGCCACATATCTTTTCCTTGGTGATATAGCTTATCTTTTCCTTGATGATATAGCTCATTTTTTCCTTGGTGATATAGCTTATCTTTTCCTTGATGATATAGCTCATCTTTTCCTTCATGATAAAGCTTATCTTTTCCTTGATGATATAGCTTAATTTTCCCTTGATGATATAGCTCAACTTTTCCTTGATGAATTAGGTCACCTTTTCCTTGATGATATAGCTCAACTTTTCCTTGATGATATAGCTCACCTTTTCCTTGATGATATAGCTCAACTTTTCCTTGATGATGTAGCTCATCTTTTCCTTCATGATATAGCTCAACTTTTCCTTGATGATATAGCTCAACTTTTCCTTGATGAAATAGCTCAACTTTTCCTTGATGAAATAGCTCACCTTTTCTTTGATGATATAGCTCAACTTTTCCTTCATGATATAGCTTATCTTTTCCTTCTGATATAGCTCAACTTTTCCTTGATGATATAGCTCACATTTTCCTTGATAAATTAGCTTATCTTTTCCTTCATGATATAGCACACCTTTTCCTTGAGGATAAAGCTCAACTTTTCCTTGATGAATTAGCTTATCTTTTCCTTGATGACATAACTTATCTTTTCCTTGATGACATACCTTATCTTTTCCTTGATGACATAACTTATCTTTTCCTTGATGACATACCTTATCTTTTCCTTGATGACACAGCTTATGCCCTATTCTATCTCTGTCTGCCCACATACCCGTGTGACCTACAAAGCATCGTTTGTGTGTAATGCATTATAAATTTTTATTTTTGTAAGTTTAAACAATTAAGTAAATACTATATTAACATTAGTGTTTTGTGATTCATATTCCCACAATAAAAATGTTATGCAGTCCATAAAATCAGTTGGAAAAAAAATAACAACACAAAATTGTGGTGTTAACGTAACTGACGAGCATTAACACATTACGAGGTGAATGTCTCATATATCTGAACATGGGTCAGATTGTAATATCATCAAGTAAAATACTTATAAAATGTAAACCATGCAAGAAATTGTTCATTTTTTTACCATTACATTAAAATGAACAGGTCCTAATGAATTATGGGTTATTAATGTCATCATCATCACATGTCAGCACCCTGAGGAACATAGGTCTTCAACAGACGTATGCCAAGTCTTAAAAAAACTTCAGCAAACAATTAATGTCATAAGCAAACAATAATTGTATAAAAATCTATTTTTGTTTTGTCCATCTTGGATAATAGTGAGTAACAAGCTTGAACTTATGCCAAGTCTTAAAAAACTTCAGCAAACAATTAATGTCGTAAGTAAACAATAATTGTATAAAAATCTATTTTTGTTTTGTCCATCTTGGAAACAGTGAGTGACAAGACTTAAAAAACTTTAGCAAACAATTAATGTCATAAGAAAACAATAATTGTATAAATGTATATTTTTGTTTTGTCCATCTTGGAAATAGTGAATGACAAGACTTAAAAAAACTTCAGCAAACAATTAATGTCATAAGCAAACAATATATATATATATATATATATAATTGTATAAAAATCAATTTTTCTTATTTCCATCTTGGATATAATGAGTGACAAGACTTTAACTGATCTGAATTTGTTTCATTTTTATTTTTTTTATTTAACGATTTAAATTTTTCAGTCACTTAAATTTGAAGATTGTCTGCTATCTATTGTTGTGGTACAGGATTGCTGTTTCTGTGGCTTATGGATTAATATTTATTACTCTTGTTTCTTCTGCAGCCTTCTGTATTTTTAATATGTAGTGTTGCATGCAGCCCAAGTTTAGACTGTTGTTTATTGTCTGATTTCTTTGAAATGTTTATTTATTTATTTTTGTTATGAGACCTAGTTTAGAGGTTGGTTTAAAAAAAGAAATCAAAGTACTTGTGTTTCAATTGTTTAGTGGAGTGAGTTAATTATAATGATTACTTCTCAATTTTGTTAGAATTTCCAGTAGTGTCTATGAACACTTGCATGCCATATATAGTCTCCAGATATACATTTTCTATGTCTGTTGTATTATGATGGCAAATATCACTGGAGAGTGGAACCTGAGAATATCATAGATATTCATAGAATATCATAGTATAGGAGCATATCATAAATGGTAAATGATGTTGACTGGACGTAAGGTGACAACGTAACCATTTTTTTTAAAAATTTACATGCTGTGGAAATTAAAATAGAAATTAGCTTAACCATGAAGATATAGGAGCATAGAGAAAAATGTAGATGAACATAATAATGAAGGTAAAGGTGCATAGTGAGAACGATAGACTAACCATGAATATAAGGAACATAGAGAGAAAGGTAGGTAGATACACTTAACAATAAATATAAAGGGACAAAGTGAGAAAGGTAGATAGACTTAACCATGACAGTGAAGGGCGTAGAGAGAAAGGTGGACAGACAACAAAAAATGTGAAGGGCATAGAGAAAAAGATAGAGAGATTCAACTGTGAGCACAAAGGGGCATAGAGAGAAAGATACAACCTAACCATGAATATAAAGGGCATAGAGAGAAAGTCTGAGAGATTGAAATGAAAATTCAAGAACCAGAGAACATCAAAGAAAAAAATCACCACCAGTGAAATGAAATGTTTGAGAAAAGCAGCTGATAAAACACACAAGAAATGACCTTGTGGGAAATGAGGTCAAGGTTGTTGTTGGTACAGTGTCAGTAACAGAATTCACTGAGAAAAGGTATATGTTTGCTTAGATAGCTATACAAGAAGAAATATTAATCATCAGCCAGCATGAATATACAACCTCAGAGTCAAACATGACCAGGGATAGAGGATACCCAGGATTAGACAGGTGAGTGGTTTGACAAGCAACTCTAAAGAAGCATCCTGACAGCGCACCTGGCTTCACTACATGCACTGGAGTAGAAACCATTGATTTCTCCCCCCCCTCCCCCAGATGCTTCTTGTTGTAAGCAGTGTATATTAAAAGAAGAAAGGCAGAGTTGTTTCAGTTGTTTGTATCATAATGGAAAATATTACTGGAGAATAGAAGCTGAGCTCATCACTGGAGAATGGAGGCTGAGATCATTACTGGAGAATGGAAGCTGAGAGCATCACTGGAGAATGGAAGCTGAGACCATTACCAGAGAATATCAGTTGAGAGCATCACTGGAGAATGGAAGCTGAGAGCATCACTGGAATACTGAAACCAACAATATCACTGAAGAATGGAAGTTTATAAAAACATATAGGACAACTGAGAAAAGGAACATCTCTTGAGAAAGGAGATTGAGCTGATAATTGCTGGACCATGGAAACTAGGTACATTACTCAAGAATAAATACTAAAAAGATCACTGGTTAAAGGAAGAGCATTACCAGACATTATAGACAAGGAACATCAATAGTGAATCGAAACTAAAAAACATCATGGGATAGTGGAAACTAAAAACATTACTGGAGAATGGAAACTAAAAACATCATGGGATAGTGGGAACTAAAAACATTACTGGAGAATGGAAGCTGAAAACATCATGGGATCATGGAAACTAAAAACATTACTGGAGAATGGAAATTAAAATCATCATGGGACAGTGGAAACTGAAAACATTACTGGAGAATGGAAACTAAAATCATCATGGGATAGTGGAAACTAAAAACATTACTGGAAAATGGAAGCTGAAAACATCATGGGATCATGGAAATGAAAAACATTACTGGAGAATGGAAGCTGAAAACATCATGGAAACTAAAAACATTACTGGAGAATGGAAACTGAAAACATCATGGAACTGAAATATTAGTCACCTTTTACAACATGCCGAAGGGGGCAGTAGTCATATTATTTCTGTGCCTCTTCATAAATCTGTGAGAACTACATGGGACAATAATTGTTAAAATGGGAGACATTGCCTTTTACTCTTAATTAGTTTAAAATAATTGTAATCTTTGATTGATATTTGATTCCTGTTCACTGATGTAATTAGTTGATGTACTTTATGACATTACATCCTGTTTACAAATGTCAAGTACTTGATGTAATTTATTACATTTCATCCTGTTTACAAATGTCATGTCAAGTATTTGATGTACTTTATGACATTTCATTCTGCTCGCACATGTCAAGTATTTGATGTACATTTATTTTGATTCGTGCAAAGTAAGCATACTGAATACTTCTTACCTCCATTCTATAGGCACACCACAGAAAGCTACATGTTCTGTGTGGTTGTCATAGACCCATCAGTCTCAACATCTTGAAACATTTCTTCACGTGAACTAAACTTTGTGTTTATATTTTTCTTGCCACGCTACCCTTAGGCTAACAGAGAAGTTCCATTAAAGTCCATTTCCTTAAATGGCCAGACTCAAAATACCACGGGCACGGGACAACTGTCATCAACCGAAACAATTGAGGTCTGGATCTTCATGTCACTTTACAATAATCTGAGTGAATTTTCTACTTACATGGCTTTTTGTGTTGGTGTTTCACAGTATTGCAATATGTCACTGTATTGCAGTATAACTAAGCCTTTTTTTTTCTTTCATTCTGTATAGCTAAAAAATATATATTCATAATCATGTATTTTTCTTACTAATGTTCAACAAGTTTCTGTTATAAGATATTTGTGGCTTTGGTGTGTCCGGTTTTCTTGCTTTTTTAGGAGATAACGTTTTTAGCATTTTATTTTGTTAAATCACAACTTCTTTATTTAATCTGTTGTATTTTTCTCTGTATTAACATCTACTGTTTTACCTGATTAATCTTTCACTTATTATTATTGCTTGTAGTTTTTCTGTATATTAACATCTCTTGTTGTACAAGTTTCTTCAGTTTTCTCTCAATGCTGCATTTGACATGATGACTAACTTCTTCCTTTGTTTTTTCTTTGTTTTTTTTTTTTAGTAAATAAGAAAAAGCACTAAATTAGAATGAAATGTGCCCAGCTGTCATAGGTAAATCTGCTTTTGCTAACATGCTGTTTAAAAACTTGTTAACCACATCCCTGTCAGGTATTTTTGCAGAAAAATGTCACATTAAAAGAAAATTATTTATTGTTTTTCTACTGTACATAATTTTTTTTATTTTTAAATACATACCTTGTATATTTATATACTTTTTATTACATACCACGTAATTGATATAAAAAGCGTTATTATACACTTTGCGCAAAATAAAATATATTAAACAACACTCATCTTCATTTAGGCCTGAACCAGAACTATCACTAGTTTCACTTTCTGGTTCACTAATATGTCCAATGTCATTTTTGTAATCACTGTCAGAATCCATTATGAATATACAAACTCCACTAAATTAATGTAAATCAGTAAAACTATAAATAACACACGTGCAGTTAACACTGGGAGAAAACATGGGCTTTTTACACCTCTGATCAAAAGATACTAAAGTCAAATTATGGCACAGTGAAGGTCTGTACTTGCTATGACAAATCATGCCACCTATCTGTCATATGTCGTCACATCGGAATAGACGAAAACAAATGAATTACTTTGGCAAATATTTTGAGCTGCGTCAAAATCATTGCCGCCCAAGTTAACTTGAGGCTTGTTCTTCTTCTATGATCCTTAGCTGCCGACTGTCAAATCAGTCAGTGGCCATCACGCCTGGTGGCGTCTTGTAGGGCAGCAACAAACTGCTTCCACTTTGCTTGGTTGCAACCATCCTTCATGCAGTGCCCCAGCTCTGGTTCATTCTTTGCATCTCTGCCTCTGCAGTTCATCTGCCAAGTTGTTTATTTTTCCTTCAGTGGTCCATAGCAAGGCTGTTCTTGTGATGGCATCGGGGTCTCTTCTGAGGATGTGGCCAACCCAATTCCAGTGTCTGCCAGCTATGATGGTGTACATGTCCAGGAGGTTGCTCCGAGTAATTCTTGGTTGGTGATGGTATTTGGCCAAAAGATTCGGAGAATTTTTCTTAGGCAGATTGTGTGGAAAAAGGACAGTTTTGACATTTCCTTCTCTGTTACTCTCCAGTATTCCGCATCCTAGAGAAGCACTGAAAGTACACAGCTCTTATATAACCTTAATTTGGTGTTTGAGCTGTACTGAGAGGACTTCCAGATGTTGTTTAGACTAGCAAAAAGGCTGTTCTTGTTTTATTCATTCTGTTGTTGATGCCTTTGTTTGTTCCGCCCTCTGGTGATATTATGCATCCTAGGTATGTAAATGTGTCTGTCTGTTCCAGCTTCAGGCAGTACATGTAGGTGTCTATCTCCCGCAGACACTACATTTAGATGCCTATCTTCTGTAGACAGTATATCAAGATATCTCTCATCTAGATAATACATCTAGGTGTCCCGCTTATCTAGAAAGCACATCTTTGATCTGGACCATACATTTAGGGTCCTGTCTTTTTTTTTTCTTCTCACAACTAAATGGTACATCTAGTTATCTCTCATATCGAGACAGTACATTTAGGTATCTCTATCTAACCAGTATATCTGGGTGTCTCTCCCTCATCTAGACAACATAAATCTAAGAGTTGATATCCTCTATGTAATTGCAACAAAATACATAATAATTAAGAAAGGATGAGGGATTGTATCTATTTTGGAACTCTTACAGAACAATTTTTGTACTATTGAAGGTCAACACAAACCACTATTTTTAAAAGGTTGAAGGTCAACAGAGTTTACATAAAAAAAATTTTCAAAAGAAAAAACACCCTTTTTGAAAGGTTTAAGGTCAACAGAGTTTACAAAACATTATTTTAAAAGATTGAAGGTCAACAGAGTTTACATTACATTCCTTTTAAAAGGTTGAAAGTCAACAGAGTTTACAAAACATTTCTTTTCAAAAGTTGAATATCAACAAAATTTTAAAACACCTTTTTTAAAAGGTTGGAGGTCAACAGAGTTTAAAAACATTCTTTCTGAAAGGTTGAAAATCAACAGAGTTTACAAAACATTCTATTTAAAAGGTTGGAGGTAAACTGAGATCACCAACTATTGTTTAAAAACACAGAAAATATCATGTCTGCAAAATCCAGGCAGTTCTGACTTAGCGGGATTAAGATTTGACAACAGAAATACACGATAAGACTGCATTGGTGAGTACTAGACAAGTTGTCTTTGACAAATATTTCCACTGTTATCCTTATTTCATTTCTTGGTTTTTGTTTTTATTTTTCTTGTTAGTTTTCATGTTTTTCCTCCAAGCTGATACAACATAATTCAAACTGAAATGAAGAATGGTGGGATGAGTGTCCGATTTCACTAAAATGTCTGTAGATCCAGTGGCCAATTAAGTCAGCCACCCGTTAAGGTTAGGTTAAGATTAGGCTTAGATTTAGGCTTCTTACCTTAACCTTTACTCCTTGCTGCGTCTCTTTCTTTTCTTAGGACTTATCAATCTGAGTGACTTCATCGACCGCCAGATCAGTAGGCATTTGGACAAAATCAGACATGCATCTTACTGTACTCCCATTTTTTTTTAAACCCATAATTCAAAATAGTCATTGTTAGTTGTACACTATTACAGGTTGAGAAGTGTCATTTACGGCTGTACTTTTTTTTAAAGTCATATATGCCATATGTATTTTTATGCTCTGTATAAAACACAGGGACATGGTGGTATGTCAGCCAGTATGGTGATGGTTGACTAGCACAAACATTCATCACCCTTCTATGTCTGTTGTATTATGATGGCAAATATCACTGGAGAGTGGAACCTGAGAATATCATAGATATTCATAGAATATCATAGTATAGGTGCATATCATAAATGGTAAATGATGTTGACTGGACGTAAGGTGACAACGTAACCCTTTTTTTAAAAAATTTACATGCTGTGGAAATTAAAATAGAAATTAGCTTAACCATGAAGATATGGGAGCATAGAGAAAAATGTAGATGAACGTAATAATGAAGGTAAAGGTGCATAGTGAGAACGATAGACTAACCATGAATATAAGGAACATAGAGAGAAAGGTAGGTAGGTACACTTAACAATAAATATAAAGGGACATAGTGAGAACGATAGACTAACCATGAATATAAGGAACATAGAGAGAAAGGTAGGTAGGTACACTTAACAATAAATATAAAGGGACATAGTGAGAAAGGTAGATAGACTTAACCATGACAGTGAAGGGCGTAGAGAGAAAGGTTGACAGGTTTTTATTTTTACCCCAGTAGAAAAAAACCTAGACCTTACTGGGGTTCAAACCCATGTCTCCAGACTTCAGAGACTGGTATCCTAACTGCTCCCCACAAGACTTATATTCTTCTGCCAGTTTAGAAAGATGGTATGAGAGATTAAAGGGTGTCCTATAAGTCATAGCACATTATTGCCACATGTAACACCATTACTCCTGACATCATTCAGTGTGTGCTTGCTGACTGGGTACCACATCTAGATTTGTGCATTAGGAAAAATGGTAGACACCTTGAGCAAGTTCAGTGAATAAATGCTTTTGTGTTGCCTATTATTTTCAATGCTTTTCCTATCAAGCTAGACTTATGAGGCACGATGTATATTGTGAGATATGTTCTCATAGAGCTGTACATGTAGCATGTAGTGGTTGTTTTAAACACACTTGCATGAAAAACATTTGGTAGTTAAACATTTTGGTGTCTGGGTAAAACTGAACAGTGTCATGGGACAGAAAGAGTTAACCTATTGGGCAACAACTAAACCACAAACTTCAGCCCTCTGAAAAACAGCATGTGAGCTTAAATCTAGCTTCTGACAACATAAAATGATATATGCACATTTATATGCACGCACAAAGTTAAATTTGCCTTAAGCTCCGTTAAGTTTGTTATATTTATTTTCTGCAGTGTTAGAGTTACTGTTCTTGTGTGCAGTTTAAATTTATTGTTCTTGCATGCAGTTTACTTATGTGCATATGAGTATGTGTTACACATACATCACACACCTCAGAGATGAAAAACCTGTACAAAAAATCCCAAAACCCTGTACAAAGACCTGCAAAACCTGTACAAAGACTGAAAAAACGTATCAAAAGAGTTAATCTGTGTAAAAATATTTTCAATTGCAGTTTGATGCATTATAATCAGGCATGGGGACTTTGCCTTTTAAAGCAGGTCTTCACTTATTCTAAAACCCAAACAATAAATGTTTTACACTGTGCTCGAGTCATCATTTAGTCTATTTCTGCACTTAATTATCACTAACAGACTGGGAAATCCTGTGTTTGATAGGACCTTATAAAAGAATTCTGAGACACAGTAACAAGAGGTATGGGTTTGAAAACCTAAACCTAACCCTGAACCCAAACCTTAATCTTAACCCTAATGACGTTCGCCACAGCAGCTGTTAATAATAAATAATCCTCAATGCGATGTAATCATTAAAATAATTTGTAACGTGCTGGCTGCCATCAGTATTAGCGAAAAATGATGAATGAACGACACACCAAGCGGACTCCCGCAAATTCTGCATCAATCGAAAAATAGGCAGCTTGATTTCATCGGTTGATTTTTTTCTTCACATGGCCTAACATCTCGCCGAATCTCACGACGCAAATATTGTCTAAGGTGTGTCGCAAGACGATCGATTTATATATATATATATATATATTTAATAATTATGCAAAAAACCCTGTACAGAAATTATGTACAGGGGAAAACACATCTGAAAATGCAAACACCTTGTACAGTTTATGGGTAAACCGTAGTGTGTGGCATGTTTGAAGTTACACATCACAAAGTCTTAACTCCAGACCAAAAAATTATATTTGGACATGTGCCATAAAATAACTGATTAATTAGTTTTTAGCAGTATCTGGCAAGTCTGACTGATTCAGCACTTAAAGGAAGGTCAGTCTAAATACTGCAGTTTTGTGTAGTTTAGTGTGAAGTGTTAATTACATGTTGTAACATGCTAAATTGTCAGTAATAAACTTTTATTTTGTGAACTTAATTTATTAAACTTCGAGATATGTATGCATTTCTGTTATGTCCTTAGACTACTTTTGCCTTGTAATATACCTAACTGTTTGAAGTATATTTTTAATTCAGTAATTTAATCATAGCTGTAGGAATAGCATATTTCAGTAGGTTACATAGGCCTTGCCATATACCAGTTGTTAATGTTGAATTCTTAATCAATCATTCAATCAAACAAATATGCAGTCTCTGATATATTTAAATTCCATATAATTTATAACATAATTAATTGCTTATATCAACTTTTTTAACTCACTAAGTTAATAAAAGCTGCAAGAATAGCATATTTCCTTAGTTTACATATGCCTTGCCATTTACGTGTTGTTAATGTTTAATTCATAATTGAATCACTCAATCAAACATGATAGAATTATCTGCATTCTGGGTTTTATTTAAATTCTAAATAATTTTTAAACATAATTAATTGCTATGTCAGCTTTTTTAATTCACTAAGTTAATCAAAGCTGCAAGAACTAAATGCATTCTATAATTTCCATCACTTGCATATTCCTTATACTTACTTACTTACTTAGTCGTTCCCCTTCTACCGTGAGGTGTAGAGGTTTGGAAGAGAGAGCACCAGACCATTCTATCAGCTGTCTTCTTCCTGGCCTGGTTCCATTCTAGTCCTCGGTCCTTCAAAGATTGTCTAATGTTGTCCTCCCAGCGGACTCTGGGTCGTCCTGGAGGTCTGGATCCCTGGCTCTTTGTTTCCCATGCTTGTCGTGGTAGCCGATCTTCTCCCATTCTGCAGACATGGCCAAACCATCTTAGTTGGGACTGTTCTATTTGGGTCTGCAGCGGATGGGGATTTTAGGCCTTGACGGATCGTCTGGTTGCGGACCATGTCTCTTCTTGTTACTTCAACCACTTTCCTCAGATACCTCATTTCTGAGGTTTGGATCTGGCTTTTGTGGGTTGTAGTCATTGCCCACGACTCGCATCCATATGTCAAGACTGGGACATAGGTGGAGCAGTATACAGCCATCTTCGTTTTCTTACCAACCTCTTTCTTGCTGAGGAATCCACGATTTATGGCCTGAAAAAGTCTCCCAGCCGCTGCTTTTCGAGTGGCCAACTCTTCTTTGATGCCTCCCTTTCGGTCTATAATAGCTCCGAGATATTTAAAGTGGTCGACCTGCTCCAGGACCCGTTCTCCCAACTTAATCTGATGTTTTCTTTCTTCTCGTGATATCACCATGGATTTTGTTTTAGAGCTGCTTATGACCATCCCTCTCTTCTCCAGCTCTTCCTTCCAGACTTGCAGGGTGGATTGGAGATGTGCCTCTGATTTAGCAATCAGGGCAACATCATCAGCAAATGCCAGCTCCGAAATATAGACCTGTCTCATCTTCCAGTACCCCACTGAATACTTTCTTGTTCTCTCCTTACATGCCTTGATGACATCGTCCATAAGGAGTATGAAGAGGTAAGGTGATAGGATATCCCCTTGTCTTACACCAGTGGTGGTCCTGAACTCTTCTGACTTATGGTTTGCTGTCCTCACATAATTTCTGCAAGACTTGTAGAAGCTCTGTATAGCATGAATCAGAGATATTCCTTATAACGTTTCTAATTGTCTGTACTTAACTTTTAGTATACTAAGTTAATCAAAGCAGCTGAAATCATATTCAGAGAGTAATAAATGTAATACATTATTATTTATTATGAGTAAGGTTATAATTTGTTACTGCTATTTTTAAGGATTTATTTGTAAAAGCTTTAAAGACACCTGTTTCTTATATTACAGTTTGTTACTGTTGTTTTTAAAGATTATGTTACTGAAGCATTTAGTCAAGGCTTCTATATATTGGACTTCTTCTTTAAGTACCATGCTGGGTAGTGTAAGCGATCATGTCTCTCCACGGCTGCCTGTCTCCAGTACTATTTATCAATTGTAATGTTGATTTCATGCCAAGATGTCAAACATTCATGTATCTGCTCTCTTTGTCTTCTTCTGTGTCTTTTTTTTCTTCAAACTTTCCTGTTGTTACGATGTATTTCAGCTTTTTTTTTTATTCAAACTTTCCTGTTGTTATGATGTATTCCTGCTTTTTTATTCAAACTTTCCTGTTGTTGTTCATTTTGACATTATATTCTCATCTTTTTATATCTTTGATTTCTGTGTTAACTATTCTTCTATTATTTTAAATTCGGTTTGTATCAAACTTCTTTGTAGCTATGCAGAGGTTATGATGCTTCCGATCTCTGCACCTCTGTATGCAGCTTTTTTTGAACTTCAAAATTTAGCGCTTATGCAGAAGTGATCTATCTGTTACTGCCATGTAATTCCATGTTATCTTGTGAGTTATTTTGCCACAACGAGGTTTGAGTTATTTCACAAAGTTCTAGAAGTCTTTCGCCATTTTGATTCATGCCTATATGATACCGAGTATCTTTGTACTCCATCGTTGTTGTCACTTTTTTAAATTAAAAGATCAAACTATTTTCATGCTTGGGTTATGATGTTATGGTTCCAGCTTCATTTTTTTTGGTTCAAGACTTTCCTGTTGTTATATGTACATTGAGAGCTTGAAAAATCGTGTCTGAAATCAGCTAATATTTCAAACAAGCCGTTAAAAGATAAAAAATTTTAAAGCTGCTGGAGTTGACGAAATTTCAGGGGAAATGATTAAAGCAGTTAATGACAACAACCTCTTGAGAATTTTAGATATTATAAATGAAGTATGGAGAGAAGAACAACCACCACAACAATGGAAAGACAGTATTATTGTAAAGTTACCGAGAAAGGTGATCTATCAGACTGTAATAACTGGCGTGGTATATCTCTATTATCAGTACCTGGAAAATTATTATGTTGCATGATGTTAGAAAGACTTAAATTGCATGCTGACGAAAAGATCAGAGAAGAACAAGCGGGTTTCAGGCCGAAACGATCATGTATTGATCAAATATTCACACTAAGAACAATTATAGAAGAATCAGTGGAAAGGCAATCGCCACTTATTATCACCTTCGTCGATTTTCAAAAAAAGCCTTTGATAGTCTACACCGCCCATCATTGTGGAAGATACTTACAATCTATGGTTTTCCAACAAAATATGTGAATATAATCAAAGCGCTATATGACAATGCAAGATGTTTAGAACAAATAAAGGGAATACAGAATGGTTTACAGTAGAAACAGGGGTGAAACAAGGCTGTATTATGTCACCACTACTTTTTGGAATAGCTATTGATTGGGTTATGAGAAACTATACCCCACAATGAACAATTGGGTATAAAATGGACAAATGGAAAATTCCTGGGGGACCTGGATTTCGCAGATGATGTAGCATTCTTAAGTTCAACACCAAGACAATCCCAAGAAGCAATAAATAATTTGTGTCATCTCTCGGTTAAAATTGGTCTCCAAATAAATGCCTCTAAAAACTAAAGCTATGAACTTTTCTAACGAGACCTTTGATATCATCTTGAACGGGGAAAAACTACAGAAAGTTGAAAGTTTCAATTATTTAGGCAGTAAAATGACTCAGGATGGTGACACAACAAGAGAAATCCATACTAGAATTGCTTTGGCAGCTAGCGCCTTCAATAGATTATCTAACATTTGGAAATTACGATCATTGAATATACATACCAAGCTTCGTCTGTTTAATTCAAATGTTATCTCAGTGTTAACATACGGCTGTGAGAGTTTAACAAAATCATTGGAGAACAAGCTGAATACATTCGAGAACAAATGTCTTAGAAAACTCATGAAACATCAGTTGGAAAGAATTCAAGACTAATCGACAAATAAGAGAAGACTCTAGGCAGAAATATGTCTCCGACTATATAAGGAAAAGACGATGGTCATATATCGGTCATGTCCTACGAATGCAAAACAACAGAATACCACTACAGGCGCTCACTTGGGTTCCTGAGGGTAAGCGGAAAAAAAAAGGAAGACCAAAAGAAACACTCAGAAGAACAATAATAAGAGAAGGAAGAACGTTGGGCCTAAATAATGTGCAAGAGCTAAGAGGAGTGGCGTCACAACGAACAACCTGGAGAGCACTGGTTTCTGCCTTATGCGCCGTGTTTGGCGCTTAAAGAATTTATTATTATTATTATTATTTCCTGTTGTTATGATGTATTCCAGCTTTTTTTCTTCAAACTT
Source organism: Oreohelix idahoensis (assembly GCA_024509875.1). Classification (NCBI taxonomy): domain Eukaryota; kingdom Metazoa; phylum Mollusca; class Gastropoda; order Stylommatophora; family Oreohelicidae; genus Oreohelix; species Oreohelix idahoensis. The sequence continues at coordinate 244,114 of JAMPIV010005522.1, forward strand.
TCCTGTTGTTATGATGTATTCCAGCTTTTTTTTCTTCAAACTTTCCTGTTGTTACGATGTATTCCAGCTTTTTTCTTCAAACTTTCCTGTTGTTATGATGTATTCCAGCTTTTTTCTTCAAACTTTCCTGTTGTTACGATGTATTCCAGCTTTTTTTCTTCAAACTTTCCTGTTGTTACAATGTATTCCAGCTTTTTTTCTTCAAACTTTCCTGTTGTTACGATGTATTCCAGATTTTTTTTCTTCAAACTTTCCTGTTGTTATGATGTATTCCAGCTTTTTTCTTCAAACTTTCCTGTTGTTACGATGTATTCCAGCTTTTTTTCTTCAAACTTTCCTATTGTTATGATGCATTCCAGCGTTTTCGTCTTTCCTGTTCATAAGGTGCCATCTTCACATCAAAGGTCGGCTGCAATGAATCTCCAATGTCTTCTGTCTCATGTCTTGATGGTACACTCTGATACTCTTTCCTGTCAATATCTTCCCACTTATAGCAGTCTTCCTCTTGCATGTTTGGCTTCAACTCTGCTTTCTATTATGGTTCCCAGCAAGGTGTTATGTCTTTTTACATGGCCAAAATATCTTAGCTATCTAATTTTGATCTCTTCATTAATTCTGTTTTAATTCCTAGGTTTTCTAAGACCACTTTATTTGTGATCTTCTCTTTCCATGAGCCGCGCCCCATTCTTCTATATAATTTATTAAAGTACAGTTTGTTAAAACATTGTTCTTAAAGGTTATGTTCCTGAAACTGTCAGCAAGGGCATTTAATCGTTAGTTTAATTACCATTGTTTTGTAATTACCATTTTACTGAAGGGTTTAGTCGCAAAACATTTGTTAGTTGATTAGACTTCATTACTATTGTTTTCAGAGATTGTGTTTCCAAAACATTAATTCAAGGCATTTGATAGTTAGACTGCAGTTTGTTACTTTTGTTTATAAGGATTATGTTGCAGATATCGTCAGTCGTAAACTTTTGTTCTAATTATTTTCCTTTAATCTTCCATCCAGTTACGGCACAGCACAAGTCGGTCATCTCGTAGTACAATTTTAACAGGATATGACAATCCTATCATGTCCCTATCAGATGAGAATCTTCCTGGTACCCAAGCATCTGATGAGTTTTCTGGACAGAAAGTCTCAGGAAAGCTTACCTGTGGGGATTCTTCAGTAAAATCAGAATTGATCATAGAGCATCCAAATGGTAACTCAATTAGCTCTGCAGCGGCTTTCAGTTCCTCAGCCATCAGGCATGTCAAGGAGGATGGTTCTGAGAAGGATACTGCTGCTGAACATAAGCCAACGAGCAGCACATCACATTATGAAGACAGCCCAATGCCTTTGGACCATGTACCTCCATCTGACGTTGAACTGCTACTTCCCATCAGTTCTAATGGAATGTCAAGTTTCTACTCTGCAACACCCCTAACCAGTCATGCAACTTTGGAAAACATTCAACATATTTACGAGAGTGGCGGCATCCGTTCACCATCGCATAGTGAGGATTTCAGTGACTACAAGATCAGTACCCTTCCACCAACTGTTTATGATGAGAAGGCTGTGTCTTGTACAAACACACCCACACAACCAGTTGACTTTGTTAAACACACCATCAGTGACCAAACACATACAAGCATTGTAACATTTTCACCATCACCATCTCATGCATTACCTGCCTATCAAAGTGCAGCAACTCCATTTGGTTCTGTCAGTGAAAATGACAATACTCTTTCCTTTGCCATTGAGTCATCTCCCTTATGATAAATATTTTGGAATTTCACATGAAGAGAAAAACGTGTCATTTTTTTTTAACCTTGTGCTTGAATTTTTACAATCTTACATGATGCAATGCCCTGTAATTTATTGATGTCTGACATACTGGTACAGTATCTTGAACTTAACAAAAACAAGAAACCCCCAAGTGTAACATTTGAAATGTGCGCCAAGTAATTCCTCTGACTTTCACCACTGAAGGTCGACTGTTTTCAAACTAGTCGATGCTGAGGACTTGTGTTCTCATGATTTTTCACTCACATTTTTAGTGATTTTTACTGCACAGTTCACATATACTTATAGTCATTATGCCAGAAAGGCCTCAAGGGTTTTTTCTGGGTGGCAAGACGACCAGATGGAAGTGTTTATCTTTAAATATTAAGGATAAAGTGGAGTTAATAAAATGTCTAGACAAAGGGGCATCAGTGAAAATAGACAATGTGTTAATGGAATGGATCCAATGGCACTGAAGTAAAATGTACCCTCTCACTTTCTTGTATTTCTTCTTGTGTGTGTTTTTTCTTTTTTTTAAATGTTTTAGGCCTGGCTACCCGAATTCTGTTTAAAAAAAAAAAAAAGCCCCATGTCCGGCAGCCCATAAGTCCCAAGCATGCCAGATAAATGGTCCCATGCTGTAGTTTATTTTGCGTTGTGTCTGGTGCAATATTTCTTTTTGTCTTAATAATTAATAACAGTTTTACAGGTGTTTACAAATTACCAGTGAGGCTAATGCAGGTTCATTTATGACAAATGTAACTTATAAGCAGAAGTAATACCTGGCAATCTGTCCTGAATATTTGTGACTGATTTGTTTCATTGATGCTGCCAGACAACAGTTCAAAAATATTTTTTTTAATCTTGTCATAATATAGCAGCTTGATCTTATGTTTAGGATGAATGAAGAATGCCTCAGTAAAACAGGATGATATTCTAACACCATTGAAAGGCAGTTTGTATCACGTGTTTTTATTGCTAGTTTAGAGTTCAGACTGAAAGGCTGATTTAATTTTGGAATATTCCTTTATAAGTGATGGGTGTGCATCTGGGTTGAATGTAGTGTGCCTAAGGCAAGCTTACCGACATAGATCATAAAGAGAACTGTAAAGCAAGGCTTTGTAATCATCATGAACTGCTATGTAGTTGTAAAGTTACACATGGATCAACTGCTAGGTAGTCATAAACTTAAAAGGAGGGGGAATCCCGTTACACGCCCATTGAGGCATGTTGGGAATATGGCGTTAGGCTTATATTTTCTTGACCATCGGCACTCTAGGGGTGATGTGGTCAGCATCGCGCCGGCCGCCTTAACCTTTCCAGAGTCTGGTACCCATTTCATGAGGCTGGGTCGACCCCGGAGCCGTTTGCGGTCTAAAAATCCCACCTCACCTGGGAGCATGGGCCACTGAGCTAGGATGCCAGTGCACTAACCACTTAGTCATAAACTTAAGCACGGGTTTACTGCTAGGTAGTCAAAGTTTCTCAGAAGTAAAGAGCAGAATAGCTCAGGCAAAAACAGCATTCTATAAAATAAAGAGTATTTTATACAATAATTCTTTGTCAATAGAAGCAAGAGAATTCTTCAGTATTATATAGAACCAATCCTGACATATGGAAGTGAGTCATGGACAATTAGTAAACAAGTAGGGAAAGCACTAGAGGCCATAGAGATGTGGTTTTACAAAAGAATGTTAAAAATACCATGGACAGCTAAAATGAGCAATGAGGATGTTCTGAAAGAGGCCAATGTGCAGAGGAAACTTATTTCACAAGTTAGAAAGAAGCAGTCCACATTTTTTCTGCATGTTAAGAGGAAAGCTGGAATATATCGTAACAACAGGTAAGGTTGAAGGAAAAAAGAGATAAGGGAAGACAAAGAGAACAACTACTAGACAGTTTGACATCGTGGCATGGAAAGAAGTCAACAAAAGAAATGATAAATTGTACTGGAGAGTTGTGGAGAGCCATGGTCTTCTATGCCACTAGGCATAGTACTTGAAGAAGAAGTCATAAAGTTGTGCACGGATTTACTGCTAGTAGTCATAAAGTTACATTTGGATTGACTGCTAGATAGTCGTAAACTTATGCATGGGTTTACTGCTATTGTTATTGCATAATGTAGACTCTTGACTACAAAACACAAATAACTATCTGAGTATATGGCTAAACTCTTAGCTTTATAATTTCACATGTTAATTAGTTATAATCAATAACCCATGTTGGAAGATTATGTTGTACTTCACAGAACATTCCTTTTTCGTTCAGAAGCAGCCATCAATTTAAAGTTAGCATACTGAATATGTGCATTTGTTAAAAAAAAACAATGCTGGGAAAAACTGGTGTTATATTTCTTAGTGACAGAATTTTGTTTCCCCTCATGCAGTCATCAGTATAGGTGAATAGATTAATGCAGGGGTTCTCAAATTTTTGTTTTGCTCATGGCCCCCTTCTGAGCTTCAATTACTTCTGTGACTCCCCTCGTAGTTGCTGTTAGCTGGAAAAAAGATACTTTACCATCTTACTGTAAAAAAAAAAAAAAAAGTAAAGGAACCCGTTACACGCCCATTGAGGCATATTGGGAATATGGTGTTAGGCCCATATTATCTTGACCGTCGGCACACGAGGGGTGATGTGGTCGGCATCACGCCGGCCGCCCTAACCTTCCCAGAGTTATCTTACTGTGGCCCCCAAGAAATGTGGCAAGGTCCACGTTGAGAACCCCTGGATTAATGTATGCATTTTTAATAACAAATATGTAATTTAAAATTATATTAAATGCAAATTTGTAACAAAATACTTCAGTGTTGTGTATACTAATCAAACAGACAAATAAAAATGCAGTGACATGTGAAACAATATGTGGCAAAACAACATTAACCAGTCTCTAACTCCGAAGACATTGAGTGTGTACAAAATGTATTCTAGAATGTGTGATTTGCATTTTGAGTCTTGAGTTTCTTTAACAATATAAAGAAGCCAAAAGTTATACTTTTTTCACATAGGCAGATGCTTTCTGTAATCTTAGCAAACTGTAGTGATAGTATTTCTGAAACTGTTTTGAATATTTCTGTATTTGACCTCAGCTGCTTGGGTTGTTCTCCTGTCTTGAAAGAAAATCACTCTGTCTGTAGATCTCTAAATGTGGAATGTTATAATATTTATTATTTTTAATTAAATATAAGACTTAACCCGAAGAAAAGCTATAAGAAAACTTTTGCAGGAATACATTTTTAAGACATTTAGAAACTCCCCCGGAAAATTGGCTCCTAAATACCATCACAATAAGGAAGCTGAAATTTTTTGGTCATATAAAAAGACATTGTCTGAAAAAATTAGTGATGGAAGGCATGGTCCCTGGAAAAAGGGGAAGGGGTCGACCTAGACGACGGTGGATCCAGGACATCACAGAGAGTCTGAACTTGTCTTTGGTTGATGCAGGTCGACTTGCCCAGAATCGTGATGCGTTCTTCTTCTTCTTCGTTCACCCTCAGATGTCAACTTGAATAAGTTCAAAGAAAGCAGTGGTCAGCCTGAGGCTGTTGATATCTCCGTAGATTTTCTCCAGGAATGGTACTGGTGATGGCCATTTGTGTTTTTACTGTTCCTCATGTGTTGGGCACCTTTGAAGCAGATGTTCGGCAGTCATTTTATCAGTGCCAGTCACACTCATCAGTAGTTCCTATTTTTAATTTGTTGAATAGATGGTATCTCAATCTGTTATGACCTGTGCGAAGTCTGAAGATTACCACTTGTTCACCTCTGCTGAGCTGGTAATATGAGTCATTTTTTTAATGGCCTGGATGCTTTGCTTCTCACTTGTGCCTGTATCTGCGCTTGATAAAAACTCTTGGCCTCCTCATAAGTTATATTTGTGTCAAGTTGAGGAAGCTTTCCCCCCTTCCTTTGCCAATCTGTCAGCCTCTTCATTTCCATGGATCCGCTGTATTACAACTCTTTTGTGTTGCTGACATAGTGATGTGTTCAGAGCAGCTGTAATGGAGACAACGTTCTGGAGAGAATACGTCACATGATGATGATTAGAATCTCCCAGCAGCACACTTGGAATTATGCTCTAATTTTTTCCTTTAATCTTCCATCCAGTTACAGCACAGCACAAGTCAGTCATCTCGTAGTACAATTTTAACAGGATATGACAATCCTGTCATGTCCTTGGCTTTTACTTGAGCAAATATTATTCTTTGATCCTCCTTATCTGCCACTAATGTAGCTGGACAAGGTTTGATACTTATGCTTGCAAGATATTGCCTTCAGATGTCATCACATTGCAAGTTTGGTCACAAAACGGCATGATCGGATGAAGACATTGTGTTTCTTCTAAGCTCACAGGTTATAATGTCTGAGTAACTTAGATCACAGTCTGGTACAATTTCAGGAAGAGAAATTATATCTTTAGACAGCATCACAGTTCTCTTAATTAGGTCAAAAGGGTATGGAGTTTCATGAAATGGGATGGCAGGTTGTTTTGTTAATCTTGTAAGCATGTTTTTAAAATAAAGTTTACATTTCTTTGAACTGTATAGAAGATTCCTTATGTACACTTGTTTTGGGGACTTGAATCCATTATTTAAATACAACTTATCCCAGAGCCTAATACTCTTTCATGGGAAAGATTTTTACATTATATTGAGCTCAGCTTGTCCGATCCATGTACTATTTAAATAGTGTCATATTTTCTTTAAACAATCCACTAGATGCAGTTTTATTTCTGTACACATAACTTGAATACATTTGTTTTAACTTTATTATTCTACAAAATTGTATTGTGTATTTTAAAGAGAGAACTGCCAATTTTTTATTAAAATTTGCTGTAAGGAAAACAGCAGTAAAGTGTACATTTCTACTGTATGTTTCTACTACCATGCTTATGTTTGGTAATGGACACACTGAAGCAGAACAGGTTGATTATGGTCCATTAGTAGACGACCTTAAGATACTGGCTTGCATAAAAATAAAGTTTATGATAATTTTCATGTTTGCTCCCTTTGGAGCATAAAGCCACCACTGCACCTGGCCCTTACAGGAAGCCAGCACAAAACATTCACATGCTCTTGCAGCAGTGTGTTTTACATCATGACGTTGCCAGTGTCATGTACAACCTCATATTAGTTGCTTTGTATGACATGCCTGAGGCAGCATTAAGAACTAGATGGCAAATTGCTGTAGAATTATTGCCAGAATTACTGGTGAATCTTATGGTGGTGGTGGTGGTACCAGATGTTTGATTTTGGCACTGTCATGTTAACTCTTAAAGGATGAAAGGCCAGTATCTAGGGGCTGATTTTCCCAGGTATTCATGACACGAGGCCAGTTTTCTGTGCCTGCATAATTGGACTAAGTTTTTTGCTTCATTCTGTTCCAGTTTTGTTTTAACAATCCTCATTCAGTTTCCTTTACAATTACCGGTACATATAGCACTGCCAAACCTTTAAAAAATGTGTAAAGATCCAACCATTAATACTATATGAAAACTCAAGCACTAGACGTTTCCTTGCATCAAACATGGGAAAGTCATTACAACCTGTAAGACTTAAATGTCACCTGGGCTTGTTCTAATATCCCAGTGTGGATCAGAAATGCAAAATTAGTATTTATTTTAAGACCCTGACTTCTCAACACTTCAAGTCTTTCAAGCTTCATTTTTTTTAAATGATGGAGAAATCCAATTTCAATTATATTCTTCATTCATTGTTTCATCACCAAATTGTTTTTCAGTTGTCATATTTATTTTTTTTAAAAATTTCACTGCATCTTTTTTTTTCTTTCGGCTTTTTAGTAAACTTACCATTTATCTCCATTCCCCCCCCCCCCCCCCCCCCCCCCCCCCCACCTCAACAAAATATTTCTTTAAATATTCAGTTTCTGAGATTCACCCCTAGCATGACAACCAAATACTCTATAGCCTGTTTCCTGTTAACAAGAAATGATGTATTTACCTGCCTACTAAACATATCATTTTCCTTTTGGCTCCTAATGGAGCTACCACTGTGGCTGGTGGTTCCCCCCTTGCCAGGAAGCCTGCACCCAACATTCACATGTCCTTACAGTGGTTGGTGTCTGTAATAATGTGTTGTACATATTAAGGTTGCCAGCTTCACCTTGTACGACACGCCTGAGGGGGGCAGTAGTCATATTCTTTCCTTGCCTCATCAGAGCCCCCCCTTCCCCAGGAACTATTTGGGGGCCACCAAACATATACTACATACACTTCGCCATTTCTCAACCATTTTCACTAACGGAATATTTCAAAGACAAAATAGTATAGTTATTTACCAATTATTCCCTGTGGGCCCTTGACAAGTTTCTTGTTACCCCCCCCCCCCCCCCCCCCCCCCCAGTGTACCCCAAGTTGGGATCCCCTGCTGTAAATGGAGAAATCTAATCATTATTTATGTATTCTAAATTAAGAAGTGTGATATGATAGTAAACTCTATAACAGCTTTACAACAGGATGCAATCTGATCATCGGAAATTATACCCCCATTGGACAACAGTTTCGATTAGAGCGTGCAGCTAAGGTGTGGGGTTCAGTTCACTGTTTCGATATGCTCCACTTTATCCAGCTGTAAATAGGTACCTGACTTTGCTCTTGAGTTAGGGAAGGAAAAGGCAGCAAGGAAGGTAACTGGTCACCCCACTTCTTGATGCTGGACCTAGTAAAGGGAAGTCTCTAACACTTCACTCCCCTACAGCAGTTTCTGCTATGGGACTACCTTTCATGCATATTTAGAAAACACGTCGTATTTTCATTCTACTACTTAAAAAAAAACAGAGCAAATCTGTTATGTTGGTGCCTCTTTCCTTCCACACAAAAATTGGGGGAGCACCTAACCCATTATGTAATTATTTTTTTCAACTTAGCAAATCCATGATTCTGTTTTTTATATTTCATTGTTTATCAAGCCTGGTTATGCCTGAGTACATTCAGATTGTTGATAACTTTTGTGAAAACTCATCTAAAGTACAAATACAGGGTTTGTCAGTGTCAATTTGTTTTATAGACTGTTACCCTTTTTTAAGAATCTTCAACTCAGATGTACTCAATCCAACTGTATGACCCCTAAACATGGAGAGCAACTAAAACAACAATCAAGAAACTCAATTTTCATAAATGGGTGTTTGCTTAGAATAGAAGGCTTGATGTGGTACGACAAGTTCACTACTGTGGAACTGATGATAGGAACCAAAAAAGTGCCATTGGTACAAGAGATGAGAATGCAGTAGCAGCACATGTAGTAGGTAACTTCTTTCATGTTTGAGGTCTAGTAGTTAAAGTGACTTTTCTTTCACAAATAGCCACAGTGCTCAGCAGTACTTTGTTAGTTTTTCATCTATATGCAAGGTCTGCTTTAGTGTGAGACGTCTGAAAGTTTATAAGCTTTCATTTCTTCCTTAAGATACTTTACAATGTAAATTACATGCAACCGCATATTTGATGAGACTTTTCTTCACAGGCAAAATATGAGTCCTTTTTTCACAGGCATAATCTTTCTTTCCGATTCTCCTAATAATTCATTTTTCTTTCTTTATAAGTTTATTCTCACTGTCAAAATTAGTGTATATTTTTTATTTTAATATATCATTGACAAACTTTGTTTGTTAAACCCTCTAACTTTCATGCTGTGATATATTTCTTGTACAAACGCAGCAGTGACTTGTAGGCTGATTTTATACCAGTCCCAACATTCCAGTTTGCCAGTGCGCTTCTTATGAGTAATCATATTTGAAACACTCTGGTGATGAGTTACCATATTTGAAACACTCTGGTGTCTGATTTGTCAAGAAATTATATTTAGTCATAAGTTGATTAGCATCAGATATAAATGTTGTTTTATGCTGCCCTTAAACATCATAATGAGTAGTTGCAGAATTGTTACATCCATCATTCTTTCAAATGTTTAAATAACATGACATTTGCCTTGTATTTTTCAAACATGTTGTATATCTTAGTTGTACTGTTAATAATTTCAAGATGCAGACAAATGAAATTTGTCTTCCTCATCAGTAAGAATAGTGTTTGCTGATTTTATACATCCATGATTACTGTTAATTGTCGATGACCCAGTGACATACCTGACCATTTCATGCAGCCTGTTTGTTGGTATATCCCGCTGCTTTGGCCACCCCTGCTATCCATTTTCATCCTGGTCTTCCATTGCCCTATTTTCTGATGATCTAGCATGTCTGGCAATGATGGTGTCCGATTTTTTTTTTTTTTAATCAGATATCCAGCTAACTTCATTTGTTGTTGCTTTAACATTTCAAAGTGTTCCAAAAACATGCACGTTTAATGCTTAAGCCATTCATAAAATAATTTTTTTTTTATGTTTGAAGTCAGAATCTTTCAGCATGTTAGACATCAGCAGCAATGCACCATTCACAAGTGAGAACAATGGGATGGCATTCTGTATTGTTACAATGCAGGAGCAGCACATGTAGTAGGTAACTTCTTTCATGCCTGAGGTCTAGTAGTTAGTGACTTTTCTTTCACAAATAGCCACAGTGCTCAGCAGTACTTTGTTAGTTTTTCATCTATATGCAAGGTCTGCTTTAGTGTGAGACGTCTGAAAGTTTATAAGCTTTCATTTCTTCCTTAAGATACTTTACAATGTAAATTACATGCAACCACATATTTGATGAGAGTCCTTTTTTCACAGGCAAAATATGAGTCCTTTTTTCGCAGGCATAATCTTTCTTTCCGATTTTCCTAATAATTCATTTTTCTTTCTTTATAAGTTTATTCTCACTGTCAAAACTAGTGTATATTTATTTTAATATATCATTGACTAACTTTTATGCTGTGATATATGTCTTGTACAAACGCAGCAGTGACTTGTAGGCTGATTTTATACCAGTCCCAACATTCCAGTTTGCCAGTGCGCTTCTTACAATTTTTTTGATGAAACGTGCTCTATAAGCAGCAGCAGCCCCCCCCTCCCCCCCCCCCAGGTTTCTTTATACAGAAATTCTGCATAATCAGATTTTTAATAACTTATATAGATCTTTCAGGGCAAGATCAGGTAAATCTTTCTACTGTTCTATAACCTTTTATCTGAAGTCTTCTGAAAATCAACTTTCTTTGGGCTACTTTTTTAATATGACAATTTGGCCGATTTTTGACTATTTTTGGGTGACTTTGGGTATTTTTGAACACAGTTTGGGTGACATCTGAAAACCCCCAAAAATCTGGTCTTCAAAACAAAGCTGTCCTGTCCCCGAGGATTTTGGATAATATGTTTTGCAGACTTGTTGTTTATATAAAGCAGTTTTCATGTCAATATCTCATACAGATACTTGTTAACCATAATCATGTTTTGTAAATACCTGTTGCAGGACACTTTCAAAGTTATGCATAATTGTTATTGTCTTCCCATATAATGCCAATAGTTTTATTTTTTCACAGTGTACTTCCTGAGATGATGAAAGAAAGAATAGCTACTACTTCTGTAAGCCTGTTGTGAAAGGTGACTAATGTGAGGTTGTGCATGTAGGGCTAGCAACCTCATCATGTAAAACAATCAATCAATACCCTTTAGCTCCCCGAGGAGCATAGGCCTTTAACAAACAACACATGCCAAGTCTTCCTGTTCCATGCCATCCGCTCAAGTTCTTTCCATGTTTTCCTCCTCATTTTCACCTCTGTATCCAGCTCTCTTCTCCATGTGTTTTTTGGTCTACCTCTGCCTCTCTTTCCCTGTGGATTCCAGAACAAAGACTGCCTTGTAATGCTATCAACAGGTTTCCTCAATGTGTGTCCTATCCATCATCTTCTTCTCAACTCTTGTTCCAATGGCACTTGTCTGGTTCTTGTCATCAGTTGCACATTTGTCATACCATTTCAGTAGCTACATAACCCACTAATGCAGGAGCATGTGGCTTTGATGCAGGCTTCTTGCAAGGGAGGCTAGCTGCCGTGGTGGTTCCATGCTGCATAAGGATCAAGAATTTTTTAAAAACGTGACAAATGAATGGTTTATTTTGGTAAAACGCTATTTATCTTTTCTAAATAATGTCATCTTTAGAAGAAGAAAAAAATAAAATAGACCAGAGCCACATCTAGAACCACTATTTTAAGCTGACACTGAGTTATAGTGCTGGTGAGAATGTTAGCTTGGATAAATCAAGATGACATATATTTTTTTTAATCTGCAGTTAGTGAAAATATAAAGTCGTATAACATAACATTGAAAAAATAAACATGAAAACTTTTTTTTTTTTTTAAACTATAAACTGAATTGTTGCATTCACTATGCAGCAAAAGCTCTTATTAGCATTCCATGGCTTCTGTTGTTGCAAGCTGTTAAGGAAGCATTCATCTTTTGTGCGTGTGTTTGTAGCAAGCTTATTGTTATCATCATTGTATAATTTGATTCATCATAACAAACTTTTATAAAAGCTTAATTCAGCAGCTTCAGACCTGTGATTATTATTGTTTTTTAATTATTATTGTTTTTTTTTGCAGATGTTTGTTTTTAGTTATGAAACTCATGGTTTCTTAACCTTTTTTATTTTGTGCCCTGGACCCCTTTTGATTGTCCAATGGTTATGGACTCCTTAGAAGAAAAAATGAACATAATTAAAAACTTTACATTCTAAATATTAGGTTATCTACACGGACCTCCGAGAATCTATTTATGAACACCCCCCCACCCCACGGGGTCTGTGAATCGCAGGTTAAGTAACTCTGGTTTAACTGTGTTTGTCCATTTCCTATTTTTGTGATTCTCTCCGTCTCCAGAATACCCCAATCCAAAACTATCTTTTCATACAACCATACTGATTAAAAAAAGCCAGGCCACTATTTTGAAAATATGAGATTCAAATTTGCTTGTACGTTTAACTTACAATCGAGTGGCACCGATGTGGAGAATGTGTTTTCTTTGCTCTCTCTGACGTTTTTGAAACTGTGTGGCTGAGATGTTGATTATATGGGTTACAAGGCTGAGGGAGCGTGCATTATGAGCAAGTCAACATGGCTCGAAAGCAACAACCTCCTCTTCGTAAAAGACAAATCTCATGTTTTTGTTAACACTGTGATTGTGAATATGATCAGTTGGAACATTTTGCCAATTTACAAAAAAATTATTATACACATTACCCAATTTTGTTGATTATATTATCTTTGTTGGTTTTAAAGACTTTTTTGGCTAAATAAATGGTGAAAAACTGTTTTTTCAGTTATTTGTACTCACCTATCTTTCCTTTAAGATGGGTATTTTAGTATATGACAACTACACAGCAGCGTTTTCTCATCTCATCTCACACCTGCCAGTGGACAATGGTTCAATAAAAATTTACTACAATAAACATTTACCTTATTTTATCTCATTCGGCAGTGGAAAAAATGTTCAATAAACATTTACTTTATCTTTTCTTCACACCTGACAATGAACAAATGTTCATTTAACATTTAACCCATCTCTCACACATAAAATGGTTGGCTACGGCATGAATGGAAAACATTCGTAGAAGCATTCAAGTCTGCAGGAGCTGGTGTGGATCTACTGTCCTGGAGGGGTATGCGGTAATGAGCGAGCTGACAGACTAGCATCAAGAGCACCCATAGTGGGGACACTGGATATGGATAAGGGAGAGATACTGAGAACAATTAATGATCGCCTGTTAGAGAATGACATTGCAATAGATGAATCATCAAGGTTAAGACTGTTGGACTTTGGCATCAAACGTAAAGTTACCCGAGATGGACGTATGAGAGGATGTGTATACATCCAGCAAGCTACAGGAACAGTAAGCATTCACGCTCTTCGACATATACTGAGGGAGACTGAGCATCTATGGGTCTGCCCAGAGTGCAGTGATGTCGATTCTGTTCAACAATAACAATCTCACACATGACAGTGACCAAATGTTCAATAAACATTTACCTCATCTTATCATACACAAAACAGTGAACAAACTTTCAATACACATTTACTGCATCTTATCTCACACATGACAGTGAACAAATTTTCAGTAAACATTTAGTTAAAATTGTCTCACACCTGACAGTGAACAATTGTTCACTAAACACCTACTTCATATTTTTTTACACCTGATAGTAAACACAAGTTCAACAAACATTTACTTTATCTTTCTTTACATCTGACAGTGAACAAATGTTTAATAAACATTTACCTCATCCTATCTTACACATGACAGTGAACAAATGTTCAATAAACATTTTCTTCATCTTTTCTCACATCTAACAGTGAACAAATATTTACTTCATCTCATCTCACGCCTGACAGTGAACAAATGTTTAATAAACATTTACCTCATCCTATCTTACACACGACAGTGAACAAATGTTCAATAAACATTTACTTTATCTTTTCTCACAGCTGACAGTGAAAACATGTTCAATAAACATTTACTTAATCTTATCTCACACATGATAGTGGACAAATGGTCAACAAACACTTGACTACATCTTATCTCACACGTGACATTAAACAAACATTTATTTATACTTTTCTCACATCTGATAATGAACAAATTATGCTACACGTGACAAGTCAGACCAAGTATAACGTTTTGTCTGACATGACACACACACGTCAATGTTTTTTTATACCATCATATGGCATTCCACTCAATGCGGGAATTATTTCTTTAAAAAAACGCCTTGGTGTAAAATCATTTTTAAAAGCCAGTAAAATGGGGCATAACAAAATCTGCTACAGTACTGTGTGAAAGCAGCATGAGTAAATTTACAACGCTACAGTCTGTACAGGATAATATCTACAGCGTCATATAGTCGACAGTGTGTTAATTGATGTAAGTGTGCTTGGTCGTACTTAAAAGTCATATTTCAGTAGCCAGGCACATGATAAGACGAATATAAACTTGGTATGAAAAGTATAACGCTGTCCTTATTCTGGAATGCCCAGACTGAGAAGAGGGAGACCAAAAAACGTGGGAGACAAATGAAATGGATAAAGACATGGGAAGATCTTGAGCTGATGGCACGGGACAGGCCTATACTCCTTTGGGAGTTCAAGCATGTTGATAATGATGACTGAGCGTCAACTTTCTTAATGAAATAAACATTGTTAATGGACAGTGAAATGTTTTACTAGAGACATGTTACATTAAAGGCTGTGTTAGGCACCTATGCTAACTAAGCAAGAAAAAGGGCTCAATACCTTCTATTTACAATGCCCACGCCACGTCCTTGGTATTTGGTTGAAGGACAAAGTGAAAAATGTCACGTTGCTGTCACATGCTGGCCTTTAAAGCATGTATACACTGGTTAGATAGCACAGATCGGCTACCACGACAAGCATGGGAAACAAAGAGCCAGGGATCCAGACCTCCAGGACGACCCAGAGTCCGCTGGGAGGACAACATTAGACAATCTTTGAAGGACCGAGGACTAGAATGGAACCAGGCCAGGAAGAAGACAGCTGATAGAATGGTCTGGCGCTCTCTCTTTCAAACCTCTACACCTCACGGTAGAAGGGGAACGACTAAGTAAGTAGATAGCACAGACTACGCTGGCATGGAAGATGGTCACATCCCCAGAGATATTTTCTACAGCAAACTGGCAGATGGCAACATAACAGCCAGGCGATCTCATCTGAGGTTCAAAGATGTGTACAAAAGAGACATGAAGGCACTGAACATAAATCCAGCAACTTGGGAGCATGAAACTGCCAATCGCACCAAGTGATGATGCTCCCTATGGCACCACCTCAGAATGTGCTAAAAGAAGCTCTTACAGTAAGCAGAAGAAAAAAGGACATTCCGAAAGGAACACCAGAACAAAAGAAAGCTGCCGAGGACTATCATCTCATGAGCTCATTCCCATAGTCGGTTATGATTGACGGAGGCTAGTACTAGGCTATGAATAACAATTACATGATAAATACTAAAGGATATATACAAGTCCTTATAGGGGAAGCAGAGAACAAGCAGGGTTATTTGAGCCAGGCTTCATCTCACTGGAGGGGCCTCATGTCGATCTTTTTTTTTTTTACATGCCTTTCTTTACATAAAAATATTTTTTTTTAAAACCAATCTACCCTAACAATGAGGGGCCTCACATGTGAAATGGCTCAGGCCTCATCTTAGAGGGCCTGTGCAAATGGGACCTGTAAGAACTATAAAAGTAATGTATATGTATGCATCCCTAGCAGTCAAATTGTTAATGGTTAATCAAAATATACTGTTCAAAAAAAGAAACGCAACTTTTTTGGTGTTACTTTTAAAAAAGATATTCGCTGATTGGACATCAGTCCACCTATCGACTGTGTCCACCTGGTCATTAACTTCTCGTGGTTAACTGAATTGTACTCACCTCACGATTCGTGAGGTCATGAAAGAGGTCAAGGTCAAAACAACATTTTTAACAATAACTCGTGACAGGTTCATGAGAATCTCGTAAAACTTACTGAACACAAAACTCTCTGACGATATTTTTGAATGCCTATAAAAGATTGACGCTCCTCGAATAAATTCAGTTAAAAATTCAATGCGCAAGTATGGCTCATCTCACTACAGAACGACTCATCATCATTGAACGTTTACAGACTGGACAGTCACAAAGTGTAGTGGCCAGACAATTTAATGTGGTTAGAAGCACCATTTGTCGCCTTTGGAGGCGATTTCAAGAAACTGGCTCAGTGGCAGACCGGCCGCGCATGGGAAGACCCAGAGTCACAACTCATGCCGAAGACCGCTTCATACGGCTGCGTCACCTCAGGAATCGACTTGCATCTGCGTTCTCCACAGTCCAGTCAATGTCAGCAGCTTGTCGAATTTCAGATCAAACGGTCAGGAACCGGCTGCACGACTCTGGTCTTTGGACTAGAAGACCCTACAGAGGTCCTGTTCTTACGGACCGGCATCGCCAGAACCGACTGCAGTGGGCGAACCAGCATCGTCAAGGGACCGTTAGGAATGACTGGAGACGGGTTTGGTTTAGTGATAAATCATTTTTTGTGCTCCAGCGACACGATAGACGGAGAAGAGTTTACCGCAGAGTCCATGAGCGCTACGCCCAGAACAGCGTTGATGAGGCTCCTCCACATGGTGGTGGAGGTGTACTGATGTGGGGGGCGATCAACTTCATGGAAAGAAGTGACCTGGTGCAAATTGAAGGACGCCTGAATGCCCAACGATGCGTCGCTGAAATTTTCGTCCTCACGTCCTTTCACTTCTGGGTCGATTTTTCAGCAGGATAATGCTCGACCTCATGTGGCACAACTCACCACCCAGTTCCTTGCTGACAACAACGTCCAGACCATTCCATGGCCTGCCATGTCATCAGACATGAACCCCATAGAACACTTATGAGATGAACTCGACAGACGACTCTGCCAGCGAGACGTGGCTCCAGCCAATCTCCGACAGTTGTCTCATGCACTGCGGGAAGAGTGGGCAGCCATCCCACAACAACAGATCCAACGGCTTATCGGATCCATGTCAAGGAGATGTCGTTCTCTGATAGAGGCCAGAGGAGGTCATACACCTTACTGAAATGGAGGCCTCAGTCGCAAAGAATAAAAGTCCAAACCAAATTTAAGGAACATCATTTCATTGTTAAAGTCTGAAAGTTTCTTCATGCCAAGATTGAAACATTAATTCCGTAAAATAAAATTTTGGTACAAGTTTGAAATTTGGTGTCCATTACCACTGCAATAATGTTGCGTTTCTTTTTTTGAACAGTATAAAATGACCTTTTGGAGAACAATAAAAACAACAACCAAAAAGCTACAATCATTCTTCTTCTTCCTCGTTCGTCCTGAAAAGGACGTTGGTTGCGCTGTGTCTGTTTACAGCAGAGCTGCGATATTTGCGCCTTTCGGCCAGCACATCCGACTTCAGCACAGCATTTTTTGGGACCGGGTTTGCCTTCCCTCTCCGATCCCTACTCTCTCAGCCAGACTGCAGTGATGCAGCCTGTTTCCAGGACCACCACGTGGAGGTGGAATAGGGTCTTGGTCAGCTCTGGTTCGCTGACCCTGACGCAAGCAGTCAAGTTATGGGTTGCTGACTGCATTCTCTATTGCTGCGTCTTTGGGTCCCCTACAATCATTCATAAATGGGTGCTTGCATAGAATAGAAGGATTGAAATGGTATGACAAGATCACCAATGTGGAACTGATGACAAGAACCAGACAAGTGCCAGTGGAACAACAGATGAGAAGTAGATGCTGGAGATGGATAGGACGCACACTGAGGAAACCTGTTGATAGCATTACAAAGCAGTCCTTGTTCTGGTATGCCCAGGGAAAGAGAGGCAGAGGTAGACTAAAAAAACACATGGAGAAGAGAACTGGAGGCAGAAGTGAAAATGATGAGGAAGACTTGGCATGTGTTTGTTGAAGGCCTACTCCTCGTGTGCCGATGGTCGAGAAAATGTGGGCCTAACACCATATTCCCAATATGCCTGTTCACGGGATCCCAGACGAAGCTTGGTATGTATATTCAATGATCGTAATTTCCAAATGTTACTATTGAAGGAGAGCAATTCTAGTATGGATTTCTCTTGTTGTGTCACCATCCTGAGTCATTTTACTGCCTAAATAATTGAAACTTTCAACTTTCTGTAGTTTTTCCCCGTTCAAGATGATATCAAAGGTCTCGTTAGAAAAGTTCATAGCTTTAGTTTTAGAGGCATTTATTTGGAGACCAATTTTAAACGAGAGATGACACAAATTATTTATTGCTTCTTGGGATTGTCTTGGTGTTGAACTTAAGAATGCTACATCATCTGCGAAATCCAGGTCCCCCAGGAATTTTCCATTTGTCCATTTTATACCCAATTGTTCATTGTGGGTATAGTTTCTCATAACCCAATCAATAGCTATTGATTGATTGACTGACTGAAAATAAAATGTGTTAAGACTTAAAAAATTTTTTTTTCAAATGTTAAACAGAAGGTAGTAGATACCACAGCAACTTCAATCATTCTAATAATAAAGTGATACGATTACACTTTATAATAATGTGGCGGCTGATTAAAACCAAATACATGCCTCATTTTAATACTGCAGTGACACTTAGAATGCCTCAAATTCAAAGATATTAAACACTTCATTCTATTTTAAAAAAACGTCATTCTAACACAGCAAAGAAATATTTTTTTAAGTTTGCTTTGAAAGATCTGGTATTAACAATGTTTCATTCCAAAATTTTAGTGTCACAAACAGAAAAACGGAAACGCTGCAGTTGGCGAGGAATCATTGATTGCAGAAAGGCCTGATGAACAAACTTCTACAAGTCAAGTCATCCAAATTAGACAACTTTACATTGTCTCTGAAAGCACAATAGTTCCAATTTCTGACATATATTTCTCCTTCAGTCTCTGAAACTGGTCATTTCTGAGAATAGACCACTGGGAATTTACAGAGGCATTCATATCTGTATCGTTACTATAATCTACACTGGAAGTCGTGAAAGGTTCCTCTATAAAATGTGGTGTATTCATTGCCTGCAAAATTTCATGCTGTGGCTGAGAGGCCTTTACAACTGGAGAACCACTGAAAGTATCTGTTCTATCATTTGAAGAACGGGAAAGAGTGAAATCTATGTTGTCCTGACCTCTGTCTGAATCCTGCAATGTTCTCACATTTTCATTCTTATCCATGGGGTCAGAAGACAGTGCTTGCAGGCACAGAATATTGTGGCTATCATTCTGCAATGCACCAGAATCTACTCTCACACCATCAAAATCGGAATACTTTGTCCTCATTTCTCCAGCTTTTTCAGACTGCAAGATTGAAAATGATCGCTTCTTGCATTTATTGCTATTGTCTTTGATGAACCAGTTGTATTTGTTGCTGTCCATATGTTCTTCACTGTTAGTGGACACTGAGTTTTCACCCTTGAGGATTCCAGTCTCTTTCAACTGAGTATGATCCTCCCTTGTAGTGAATGACTTACTGCTATCATAGATCATCTTGTCCTCTTCAGACAGAAATTGTAATCCCTCTGAAAATGTTAAAAAGTCACCAGCATTATTTATATTTCCACAGCTTATCTCTTCATTATCATGAAATCTTTTACGTTGCTCAGCAACGTCTTCTTCATGACATGGTGCAGTAGCTGTTCTCATACCTCGTGTTAAGTTGGATAAACACTCCCTTTTACAATCCTGCAAACAGTTCTCTTTGTTACATTTGAAATCAGTTGCAGTATAAAAGTTATCAGAACTTGATATGATAACATTTAATTTTGTCGGTGTCCTTTGGGATTGCCCATGATGTTTAGAGGACGTTTCATAAAAATTCAAATGCTTTCCTTTGAATACACCAGAAGTTTCTGAAAATAAAGGCGGTTCATTAATGCAATGCTGATTTAGTTTGAGTCTGCAGCTAGTCTCTTTGTAAACAGGAACCTCTCTATTCTCTGCTGCTGTCACTTGAAGCGGCTCTTCACAAAGGAAATTTTGTATACTGGAAGTGATGGTTAATGGTGCCCTTTCTTTGTTCCATAAAGACAACTCCTTGATCCCCAACTTGCTCTTATCTGAAATATGTCAAACGCAAAAAATAAGGTAAATTACCTAAACATCTCTATGGCTTTGCATGAATATTGTACTATTTCCCACTTTGTAATGCATATCCAGGACAAACTTCGACCACAATGTCTTTTATATTTGGACATGTGCCCTAATATAACCAACGCCATTGTGTTTAGGTTGAGCAAGGCGTGCCTCGCCAAAACTCCCATTAAAGGGGAAAAAAACACATTTTGGTCAGCCCAGATATCATATGTTATTTTCTGTCTATAAATAAAAATCTGAGTGTTAGATTATTTTTTAAAATAAAATTTTACCTCGTTTTGGCAAGGTGTGCTCCGTTTAACCTAGACACAAGATCTGCCGGTTACATCAGTCTCTCTCAGCAAATGCCGAAGGGTATGAATGCTAATTGTTCCTGTTGCATGCTGGTTGTATACATGCCGGATGCATCCTCTCATATGTCCATCCTTGCTGGTCTTACGCATGATGCCATATTCCAGCAGTCTTAGCCTTCGTGATTCATCGATTGCAGTATCGTTCTCTAATAGAGAATCATTAATTGCCCTCAGTATCTCTCTCTTATCCATATCCAAAGCACTTTCTATTGGTGCTCTTGAAGCTAGTCTATCAGCTCTCTCATTGCTGCGTACCCCTGCATGACCAGGACAGTAGATCCAGACCAGTTCCTGAAGATTCGAGGCTTCTATGGAGGTTTTCCATTCATGCAGGAGCCATCCGCTTTGGACCTTCTGAAGCATGGATTGTCAGTCTGATACAAGAACTGCCCTTGTTAATGAAGTTACAGACAGCCACCTTAAGGCTGCAGTAGCTTCCTCTACCTCCATTCTCATGCTGGAGGTTGTTATCATGTAAGCCCTGCTGTGTTCAGTGACGATTCCGCCCTTTACTCTAGCAGAGAAGCACCACCCACATTTCTCAACGCGGATTACAAACCCATCAGTGTACACAATGGCATTATCATCCCCAGCATAATCATTTATCAGCTGATCAGTTTCTAGCTCTGCCCTCCCACTGGCCCAAATTCTGCACTCTCTGCCAAAACTGATGATGACTTGCTGGTAGTTCGTCTAGTTCTCACCTGAGTTACTCCACTCTTCTCCCCTGAGTATATTTTCAACCTGTCTAATAGTTGCTTCTGCCTGCACCATCCATGACATCCCCCTCTTTATTCTTGCTCTTTGATGTCAGCTAGGTTCCCATGCAAGGGATGCCATTGTCTGTGGTCACGAGTCACATACAGACTTGTGCCGCAGCCGTACACATATCTGGATTTAATTGACAGCAATCCAAGCATGCGCCACATCGTCACAATGGAGGTATCTCGCTTACAGCCCAAGACTATACGCATTCTTTCACTTTGAATGCGCTCCAGTCATTCACATTGTGATGCTGACAGTTGAGTATTCCCAGGCCATACTCGATTACAGACACATCTTTATACAACCATCTACCCCCAGCTTGCGACAACTGTGGACTTTAGTCAGGGATCTTAATTAAAACATTTCGGAAACAGGAACTTTAGTCCAGATTCTGTATTTAGATATCTCTTTCTCTATATATTTTTCTAGAACTTTATCTATATTTTACTTTTGGATAATAGTTGATTAATTTAGCTTCGGGTGTGGTGGCTGTGATTAATTAATTAATTTGTGACTTATTATTAATTAGATTAATAAATTTAGGGGCTTGCTGTTGCAGGATAATTTTTTTGATTATGTGTAATATTATAATCTAGTATAGATTTAAATGGCATTACTTAGGCTTATTTTGAATAATGAATATTAAAGAGTTCATCTTACTCGCTTGGGCGCATACCTCTGCAAAATTGCTGAAACAGTGAAGTTGAGATCTCTTATAGGAGAATTAGGTTAGAATGCTATGCAAGCTATGATATGGATAAGCATGTCACGAGGGAAGACAGAGAGAGGATGAATGAGGGAAGTGGACGAGAGAGAGAAAAATAAGGAGAAAGCAAGACATGATAAGAAAGGCCTGAGGAAAGACAGAAGAGACAAAATAAGGATGGCAGAAAGAGAGGAACATGTGAGAGAGAGAGAGCATATGTTGAGAATAACAGAATTAAAAGTGCAAGTACCAGAATACATAGACAGGAGTAGAGGCTAATGTCTTCTTCAGATGTATCCTGTTGAGCAGAGGATGCTCCTGCCAACCTCAAAGCATTAATAAGCATATCCAGACAAGCTTCATCATTTGATTCAATATAGATGCATCTAGTTTCTGCACTTGTTTGTGCCAGTTATTAGTCGCACTGAATTCATATTTAGTTTTGAGTTTTTTCTTTAGCATGACTGACTACTTACCACAGAGGAACGCATCCAGTCCCTAACACATTTTGTATACCGTAAAGCAAGAGTTTTGAAGTGAATGCACACATTTCTCAAACTGCACCCTCTCCCCTTTTTCGTCAGGGTTAAGAAGATTTAGTGCCTGTGAATTACCAGGGACACAGGGAGGTAGTGACAAAAAATAACAATATGGGACTTTTTTTTAGTACACTTTAAACCCTTTAATGAGGATCTATTGGAGGACAAGTCTGGTGCCAGCTGCCATGGTAACTCCAGCTCCAATAGTGTATATTTAAAGTTGTTGCAATTCAAAAGCACAGGCCAATCACCTGTTTGCCTTAAAATTTGATTACACAACAAAGAGAGATGAGACATAGCGCTCTCTGTCAAACCTCTACACCTCACAGTAGGATGACTACGAAACAAAACGTACATGTTACCAGGGACCAAAAGAGGGGCAAAGAATACTAGTACTGTACCCAAACATGTATGTTGTAGGAAGTGACTAAGGAGCATCTGGTGTGGGGCCAGCTACTTCGCCCTGTATAAACGTATGCCCTAAAAATCTTTAAAACAATGCCAAGGCTACACTATTGTATGGCCGTGAAACATGGACAAAAAAAATAAATAATCTTTGTACTCTCTCAGTTTTCTACTTGAATGTTTTCAAAGAAAGCTGTAGTCAGCTTGAGGCTATTTGCATCTCCATAGTTTTCCATCAATGGTACTGGTGTCGGCCAAATGCGCTTTCTCTCTTCCACGTGTTGGGCATCTCTGAAGCAGATGTTCAGCAGTCATTTTATCAGTGCCACAGTTACTCATTGGTAGTTCCTATCTTTAGCTTGTTGAATAGATGGTATCCCAATCAGTTGTGGCCCGTGCGGAGTCTGGAGATTACCACTTGTTCTCTTCTGTTGAGCTGGTAAATATGCATCATTTTGTGTGTGACCTGGATGCTCTACATCCCATTTGTTTCTGTATCTGATTCTGATAAAACTCTTTTGTCTCCTCGAAAGTTATGCTTGTATCAGGCTGAGGTAGATTTCCACCTTCCTTTGCCAATCTGTCAGCCTCTACATTGCCGGTGATGTTACAATGAGATGTAATCCATTGCATCACAACTCTTTAGAATTGTTGACATAGTTTACAGAGCACTACTCTTAGGTCATCCAGGTCCGCAACAAAAATGACAACCAAGAAGTTGCAGACTTTCATAAATGAGTGCTTGCATAGAACAGAAGGCCTGAAATGTTACGACAAGATCATCAATGTCAAACTGATGACAATAACTAGACAAGTGTCAATGCAGCTGCATCACAAGAGGTGAGATGAAGATGCTGGCACTGGATTACATACGCCGAGGAAACCTGTCCATAACATTACAAAGCAGTCATTTTTCTAGAATCTTCAGGGTAAAGAAGGAACAGGGAGATCAAAAACCACATGGAGAAGGGAACTAGACATACATAAAAGGGGATCATGAATACACGGAAATAACTGAACAGATGGCACTGGACAGGTAGCCTTTGCATTAATTTACTGAAGGCCAATGCTTCTTAGTGACTTGAAGGATGATGATGTTCCTGATGATGATAATGATGATGATGAAACAGATTTAGGAATGTTACCAAAATACTAAGTTAAGCAACTGAAGTTTTCAGAAATATTTACTTTTACCGGGTTAACCAGAGTTAGGATTTTCTCAAATGCGCATTTCATAACCAAATTGTTACCTTTCTAAATATTTCAAAATGGTCAAGTATCTGTTTGAAAAGTACAATCTTCATGTTTCTACCTTCTTTAATGCCAAAGTAGTCTGTAACAGTGCTTTGTTTTCTTGCCGTCATCAGCTGAGGTGGAGGTGGTGAGTTCTGGGTTAAATATGTAGCAGACTGATTGATTGTGACTTTATTCATGATCATTCTTCGGGGTGGTGTGCTTCTAGATAAAGCTCCTTTCTGCCTGTCAGCAGAGGATGGTTTTAGCAGCGACTGATAAGATAAAGGTAAACATATGGTGATGTTATGTTGTGATTCCAAGGAACACTTAGTGACATAATATTTTGATTCCCATATGGGCACATACTGTGAGATGATCAAGAGTCATAAATGCAGGAAATGATAAAATGATTGAACTTGAAGAAATACCACTACAATATGTAGAATCATGCACATATCTTGGCAGCAACATAGACAAAGTTGGAGGGACAGACAATGATATCAAAATAAGAATATTAAATGCAAGAGCTTTCAAGCTTTCTGTGTATTGGGAAACATAAGAGAGATCAAGAGAAATCAAGCCCAACACAAACATAAGAATCGTCTTCTCAAATGTCAAATCAATACTATTGTATGGCTCTGAACCACGGAGAAAATTTAAACATAACAACCAGAAAGCTACAGACTTTCATAAATGGGTGCTTGCATTGAATAATGGTATGAGAAGATATGGCAACAACCCACTTCTCTCCACGAAAAACTGTTTGGAGATGTCAGGAACCTTGAGCTGACTACTCCCTTTATTAGAGTCATTTAATGTAGAAGTCTGAGGGCGAACGAGATGTCAGGAACCTTAAGATGACTACTGCCTTTATTAGAGTCATTAATGTAGAAGTCTGAGGACGAACGAGGAAGAAGAAGAATGATAAGATCACTAATGTGGAACTGATAACAAGAAATGAGAAGAAGATGCTGGCAATGGATAGGATACACATTGAGGAAACCTGTTGATAACATTACAAGGCAGTGCTTGGTTTAGAATCCTCAGCGAAAGGGAGACAGAGGTAGACCCAAAAAACACATGGAGAAGAGAACTGGGGACAGAAGTAAAAATGACGAGGAAGACATGGAAAGAACATGTCACATGACAGCATGACTTGGCATGTGTTTGTTGAAGGCCTATGCTCCTTAGGGAGCTAAAAGGTGTTGACTGATTGATTCTTTGAGGTGGTGTGCTTCTAGATAAAGCTCCTTTCTGCCTGACAGCACAGGATGGTTTTAGCAGTCACTGATAAGGTAAAAGTGAACAAACAGTGACATTATATTTAGATTTCAAGTGAATGATTAGTGACAGTATTTAGATTCCCATATGGACACATACTGTGAGATGATCAACAGCGTTACGACCAGTGTAATATTTCTAAGAAAATCAAATAGGAAATTGGATTACAATTTTATGATGAGAAACATGAATAGAGAAATGTAAATAAATACTTTTTTTAGACTGCAGTTGAAGATATGGGAAATAACTATACTCATGTGGCATGAATAATACATGAAATCTGAAGCCAAAATAATCACAATAGAAACTACTGGTGCACTTTTTTTTTTAAATAAAAAAACTAGTGAAACTGTAGATTCTAGGTGAAAATATCAAATGTGTTATTAACATTTTAGCGGTTGTGTCTTGAAAAAAGGAGAGCAAGAACGTTTGCCTCATTGATGTCTTCTTCCTTTCCCTAAGAAGTTCTCTGTAACAGACTATTTGGTGTTCTAGCCCACTATTTACTTTAGAACTTCTGTCAAAATTGGGATCCACCCTTTCCCAATATGCAATTGCGTCCTCTATTTTGGCAATTCCGACTTCCAGTTCTTTGGTGGTCATCTCTTTAGGCTGAGCTGTATCTTCAGGCACGGCTTCCTGTTATTCAACAGTCTTCTTTGTTCTTCCATCGCCAGGAGATCCTCATCACTTAGGGGCTGATCATGAGACTCAAGCAGCTCTCTAACATCTTTAGCATCTACTTCCAATTCCAGCTGCTGAGCCATTTCACACCATTTGAAGTGATGGCCTCCACTGTTTCTTCAAACCTTTCAAAGTCGTCCATTAGGGAAGGAATCAACTTTTTCCAAACGCCTTTCAGATTGGATTCTTTAACTTCAGCCTAGGCATCTCTGATAGTTTTGGTGCCATCCAGAATATTGAATCCTTTCCTAAAGGCTTTTAACTTATTTTGTTTAGGCCCCTCATCAACATCAGCATCTAGTGCAGCTATAGCCTTGGCAAACTTCTGTCTTATATAGTAAGATTTAAATGATGAAATTATTTCTTGGTCCATAGGCTGCAGCAAAAAAGTTGTGTTTGGAGGCAGAAACACAACTTTAATTTCTCTGTGAGCCTCAATCACAATTCTTGGGTGGCATGGAGCATTATCCAAGAGCAGTCGGATTTTAAAGGGAATATTCTGCTGTTTGCAATAATCCTACACTGAAGGCTTGAAATTATCAGTGAACCAAGTTGTGAATAATTCACCAGTCATCCATGCTTTTTTATTGGACTTGAAATGAACTGGAAGGGAAGACTTTAAATTATTTTTCAGAGCCCTAGAATTCTTAAGAATGATAAATGAGCATAGGCTTTAGCTTGCAGTCGCCAGCTGCATTAGCCCCTAGCAAAAGAGTAAGTCTATCTTTGGCAGCTTTAAATCCAGGCATTGATTTTTTCTCTTTGGCAATAAAAGTTCTGGATGGCATCTTCTTCCAAAAGAGGCCAGTCTCATCTACTTTGAAGATCTGCTACTTTGTGTAGCCACCGTCTTCTATAATTTCTTTCAAGCTCCACTGGAAAAGCTTCTGCAGCTGCAGTATCTGCTTCTCCCTGCACTGCTATATTATGTAAATTTGACCTTTTCTTAAATTTGTCAAACCAGCCCCCAAAAGTAAGTAGTATTAATATGTTTAATCACAAATATAAGAGATTCAATGCGGACAATTTAAAAAAACGGTGCACACAGAACAGCTTCTATTCAAAGACTGAATGACGACAGAAACAATATGGCGCACGGTGGTGATGAAATGCGACGAAAGAGTGAAGCAAGCAGCGAAATTTGGAAATGTGGTTATAATTGAAAACCGACGAAAGAGCGAAGTGACGAAACTCGAAGCGGCAAAAGTCAAGGTATTGCGGTAGTTAAAGACTTTCATAAATGGGTAGCCTACTTGCGTAGAATAGAAGGATTGAAATAAATGGTAAGACAAGGTCACCAATGTGGACTTGATGACAAGAACCAGAAAAAGACGCTGGCGATAAATACGATACCCACTGGCGGAACCTCTTGGTAGCATTACCAGGCAGTCCTTGTTCTAGAATCCCCAGGGTAGGAAAAGAAGAGGTAGACCACGAAATGCAGAAGAAAACAGGTGAAAGAAATTAAAATGATGAGGAAGACATGGAAAGACCTTGAACTGATGGCACGTGACAGGAGAACTTGGCATTCATTTAAGGTGATGAATGGTGTATTGTTGGGTAATTTGGAAAGCCCGACCTTCTCAACTACATTGGAAGATCTGGAATATGCAGATGACATTGCACTACTAGCACATTCACATCAACACATCCAGGAAAAAACGGATAGACTTAATAAGTTTAGCCAGCAGGTGGGCTTGAATATCAATTTAAAGAAGTCTGAGGTCATGACGCTCAATGTGAGCAACCCTGAGCCCATATCAGTAAGGAATCAGCAATTGGTACAGACAGATACCTTCACATACCTAGGAAGCATAGTAACACCAGACGGCAGGGCAAGCAAAGACATCAACATCAGAATGAATAAGGCAAGAACAGCCTTCTTTGGCCTAAACAACGTCTGGAAGTCCTCCCAATACAGCACAAGCACAAAATTAAGATTATATCAGAGCTGTGTGAAGAAGACCTTTTCAACACCGTCATGTGCAGTCGCAGTTGGAAAGAAATCAGACATCTTGCTGTCTAGACAAATGGCAGCTGACATACCTGATTTGGTAGTACGAACATTTAAGCTTAAATTGAATGAACTCATTTCAGACTTGACAGTAGCTAGTGCACTTTGAAAGTTTGTAGCATTTGTGAAGATTATCAAGTTTTTTAAAAAAAAGCATGGATTGCTTCATGTACACTTTATAGAAATTTTGGATTATAAATTCAACACTGTTGACTCAATCCGAATGAATAGTAAGTGCTGACATAGGCCTACCTAATATACACGAGCATCTGCGGCTCACAGGGGTCGGAGTGGCTAAACGGTATGGTGTCCGCCTCGAGTTTTAGAGGTACCGGGTTCGATTCCCAGTTCAGTGAATAAACATTTTTTTTTCACAACCAGTGGTCCTAATGATGTCAAACTTTCTCCTGGGTAGTGAGATCGGATGCCTAGCCTACTTGGATAAGAGCGAATAAATAGGAGGTCCCGTGTGCAAGATGTGCACGATAAAAACCCCACGGCAGTTGGAAATCGTAAAGAGTAGGCCTATCAGGCCGCTACCGTGACAAAATTTAAAATTTAGAAACCTACACACGATAAAAATAGTTATAGAATGTGTGATTTCTATATAAACACACACATTGGGATTCTCGCCGGTGCTACAGAATTCGTGCACTGTGCTGAGATCCTCCTTGTGTGATCTAAGGGAGGAGATCGGAGCACTGATGGAGTAGTCCGTATGCAATGAAGATAGTCCTTAAAACCAAACTAAACCAATCTGCAGCTTGTGAAATCATAACTAGAGCTAGAGTCAGATTAATGTATGTTATAACTTCTGAATTCTCACAACTACAGTAGAACTTCTATAAGTTGACCACCCAAGGGACTGTAGCAAACCGGTCAACATACGGAGGTGGTCAACATATGGAACGAGGCCTATTGTTCCGAGAGGGGTATGCCAGTAAGACTAAATTCTTATAAGGGGGTACGATACTGTAAGTTTAGGAAACACTGCATAAAGGTATAAGGTTGAAATTAACAATATTGGGGCATGTTTTTCGGTAATGTTTATCACAGAAATGATCGTTAGTTGCCTCCCTTGGAGTGCTTGAAATAGCGAATATAACAATACCAAAAGGCAGCCACAAATGCATTAAGAAAGCAAAGAAAGAAACATGGACAAAAAAATATGAAAGCCTGGACTTAAAGAATGAAGGGTACAAAGCATGGAAGCTCCTGCACTGTCTTGATGGAAAAGGAAAGAAGAGGAACCCAAAACCACTAAGAACTGGAACTTAACAAACAACAAGAAAAAGGCAAAAACGTTTAACAAAAACTATGCAAAAGTCAGCAAAAGAAATGACAGAAAACAGCTAGACAAAACAATTAAGAACATTACAAAAACAGAACAGAGAGCTGCTAAAGTAAGCATTGGGTGGGTTTGAAAAAAAATCTAAAAAAGGTGATTCGTCTTACGAGGACAAAAGACAAAGAAAGTAGTCTACGTTACGGCCACAAGGCCTTCGTCAGGAAAAGAAAGTGAAGGCTAGATAGGAGACATAAGAACTTAAAGAAATATTTTTTTTCAAACCCACCCATTGTACTCCACGTCTTACCGCAGTTCCCCTCAACTTCCTCGATAAAGTAAGCATTGCACTTGTTACGCACAAATAATTACTTTTTTCAAAGCCTTTGTATGATCATTTTTCGTATGTATGATCATTTTTTGACTGAAGTGTGTATTATGTTTTTTACAGTCAAAGGGACATAATCCGAGTTATCGAGACTACAATTTTTTAGGAGTTTGCCTTCTCTTGTATAGAGACACGTTCGGTCTATAATTTCTTGAACGAAGCGTGACCATATCTCCTTATTTGGTAGTATCAGTCAACTGTTGTAGATGCCTGAAACCTTTCTTAACGCTTCTGTTCATGACCATAAAAGGCGCGACTGTGTAAGACTTTTATCTCGAATGTTCTTAGAATCGTCTTATTGTGAACGGCGACTCAGAGATTGTCGCTCTGCGCATGTCTCGACTTGGTTTTCGTTTGTTGTTCCGCCCAGCTCGGGCAGTTAAGAAATGGTCTAAGTAGCGAGCAGACGCGACCTGCGTCTTGTGATTTTCTGAGGGAAATACATTGTCTTTGTGAGTTAGTTAGCTAACTAGACTATTTCCCAGTATTATTCAAGCCTGCCTGGAGGCATATGTTCATGGTTGATTTTCCGAAATAAGGTAATTCCTCTTGTATCGAACTTTATGCTATCATCTAGAGGTTCGTCATTTTGTCGCCTTTTTTGCTCGCCTGTGTGATTCAAAATGGAGAGGTACTTTGACTAGGATTAAGTCACCGGTATCTTTATACCTGAACTAATTATATATATATGGGTCGCTCTAGACCAACAAGACTATTGTCTGTGTTCCAGGATTCGTTATATCAGAGATCACGTCCAAGTCAGATGGTTAGACTTAGGAAGGTTATAAAGGTCGAGCTGACCTGTAATCCATGTATGCTATTCACGTGCAGACAGTAAACGGACTTATTGTATACATCTGATCTGCTAGCATCAGGAAGGGAATAATTATTATTGTCTATGATCATTGAAGATCTGCAGCTGACACTGTTGCAGAAGTTATATATATTATTTATAAAGCTTCACGAACCAGAACTTTATGATATCTGTTTACCATACAACTATGGAGTATTGAATCCTACATGACTATCAGTTAATATGATTTTGAATGCTGCATTCGTTACACTGTGCTGATGATGACATAAATATCATGACTGTTTTGTGGCGTGCAATAAATGGTATAAAACTAAAGCGAAGTTACCATTTCTATGACTCTACACGTCATGTTGCCTGTGGTGTACCCTGTGAACTGTTCTACTGCAACACACACAGCAACATTCTAAATCAGAGAAGACACCTACATCTTGCACTTTAATACCAGGTGTCGATAGGGGTGGCAAGTGGTCGTCAATCTTATAACGGAGCTAACGTACCTGGCATTTTCCTGGCGCACCATTATCATTTCAGCTCAAATCCACCCTTATCATTTTTGGTGGCCAGTATGGGGACGGATATCGTCTTAAATTTAAAAACATGTTACCAGAAACTGGAGTTGAATTCTCTGAATTCATCTCAGGCATCCGTCTTACTTTTTTACGATGGGTTGAGTTGTCTAAAACAGAGAGTACATTTGAAGCTCTTATGGACTTACTACTTAGAGACAAGGTTATGTCTTCTGTTAATGAAGCTTTTCTTTCTTTTCTTCATGAGCGTAAGCCTAAAAATATAAAAGAAATGGAAGAATACTGTAGCCAGTATGTTACTGCGCATCCTCACATAACCATTAGCAACTCTAAAGTAAAAGAAGGTCTGCCAGTTGCTTCGGCAGCACCTTATGGCCCAAATTTTATGCGTAAATTTCAGGGTAGCCAGCAAAATTTCAATAAAAAGAGTAACCGTAATTATGCCCAGAATCATAGTAATCAATTCCAGGGTGATTCTTCTTCCCAGAACTGGAGACATCCTAATACTACACGTTATTCTACTCCGGTTAACTTTAGAAATTTTCACAAAGGTAATCGGTATAGAGGAAAATATTTTTCTCAGAGACCTCAATACCAGGATAATAGAGGTTCTCAACAGTATAGAGATGGTAATGACAGTTATGGAAACTGGAACTCAAACCAGGATAAAAATTACAGTAGGGACTTTAATGATAATTGCAGAGGCAATAATGGTCGCGGTAGATCGCAACATAAGAGAAAAAAATATCAACAGACAAACTCTGTTCAACAAGAATCTCAGGGAGTAGATAAACAGGTTAATGATAATAAAGACCATAAGGCCATCGGATGCTCATCTTTTGATTTTGGTAGAGCAAATAAATGTATCCAATGCAGTACTTTATTTGACCCGAAGACCGTTACTACTTTAAGCTGTGGTCATCCTTTGCCCGCTCTTCCTGCTAATGTCGCTCATGATGGGAGAGGTTCTCTTATATTACATAAGGGGCTTGTAAATAGTAATCCAGTCTCAGTGTTGTTTGACTCTGGATGTACTACTGTCGGGGTTAGGCAATCTCTTGTAGATCCATCCTGTGCTACAGGAAAGGTCATCAAATGTGTCACATTTGGTGGCACGTTGGAAAAGTATCCTACTGCCATAATACATATTGCTACTCCTTTCTTCACGGGAGAGGTCCACGCGTGTCTACTTCCAAACCCTATTGCGGACCTTATTATTGGTCGTATTCACGGAGTTAGGGAATGTACCCCACAGCAGATTGCTGTTTGGGAAGAGCAAAACATTGAAGCTACCAATGCGGTGGTCACAAGAGCACATGCTCTGGATCCACCTCAAACTTCATTAACTAATAATGATGAAGTAAATGACCAAGATAGTCACTTGACTATTACACGTGACTCATTTATTAAATTGCAAGAAGAAGATCCTTCTTTACAAAAATTCTTCATTCTAGCAAAAAAAGGTGATCCTAATCAAAATACTAATAGAAAATCTTGGATTTCTATGAAGAACGGCGTACTTGTACGTATGGTACAAGACTCGACTACGTCCACTCATTCACAAATTCTTGTGCCCAAGAGCATGAGATTGCAAATATTGCAACATGCTCATGACTCGCAATGTGCTGGACATATGGGTTTTTCCCGTACAAAGTCGAGAGTTCTTGCGGCTTTCTTTTGGCCATTTGTGAGCAAGGACATACGAATGTACTGTCGCTCTTGCAAAGTATGTCAGGAGGTCAAATCTAAAGGACCACGACATGCTGCGCCTATCCAGGCTGCTGACATTCCTATTCGCCCTTTTCAAAAAATGGCAATAGATATTATCGGTCCTTTTAGAATTAAGTCGGCTAGAGGACATCAATTTATCCTTACATGTGTCGATATGTGCACACGTTGGCCAGAGGCAATACCTCTCAAGAGCATCTCAACTGCTGACATCGCAGACGCTCTTTGGCTGATATTTTCTCGCTTGGGTTTTCCCGGAGAAATATTGTCAGACCATGGCACTCAACTTATATCAGACACTATGTCACAGGTAATGTCTATGCTACACATTAAAAGGTCTCTCAGCAGTATCTATCACCCAATGTCTAATGGGTTGGTCGAACGTTTAAATAGGACTCTGAAAACTTTACTTGGTAAGATAACTGAGGATCATCCTCAGGATTGGGACAGGGTCTTACCCGCGGCTCTCTTTGCGTATAGAGAGGTCCCCAATGAACATACGGGGTTTTCCCCTTTTGAACTTGTCTTTGGCGCGCAACCACGCGGCCCTATGTCTTTACTTCACGATCTAATCACTGCCGATAATATTAGCGATGAAACTCAATCTTCTTATGAGTACGTCATTGCTCTTAGGCAAAAGATCATCAAGGCATGCAAACTAGCAACTTCGTCTTCCGAATTTGCTAAAGAAAAGGCAAGGCAGTTTGCAAATAAGAATAGATGTCTACGACAACTTTGTCCAGGTGACAAAGCTCTCGTTCTACTTCCTTCAAGGGAGAACAGACTTCTAATTGCATGGAAAGGTCCATATGCAATAGTCTCCAAAATTTCTGATGTCGACTATGTTGTCGATATTGATGGAAAGCATAAAACTTTCCACATAAATATGCTCACGGAATTTTATGAAAGACCTGACTATTTGCAGCCTATTTTCCAGGCAACGGACAATTCTCAAGTACCTCATGGTCAGTACTCATCGCTGTCAGTTATACAGGATGAGGAAACTACTTTTTCTGATGTCAATCTTCCTCTTTCTATGGTCCCACTTTATTCTACGGAATCTTGGAAAAACGTGACCGTTTCTCCAAATCTTTCCGCTGAGGAACATCGACAAGTTTCTTCGATGTTGCAAACATTTCAGGATGTTCTTACAGACATCCCGGGACACACACATGTCATTGAACATGACATTGTGCTAACTGATCATAATCCTATCAGAGTCAGACCTTATCCAATACCTATCCATTTCCAGTCTCAAGTCGAAAAAGAATTGGATGAAATGATACGTTTGGAAATCATTGAACCATCCACTTCAGCATACTCTTCGTCTATGGTTATTGTTCGAAAGAAGGATAATAACATTCGCATTTGCGTAGATTATCGCAAATTGAACCAAGTTACGAAGTTCGACGCTGAACCTATGCCTTCATTAGAAGAGCTACTCAATAAACTTTCTAATTCTAGATTCTTTACCAAACTAGATTTGTCTAAAGGTTATTGGCAAGTTCCTCTAACCGAACGTGCCAAACCTTTTACAGCTTTTTCTACACCCAGGGGTTTATTCCAATGGAATTTCATGCCTTTTGGTCTTATGAACGCCCCTGCTACATTCGTACGCATGATGCGGCGAATTCTCGCATATCGTACAGATGTCATAGCATACCTAGATGATATCTGTCTATTCAGTGATTCCTGGGAAGATCACTATTTGGGTTTATACGAATTACTGTCCACTCTTCGCGAGTATAACTTGACTGCAAAACCCTCTAAAGCCTTTATAGGATTTAGTGAGATTTCTTTCCTAGGTCATCGTGTTGGTCGTGGTCTTTTAAAGACAGAGGACCACAATGTTTCAAAAATACTTAACATTTCGGTCCCTAAGACGAAGAAACAAGTAAGGAGTCTATTAGGTTTGATCCAATTCTACGGACGATTCATTCCGAATTTGTCCTCCATTATGGCACCGCTTTCTACTTTATTGAAGAAAGGGTCGCCTAATCTGATCCGCTGGTCTAAAGAATGTCAATCCTCATTGGACCAGGTTAAAGCCCTATTTTCATCTCCACCTATTCTTAGGTTACCTACTATTGAGAAGACTTTTGTTCTTCGAAGTGACGCCTCGTCAACTGGGATTGGGGCGGCACTAATGCAGGAGTATTCTGATACTCTGCATCCGGTGATGTATATCTCTAGGAAATTAAATGCTGCAGAAAAGAATTACTCGGTTTTAGACCGTGAGTTATTGGCTATGGTATGGTCTATTCTGAAGTTACAAAGATTTCTTCTAGGCGCACATTTCATTGTGGAAACCGACCAGAAAGCGCTTACTGCTATTCAGAGCAAAAACTTGAAGAGCTCGAGGTCCACTCGTTATGCCATAGCTCTTCAACCATTTCATTTCTCGGTTCGAGCTATCCGTGGTTCGGATAATGTAATGGCAGACATTCTGTCCAGATGCCCACACGATTCCACATGATTCTTCTGTCATATATATATATTTCCTGATATACAGTCCAATGTTATAATGACATGTTAGTAGATTTTTTTTTTCTCACTTTTTTGAGGGGAATTTATAACATTGTACCATGTAATTATCTAAGAAGGCTTAGTTAGTGATATACGGGCCAAAAGATCACTCGGCCACATTTAAACAATATATTTGCATAATTGTATTAAGAGATTTACCAGTTGTCTTTAAGATTTGTGTTATTGATATTTTCGCAGCACATCATTGAAGATGCGAGATTGTGTCCATTGTGGAACTTTGAGGATATCAAGTCCTGTCCTAGATTGGGAGCGGATGATGTCCACATCTTCTTCTATTGAATGTTTTATGTCAACGAAGATCAACACATGTATTACTTATTAATTACTGTTGCTTTATATAATGTAATAATATAGTGCGGTATATTAGTAAATTACACCGCTATTTGCAACACATTGTATGATATCATAATAATATATTTAATTTCATATATTGGTATGAGAATAATTTGACTTTCATTATGATGTTGCCATCATTGTGGCGTGTGTTGGTGGCACCTTCCTGGAATATATAAGCGTATACTTAGATAAATTTTTTCTCTAAGGATCTGAGATATGATCTCAGTGTCGCTCCATGCGTTGAGCTAATTTGTTAGGTATATATCCGCGCATCATACGTGCGTTAGGAGCCTAGATTTTTTTTCCGGCTCCAGGATTTAAAAAAAAAAAAAAATGTTTCATTTTTTTTTTCCCGGGAGGGTGCGGTAATGTTACGCACAAATAATTACTTTTTTCAAAGCCTTTGTATGATCATTTTTCGTATGTATGATCATTTTTTGACTGAAGTGTGTATTATGTTTTTTACAGTCAAAGGGACATAATCCGAGTTATCGAGACTACAATTTTTTAGGAGTTTGCCTTCTCTTGTATAGAGACACGTTCGGTCTATAATTTCTTGAACGAAGCGTGACCATATCTCCTTATTTGGTAGTATCAGTCAACTGTTGTAGATGCCTGAAACCTTTCTTAACGCTTCTGTTCATGACCATAAAAGGCGCGACTGTGTAAGACTTTTATCTCGAATGTTCTTAGAATCGTCTTATTGTGAACGGCGACTCAGAGATTGTCGCTCTGCGCATGTCTCGACTTGGTTTTCGTTTGTTGTTCCGCCCAGCTCGGGCAGTTAAGAAATGGTCTAAGTAGCGAGCAGACGCGACCTGCGTCTTGTGATTTTCTGAGGGAAATACATTGTCTTTGTGAGTTAGTTAGCTAACTAGACTATTTCCCAGTATTATTCAAGCCTGCCTGGAGGCATATGTTCATGGTTGATTTTCCGAAATAAGGTAATTCCTCTTGTATCGAACTTTATGCTATCATCTAGAGGTTCGTCATTTTGTCGCCTTTTTTGCTCGCCTGTGTGATTCAAAATGGAGAGGTACTTTGACTAGGATTAAGTCACCGGTATCTTTATACCTGAACTAGTTATATATATATGGGTCGCTCTAGACCAACAAGACTATTGTCTGTGTTCCAGGATTCGTTATATCAGAGATCACGTCCAAGTCAGATGGTTAGACTTAGGAAGGTTATAAAGGTCGAGCTGACCTGTAATCCATGTATGCTATTCACGTGCAGACAGTAAACGGACTTATTGTATACATCTGATCTGCTAGCATCAGGAAGGGAATAATTATTATTGTCTATGATCATTGAAGATCTGCAGCTGACACTGTTGCAGAAGTTATATATATTATTTATAAAGCTTCACGAACCAGAACTTTATGATATCTGTTTACCATACAACTATGGAGTATTGAATCCTACATGACTATCAGTTAATATGATTTTGAATGCTGCATTCGTTACACTGTGCTGATGATGACATAAATATCATGACTGTTTTGTGGCGTGCAATAAATGGTATAAAACTAAAGCGAAGTTACCATTTCTATGACTCTACACGTCATGTTGCCTGTGGTGTACCCTGTGAACTGTTCTACTGCAACACACACAGCAACATTCTAAATCAGAGAAGACACCTACATCTTGCACTTTAATACCAGGTGTCGATAGGGGTGGCAAGTGGTCGTCAATCTTATAACGGAGCTAACGTACCTGGCATTTTCCTGGCGCACCATTATCATTTCAGCTCAAATCCACCCTTATCAGCACTGTTTGAAACTCAGTACACCATCCACAAAATGAACAACGCACTACAAAAATTAAAGACCAAGAAAGCTTCAGGACTAGACGAGATTACCAATGAAATGATACTAAACCTAGGTCCAGTTGCAAAGTCAGTACTCTTAAACTTCATTAACAGAACATGGAAAGAAAGCACACTCCCTAAAGCTTGGCTGACTGCAAATATCAAACCAATTCTAAAGAAAAACAAGCCAGCTGAAGAACCTGGAAGATACAGACCAGTCTCACTGTAAACAGTAATTGGAAAACTTGCAGAGAAAATGGTTAATTACAGGCTCTACTGTTGGCTGGAAGGTAATAAAGTTTTTAATGATAGTCAGGCAGGCTTCAGAAAAGGTTGCACAACAGACGACCAACTCTTTCATTTTGTGCAAAAAACCTTAGATGCATTCCAGGAGGGTAAGAACACTACAGCTGTATTCATTGATCTGCAGCAAGGATATAACACAGTGTGGAGACAGGAGCTCTTTGCCAAAATGACAAAAATGGGCATTCCTGGAAAAATGCATCTCTGGATTAAAGCCTTTCTAATTAACAGAACAATACAAACAACAGTAGAAGGCACTAAATCATCCCACAAAACACTAGAGGAGGGATTGCCGCAAGGGTCAGAACTAAGTTACACCCTCTTTCTTATCTTCATAAATCCCTTCTTGAAGGTATCAAAAACACTGTATGCAGATGACCTGCTCATTTGGCCAGCAGAAAAATACAAACAACTGGTGCAAGCAAAACTAAACAGAGCCCTAGTCACAACAGCTGTGTATTGCAGGCTCTGGAAACTAAAATTAACCCCCAGAAAACTGTATACACAATTTTCACCTCAAGCATCAAGGAAAGCAAGGTGTACCAACTAAAACTCAATGGACAACTACTGTCCAGAGAAGAAAATCCAGCTTACTTAGGAGTAGAGCTTGACGGGCAGCTACTCCTCAAAGCCTTCATGCACAAAATGAAAGATAAAGCCAGTAGACGCCTGAACCTAGTTAAACATCTTGCAAGCACTAGCTGGAGAGCAGAAAAAGGAAATCTCAGACAGCTGTACCTGGGATATGTCTGATCAGTCATGGATAACAACTTTTTGCTGCAGTCGGCAATGAGCTAAAACCACTCAAGTAGAGTTGGACAAAGTCCAAAACCAAGCTCTAAGGTTCATATGCAGGGGAATGAGAACCACACCAACTGCTGCTTGTGAAATTGATGCAAGCATAGAACCTATGGACCTATGAGTAAATGTGCTGCTGTTCTGGAAGCTACATAGGGCTATAGAAGAATGAAAAAAGACCACCCAAACAGACTACTGGTTGAAAACTGGAAGCCCATTAGCAGATTAAAACAAAAATCACCACTACAAGTAGCAACAACTATAACAGAACAACCCCACCTCCCACAGACACAAGAAATAATTGAACAATGCCCTGTCATTTATCCTGGAAAGGAGTTAAAACTTCCAATAGTAAAAACCACACTCACAGAATGCACACTAACAAGAGGCACGAACCCAACAGTACTTAAAACAGCTACTTTAGACTACAGACAGCTACCCTAGTGCTGCAATATATGCATACACAGATGGCTCATCATTCAAGGCCATCATAAATGCTGGACTTGCAGCGTATGTGAAATACCCAAATGGCAGCATACTAGAAATATATGAACCATGTAGAGAATTATGTACTAATGGATTACCAAGCAGATATTACATTGATAAATACCACCCTCACAGCAATAGACAGCCAATTCAAACAAGAAATCTATATGACCTCAGATATCACAATCTTCACTGACTCAAAATCAACACTTCAGAAGAATACCTCCAAACTGAATATAAAGAAATAATACAGCTGACAAATGACAACCTGTTAACAAAATACGACATCAGAGTCACTCTCCAGTGGATAGGCCTACAAGGGCACACAGACATACCAGGCAACGATAAAGCAGACTAGCAAAACTAGGAGCAAGCATTGTTCAAACAAAAGCTCCAGCAAACATGCAGACAGCTAAACGAATACGAATGTTATATTTAAGACATAGAAAACTTCAAAACGATCTTTAGCGAAACATCACTTGCTGTTCACATGCCTGAGTGAGTAGTAGCCATTTTCCTATTTTGTCTCAACAGAGACACCCAGGGCCGACATGGGGCTAGCACTGCTTGTATAATTAATAAAACCAACACAAACCTTTGGTGGGTGTGCCTTAGACAACCAACCATCACAGTCTTCCATAAGAGTAAATGTTTTTTATTCCTTTTCTCGTGTTTGGCTTTAAATAAGAGTAAATGTTTTTTATTCCTTTTCTCGTGTTTGGCTTAACAACTAGGCCTATTGTTATTTTCTGTTCGACAAAATGAACTTCGCGCTAATGATCAGGGGAAGTCACTACGATTTAAAATGAATCTGGAACGAAGTGTCCATTGTCTGCTGAGGTCCCATAGTATCTTTATGCTATTTTCCCGTTTTATGGTCGAAGATTGCTTATTTGTTAATTTCCTATTACTCGTAGGTTTTTGCTTCCTTATCTTGTGCAGTTTACGATTGAAGTGAATCTTAGTAAGTTAGTTCATTAATTTTTACTGGGAACAGGAGATAGGACATTTAATGCTAAAGATACCGCTCGAATAATCCAGAGAGCTAGTCGGAAATGGCCCTAGCTAACAAATTCTTGTTTCCCCCCTCCGTCATCCAGAGATCTATCCTATCATCCACAGTGATCTACCGGAAGCATACGATCGACCGGTAATCAACTCATGCATTAGTGAATACAAATGATCTAACTGATTCACCAGGCCTTTATACCCCTCCCCCTGAATATTATTTTTGTTTGTTTTATCTTATTTGTTTGTTTGTTGTTTTTCTTTTAACATTCAAGCAAAATTTGTAATTTTGATTTGCCATATTTACAATGGTTTGACAGGTGTGATGCCACTTTCCCGTATCGGCAGTAATTCATCTTATTTAGAAATGAAAACACTATATATCCTAATTATACCCCATCAGAGGTTGAACGGGATATTTGTCATCACTAAAATAAAAAAAAATTATACAAAATTGTGAATATAAGCCTGTGGCATCTCCGTGAGAGTTCAGGAAGCCGGACACTGATAACTACCTGACAGCA
This sequence comes from Oreohelix idahoensis, assembly GCA_024509875.1. NCBI lineage: Eukaryota > Metazoa > Mollusca > Gastropoda > Stylommatophora > Oreohelicidae > Oreohelix > Oreohelix idahoensis. The sequence goes on from JAMPIV010005522.1 coordinate 284,951, forward strand.
ATACGTTAAAAAAAAAAAAAAGAGAAGCGAATATAGAAACTAACACGCACACACACACACACAAATGCGAATCCACAAACTAAAAAAAAAAAAATACAGTAAATATGAACAACCAAAGTCACACAACAACATGCAGTAGACACAGATGGGTCCAAGAAGGAAGAAGACAAATTTTGTATCTTTTCTAATAATAATCTTGGTCTGCCAGCAAACTAACGACACGCTGTATCTCTTTGTATGCAGATGGGCAGCCATTACTGTTTAGTTTACTGTCCACTTTTGCATTGAAGCGTTGTGCAGAACTGTGATGAGTTACTGTTAATTTTTATTTTCAACTCGCCCCATTTCTTGTCCCATTTATTAATTTTGGTTTCTTATTTTATTCTAATGCGTCCTAGTTCGTATTTGTTTTCTTCTTCTTCCTCGTTCGCCCTGAAAAGGACGTTGGTTGCGTTGTGTCTTTTTACGCCGGAGCTGTGATATCTGCACCTTTCGGTCGACACATCCGACTTCAGCACGGCAGTTTTTGGGACCGGGTTTGCCTTCCCTCTGCGATCCCTACTCGCTCAGCCAGACTGCAGTGATGCAGACTGTTTCCAGGACCACCACGTGGAGGTGGAGTAGGGTCTTAGTCAGCTCTGGTTCGCTGACTCTGATGCAAGCAGTCAAGCTATGGGTCGCTGACTGCATTCTCTATTGCTGCATCTTTGGGTCCCGTAATTGTTTTAATTCTGGGTTATTCTGTATGGCGGTAGGATGACTCATACCACCAACACCAACCCTTCTCGGTTGGAGATGGGAGAAAACCCCTACCCGTGTTGTAACGTGGGCTAGTGAGTCATTCTTGTTGATAGGCGGTCAGTATAGTTAGGTAATATTACGTACATTTTTCAGCGAGCTTCGAGGAGAGTCTATTTTCTTTGATTCCAGCAGGGGGAATAACTCTTCGTCGCTTGTGGATTGGTCGAGTTAAGATAATGTTATGATATTTAACGGGAAGCTTGTACGATTGGTTTTGATTTTTAATTTATGTAGCAGTCATTAGATTACGTCAGAAATGGTGTTGGAAGCGGATTTTGGGAGACGATGCTAGACGCTATGACTCACCGCGTCGGTCTTGCATCAGAAAATTGGCCCTATATATGCAGGGCCAACTTATTAGTTAGTGCTCCTAAGTCCAAGAATTTTATTGCCGTGAATAGCGTCAGTTCAGTCTGCCAGGTTCGTGGATATTCTGAAAGCGGAGGGTAGGTAACCGTAAGCCTGCAACGGACTTTGCCTTCTCAGAGAGGGAGGCAAGAGACAACATCGTAATTGAAGAGAACTGGGGTACGCGCATAGTAACTGGCACCCTAGTTACGTCTGCAATACGGAGAGGCATTAGAAGTTCTCATGACGTGAGGAAACAAATACCTCAGCGTGGAATTGCCTAGGAATTAGAGCTCTTTGCTTGTGCGGCCCAACACAGAACAGGCTACATTGCCTGGTATTGTTTACATACTGCCACAATAAATCAGTAGGCCAACACCCATAGCGGGTTAAATCGTCATTGTGTGAAGAATAGGGTGCCATCATCAGAGCTAGATCTGCAGCCATTCTGGAGAGAAGAGAGGGAAATCATATCTCTCTAAATGCTAACGGGAGGAGGTACGTGACGAAGAGCAACGCATCGGAACCCCAGACGAAGACGATAGCGTCAGGAAGGCACTGAACCGAAACAAAGTGGAGAAAGTGGAGTTAGTTGTTGTTATGAGTAAAATTCATAACATGTGTGTCGATATCATTAGATGGTTCGACAAGGCTTCTGTCGCAGAGTGAAGATAATTTGCCTATTTGAAATTTTCTGTCCATCCTGTATATTGCTTTATTTTCTGTCTATCCTAAGTTTCTGAAAAAATGTTTCTCACGCACTTGCCTTTTTCCCACCTTAACCCAGGTGAAGCTTCAATCAACCCGTTCACGTCTGTTAGGATTTTCCAGACTCGGCTGTCTAGACATTTATGGCCTGTCTTCTTCCCCCTTTGTTAATACTTCTGATCTCGGAACCACCGCACGTACAAGTGACATTCAATATGCAAACTAATTTGCGGCGATACTTTTGGGCTATCGTGGGAACGTTTAAAAATGTAGCGGGTAAAGCGAAAATAATTCTTTCTTTAAGAAACTAGTTTTTAGACTTCACTTGGTGATAAGCATACTGAAAGAGAAAGACGCACTTCTTAGTCGTGTAAAGTAAAACTGTGCATAGGGAGACTTGAGTTAAACACACAAAGTGCCCTCTAGTTTAACTTACAGACTATAAATTCCGTTGCGGGTATGTATTTGCTATTCCAGTATATAGACAATTAGCTCAAATATATAGATATGAAATATATTACTATCAGGGTGAAAGTCTAATGAAATATATTACTATCATGGTGAAAGTCTAATGAAATATATTACTATCATGGTGAAAGTCTAAGTGTATTATATAAACGGGTTTCCTTTACCATGTATGTATCATAAATGCTTACGAAAATTCATTTATTTTCACTGCTTGTATTTTAAAGCGATGTTATGTTACAATGTTTGTATCATTCATAATTTCAATGATCATTTTTACTTTTCAATGTTTGTAACATTAATGTATGAGCATATTATTATGAATGCTGGAAGAAATGAACGGTGGAAAGCAAAGAAGGATTCTCTAGCGCGCCCTCATGTGACCCTTGTTCTTGTGTATGAACATGGACTGGCCAGCTAATTCATTCACAGCAGCCAGGAATGTTTAAGAATGGACTGACCTATTTTAGGAACGAGACGCATGCATGGATACCAACATGCCTACGCTTGACACTGCTTAAATTGTTTATGTAGTAATCTGCGTTTTGCAGCAGAAGAGTAGTTACACATGTATTTTTGTTTTGTCTAACAGATTAATGCAGTGCAAGTCTTGTCTCTTATTGCTGAAAAGAGGTTACCTTGGGCCAGTGGCCATATAGTCCTCGTCCACCAGTCACAATAATTCCCTTCAATTATTTCAATTACTTCAATTACTGCAATTATTGCAATGATTCTCAACACCAGATATTACCCTTAACAACCATCACCCGTACCATATGTCGTGTGAAATTCTAATCCACATATATAAATTAAAAAGTAAATGTAAAGCCTAACAAATAACTTCAATAAAAGGAAAGAAGAATGGTAAAGAACAGTGCTGTCACAGTGACTGTACTCGAAATCCCCCTTGTTTTCTAATTCGTCTGCAAATTATAAAGTTCCACGTTGATAGTAAAAGCCTACTGCAGCATACACGCGTTTCCACAACTCAATAAAACGTGTACTGCCTTTCTAAGAAAAACCTTGAGATACGCAAGCTGACCTATATTTAATATTCCATTCATGTCATTTTATACACTAAGTTACCATAAACGAAAGACAGATGGAATTAGGATAGAGAGAAGGGAGGGCTGAAAGCCGGAACGCATGCCACACTAAACACGAGTCTCGCTATACAATTACTACCATCACGCGTGTAAGGCCACAAGCACTAGCTTTTTTCAAATCGACAGTGATAAAAAACACTACCCATACGAGAGTTAGGTTTAAAAAACTTACAAAACGCTTATTAGGAAACATGACATTCTACTGTTTTATGTCTAAAATCCTGACATTAGCCTGACAGTACAGCAGGACAGGTGGCGGTTCTAAAAATAAAAAAACAACTACACGACTATCCTAGAAAATACATATTTTGAACGCAGCCCCTTAGCCCCATTAAATTTATATATTTGGGTTCCTTAGGACTTGCTGACAAATAATATGTTAAGTGTTAAGCAAATAGTCTAGGAATTAACAAATTATAGCCAAAAGAAATAGTGAGGATGTCAGACAACACCAAAATCAGAATCGCTCAGTGGCAGATTTTGACACCACCATTGTACGGGAAATAGGTCCCCATGTTAAATCCTATTTGATTGGAGCGCAATAAATGTAAGGCTAAACACGATTAGTCGGGCTACAAATACTATCTTTTGTTGTTAGGGGAGACGGAAGGAAGGGTACTTTTTTTCAAACGCTTGTGTAAACATGGCTCGATTGGTTAGACCCGCCAATATAGTCAATTAGGAGCGTCAGGTCAGCACCACATTTTTCAAATAAACTTACTAAAGAACCAGTGCGTTGAGCGCCAGTGCATATTTTTCTAAATAAAAGCCTGGGACATCGGCAGATCGAAATTGTGCTATATTCATTGCCAGTCAACGTAACTGTGTATTATTCCATGAATTGTGGGACTGTGGTCCTAAAGTTATTGAGCAGCACCTGGTCTGAGCTTTGCTGAATCTGGAGGCTGACAGCATACTCCTGGGTCCAGATAGCGACTAGTGAGGTGTCTCCAGAACACAGGGGAGCAATCGAGCAGAGGAGTCTTTTCCTGCCGCCATCACGAAAGTTAAGCCTCTGTGGCCAGTGGAGCTCAACATTATGTGTCCCCTCAAAAATTGACATTATAGAAAGAAAAAAAAGAGGGACAATACCTTGTTTAAATTGACAGGAACTGTGAACGTTTTCCCCATACTATTTCCCAGATAAACAAACACTTGAAGTCATGATGACAAATAACAACGTAGCTTGAAAAACAAAACCAGTATTACCTCATAGTACTACTACACAACTGACACACATAGGATAATATTAATAAAATATGTCCCTACAAGGTTCATATTTATAAATTATGTATATATAAATTGTGATTACAATTGATTGTGATTCCTGGTTCACTTTGTAGTTGAATCAGGATATATATATAGTAGTGAAAGTAATTAATACATAAATATTTGAAACTTTACCAGTGACTCATTTAAGATAGTCTTATAGAGTGTTAAATGTGTGTGAGTGTCACAGTGTTGTCAAGTGTGGTGGAATAAATTAAATTGTGTATCTGTCTGTTGTTGTTGTGACTTACACTTCATCATTTACATAACCCTAGACATTTAACGTAGTCATCACAATATTCCAGAATAATTCTGACTGAGGTATAAATGTGGTAGCAAGTAAGGTTATCTGTAAAACACTACCCCTATTAGATACAGATACCTTCACAGCTGATCTCAGTCAGTACACTAAGTCCCCTATAAATATTTATAACATCCCATTTTACCACACCATACTCCACCCATTATAACCCTCCATCCCACCTTTGGAAGCAAATTCGTTATCTGTGGATATCTCATCAACTGTGGATACGTTACACCAATCTTGGATTTATAAAATCGTGTTCAGATTCTGTGCCCTTTGTGGATACCTTTTTCGAACAGTGAAGTTAATTTCAAGCATTGGATTACGATATATTTTTCCAAGAGAACCCCAGGATATAAGTTGTTTCCAACATTCACACCAAAGGAACAAAGGAACAAACATTCATTTTCACACAAACAGTATTTCACATATTTTCCAGCAAAAACCTATCAGGCCTGCCGGGAACCTTACTAACACAATTCATTCATAATCCTTGTTTTCACTATTGGTGTAATAATTTTTTTCTTCTTTAAAATCATCAAATTGTTGTGAGTTTGTTTTCTCGTGATAATCTTTATTATTATTTTTTCTGTAAAATCCTTATTGATTTATTTACATTTCTAAATTGAAATAAATTGAGTTAACCTCAATAGGATTGTTCGTTCAGTTCAGACTACCAAATCCTCAATCTAACTTTACTTCTTTACCCTACTATTTGTGAGTGACACAGCGTGTGCAAAAGAATAATATTGTCGCCAGAGAAAACAAGAAGAGCTGTGTGTGTGGTTTTCTTAGTGAAGAACTCACTGACTCAGCCTGTGCCTTCTGCCTATCTCTCTTGCGCACCACTATCACACGTCCGTGTGCACTATTGTCCATCACGCCTATACAGCTGTCAAGCTTACCTACTATTAATTATATTTTCATGCGACAGCTTCTCCTTTGTTTATTATATGTAGTCCTTGGTAACACAGGAAGTGACGTCATTGCCTCGAGGTGCAGATCGGCAGACGTCAAAGTTGCCATTGGCATACGTGAGAGATTGGCTGCTAGAGACTTCGATGTGTGTAGTTATGGCGAGTGGACACATGTCTCTGAGCTCATGAAATATATTTATATTGCGTCAAATCCCTATGATGTTCCAGCACTAGATAATCAAAATGCTTCTGTGAGATGTATCATAGTTATATTTTACAAGGGAGAATGGATTCTGTTGAAAAAATGAGTCCGAATTAAATAAACTTTGAAGTCGATCTAACGACAGTGTTTCGAGCTACGACAGTACAGAGACCCTTTTTATGACTGCATTAAGAATGCCATAATATATTGGCTGGATGTGTATATGAAAAATGGAGCAGCGTCTCAATTGATATTAAACATTTGTAATCATGCCACTTCGCCTTTCAACGACTTTACTATGGCAGTTTGATGTGGATTGTGTACGGTGGTCTTGTTGTAAAACCCTAGCAGTGTCTTGGCCAGTGTAACCAGACAGTTACCACCGATGAACATAATAAGAATATAAATTTAAAACACCCCGTGGCGCAACAGTTGTGTTCCTCAGGAACAGTAGAGTTAGATAGAAACTACTAGAGGAGAGCCTCTGAGTTAGTTCTGCAGAATTCAGGAGAGTAGGATTTATGTGGTGTATCAGTTAGTTGTGCAGGCCCGCCAAGAGCGCCTTTGAGACATTGTAGTCAAATTAGTTAATAAGTCTTAACCGGAACAGAGTGAACACTAGTGTATAGTAGTCAGGTGGCGGATGACTCCACAGTGTGTTTAGTTAGTAACAATAGAGTAGTCAGGGGTGGTGGCTCTTACCTAGAGACCCCTGCCCGGTATATTTCTTTAACCTTAGTTGTTTTCGTGTAGGTGTGGAAGAGAGCGTGGTAATTTGATAATTGTGTCTTTCATTGATTGTTCTTTTTTTTCAGGTTGTGTGAACTCGCACGTTATTGGTGTGTGTGTGTGTGTTTTTTTTTTCCGTAGTATAGATTTTTTTTGTTTTAATAAACTATAAAATGTGCACTGGATCAGTTTGTCTTTCACTATACTGTACCTGTATTCTTTAACTGTACAGTTGTGTCTGTGGCTAGTAATTAGTGCATAACTTATCTCAGCTGAGCGAGAGGTGGTGAGACAGCAGCTAATAAAACAAGTCACAGGTGGCGAGGGAGAGTCAATCTAGGTTCTCACCCTTGAAGCTATGTGATGGGGCCGGAAAGACACCCGGCTTCCCCCTTCACGTAAAGACACCCGGCTTCCCCCTGCACGTAAAGACACCCCGGCTTCCCCCTTCAGGTTCAAGGCATATTTATCGCCCATATATTTTCGATGTGCACGCAGCATTCTGGGATGTGAAAAGTCTTCAAGAAGATATATTAGTTTAGGCCATAATAAAGCCTAAGAATTAGTTGTGATGTGTTATATTTGGTAGTCGTGTGTTATATTTAATAGCGGTAGGTTTTATCTGTGTTTTCGTGCCTAATAGAGCAAATATCGCGAGTGTTATTTAAGTGGCTAAATTAATGCGCGCAGCGCACTAAAGTTGAGTGATCAGCCATAGAGTCTATATAAGAAGTGCCTAGCCGGCGAGCGGGCCTATTTTGCTAAAGCCGCCCAGACGAGAGAGAAACGAAGTTAGACACCAGACTCAATCTGTAGATGCCTTGAGCACGTGAGTTAATTTAAATTAGCATTAGTGTTCTGTAATTCTAAAATTATATTAAGCACGAGTCTGTTTTAATGTTTAGTGAAATAAATAGATTGATAAATGTGAAAGTTTAAGAGCGATTATTTCATTCATCAGAAAGGCAAATATAGTGTGAAACTATTTCACTTGAATTTAGATAATATTGACTTGTTAGCAAAATAGCAAGATGGCGGCCACGTGGTGATGACTTTAGTTCTAGTTGTTAAAGTTAAGAATAATTTTATTTTGTTCTTTAATGTAAGAGTAATTGAGTGTATTTCACGATTATTGATATTTCTACTGTATATCTTTAGTGGGTTACTTTGAGTGAGGTGAGGATATGTATTTAGATTTCTGGAGAGCGTGAGGCCACTCCGTTGTTGAGACATGTGTTTCTCTGTTTGCTCCTGGTGGAGCATGGAAACACCAATGCGGCTGGTGTCCATCGCAAGCCCACAAGAAGCATTTCTATGCTATTACAAGGTTGTTTCTGTAACAATGTGTTTCATGTGATGAGTTCCCAATCTCATCAGGGGTCATATACGACACGCTTGTGGCCAGGCGCACCAGTCGTCACTTACGACATGTTCAGAGTGCAGGAACAAGTATTGAGATGGATCAGTTGCGGGGTGGTGGTTTATTCTCATTATTGAGAGTATTTGTTGTACAGATAGTTGAATATTATTTTATGTCTATTTTATTATTATTTAATTATGGTTATGTGTAGAATGGTTTGTGAGAGCACGTGGGCTCACTTGGAGATATATATTTCTCTTCTCCGCTCCTGAGGGAGCATGGGGCCACCAGTGTGGTTTGCCTCCGCAGGAAGTATTCATATGCTCGTGCAGTAGTGGTTTCGGTAGCAATCTGTGTTACATGGTGAGATTGCCAGCCTCATGCACAACACCTTACTAGTCTCATTGGACGACATGCATGAGTGTGGGTGTGTGTGTGTGCGTGTATGATAGCTGAGTGTGTGCTCTTGCAGTAGTGGTTTCGGTAGCAATCTGTGTTACATGGTGAGATTGCCAGCCTCATGCACAACACCATACTAGTCTCATTGGACGACATGCGTGTGTGTGTGTGTGTGTGTGTGTGATAGATGAGTGTGTGTGCTCTTGCAGTAGTGGTTTTGGTAGCAACCGATGTTACACGGTGAGATTGCCAGCCTCATGCACAACACCTTACTAGTCGCATTGGACGACACGCATGAGTGTGTGCGTGTGTGATAGTTGAGGGTGTCAGGTGGCGTGAAAGGACTGTTTGGCAAATGAGAGTATCGTTATTCAACTATGATTTTAACTAGCCCGTGCTTTGTTTGCGTTTCAGGATAAGGAACTGAGCACTAGCTTGGTGTTTGTTTGTTTGGTGTTATGTTCGTTGGTTTATTTGTTTAATGTTTGCTTCAGTGTGCTCTTAGTCACTGAATGGGTTGTAAAAATAAATACAGCCCCTGCCTCAAGAATCAGAGTTTTATTGTTGTTCGGGTCGGTGCGAGTGTGAAAAGAGAGTGATCACATATCACAATATCATCATCATCATCATTCTCGCCCACCCTTTCACAATTGGCGTCGTCGACAGGATAGGCAGACAGTGACACCGAGCAAACAGCAAACGAACAAATATTTTAAACACCCAGCGGTGCGGTATTGCAGCAAGATGACTTCGATCAATGCGCCTGTAAAGGTAGTACACGTGTAGGTGCCAGAGGTAAGGCTATTTGATGGAAAGGCAAATCCCACTTGGCAAGAGTTTGTGGAAGATGTAGAGGCCGTGTGGAAGATGGCGCCTTTTTGCGCAGAAGTCAAGGTAGACGTGATCTGGAACAACGTTACACCATGGGTCTCTAGGGAATTACGGATACGTGGCGGAGCCAAGGCCAGCCCTGAGCAGTTACTCAAGATAGTAGAAGAAGCCTACAGCGAGCAACCACCAGTCAGTGAGATGACCAGGAATTTCCAAGCCATGAGTCAGAGGCCTAAGGAATGTTCTGTTTCCTGTGAAGTCAAAAAACCAGAGACACTAGTGCAGATAGCAAGTGCAGAAGCCCAGAATGAAGAGGAGCCACTCAAAGCAGAAATATCGCTCCTAAAATCCCAGCTAGCACAGCTATCACAGACCAGTTCGCCAGCACAAGAGGAGGTGCAGAGAAAGAAAGAACCAGGTCAACCGCGGAAACAGCCAAAGCACGACGAGGGGGTGCGTGTTCTTGTATGTGAGAGTCATGCTGTTGTTAACGAAAGCAGTGAGCTGACAGTACCAACAAACGCAGTTGCACCTACAAGGCGAAAAGGGGTTTGCAAGTGGTACAGTGTCCACAGGGGATGGGGGTTCATCACACCAGATGATGGAGGTATTGATGTATTCGTACATCAGACCAAGATCTTCAGAAAGAGATTCCGGAGTCTGGCGAGGAATGAACGAGTAGAATTTGACAGCAAACCATCGGTCCAGGGCATGGAAGCAGTCATTGTGTGCGGCATTGGAGGTCAAGAATGCAAAGAAAGTAGGAGGCGACCCATGGCACAGAGAAAGCCTACCAGGTTGAGGTGCTATAATTGTGGTGAGTTCTCAGGCCACATGGCAACCAAATGCCCTCAAGGCCCTCTTCCCAAACGATGTTTTAGATGCAAGTCAACTGAACATTTGATAGCCGCCTGTCCCTCAAGGAGCTCTTTCCCGAGACGTACTGCCACAACCAGGTTGCCTTTAGGGCGCAAGCCAAGAGATGGCCACGTCAACTGTCACACTAAGGGCGCGGAGAAAATTGGCCGTCGTCTAGGGGAGGAAACCCGTCCTAAGCAGATAGGAGGGAGTGCAAATCAAGGTTTAGCAGAGGAGACTCATCAAAAGCAGATTGTGGGGAACGTAAGCCACCGTACACACAAAATGAGTGGAAAACACGTCAAGAGCGATCTCCCTACAAAGTCGACAGCTGCATGCACTGACAGGCAGATGTCACGGGCAGGCAGCGACGCGGCACAGGTGAGCGAGTATTCTAGACCACAGCGGCTGACAGCCCGACAACGTACAACTGGGGACATGACGACCAAGAGAGTCCCCAGCCGGGTTGTACCTATTCCAGAAGCCCAGCCCAAAGCATCGCTGCTCAGAAAGAGTCCAGCGCAGCACCAACGATCTGAGAGATTTCAATTGAAGTGCCAGAGGTAGTGATGTTGTCGGGGCGACAACAAAATCAGGAGGGAGATATGTGATGGGGCCGGAAAGACACCCGGCTTCCCCCTTCACGTAAAGACACCCGGCTTCCCCCTTCACGTAAAGACACCCCGGCTTCCCCCTTCAGGTTCAAGGCATATTTATCGCCCATATATTTTCGATGTGCGCGCAGCATTCTGGGATGTAAAAAGTCTTCAAGAAGATATATTAGTTTAGGCCATAATAAAGCCTAAGAATTAGTTGTGATGTGTTATATTTGGTAGTCGTGTGTTATATTTAATAGCGGTAGGTTTTATCTGTGTTTTCGTGCCTAATAGAGCAAATATCGCGAGTGTTATTTAAGTGGCTAAATTAATGCGCGCAGCGCACTAAAGTTGAGTGATCAGCCATAGGGTCTATATAAGAAGTGCCTAGCCGGCGAGCGGGCCTATTTTGCTAAAGCCGCCCAGACGAGAGAGAAACGAAGTTAGACACCAGACTCAATCTGTAGATGCCTTGAGCACGTGAGTTAATTTAAATTAGCATTAAAAGTTAGTTGCTTATCCTTTACAGGACGTGGCAATCAACCCCAGCTTTTATTGGCTGTTTGTGATTTTTCTAGGCAATTTTTTCATTCAGTAGTTTGCCATTGCTTTCTGAACGGTACGGCGCTTATACCATTGTTAAAAAATCCACACAAAGCGATCTGCTACCAAACCGCCTGCCGCAGGTTTCGAACCTGGTATATCTGGATTATGAAACTGCGTTCATATCCATTAGGCCACTAGCATTAGTGTTCTGTAATTCTGAAATTATATTCGGCACGAGTCTATTTTAATGTTTAGTGAAATAAATAGATTGATAGATGTGAAAGTTTAAGAGCGATTATTTCATTCATCAGAAAGGCAAATATAGTGTGAAACTATTTCACTTGAATTTAGATAATATTGACTTGTTAGCAAAATAGCAAGATGGCGGCCACGTGGTGATGACTTTAGTTCTAGTTGTTAAAGTTAAGAATAATTTTATTTTGTTCTTTAATGTAAGAGTAATTGAGTGTATTTCACGATTATTGATATTTCTACTGTATATCTTTAGTGGGTTACTTTGAGTGAGGTGAGGATATGTATTTAGATTTCTGGAGAGCGTGAGGCCACTCCGTTGTTGAGACATGTGTTTCTCTGCTCCTGGTGGAGCATGGAAACACCAATGCGGCTGGTGTCCATCGCAAGCCCACAAGAAGCATTTCTATGCTATTACAAGGGTTGTTTCTGTAACAATGTGTTTCATGTGATGAGTTCCCAATCTCATCAGGGGTCATATACGACACGCTTGTGGCCAGGCGCACCAGTCGTCACTTACGACATGTTCAGAGTGCAGGAACAAGTATTGAGATGGATCAGTTGCGGGGTGGTGGTTTATTCTCATTATTGAGAGTATTTGTTGTACAGATAGTTGAATATTATTTTATGTCCATTTTATTATTATTTAATTATGGTTATGTGTAGAATGGTTTGTGAGAGCACGTGGGCTCACTTGGAGATATATATATTTCTCTTCTCCGCTCCTGAGGGAGCATGGGGCCACCAGTGTGGTTTGCCTCCGCATGAAGTATTCATATGCTCGTGCAGTAGTGGTTTCGGTAGCAATCTGTGTTACATGGTGAGATTGCCAGCCTCATGCACAACACCTTACTAGTCTCATTGGACGACATGCATGAGTGTGGGTGTGTGTGTGTGCGTGTATGATAGCTGAGTGTGTGCTCTTGCAGTAGTGGTTTCGGTAGCAATCTGTGTTACATGGTGAGATTGCCAGCCTCATGCACAACACCATACTAGTCTCATTGGACGACATGCATGAGTGTGTGTGTGTGTGTGTGTGTGTGTGTGTGATAGCTGAGTGTGTGCTCTTGCAGTAGTGGTTTTGGTAGCAACCGATGTTACACGGTGAGATTGCCAGCCTCATGCACAACACCTTACTAGTCGCATTGGACGACACGCATGAGTGTGTGCGTGTGTGATAGTTGAGGGTGTCAGGTGGCGTGAAAGGACTGTTTGGCAAATGAGAGTATCGTTATTCAACTATGATTTTAACTAGCCCGTGCTTTGTTTGCGTTTCAGGATTAGGAACTGAGCACTAGCTGGGTGTTTGTTTGTTTGGTGTTATGTTCGTTGGTTTATTTGTTTAATGTTTGCTTCAGTGTGCTCTTAGTCACTGAATGGGTTGTAAAAATAAATACAGCCCCTGCCTCAAGAATCAGAGTTTTATTGTTGTTCGGGTCGGTGCGAGTGTGAAAAGAGAGTGATCACATATCACAATATCATCATCATCATCATTCTCGCCCACCCTTTCACAATTGGCGTCGTCGACAGGATAGGCAGACAGTGACACCGAGCAAACAGCAAACGAACAAATATTTTAAACACCCAGCGGTGCGGTATTGCAGCAAGATGACTTCGATCAATGCGCCTGTAAAGGTAGTACACGTGTAGGTGCCAGAGGTAAGGCTATTTGATGGAAAGGCAAATCCCACTTGGCAAGAGTTTGTGGAAGATGTAGAGGCCGTGTGGAAGATGGCGCCTTTTTGCGCAGAAGTCAAGGTAGACGTGATCTGGAACAACGTTACACCATGGGTCTCTAGGGAATTACGGATACGTGGCGGAGCCAAGGCCAGCCCTGAGCAGTTACTCAAGATAGTAGAAGAAGCCTACAGCGAGCAACCACCAGTCAGTGAGATGACCAGGAATTTCCAAGCCATGAGTCAGAGGCCTAAGGAATGTTCTGTTTCCTGTGAAGTCAAAAAACCAGAGACACTAGTGCAGATAGCAGTGCAGAAGCCCAGAATGAAGAGGAGCCACTCAAAGCAGAAATATCGCTCCTAAAATCCCAGCTAGCACAGCTATCACAGACCAGTTCGCCAGCACAAGAGGAGGTGCAGAGAAAGAAAGAACCAGGTCAACCGCGGAAAACAGCCAAAGCACGACGAGGGGGTGCGTGTTCTTGTATGTGAGAGTCATGCTGTTGTTAACGAAAGCAGTGAGCTGACAGTACACAACAAACGCAGTTGCACCTACAAGGCGAAAAGGGGTTTGCAAGTGGTACAGTGTCCACAGGGGATGGGGGTTCATCACACCAGATGATGGAGGTATTGATGTATTCGTACATCAGACCAAGATCTTCAGAAAGAGATTCCGGAGTCTGGCGAGGAATGAACGAGTAGAATTTGACAGCAAACCATCGGTCCAGGGCATGGAAGCAGTCATTGTGTGCGGCATTGGAGGTCAAGAATGCAAAGAAAGTAGGAGGCGACCCATGGCACAGAGAAAGCCTACCAGGTTGAGGTGCTATAATTGTGGTGAGTTCTCAGGCCACATGGCAACCAAATGCCCTCAAGGCCCTCTTCCCAAACGATGTTTTAGATGCAAGTCAACTGAACATTTGATAGCCGCCTGTCCCTCAAGGAGCTCTTTCCCGAGACGTACTGCCACAACCAGGTTGCCTTTAGGGCGCAAGCCAAGAGATGGCCACGTCAACTGTCACACTAAGGGCGCGGAGAAAATTGGCCGTCGTCTAGGGGAGGAAACCCGTCCTAAGCAGATAGGAGGGAGTGCAAATCAAGGTTTAGCAGAGGAGACTCATCAAAAGCAGATTGTGGGGAACGTAAGCCACCGTACACACAAAATGAGTGGAAAACACGTCAAGAGCGATCTCCCTACAAAGTCGACAGCTGCATGCACTGACAGGCAGATGTCACGGGCAGGCAGCGACGCGGCACAGGTGAGCGAGTATTCTAGACCACAGCGGCTGACAGCCCGACAACGTACAACTGGGGACATGACGACCAAGAGAGTCCCCAGCCGGGTTGTACCTATTCCAGAAGCCCAGCCCAAAGCATCGCTGCTCAGAAAGAGTCCAGCGCAGCACCAACGATCTGAGAGATTTCAATTGAAGTGCCAGAGGTAGTGATGTTGTCGGGGCGACAACAAAATCAGGAGGGAGATATGTGATGGGGCCGGAAAGACACCCGGCTTCCCCCTTCACGTAAAGACACCCGGCTTCCCCCTTCACGTAAAGACACCCCGGCTTCCCCTTCAGGTTCAAGGCATATTTATCGCCCATATATTTTCGATGTGCGCGCAGCATTCTGGGATGTAAAAAGTCTTCAAGAAGATATATTAGTTTAGGCCATAATAAAGCCTAAGAATTAGTTGTGATGTGTTATATTTGGTAGTCGTGTGTTATATTTAATAGCGGTAGGTTTTATCTGTGTTTTCGTGCCTAATAGAGCAAATATCGCGAGTGTTATTTAAGTGGCTAAATTAATGCGCGCAGCGCACTAAAGTTGAGTGATCAGCCATAGGGTCTATATAAGAAGTGCCTAGCCGGCGAGCGGGCCTATTTTGCTAAAGCCGCCCAGACGAGAGAGAAACGAAGTTAGACACCAGACTCAATCTGTAGATGCCTTGAGCACGTGAGTTAATTTAAATTAGCATTAAAAGTTAGTTGCTTATCCTTTACAGGACGTGGCAATCAACCCCAGCTTTTATTGGCTGTTTGTGATTTTTCTAGGCAATTTTTTCATTCAGTAGTTTGCCATTGCTTTCTGAACGGTACGGCGCTTATACCATTGTTAAAAATCCACACAAAGCGATCTGCTACCAAACCGCCTGCCGCAGGTTTCGAACCTGGTATATCTGGATTATGAAACTGCGTTCATATCCATTAGGCCACTAGCATTAGTGTTCTGTAATTCTGAAATTATATTCAGCACGAGTCTATTTTAATGTTTAGTGAAATAAATAGATTGATAGATGTGAAAGTTTAAGAGCGATTATTTCATTCATCAGAAAGGCAAATATAGTGTGAAACTATTTCACTTGAATTTAGATAATATTGACTTGTTAGCAAAATAGCAAGATGGCGGCCACGTGGTGATGACTTTAGTTCTAGTTGTTAAAGTTAAGAATAATTTTATTTTGTTCTTTAATGTAAGAGTAATTGAGTGTATTTCACGATTATTGATATTTCTACTGTATATCTTTAGTGGGTTACTTTGAGTGAGGTGAGGATATGTATTTAGATTTCTGGAGAGCGCGAGGCCACTCCGTTGTTGAGACATGTGTTTCTCTGCTCCTGGTGGAGCATGGAAACACCAATGCGGCTGGTGTCCATCGCAAGCCCACAAGAAGCATTTCTATGCTATTACAAGGGTTGTTTCTGTAACAATGTGTTTCATGTGATGAGTTCCCAATCTCATCAGGGGTCATATACGACACGCTTGTGGCCAGGCGCACCAGTCGTCACTTACGACATGTTCAGAGTGCAGGAACAAGTATTGAGATGGATCAGTTGCGGGGTGGTGGTTTATTCTCATTATTGAGAGTATTTGTTGTACAGATAGTTGAATATTATTTTATGTCCATTTTATTATTATTTAATTATGGTTATGTGTAGAATGGTTTGTGAGAGCACGTGGGCTCACTTGGAGATATATATTTCTCTTCTCCGCTCCTGAGGGAGCATGGGGCCACCAGTGTGGTTTGCCTCCGCATGAAGTATTCATATGCTCGTGCAGTAGTGGTTTCGGTAGCAATCTGTGTTACATGTTGAGATTGCCAGCCTCATGCACAACACCGTACTAGTCTCATTGGACGACATGCATGAGTGTGGGTGTGTGTGTGTGCGTGTATGATAGCTGAGTGTGTGCTCTTGCAGTAGTGGTTTCGGTAGCAATCTGTGTTACATGGTGAGATTGCCAGCCTCATGCACAACACCATACTAGTCTCATTGGACGACATGCATGAGTGTGTGTGTGTGTGAGATAGATGAGTGTGTGTGTGCTCTTGCAGTAGTGGTTTTGGTAGCAACCGATGTTACACGGTGAGATTGCCAGCCTCATGCACAACACCTTACTAGTCGCATTAGACGACACGCATGAGTGTGTGCGTGTGTGATAGTTGAGGGTGTCAGGTGGCGTGGAGGGACTGTTTGGAAAATGAGAGTATCGTTATTCAACTATGATTTTAACTAGCCCGTGCTTTGTTTGCGTTTCAGGATTAGGAACTGAGCACTAGCTGGGTGTTTGTTTGTTTGGTGTTATGTTCGTTGGTTTATTTGTTTAATGTTTGCTTCAGTGTGCTCTTAGTCACTGAATAGGTTGTAAAAATAAATACAGCCCCTGCCTCAAGAATCAGAGTTTTATTGTTGTTCGGGTCGGTGCGAGTGTGAAAAGAGAGTGATCACATATCACAATATCATCATCATTCTCGCCCACCCTTTCACAGCTATAAGTCTCATCATCCACAGTCACTTTAATTCTCATCTGAATCTATCTTCTCAGACTTTCCTACAAATTGGTGTCTTGTCTCTTTACTCAGACTCTTAATTAAGCAACTGTGTGACAAAGCGGGCGGCGTCGTCTCGGACAAGTTCTGGATTCTTGCCTAAGATTCATAGATTGTTTCTTGCTGAGGAAGTCTTCTGAGAATATATTTTTCTTTATATAACCCCTAGACTCTGAGCTTTTAAAACTGATCCAGTCAAAAGTTTTTCAACAGGGTGCATTTAGAATATACTACAGGAGTTGTATTAAGGCTTTAGATGACACAGAGGTAATTGATGGCTAACAGTGATTTTTTTTCTCTAACAGGAAGGTAATTCCAGGTTGTAGAGTAGATACATAAATTTTTTCAGGTTACTAGTGGGTAATGGCTTTTAGCGGTGGCAGTTAGCATTCAGATTAGGCGCTAGTCTGATTTTTGGGTTGGGTTAGAGACAGCGGATATAGTGAGGGAGTATTTTCCGGGAGGTAACGGAAAGTTTTTGTTTCCTTTTTCCCTTCAGTTCTTCTCTGTATTTGTGAGCTTACTGTAGATTTTATAGGTAAGATGGCTGACATGGCCAAGTTACGAGCGGCCTGGCGTGAAGCAGCTAAAGATATGGGTATGGATGAAGCCGAGACTAAGGCATACATGATAAGTGAGAAGGATAAACACGAGCAGAGAGAGATAGAGGAAAAAGACAGGAAGGAGTAAAGAGAAAAAGACAGGAAGGAGCATAGGGAAAAAGACAGGAAGGAGCAGAGAGAGAGAAGGAGGAAAGGGACCGACAGGCCGAGATGGAAATGAGAAAAATGGAAGCAGAGGGCAGAACAAGCGGAGGAACGGAAGATGGCAGCAGAAAGACAACATGAACTTGCCATGCGTTCTCTGGAACTACAAAGTAGGGCCTCTGATAGCAGTTCGGCGAATAACGACTCCCCCAGAGCAGGGGCGACAGACCTCTCAGGACACGCAGGTCCCCAGATGGCAGCCATGAATTTCCCATTTGACTCTTTCCCTAGTGGGAACGAGAAAACAGCAGCTCACGTTTCATAAAGGTTTACATCAATATCTTTATAAATGATGATGAACACTGGTCGCTTACACAGCGGCATACTATATCTTCTAGTAACAGGGAGAAAATCCATCATAGGAAACATGAATCAAAATAACGGCCGGTACAATCCATGGCCTCTATAACAAGTCCATCAGAATTCTTATAATATATATAATGTCGGCGTACTCCCTGGCATTTGGGTAATATCTCTTGGAAAACAATCTATAAATTCCTGGGAGAAAGAACATTCCCGACAATAATCTCATTATCTTTACTTCAAAAAGATATCCTCTTCAATTATCAAATTCCCCTCATCGAAAACACATACGCCGGGACACACTAGCGAGATCGGACGACCACCCCGAAGCTCTGCCAGCAAACACACTGTCACGAGATTACTGCTTCTCAGAACAGCTCAGTAAAAATTACTCATGCGAACTCACCGCGTGAGACTATCGCTCAGCTCACCTGTCTCTTCCCAAAAACTCCACTAAGAACATTCGACAACTTTCTTTATCCTATTTTTAAAAACAAACTAGTAACCACTCAGTTGAGCTGTGTTCAAAAATTACCGAGCATAAAGCCGCCAACTAAAAAATCATCTCATCACTAAAGCGTGCTAACTAACGTGTGTAAAAAAATCTGACCCATACATACAAATCTTTAACACCTAACTCCCATTAATAAAACATGACTTAACAGACTACACCGACCCCCGGGGAAAAAAAGATAACATCATTTTTTTGTTGTTGAAAAAATGACATGGAACAAAAATGCGAGGTCGATGAAATTCTAATATCTACAACAAAGAATTACACTATGTTAAGTCATATTACTAAATCAACAATAGAAGGATGGAAATATGTGTAAAGTAAGAAGATGAAGTATACTAAGATAATCAAATTCAAACAAAGATGAGGTATATCAAATATAGTCTAAGTATGAAATAATAAGTGGAAAGTGAAACGACAAGATGATGTACACGAAGAATGACTAGCAATGAACGAAAGCAATGAATTGAGAATAAAAAAAGCAATGATATATCATGGTAACCATTAAGTTAAACAATGCATATCTATAATAAAAAATACAATTATGGCAAAACAGCATAGAACAGAAAGGCAATGCATATATATATAATAACAATGTACAGAATGTCCTTGGTGCGGTGTACATTCTTCGCACACAATAATAACTCAAACAACTCTACGTGTGGAAAAACACCCTCGCACTAATACAACACCATCCAGGTGTATATCACTTATCATTAGTGATATGCGGCATGAACATCGCCATATAGATCCAAAGAATCGTCTCCAGGCGGGAAAATACACTTCGCCTGTGCTTTATCTATTCTAGCTACAAGGCGGGAAATGCGTCGCCTTACTCCTCCGTAGCTCCAAGGTAGAAAAACGTCACCTTATAATGTTCTCCATGAACATACTTATATGGCTCCAACAGGAGCGTCTCCAGGCGAGAAACACATCGCCAAATAAGTGGATAGAATCTATCACATCATAAATATCATAATCAACACTATGGATCCTCTCAGTCACAAAATACGAGCTGTCAGAAAAAACACCTTTTCAATGTACAATACCGAAATGTATCATAATGATAATTTACGTTTAAATAGCCTTATCACTATAATTGTTACATATTCAACGATTATCCAAAACACAGTCATATAATAATAATATGGTCATGACATGATGC
The DNA here is from genome assembly GCA_024509875.1 of Oreohelix idahoensis. Lineage (NCBI taxonomy): Eukaryota > Metazoa > Mollusca > Gastropoda > Stylommatophora > Oreohelicidae > Oreohelix > Oreohelix idahoensis. The sequence goes on from JAMPIV010005522.1 coordinate 304,893, forward strand.
ATGAAAAGGAAATAATACAGTGTCTTAAATTAAACATATACTATAAATATCAATAGTTGCAGTGATCTTGAAAACTCTTGTGAGCATACAGATACAAAAACATCTAGTGTGGCGTCAAAATTCAGACTGGCTTCACTGGAACAGGAAAAGTGGCGCAAGGCGACATATAGAACATGTTGAAAAGAAACAGCTTAATCACGTAACATAGCAACTCTGATTCTCATGGGAAAGCCGTTGCTGTGAAAAAAAATGAATAAAATTTCTATTTTAATAACGGTAGGATTTTATAAAAGGCAACAATTAACTTTAAATATAACCTACCAAATGTGGCTGTGTAAACTTCCGACCACTGTAAAATGTTAATCAAACCTTCCTCCGTTACACGAGAAAGGGTAACCGAGAAAGTAGTACAAACTAACCTGGAATCATAAACTATATAGGTTAAGAGACCCTCTTCCGTCATTTGTAGACAAGCAGGAAGAGTAGGAAGAGGATGACTGCAACTCAAGGTAGTCACCGCTGTAGGCTGGAACAAAGTTGTGCACTCAGAGCACTGAGATGCTCTCGAAATCGAAAGCAGAGCAAGCAGTAGCATTAGAGACACTATTATTATTGTTACCTTGATTACCAATAACTTGGGGCTCCTGTTGAGCAGAGTTAGCATGGCGATGCGATCTATCATTTGGAGATCTACCGTCATATCGAGATCTATTACAACTATTATCTCTATTTGGCCCATTGCTATTTCCTCTATTGAGACCATTGTTCTGATTTGAACCCCAGTTAGCATAGTTGCGATTACTATTTCCCCTTTGATCAAAATATCTATTAGGTGGATTTTGTTGTCTCCGCGAAAAATTATTGTAAGGTTGATTATAATCTCTAGTGTAGTTACCTCTTCTAAAATTTCCATAATTGTTGGAACCAAAATATTGAGGTCCGTTAAATTGTCTCCAGTTTCTTGGAGAAGGAAAATTACTACGTGATGGATTCCCTTGGTACTGTCTAAAATCACGATTATCTCTCCTACCAAAATTGCTTGTATTTTTGCATGAGCAGTATCGTTAGTACTTGGGAAATTGTATTTGCCACGAAAAGATGTGTTTACTCTATGTTTAATGTTATAGTTAGCATTGAGTGCATGTGGCTGACTCTTTGCATTCCTGAAGTGTTGATAATCAACTTTATGTCTAACACTGTCAACCTTGACAGTAGACAACACCTTGTTGTTTAAGAGAATATCTAATAGGCCATCAACTCTGTTACGAAGTTTTGTAATTTCTAATTCTGTAATAGCTTTTTCTTTAGCCAGAGCTTTATGTATTTTCTCGTTGGTTTTAACTTGAAGCCTGTTGTAATCTAATCTTAAGTCGTGTAACTGAGACGCAAGAGTCTTCTCTTTAGCAATTCTATCCCTAAGATCTACTCTCAATTTTTCCTTCTGAGATGTAGTTTCCAATTTAAGGCTCTTAATTTCTTGTTGGAGAGTTCGGATAGTTTCCAAAGCTTTAGCCCTCTCCTGTACAAGTTCAAGTTTGAGTGCTTCAATAGCACTATGATGGCTATTCATAAGCTCATCAACCTTCTCGGGAAATACAGTATTATTTTCTTTAAGTTGGTGCTGGAGATCTATATTATCATCCAATAGAGCAAGAAGCTCTTCTGTACTTGACTCCTTACGTTTCTGGGCCTTAACTTTTAATTTCTCATAGTCCCTTTTGACTTGTTCTAGCTCACTAATAGGAGCCTTTTCCTTACATAGATGTTTGTTTTTAATTGAGCTCACATCATCTTCTAGCTCCTTTTTCTCCTTCTCCAGTTGAGATTGTCTTAATTTATTCTCATCAGGAAGAGCTAATATTTCTATTCTCTTCATCTCAGCTAAATCTTCATTTCTCCTCGTCTCAGCCAATTTCTCTATTCGCTTCATATATACCAAATGCAATTCTGCTTGGCTCTCCTTAGAAAAATCTTCTTTCCTCTTCCATTCATATCAATCTGGAGTAAGTCTTCTCCTCTCTTCCGATGCATAGGCTGCATACACTACTAAAGGCTCACCCTTCAAATCCTGTACTTGCTTAGTCGTTCCCCTTCTACCGTGAGGTGTAGAGGTTTGGAAGAGAGAGCGCCAGACTATCCTATCGGCTGTCTTCCTCCTGGTCTGGTTCCATTCTAGTCCTCGGTCCTTCAAAGGTTGTCTAATGTTATTGTGACGTACGTCTAGTTTGTCAAGTGAATTTTCCCTGATTTGATGGATGATTAAAGGGACTTTAGCTTTTCATAACATTAGAATCCCTGAACATCAGTATTGTTGTAACTTTTCATCAACGAAGAGTAGCGGCTAGGATCAAAGCAGTCAAAGAAGATCCGCAGAACAGAGAAGCAGAAGTTTAGCATCTCCGTACGAACACTGAACCGTTCGCAAGACGGACACGAGCGGTCAGAAGAAAGCTTCATGCAGACTTCGTACTTCTGTGGCCACCGGCAGACTTGCCCGAAAGACGGAACGCTCAGCGTAGCGGATACGATCTGAGGAATCAGGAAACTCACCGCGAACGAGGCTAGTCTCGCCGGAATTTCACATGCTCGTGCGAGCAGCCGGAAACGAACGTAGATCGGAAGCCAGTCGGGCCATCGTGGTTAGCATGGCGGCTAAATAACTTTGACTTCCCCTGGGAACTGAAGAGGCGCGAAATTTCACATGTACCATTTATCTTGCCTTTCTAATAGATAAATACAGAATCTGAAAAGGGCAACGTATCATTCGTTTTGACTGAATTCTAAGATTCACTAGCATATAGTAAAAAAATTCCTGCTAGATTTCATCTAAATTGTTGGCTATTGGAGTGAAATTCTTTTTCTGTGCAGACGGTAATTTATACATTAGCTTCGAGTGATCAGTGGTCTAGTTATTTCATATTTAGTTCACTGGATTGTGGTGTAAATTTAACCTTATTAAATAAGCCCATCTTCAAAGTTCTAGTGCCAACTAAATGTTACATCTATAAGTTTATTTCCTAATACAATAGCCGCTTAAGGGAATTATAACTTTAATACAGTTTAGTTCTGTATTGTTTTTGTAGTTTGTGACATTACTGCAAAAGAAAGGTATCTCCACCAGCTGTGCCAATCTTAGACACCACACCATTCCTCACACCTAACCAAGTGCCTGTGCCATTCTTTAGGAACTTTATCTAATAAACAAACAGTACCGTTAAACTTCAACGTCCAGCGATTTCGGGACACTTTGTTAACTTCAACAACCCGCAAATCTGGGGCTGTACACGGAAGAAAATACTTTTTACCTAAGCCAAGGTTAAGTGCTGTTTTTTATGTATTTCCTATGAAGTGCCAGAATTCACCATTTGGTAAGTCTGTGTGTGTGTGACTGTGTGCTGGCCAGCCAAGCGTGGTTTTTTTAATGAAAAAGGAGATTTAATCTTTTTACCCTTTTAATTAGTTCAACCTAGTATTAAGGTGTACTGTATTAATTGTACGGGATTTCTCCTAGCGGGATTATTTAACTGTGAGCATTCCCCCCTCCCGGGAAAATTGGTTGATTAAAGGGAAACATTTGATGACCCCTAGCTTTTCCTTTACCCCTTATTACTGTAACCCCATGACTCAGAGTAATAAATTTACCATTGGGTTAAATTGCCTATCTCTGATCATCATCATCACCCCCCCCTTTCTCGTCTTTGGGACCCGGTCTTTTCTGTTAGTAAATACAAGCGGGAAAAGGTGCATTGGATATTTCTCCTCAGAAACCCTCCCCCCTGTTATTTTGTGTTTTGTAACCCATGATTTCTGACTGTACATTGATACTTACTTGTAACGTGATTTTATGATAATAAAAGTATTAAAAACTTTATTAGCATTGGTGTCGGCTGGCCCAAAACCCAAACATTTCCCATATTTGTTATCGTAGTGTGTATTCATGTACGTTGTGCGTCAGAATCACCAAATCGGTGTGTGCGCATGAGCGACTGGAACTGACAAACAACTGTTTGTTCAGAAGAGTGGTAGGAATAGTTTTTGAGAGACAAATATTGTCGTAATATGAGACTGTAATTACTCTTCTCCAGCCCTTGTGAATCTACTACCTCACTTTCCTAAATCCTTATTCTCACAGAGCCATCACTATCATTCTACACTCTAAAGGACCAATATCCATCAGAACTCTCTCAGATAAAAATTACGACAGTTGTCCTCCCAGCGGACTCTGGGTCGTCCTGGGGGTCTGGATCCTTGGCTCTTTGTTTCCCATGCTTGTCGTGGTAGCCGGTCTTCTCCCATTCTGCAGACATGGCCAAACCATCTTAGTTGGGACTGTTCTACTTGGGTCTGCAGGGGGTGGGATTTAAGGCCTTAACGTATCGTCTGGTTGCGTACCATGTCTCTTCTTGTTACTTCAACCACCTTCCTCAGATACCTCATTTCTGAGGTTTGGATCTGGCTTTTGTGGGTTGTAGTCATTGCCCATGACTCGCATCCATATGTCAAGACTGGGACATAGGTGGAGCGGTATACAGCCATCTTCGTTTTCTTACCAACCTCTCTCTTGCTGAGGAATCCTCGATTTATGGCCTGAAAAAGTCTCCCAGCTGCTGCTGTTCGAGTGGCCAACTCTTCTTTGTTGCCTCCCTTTCGGTCAATAATAGCGCCGAGGTATTTAAAGTGGTCTACCTGCTCCAGGACCTGTTTTCCCAGCTTAATCTGATGTCTTCTTTCTTCTCGTGATATCACCATGGATTTTGTTTTAGAGCTGCTTATGACCATCCCTCTCTTCTCCAGCTCTTCCTTCCAGACTTGCAGGTTGAATTGGAGATGTGCCTCTGATTTAGCAATCAGGGCAACATCATCAGCAAATGCCAGCTCCGAAATACAGACCTGTCTCATCTTCCAGTAGCCCACTGAATACTCTCTTGTTATCTCCTTACATGCCTTAATGGCTTCGTCCATGAGGAGTATGAAAAGGTAAGGTGACAGGATATCATCTTGTCTTACATCAATGGTGGTCCTGAACTCTTCTGACTTATGGTTTGCTGTCCTCACATAATTTCTGCAAGACTTGTAGAAGCTCTGTATAGCATGAATCAGAGGTGCTGGAATGTTCTTCCTTGCCAATCAATCCCAAAGTTTGCTCCAGGGGACCCTGTCAAACGCCTTTTCCAGATCTATGAAACAAAGATGGATCTCACTCTTATACTCAAGGGCCTTTTCACTCAGCTGTCTGAGTGTGAAGATTAGGTCTTGAGTATCCGCACTGGACCTCATCCAGTTGTGGCTCAGCTAGGCGTCGGAGTCTCTGCTCTAGGATTCTAGAGTAGATTTTACCAGGGACACTGAGAAGGGATATGCCTCTATGGTTTCCACACTGTCGATTGTCACCCTTTTTGAAAATTGGTGTTATGATGGCAATCTCCCAATCCTTTGGTATGGTCTTGTTGTACCACGCTGCCTGTAAAACCCTTAAGAGTAATAGGTCGCCTGATGCTCCCATGTACTTAACCATTTCTGGTGTTATACCATCATGCCCTGCTGCTTTGCCCATCTTGATTTTCTCCAGTGCTGCCTTCAGTTCTTCCATCTTTATGTCATCTTCACCATCATTGGTTTTCTCTTCTGTGCTAGTGGTTATCATTTCTGATGCTTCACCATGCTCACCATTCAGGAGTTCTGAGAAATATTCTTTCCATCTTTCCATTACTTCCTTCGGGGCAGTAAGCAATTTGCCTTGCTTTTCCTTTATAAATTTGAAAGGGCATTGTTTTTCCTTTCTCATGTTCTTTAGGGTCTTATAGAACAATTTCTGGTTTTCTTGTGCATCTTTTTCTAGCTTTTCTCCAAATTCTTCCCAGGACTTCTGTTTTGCTGCTAGCACCTTGTTCTTTGCTTCTGTTCTGAGTGTCACATATTCTCTATATTTTTCCATCTGTCCTGTTGTGTTTCTAGCTCCTAAGTATTGTTTCCATGCCATTTTCTTCTCTCTTATTTTCTCTTTGACTTCCTCTGTCCACCAAGGTGTCCTCTTTCTCTTTTTCCCAAGTCGGACTTCACCGTATGCTTCTGCTGCAGCTGTCTTTGTGATATCCTTGAATTTATTCCAGAGGGTTTCCAAGTCATCAGGTCGTTCTTCTGTGTTGCTCACCGCTGCAGCAATAAGCCCCTGATATCTGGTCTTAATTTCTGGCTCTTTCAGCTTGTAGGTCCTAATGCTCATTTTTCCCGCTCGTTTACTTGGTTTCTTGCGTGATGTTGGGCAGTTCCTAGGCTGAGCAACTCTTTCAGTTGTTCTTTTGATTGTTAGCAGGTAGTGATCACTTCCAATCTCTGGCCCCCTCCAGACTCTAGCATCCCGGACATATTTGAATGAGCTTCTCCTAACAATGGCATAGTCGATCACTGACTTCTCATTCTTGGTTGGTTCACATCTAGTGTATGCATGTATGCGCTTATGGGGGAACTTTGTGTTTGTGATGATCAGATTCTGCTCACTGCAGAATCTAAGGAGTCGCTTTCCATTGTCATTGAGAGTATCTTCTCCATATCTTCCGATAACTCCACCCCATCTAGCATGGTCATTTCCAACTCTGGCATTAAAATCTCCGAGCATGATAACTTCATCTAGGCAGTCATCCACTGTCCTTTGAAGCAGCTCGAAGAATTCCTCCTTGACCTCTGCTCTCTCATCCTCATTTGGCCCATACACTATGACCAGGTTGACTATGGTTTCTCCTTCTTTTAGTTTTACAACCATAATGCGCTCCGAGACAAAGTTCCATCCCTTGATACTATCTTTTTGGTTTTTGGCCACAATGCAACCCACGCCCCCTTTAGCTCTTTCAGATGTGGGTACACCACTGTATAACAGCTTGTTGCCATTGAGATCCATGACTCCTTGTCCCTTTTTCTATGTTTCGGTAATAGCCAGGATTTCTAATTTTGCTTTCCTCATCTCTTCCATCAGCTCCTCTTCTTTCCCATTTATACTTCTTGTGTTCCAAGTTCCATAAGTCGTAGTCCGTAGTCCGTTCCAGTTCGTCGCCTTTAGAATCAGTCCGGTATTCTCTCTTATATTGCTCGTAATCATAGTTTAAAGCAAACAGGTGATTGGCCTGTTGTGCCTTTGCATGGTGGAGGGGCTGCCTCCTTACGGCCTCCTTTTTCATCCGGGCTTGGGACCGGCATAGGCTTCAAATTCTGTAACCTTCCAAAATCCATAAAATACTCTAATATAGACATCTTCGCTAATTTTATAAGTACATAACTTATCTAAGATATCTTGTAAGAATAATCTTATCCCTAATTAGTGGGTGGCAAGTCCTTGCTCATAGAACTTGTATACAAATACTTTTCTAACAGCTAACAATGTTATTAATTGCTTATTAAAATATGCATTATAATATTATCCGATCATAAGAAAAATAGACAATGTAAACAAGAGTGACAAGGACAAGATATAAAGAACAAATGACTACGTTCGCAGAATCAACTAAACAAGAAAGCAAAATAAAGAAAAAATATTGCAAAGAATGCAATTACACTGCGAATGGAATGATAAGACAAATAACAACACAGTGTATAAAGAAAAAATTTGTATAGAAATAAACAATAGAGAGATAGAGGATGACAACTACAAACGAAGTAATCGAGAAACTAAGGTACAGAGAAAAAAAATACTACAATAACAATAATAAGAAGTTCGTCACACCTAAACAATTACTGTTGTAAGGGTCAAGTAGCGATCTGAACTTCAGCAAGGTTTTTAGCCTTGAATCAGAATTATCGCTCAATTGAAGTTTACAAACTAAACCCTACAGAACGCTTACGTAGGCCCTGGGTGAACTGGGATATATCCTAACGTAAGTCACCTCCCAACCAAACCAGCATAAACATGGAACATATAACATAGAATACGACATAGAGTAAATAGACTAAGGTCCAAGGAAGGCTCGATAACATACAACAGTGGTACAGTTTACAGACGAAACAACCACTTATCTTCAAAAGGAAAAACTCCCAGCCTCCGCAACAACAACAGAGATGGACATCAGGTATCACACTAAAGCAGAACGTTGATGGCCACAGGATCTCCTGGCTTCTCAGGTCCTTGACACTGGATGACGTCTACTTGAAACTTGCACAGGAAACATGGACTGGAAACTCTTGACTTGACCAACTTGCACATCAAAAATCAGCACTGTGAACACTGTAAATCAAATCCTGCTGAACTTGACATGACAAAGATCTTCTGTTAGTGGATGTTCTTGAGAATGCTGTTGAACTTGTTAGGTAATATTCTTCTGTAGAATTCTCCATCTGTAGTTGGTACTGCACCCCATGAAACTGGCTCACCATAAATATGTTAAGGATACGTAATGGGTGTAGGAAGACAATGTTAATATTACGGCTGATAAAGGCAATCAGCTTGTGGTCGGGCTTACGGATGGCCGACAGGTGTGTAAATATGTATAGCTGTAAGTGCGAATGTCGTAATTAGGTTCTGGCATACCTATACACACTTCGATCACACACCACTGTAACGTAGGATCAGAAAATGTAGGAACTAGTATAACGTTCCACACAGTTTATTAACACCACAGTCACGTAGACATCATGGTAACACAGTTCACAGCATAAACATGACGCATCAGATAAGTAAGTTCATTTCGTAGTAATACAGCAACAATACTCATCCAAAAAAGACTGCGTACATCGCAACTCTCAATAGGCTGTAGAATGCAGTAACTCATAGCATAAATCCTTACAAATCGATATCCAAAGATTCAGTTACAGGTGCAAAACTCAAGTACACGGGCTGCAGAACACAGCAGCTCACGTTTCATAAAGGTTTACATCAATATCTTTATAAATAATGATGAACACTGGTCGCTTACACAGCGGTATACTATATCTTCTAGTAACAGGGGAAAAATCCATCATAGGAAACATGAATCAAAATAACGGCCGGTACAATCCATGGCCTCTATAAAAAATCCATCAGAATTCTCATAATATATATAATGCCGGCGTACTCCCTGGAATTTGGGTAATATCTCTTGAAAAACAATCCATAAATTCCTGGGAGAAAGAACATTCCCGACAATAATCTCTTTATCTTTACTTCAAAAAGATATCCTCTTCAATTATCAAATTCCCCTCATCGAAAACACAAATACGCCGCGACACACTAGCGAGATGGGATGACCATCCCGAAGCTCTCCAACAAACACACTGTCACGAGATTACTGCTTCTCAGAACAGCTCAGTAAAAATTACTCATGCGAACTCACCGCGTGAGACTATCGCTCAGCTCACCCGTCTCTTCCCAAAAACTCCACTAAGAACATTCGACAACTTTCTTTATCCTATTTTTTAAAAACAAACTAGTAACCACTCAGTTGAGCTGTGTTCAAATATTACCGAGCATAAAGCCCCCAACTAAAAAATCATCTCATCACTAAAGCATGCTAACTAACATGTGTACAAACATCCGACCCATACATACAAATCTTTAACACCTAACTCCCATTAATACAACATGACTTAACACCCCCGAAGAGAGTGGCATGTTTACAAACCCCTACACAGGAATCGGAGGAGGACAGGGGCTCTCAGACTGGAGGTGACCGACCTTCCACGAGGGGAATAGTAACTGTAAATGGGTTTGAAACGGAGTGTCTGTTTGATACAGGATTGAGCTTCGAATGTATCGTGCGCCATCATCTAGTGAAGCCAGAACAGATAACTGGAGAATTTGTGGAGATTTGTGGGGTGTTGAGAGGAGATGCTCCGATGCGACTCCCTGTAGCGCAGATAGAGATAGTGTCGAAGTATGTTAGGGGCATGATCAAGGCGGCAGTAATGGAGGGGCCCCTGTATGAGGTCATTTAGGGTGTCGGTATGTGTACCTAAGGGACCCTAAGGAACCGGAAACCGTAGCAGCAGTGGTTACTAGGGAACAAGCCAAGAAGGAACGGGAAAGTGAGGCCCCCATAAACCCGTTGCCCAGGGAGGCCCAACAACAGGATCCGACATTCGAGGCCTGTTTTAAGAAATTGCCCACTTCTAAGGACCCCAAACAAAAAGGGAATTTCTTTACAAAAGAAGGGCTGATTTACCGAAGGGAAGGAGGGGAAGAGCAGGGCCATAACCAACTGGTAGTGCCAACCCAGCACAGGCAACAAATTTTAAAAATGAGGCATGCGCTTCCATTTAGTGGACATATGGGACAAGGGGCCACCATACATAGAATATCGGCCCATTACTATTGGCCGGGAATGACGCCGGATATCATAAGATTTGTAAAATCTTGCGCCCAGTGTCAGAGAATGGCACCCAAACACTGGAGTCCCCCAGTTCCATTGGGAGAGATGCCCATCGTGGGTACCCCATTCGAACGAGTGGCGGTTGACATAGTAGGCCCCTTAGAAAGAACTAAGCGACGGAACAGGTTCATTCTGACGTTAGTCGATGTGGGCAGAGGCAATCCCACTGGCTTCCACGGACTCGAAGCAATGTCGCAGAAGCCTTGGTGCAAATCTTTACGCGACTATGATTTCCTCAGCAAGTGTTGACCGATAATGGATCCCAGTTCCGCAACTTGTTGATGGAGGAGATCTTCAAGATTCTCAGGGCCCAGCATATACATACCAGTCCATACAATCCGGCCGGAAATGGACTCGTGGAGTGGTTCAACGGCAGCCTGATGATGATGCTTTGCAAGTTAGGGCAGGAGCGGCCAGAGGATTGTGACCTTTTTCTTCCCGCGGCCCTGTTTGCTTATGGAGAGGTCCCACAAGCTTCTACAGGCTTGGCACCAGCCACATTATTATTCCGTCGACCTATCAAGGGCCCATTGGAGGCCTTGGTCAGGTCGTTGGCAGATCAGAGGGCCGATGAGACAACGGTGTCGGCCTCTAAATATGTAGAAGAGCTAAAGGAACGGCTACAGTTAGGTTGGAATTTGGCCTCAGCTAACCTCCGTAAGGCTCGTGCAACACAGGCGCAACGATACAACAAGATGGCAAAGGAAAGAAAACTCCAGCCAGGGGAGAAGGTCTTGTTGTTACTTCCCACGTGGGACAACAAACTGCGCATTGGATGGCAAGGGCCATTCGAAGTCTTGGATGCAATTTCTAACACCAACAACAGGATCTCTTTCAGAAGGAAAAGGAAGATATTAAATCGCCTTAAGAAATTTTTAGAACACCCCCCCCCCGCCCTTCTCAAGATCACTTACTAGCGCTGTCAGTAGCTATTGAGGAAGAGGACGAAACGGAGAATTACTGGGAATACCCCTTGCAACAGAAAGAGTTGGACAGAGACTTGAAATTTGGGGACACTCTTTCAGAAGTATCGGCGCAAAAGCTCAGCGCTGTATTAGAACAATATACTGACGTTTTGACGGATAAGCCCGGGCTTACACATCTCCTTGAGTATGACATGAAATTAAAAAACGACACACCGGTACGGACAAAAATATATCCGGTCCCGTACGCAAAAGCCGTCGCGTTAGGGAGGAAATAGACAAACTGCTTGCAGCCAACATTATTACAGAAACCACTTCCCCATACAGCTCTAGCGTGGTTACAAAAACCTAATGGCGAAACTCGGCTGTGCATTGATTATCGCTTGCTTAACACAGTGACCGAATTTCAACCGGAGGCCCTCCCCAGCCCGGCGGAACTTTTTACCAAACTGAGTAAAGCAAAAATCTTTTCCAAAATAGACTTGAGTAAAGGCTATTATCAGATTCCGGTGAAAGAGGAAGTCAGGCTGATGTTGGCCTTTAGCACTAGTGAGGGGCATTACACTTTTAACGTCATGCCTTTTGGACTACGTAATGCCCCCGTTACCTTAACACGAATGATGAGGAAGCTGTTAGGGCCGTTGCACAACCCCAACATTCATAATTTTATGGATGATATACTGATCGCAACAGACACGGAGGAGGAACACGTAGCAACCGTCGCCTTGCTCCTTAGGAGGCTGAAAGTAGCGGGGCTGACAGCTCGCCCGAGTAAATGTTTACTCGGCTTCCACACCCTAGACTTTCTAGGGCACACTATCGCTCACGGATGCATGTGGCCGCTGACCAAAAATGTAGACAAAATACGTGACGCAGCTCGCCCCATCATGAAAAAGGATACGCGCTCATTTCTGTCTTTGTACGCCTACTACCAGAAATTCATTCCTAACTTTAATAGTCTAACGGCCCCATTAACTGACCTCACCCAGAAAGGTCAACTTGATAAAGTCGATTGGACAACTGAATGCGAGAGCGCTTATGCCACTCTTAAGGAACGGCTAGACTTGAGTAAAGGCTATTATCAGATTCCGGTGAAAGAGGAAGTCAGGCCGATGTTGGCCTTTAGCACTAGTGAGGGACATTACACGTTTAACGTCATGTCTTTTGGACTACGTAATGCCCCCGGTGCCTTCACACGAATGATGAGGAAGCTGTTAGGGCCCTTGCACAACCCCAACATTCATAATTTTATGGATGATATACTGATCGCAACAGACACGGAGGAGGAACATGTAGCAACCGTCGCCTTGCTCCTCAGGAGGCTGAAGGATGCGGGGCTGACAGCCCGCCCGAGTAAATGTTTACTCGGCCTCCACACCCTAGACTTTCTAGGGCACACTATCGCTCACGGATGCATGTGGCCGCTGACCAAAAATGTAGACAAAATACGTAACGCAGCTCGCCCCATCACGAAAAAGGATACGCGTTCATTTCTCTCTTTGTGCGCCTACTACCAAAAATTCATTCCTAACTTTAATAGTCTAACGGCCCCATTAACTGACCTCACCCAGAAAGGTCAACTTGATAAAGTCGATTGGACAGCTGAATGTGAGAGCGCTTACGCCACTCTTAAGGAATGGCTGACCAGTTCTCCTATATTACGGCTTCCGGACCTAACGAAACCCTTCGTGTTACGAGTGGACGCCAGTGCCATTGGGATAGGATCCACTTTGTTGCAAGCAGATGAAACTCAGCAGGGACTGTTATTTCCAGTTTCCTACGCAAGTAGAAAATTAAACGCTGCTGAAAGGAGTTATTCTACAATAGAACGGGAGTGCCTTGCCCTAGTTTCCGGGATTCGCAAACATCACGAATATCTATATGGCGTCACGTTTGTAGTGCAAAGCGACCACGCCCCCTTGGCGTTTTGGGGCGCCAACAAACTAAATAATGCAAAAATCATGAAATGGGCTCTTTTGCTAAGCATGTACTAATTTTCGGTACAATACATCCCTGGAAAGGATAATGTGGGAGCAGATTACTTAAGTCGGCACCTAGCTCCCGAGAAGAACACTGAAGAGGAAGGGATAGCGACAGGGATCTCTACGGACGTACATAAGGGCAAGTGTAAAAAGGAAAATTACAGTCTTTTAAGCCGAGAGGCCCGACCTTAGAAGGGCGGAGTATTGTGATGTGTTACTGTTAATTTTTATTTTCAACTCGCCCCATTTCTTGTCCCATTTATTAATTTTGGTTCTTTTTTTTATTATAATGCGTCCTAGTTCGTATTTGTTTTAATTCTGGGTTATTCTGTATGGCGGTAGGATGACTCATACCACCAACACCAACCCTTCTCGGTTGGAGATGGGAGAAAACCCCTACCCGTGTTGTAACGTGGGCAAGTGAGTCATTCTTGTTGATAGGCGATCAGTATAGTTAGGTAATATTACGTACATTTTTCAGCAAGCTTCGAGGGGAGTCTATTTTCTTTGATATCCCCCCCCCCCGGTTCCAGCAGGGGGAATAACTCTTCGTCGCTAGTGGATTGGTCGAGTTAAGATAATGTTATGATATTTAACTGGAAGCTCGTACGATTGGTTTTGATTTTTAATTTATGTAGCAGTCATTAGATTACGTCAGAAATGGTGTTGGAAGCGGATTTTGGGAGACGATGCTAGACGCTATGACTCACCGCGTCGGTCTTGCATCAGAAAATTGGCCCTATATATGCAGGGCCAACTTATTAGTTAGTGCTCTCAAGTCCAAGAATTTTATTGCCGTGAATAGCGTCAGTTCAGTCTGCCAGGTTCGTGGATATTCTGAAAGTCTGGCGATTCACGGCGGAGGGTAGGTAACCCTAAGCCTGCAACGGACTTTGCCTTCTCAGAGAGGGAGGCAAGAGACAACATCGTAATTGAAGAGAACTGGGGTACGCGCATAGTAACTGGCGCCCTAGTTACGTCTGCAATACGGAGAGGCATTAGAAGTTCTCATGACGTGAGGAAACATATACCTCAGCGTGGAATTGCCTAGGAATTAGAGCTCTTAGCTTGTACGGCCAAATACAGAACAGGCTACGTTGCCTGGTATTGTTTACATACTGCCACAATAAAGCAGTAGGCCAACACCCGTAGCGGGTTAAATCGTCGTTGTGTGAAGAATAGGGTGCCATCATCAGAGCTAGATCTACAGCCAGAGGCATACATACATACATACATACATACATACATACATACATACATACATACATACATACATACATACACACACACATACACACATACACACATACACACATACACACATACACACACACACACACACACATACACACACATACATACATACATTTTTTTTTTCTCTCTTACCAGCGGCACTCGAGCTTTCCAGCTCTTTTGGCCCAATGACATGTCATTGCGAGGCTGGGGGTCAGTGGACTTTCCTTCCAACCCGGTCAGGAGCTCCGCTCCTTCCCATCCACACGGGATTTATGTGCAGGAGCCGTTCAGGTTATTCAGTCAAATTTCCGGTCGTAAACATTCCCTTAAACGCCGACGCCCGGGTTTGAACCATGAAAACCTGGTCGCCAGTACAACGCCGTAGCCATTACACCAGCGCGGCTCCCATATATATATATATATATATATATATATATATATATATATATATATATATATATATATATATATATATATATATATATATACTGTTCAAAAAAAGAAACGCATAGCTATCCGAGGGCGCGTTTTTATGAGTTTGTAAGTAAAATTTGGTGCTAGGGTATATAAAAACCAACCTCAAATGTTCTTTACAGTGTCACATGCACGTGTTGACCTGAATTGCGTTCGTTTTTGTAATCGTTACAATGCAGTGGTCAATAGTGTATATGACGCAATTTTTGACCACAGCTCATGTTGCGCGCACGTGAAAGCAACAACATTTGGGGTGAACACTATTCACTGACTACGCAACTGAAACCCTATAAAAGGATAACGCTACACACACAAAATTCAGTTAATTTTCAAGCAGACATTTAAGCCGTCTCTATCGATAAATTTAAGGAACATTGCTATTGGCCGTTTGCACGCAGGCGAAAGTCAAAGTCAGGTTGCCAGGCATCTAAACGTGCATCAGAGTACCATCAGTCGACTTTGGCACCGGTTCCACGCATCCATGCCCAGAAGATGCCAGTCGCTGATCGTTGCAAGTGGAGGCCACACACCATACTAACGGGAAAGCCCGTACGCCAAAAAACTCTCGTGACTCAGATGCAAAACAACTGTCAATTGATTGGTTGAACCCTAAGGTATTCTTTTGTGCAATTTGAACAATTAACTCATTAAATTAAAAAAGTTATTGAATGTCAAAATTATGGCTATGTGTGTGCCTTCAGTAGCTATGCGTTTCTTTTTTTTGGACAGTATAGAAAGATTAACTGAAGTTTAAAACAAATGTTGGGAAAGGTTACGACTAAGTATCCACAAGATTGGGATAGAATATTACCCGCTATTCTCTTCGCCTATAGAGAAATTCCCAACGAAAATACGGAGTTTGCGCCATTTGAATTATACTGTTCAAAAAAAAAGAAACGTATAGCTACTGAAGGCACACACATAGCCACAATTTTGACATTCAATAACTTTTTTAATTTAATGAGTTAATTGTTCAAATTGCACAAAAGAATACCTTAGGGTTCAACCAATCAATTGACAGTTGTTTTGCATCTGAGTCACGAGAGTTTTTGGCGTACGGGCTTTCCCGTTAGTATGGTGTGTGGCCTCCACTTGCATCGATCAGCGACTGGCATCTTCTGGGCATGGATGCGTGGAACCGGTGCCAAAGTCGACTGATGGTACTCTAATGCACGTTTAGATGCCTGGCAACCTGACTTTGACTTTCGCCTGCGTGCAAACGGCCAATAGCAATGTTACTTAAATTTATTGATAGAGACGGCATAAATGTCTGCTTGAAAAGTAACTGAATTTTTTGTGTGTAGCGTTATCCTTTTATAGGGTTTCAGTTGCGTAGTCAGTGAATAGTGTTCACCCCAAATGTTGTTGCTTTCACGTGCGAGCAACATGAGCTGTGCTCAAAAATTGCGTCATATACACTATTGACCACTGCGTTGTAACGATTACAAAAACGAACGCAATTCAGGTCAACACGTGCATGTGACACTGTAAAGAACATTTGAGGCTGGTTTTTATATACCCTAGCACCAAATTTTACTTACAAACTCATAAAAACGCGCCCTCGGATAGCTATGCGTTTCTTTTTTTGAACAGTATATATATATATATATATATATATATATATATATATATATATATATATATATATATATATATATATATATATATATATATATATATATATATATATATATATATTCACCAAGTGCCCCTTCATCAGTTATTCTGGAGAGGAGAGAGGGAAATCATACCTCTCTAAATGCTAACGGGAGGAGATACGGGACGAAGAGCAACGCATCGGACACCTAGACGAAGTTGATAGCGTCAAGAAGGCACTGAACCGAAACAGAGGGGAGAGAGTGGAGTTAGTTGTGTTCCTCAGGAACAGTAGAGTTAGATAGAAACTACTACAGGGGAGAGCCTTTGAGTTAGTTCTGCAGAATTCAGGAGATTAGGATTTATGTGGTGTATAAGTTAGTTGTGCAGGACCGCCAAGAGCGCATTTGAGACATTGTAGTCAAATTAGTTAATAAGTCTTAACCGGAACAGAGTAAACACTAGTGAAGAGTAGTCAGGTGGCGGAGGACTCCTCAGTGTGTTTAGTTAGTAACAATAGAGTAGTCAGTGGTGGTGGCTCTTACCTAGAGACCCCCGCCGGTACATTTCTTTAACCTTAGTTGTTTTCGTGTAGGTGTGGAAGAGAGCGTGGTAATTTGATAATTGTGTCTTTCATTGATTGTTCTTTTTTCAGGTTGTGTGAACTCGCACGTTATTGGTGTGTTTTTTTTTTTTTTTTTGCTGTAGTATAGATTTGTTTGTTTTAATAAACTATAAAATGTGCACTGGATCAGTTTGTCTTTCACTATACTGCACCTGTATTCTTTAACTGTACAGTTGTCTGTGGCTAGTAATTAGTGCATACCTTATCTCAACTGAGCGAGAGGTGGTGAGACAGTAGCTAATAAAACAAGTCACAGGTGGCGAGGGAGAGTCAATCTAGGTTCTCACCCTTGAAGCTATAAGTCTCATCCTCCACAGTCACTTTAATTCTCATCTTAATCTATCTTCTCAGACTTTCCTACAAATTGGTGTCTTGTATCTTTACTCAGACAGACTCTTAATTAATTAAGCCACTGTGTGACAAGAACTGAAGTTTTCTTTCTTGAGCTAAGTGTGTAGCATGGGTGTTACCAACAGATTACTGGTGACAATGTATATATTTATTATAATATTTATCTGTCGGAGGGAAGATATTTGTTTTTAGAATCAGGATGCTGTCCTGGCCAAAAATATATCACCCATGATTGATTGATACTTTTGTTATATGGGTTATCTCCCCTGAGATCGAATTTGGCGTATGAATCTGGATTTCGTTAGTCTGTGCCTTGTTGGGCCAGAAAACAGATTGTTCTTGCTTAGGTTTATGCAGGAATGTTTATGGTCTGAGTCTATGTTTACTCTGTGTCTATTTCAGACGATTCGGTCTTATATCGTGATATCTTGGTATGTCTAAGTGGAACTATTTTTCCTTGTACTGAACTTTGAGGTCAGGGAGTTTCCGCACATGCCGAGAGAAAAGAGTGTCTTCCGGGATGATGGAATGCCGGGCGAAAGCCATGTTGAAGACGATTCCCCAGTCTGTGATCTCTATTATTTGTTATGGGGAAGAAGATGATTTCTGATATGTTTATTAAGTCTACTAGTCCCCAGTGTTTATTCTATAACGCCAGGAGAGGGGCGTATGTGTTCTGCTAGTGTTTTTCCCATGCCCAGGTAAAGAACATTTTACTGAACTTTTGTCGTCTTAGGCTTAACTGGGCAGATGTCTACATTGGGATTATCCATATCCATATGTCGGGATGATATGTTACCTAGCAGCACTGTAGATGATTGTATGCAGCATTTAAAATGAAAGAATATGCTGATTCTTGTAGAAACATTTGTGTTTATGAACAAAGCTTCTATTGAAGATTTGCTATACATCTATATAGTGAGCGATGCTCAAAAGGGAACCAGAAGCCATTTTGGATTCTAACTTTGTCGATCGTCAATCAGAGAACGGGGATGCCCCTTATTATCAGGTGATGATTAAGAGATCACAGTTATAAAGAAAACCCAATACTGGTGGGTTAACATTATCTTCAGATAGATTTGCTGAACTTTACCTAAAGGAATCTTCGCTAGATAAGAGGTTCTGTCTAGGAGTCAGGCTTGAACAGTATTTATTAACTGACACGCTCGGTCAGTAAGGCCTGATGATTATATTGATAAACAGTGGAAATCTAAGTGCTTGTCTACAGATGTTCCATTGTGATGTTATTCAACATGAATGCTAACTTAAGGTGGTAGACCATTGATCAACAATATGCTATTTATGTCGACCTGTGTTCCTGTAACTATACACGTACTGTCTAAGTGTGTGCGTCCTATTAAACAGTATGAAACGACCACAGTAGTCCAGCCATCCTTGACTTCCACCTGTGATTGGAGTGAGTGTCCTGTGAACCTGTCGAACTGTCATCCATTCGCGTTATCATTATTGATGTTTACACTCACACATTGCATCAGAATATACGCACTTAACAGTACACCTTGTCAGGGCCCCAACAGTCGGTAACCTGACCCATTTACAGAACATTGTGACTGGACGAGCTATATCACAAAAAAAAACAGTCCATGTCAATCTGGTGCAAGAAACAAGATTTATCAATGTGGTAGGCCAGCTTTCTGGGTCAATCTGCACAGTGGACATTTTGAGTAGTCAGCTACTGAGACCAGACCGTTTCCTGTGGCCTGATACGACACACCAGCAGTACTACTCTACAGTCGATGTCAGCATGACCTGCCCTATCGATCGTATGCAGTAAATAGGTCAGCGCTCGTTGAACAGACGGTGTTTACATAAAACAGACAGCATTACACATCAAAGTTGGAGCGTATATTTGACTGTGTTTGCGAAATGTACAGTGCAACTGAAGCGAGAAGTCCTACTTGTGATTCTTAGGAACTGTAAACGGTGGATTTTCCTGCACTGCCATAGTTTGTGTTGAACTTTAATAATTTAGGCCAGAATTAATTGTTTAATAAAGTACCATAATACAGTACCTTAGGCACAATGGGCTAATCACCTGTTTGCCAAGTCACTTCGATTACATGTCCTGCCCATGGGCCTTGTGCACTTGGGTCTCCTCTACACTTCGTTTCACGGGGTAGAAGAGGTTCCGATTATGAGATGAGATGAATACAGTACCATTATAACTGAGCCTTCTATCTGCAACACATTCTATCTGCAACACATTTCATTATATTATATGTATTTATGCTATATGTATATTGATGTTTACATGTTTATATGTGTATATTTCTGTGGGCGGTTGGTGAGGTGAGTAATATAGGGTATACCGAGTCATATTGGTCCTATATTAGTGTTCTGTAGGGAGCAATTTTTTTAATTGAAAATGTGCACGCAACATCCGTTGCTATTTTTGTTAGCTGTGATGATCTGTCCCATCGTTGTTTTCGTAATATTTTTTCTGTTCTTCAGTTTTGTTTTGATTTGTTCGTATTTGTAGATCTACCCTTTCCTAAAATTTAGTTCTATACACATTTATATTTATACACTGTGACGTCATTTGTGTTGTTTATTTCATCGCGGTTATCATCACAGGTTCTGTGATTATTTTTTTTTTCAGTTTTCTATTTAATTTAGTTGATTTCTGCGAATGTTTTCATGTTGTCTTTTATAATTGTTTTGTTGTGTTCTTGATCGACATACACTATATGAAACATATTTGATCATACACTACTAGCTGTGTAGTGAACTTATGAGAAATAATCAACTGATGATTAATTGCTGTTATTAGAGGTACACAGTTGATTATACAAGACCTTATTTAAAGGCTTGTTTCCCACAGAGATTGGGATAAAGGGAGCTGATTATTCAAGCTATTAAGAGCTTGTTTCCATTTATTTGGAGATAGATTTCATTATTGCTATTTCAGGTATCTAGTCACATATTGGTATACATTATGTCGACTTTAGATTACTTCATTGAGATAGGGAAATCCCTAGGCAAGACTGGTGATAAGTTAGAGGAGTATGCTACCACTCAATATGAAAAAGCACAAAAATTGGAAATTGATAAACTGAAAGCTGAGACTGAGCAAAAGAACTTGCAGATGCAGGTGGAGGAAAGAAGATTCCAGATGGAAGAAAAAAGATTAGAAAGAGAAGCTGAACAAAAAAGATTAGACAGAGAAGCTGAGGCTGAACAAAAGAGATTAGACAAGGAAGCTGAACAAAAAAGATTAGACAGAGAAGCTGAACAAAAGAGATTAGACAAAGAAGCTGAACAAAAGAGATTAGACAGAGAAGCTGAGGCTGAACAAAAGAGATTAGACAAAGAAGCTGAACAAAAGAGATTAGACAGAGAAGCTGAAGCCGAGGAGAGAAAGGCAAAAAGAGAACATGAGGAAAAACTGTTAGCATTTGAGTTAGAAAAATTGAAATTGACAAATATGAGTAATGTTAATCAGTCCTCTAGTGGTAATGGTAAACCCTTTACTTACAAGGTCAAGGTGCCAGCGTTCAATCCTTCCAGTGATGACATAACATTCTGGCTGGATAGATTTGAACGCTCTTGTCGAGCTCATAATGTGGATAAATCACAATATGCTAACCAGTTATCAGAAAATTTGAAAGGTGATTCTCTGACTAGTTTAAGTTTGGTTGAAGAGGCTGACAAGAATAATTATGATGTTATTAGAGCAGCCTTATTAAAAAAATATCAATTAACAGAGGAAGGTTACCGTATTTTGTTTAAGAAAATGGTACCTGAATCAGGGGTAGAATTCTCAGAATTCATTGCTAGGACACGTCTTACATTTAATCGTTGGATTGAGTTGTCCAAAACAGAAAAGACATATGAAGCCCTTATGGACTTGTTGCTCAGGGACAAGATTATGTCAAGTATAAATAAACCATTCCTTGAATTCCTACATGAGCGTAAACCCAAGACACTAAAAGAAATGGAAGAATATTGTACCCAATACGTCACGGCACATCCGGACGTAGCTTTTAGCAATGCTAAGGTTAAAGAAAGTATGCCAGTTGCATCAGCAACACCATACAACCCTAATTATTCACACAAATTTCAGGGACCACAAAACAGGTTTGATAAAAAGGGTAACCATAATAGTTATCAAAACCAAGGTAACCAATCATTTCAGGGTTCTTCTGCGAAGTACTGGAGACGAGCCGACAGCCCTCGATACAGAGGTGGTCATAATTATAGGAATTTCCGCAGAGGAAGTCATTATAGGAACTATCCAAGTCATCCATCATGGAGACAACAAGACCATAGTTATAGAGATACTCATTATAATGAATATGATAATGGTAACCATGAGAACTATGACTCAAACCCAAATAGGGGTTACAATAGAGGAAACAATAATGATTACAGAGGCAATAATAATCGAGGTAGATCACAATTCAAAAAACATAAATCACATTATCAAGCAAACTCTGCACAGCAAGAGTCACATGAAGCCTATAAACAGACTAAAGATAATAATGACGCTAATAATATGGCATGTTCCGCTTTTGATTTTGGGAGAGCATCTCAGTGCCCCCAATGCAAAACATTATTTGAACCAACTACGGTGTCCACTTTAAGTTGTGGCCATCCTCTTCCCGCTCTTCCTGCGTCAGTCGCGCATGATGGAAGAGGTTCTCTTGTCTTATATAAAGGTTTGGTAAATGACAATCCAGTCTCAGTTCTTTTTTATTCTGGATGCACCACAATTGGTGTTAGGCAGTCACTTGTAGATCCTTCTCGTGCCACTGGAAAAGTAGTCAAATGTGTAACATTTGGCGGCACCTTAGAGAAATACTCTACTGCTATCATTAGGATTGCTACTCCTTTCTTTACAGGAGATGTACACGCATGTCTTCTGCCGAATCCGATCGCTGATCTTATCATCGGTCGTATTCACGGAGTCAAAGAATGCACTCCGCAACAAATTTCCGTTTGGGAAAAACAAAATATGCAAACTGCTAATGCTGTAGTCACTAGAGCTCAGGCTCTTAATATGCCTCAAACTTCATCTACTGAAGATAATGAAGTGCATAACCAAGATGATCCCTTGGTAATTTCTCGTGACTCGTTTATAAAACAGCAAGAAGATGATCCAACTCTAAAGAAATTCTTCACTCTTGCAACAAAAGGTGATCCGAATAAAGATACAAAGCGTAAATCTTGGATTACAATGAAGAATGGCGTACTTGTACGTATGGTGCAAGACTCCACTAAGTCAAGTCATTCTCAGATTCTTGTGCCCAAGAATTTGAGAGTTAAAATTTTGCAGCACGCACACGACTCTCAGTGTGCTGGACATATGGGTTTTTCCCGTACAAAGTCAAGAGTTCTTGCGGCTTTCTTTTGGCCTTTTGTGAACAAAGACATACGGATTTATTGTCGATCTTGTATAGTATGTCAAGAAGTCAAATCCAAAGGTCCACGCCATGCTGCACCTATTCAGGCTGCAGACATCCCTATTCGACCATTTCAGAAAATGGCGATAGACATCATTGGTCCATTTAAGATCAAATCTGCTAGAGGACATCAGTTTATCTTAACGTGTGTGGACATGTGCACACGTTGGCCAGAGGCTATTCCTCTAAAGAGCATTACTACTGCTGACATTGCAGATGCTCTTTGGCTTATATTTTCTCGTCTGGGATTCCCCGGAGAAATATTATCAGACCATGGCACCCAACTAATATCGGATACCATGTCTCAAGTAATGTCTACTCTGCAGATAGAGAGATCTTTGAGTAGTATCTATCATCCTATGTCCAATGGGATTGTCGAACGGCTAAATAGAACACTCAAAAACTTACTAGGGAAGATAACTGAGGATCATCCTCAAGATTGGGACAGGGTTTTACCCGCGGCCCTCTTTGCTTACAGAAAGGTCCCCAATGAACATACAGGATTTTCTCCCTTTGAACTTGTCTTTGGCGCGCGACCGCGCGGCCCTATGTCTTTGCTTCATGATCTCATAACCACTGATAATATTACCGATGACACAAAATCTTCTTACGAATATGTCATCGTGCTGAGACAAAAGATTATCGAAGCATGCAAATTGGCAACTTCTTCTTCTGAATTTGCTAAGCAGAAAGCAAGACAATTTGCCAATAAGAAAAGAACCTTACGACAACTTTGTCCTGGTGACAAAACATTTGTTTTGCTACCTTGTAGGGAAAACAGACTTCTTATTTCTTGGAAAGGTCCGTACGATATAATCTCGAAAATTTCCGATGTTGACTACATTGTCGATATTGATGGAAAGCATAAAACCTTCCACATCAATATGCTTACGGAATTCCATGAACGTCCGGATTATTTACAGCCGATTTTCCAGGCAACGGACGATTCACCAGTCCAACATGGTCATTACTCATCACTGTCCGTAATACAGGATGAGGAAACAAGTTTTTCGGATGTTAATCTTCCGCTTCCGATGATTCCACTTCATTCGAGTGAATCATGGAAAAATGTTACTGTCTCTCCCGATTTATCTCTAGGAGAACAGCGACAAGTTTCGGCTATGTTACAAACATTTCAGGATGTCCTTACTGACATCCCTGGACAAACTCATGTCATTCAATATGACATTATTCTAACTGACCATAATCCTATTAGGGTCAGACCTTATCCTATCCCTATACATTTTCAAGCACAGGTTGAGAAGGAGTTGGATGAGATGATAGATTTAAAAATAATTGAACCATCCACTTCTGCATATTCTTCGCCGATGGTTATTGTTCGAAAAAAAGACAATAACATACGTCTTTGCGTTGACTATCGCAAATTGAATCAAGTTACGAAGTTTGATGCTGAACCTATGCCTTTACTAGAAGAGCTACTTACTAGGCTTTCTAAATCTCATTTTTTTCACTAAACTAGATTTGTCTAAAGGATATTGGCAAGTTCCTTTATCTGAACGCGCCAAACCAATTACGGCTTTTTCTACACCTAGAGGCCTTTTTCAATGGAATTTCGTGCCTTTCGGCCTTATGAACGCACCAGCTACATTCGTACGCATGATGCGTCGAATCCTATCTTATCGGTCAGATGTCATCGCGTACCTAGACGACATCTGTCTTTTCAGCGATACTTGGGAAGATCACTATTCGGGGTTAGTTGAATTACTATCTACTTTACGCGAGTATAACCTGACAGCGAAACCCTCTAAAGCCTGCATTGGTTTTAGCGAAATTTCTTTCCTAGGCCATCGTGTGGGTCATGGTTTCCTAAAGACAGAGGACCATAATATCACTAAGATACTTAACATCTCTATTCCTAAGACTAAAAAGCAAGTGCGAAGTCTCTTTGGTCTTATTCAATTTTATGGAAGATTCATTCCGAATCTATCCTCTATCATGGCACCTCTTTCTACACTACTAAAGAAAGGGTCGCCTAATATGGTCCACTGGTCACAGGAATGCCAATCATCTTTGGATAAGATTAAAAATTTGTTTTCAACACCACCTATTTTAGTGTTACCTACTACAGATAAGACATTTGTTCTTCGTAGTGACGCTTCATCCACTGGGATTGGAGCGGCACTAATGCAAGAGTACTCTGGAACTCTGCATCCAGTAATGTATATCTCTAGAAAACTTAATGCTGCAGAAAGGAATTATTCGGTTTTAGACCGTGAACTATTGGCTATGGTTTGGTCAATACTCAAACTACAAAGATTCCTTCTAGGCGCACATTTCATAGTAGAAACCGATCAGAAAGCTCTTACGGCTATACAGAGTAAGAATTTGAAGAGCTCGAGGTCTACTCGATATGCAATTGCTCTTCAACCTTTTCATTTTTCGGTACGAGCTATCCGTGGATCAGATAATGTGATGGCAGACATTTTGTCTAGATGCCCACATGATTCCACCTAACTGTTGGGTCTTGGACTTCTTAACACTTCCAACTCTACAACAGTTTTTCTTTTCTATATCAAGATAAATACACATTGTAATTTGTAATATAGTGATTGTATCACTACTATCACTACGTTCATTGATATATATATTCACCGATACTCTTTGATGATTTTTCTTCTTTGTCAATCATGTACTTATAATGCTTAAATATGAAATTGTTATATGCATTGTGTTATTGCCAGCATTGTAGTATACGTTGGTGGCACCTCCCTGGAAACATTTATGCTTAAGAGAAATGCTTTCTCTGAGATGTTGAGATGTATTCTCACAAGTCGATCTATGCTTCGACTTTACCTTAATTTGAAATTATAAATTGCTCTTATTAGTCATCTGCGCATTATTCGTGCGTGGTGAGCCTATTGTATGTTGCTCTCAGATAGAAAAAAAAAAAATTCATTTTTTTCCCGGGGGTTGCGGTAGTCTGTTACCAACAGATTACTGGTGACAATGTATATATTTATTATAATATTTATCTGTCGGAGGGAAGATATTTGTTTTTAGAATCAGGATGCTTTCCTGGCCAAAGATATATCACCCATGATTGATTGATACTTTTGTTATATGGGTTATCTCCCCTGGAGATCGAATTTGGCGTATGAATCTGGATTTCGTTAGTCTGTGCCTTGTTGGGCCAGAAAACAGATTGTTCTTGCTTAGGTTTATGCAGGAATGTTTATGGTCCGAGTCTATGTTTACTCTGTGTCTATTTCAGACGATTCGGTCTTATATCGTGATATCTTGGTATGTCTAAGTGGAACTATTTTTCCTTGTACTGAACTTTGAGGTCAGGGAGTTTCCGCGCATGCCGAGAGAAAAGAGTGTCTTCCGGGATGATGGAATGCCGGGCGAAAGCCATGTTGAAGACGATTCCCCAGTCTGTGATCTCTATGATTTGTTATGGGGAAGAAGATGATTTCTGATATGTTTATTAAGTCTACTAGTCCCCAGTGTTTATTCTATAACGCCAGGAGAGGGGCGTATGTGTTCTGCTAGTGTTTTCCCATGCCCAGGTAAAGAACATTTTACTGAACTTTTGTCGTCCTAGGCTTAACTGGGCAGATGTCTACATTAGGATTATCCATATCCATATGTCGGGATGATATGTTACCTAGCAGCACTGTAGATGATTGTATGCAGCATTTAAGATGAAAGAATATGCTGATTCTTGTAGAAACATTTGTGTTTATGAACAAAGCTTCTATTGAAGATTTGCTATACATCTGTATAGTGAGCGATGCTCAAAAGGGAACCAGAAGCCATTTTGGATTCTAACTTTTTGTCGATCATCAATCAGAGAACGGGGATGCCCCTTATTATCAGGTGATGATTAAGAGATCACAGTTATAAAGAAAACCCAATACTGGTGGGTTAACATTATCTTCAGATAGATTTGCTGAACTTTACCTAAAGGAATCTTCGCTAGAAAAGAGGTTCTGTCTAGGAGTCAGGCTTGAACAGTATTTATTAACTGACACGCTCGGTCAGTAAGGCCTGATGATTATATTGATAAACAGTGGAAATCTAAGTGCTTGTCTACAGATGTTCCATTGTGATGTTATTCAACATGAATGCTAACTTAAGATGGTAGACCATTGATCAACAATATGCTATTTATGTCGACCTGTGTTCCTGTAACTATACACGTACTGTCTAAGTGTGTGCGTCCTATTAAACAGTATGAAACGACCACAGTAGTCCAGCCATCCTTGACTTCCACCTGTGATTGGAGTGAGTGTCCTGTGAACCTGTCGAACTGTCATCCATTCGCGTTATCATTATTGATGTTTACACTCACACATTGCATCAGAATATACGCACTTAACAGTACACCTTGTCAGGGCCCCAACAGTCGGTAACCTGACCCATTTACAGAACATTGTGACTGGACGAGCTATATCACACAAAAACAGTCCATGTCAATCTGGTGCAAGAAACAAGAAGTCCCCACGTCAGATAAAGGCTTCTGCGGCACGCAACTGAAATAGCTTTTGGCAACTAAGTCCAGCTGCTGGCCTAGACGTGTGGCTCAATTTGAGAAGTGGTCAGAACTGTTTCCACTGACAGGAGATGGGGAGAAGGCGAGCCACTGGCGCATTAAAAGCAGCAGCTTCAGACAGATAGGGCTTGTGATCTATGGTAGGTAGCCTATCTAGGAGAAAGCAAAGCTCTGATGTCAAACCTCCGCGAATAGCAGATAACAACCTTGCATGTGTAATGAAGGTAAAGGTCGTACCCAAGTAAATACTACCGTAGGGGAATGAAGTGTTAGAGCCTTCACCATACTAGGTCCAGCTTCGAGAGGTGGGGTGACCAGTTCCCTAACTGTCTCTGCCTTTTCCCGAGCAGAGTCAAGTACTCATATAAGCTGGGTATACTGGAGCGTGACGCCACCGCTTTTCGAACCCAGCACCTTTGCCGCGAGAGACCACCGCTCTAACCACTCTGTGCATGTAAGTATCTTATTACATTTTTTTTAAAAACTTCATCAAACTCATTACTGGCAATAATTCGCAACCTAAAAGTAGCGTTCAGGAATAATTTTCAATATTGTATTATGCGCTTGTGAAAACGTAACAACGTTTCAATTTTTCGACTTTAATCTACTGATAATTATTCTTGGTGGAAATTCTAGTACGATTATAAAATTATACTATTATTTCTTTCAGTTAAACCCGCCTAAGACCGTCAGTGGAGGCCGCGGGGACCAGCACCAGTTCGCGGACTACACTTTGAGTACGGTAGCACTAACATTAGATTACCAGCACAATACACAGCTATAATCTGGTGTCTTATGCACTCCCTCTCCCCCACCCCAATGTAAATTGTTGAAGATACTATTCATTTGTGTTGTTTTGGGTATGCATGTTTCAATTTTTTTTTAAATTAAGGCTTATGAGCAGAACAAAAATTGATTTGTTTTGTGTCTGTTTTTATACATCTTTAATATACTTTTATTGGCTACTATTAGCTACTGACAGAATGGCAAAAGAAGGTTCACATCTACCTCAGCCTGATGCAAGCATAACTTTTGAGGAGGCAAAGAGTTTTATCAGAATCAGATACAGAAACAAATGGAATGTTGAACATCCAGGGCACACATAGAATGATGCTTACTACCAGCTCCACAGAAAAGAACAAGTGGTAATCTTCAGACTCCGCACTGGCCACAACAGATTGAGATACCATCTATTCCACAAGCTAAAGATAGGAATTACCGATCAGTGTAACTGTGGCACTGATAAAATGACTGCTGAACATCTGCTTCAAAGTTGCCCCTTATATGCGGTACAGAGAAAGCGCATATGGCCGATGCCAGCTCCTTTCGTGGAAAAGCTTTACGGGGATTCAAATAGCCTCAAACTGACTACTGCTTTCTTTGAGAACATTCAAGTGGACGACGTCTGAGAGTGTACGAAGAAGAAGAATATATCTTTAACTTTCTTGCGGTATAGTCCATTCAATGACTACTATTCCGTTCCATGTGGAGCATAGACTTTTTTTTTTTTAGTCTGATTATGAGAAATATCCCGCGCAACCTCTGATGGGTTATAATTAAGATATATATTGTTTCAATTCCAAATAATATGAATAATTGCCGATACACGAAAGTGGCACCATATCTCCTGTCCAATCATCGTAAAAGCGACAAATCAAAATTCACAATTTAGCGTGAATGTAGGAAAAAAAACTAAACAAAAAAAAGAGATAAAACAAAACAAAATAAAAAAAAGCAAACAAAAAAACACCAAACAAAAATAAACTGGGGGAGGGGTGTAAAAGCCTGGGGTGTTTAGTCATATATTTAATTGACTTTCACTTGCCATAAGTCATATGTTTTATAAGAACATCACCAGACCTTCACCTTAGTGCCCTAGATTCTTCTATAAGAGTTACGCCAACTAAAATTTGGCCGCCATTTTCGGTCGTACCCGTATTGCAGGAAAATGGACCCGATCATGAGTTTCGGACCCAATTTGCATTTTCGTTTAGGTTAGCTAATAATTTGAAATAAAATTAGATGCAAATACAGTAGCACATATTTGTACTATCATTGTATTTCAAGTAACAAAACAAAAAGAAGAAAACTAGTTTACTTACCGGTTTATTGAAAAGAATCAGTAGCGTGGATTTTTAACACATACTCCGTTGAATTTTATATTCCGTTAGAATTCCACTATTTAGCAACAAATATTCCGTTAGAGTTGCAACACTCAGCAAAACATACTCCCTTCGAATTGAACTATTTACCTAGTTTGAAATGTGGAAACTGGTGAATGACTGTTGTAGACACTGACAGTTTTACTAGATCCAGATGATCACACCAGTTTATGTTTTCATTTAAAATGCGACTATGTACAGATAGTTTTAACAAAATTTAATTACATATTTTGGACCGTAGATTTTATTATAGTTTTATTATATAATTATATTATATATAATTATATTTATATATATATATATATTATGTATATATATATATATATATATATATATATATATATATATATATATATATATATATATATATATATATATATATATATATATATATATATATATATATATATATATATATATATATCACAACGGGCTGATCACCCGTTTGCCAGTCACTTCGATTACAGAAACAACAGCAAATGGGTTGATTTGCCGTTGCCCTAAAGACGCCACCAGGCGTGATGGGAAACAATGGCAAAGAAAACCTATCTGCTGTTGCCCTAAGACGCCACTAGGCGTAATGGCCACTGACTGCTTTGACGGTTGGTGGCTAAGGACGGAAGAAGAAGAATATATATATATATACGAGGGGCGTTCCGAAAGTAATGCACCACATCGTTTTTCTCAGCTAATAATGAAGATAGAAGCATGACATTTTGCACACTTCACATATGGCATGTGCCAATTGTGTGCACCAAATTGCACCGCAACCGGCCAAATAATACGGCTGCCCTAAACCGTTGAATTGGAGCGTGTTAGCAGCTTGCGTTATAAGCAGCGAATTGTGATAGAATTTCTCGTTAATAATAATAATAATAAATTCTTTAAGCGCCAAACACGGCGCATAAGGCAGAAACCAGTGCTCTCCAGGTTGTTCGTTGTGACGCCACTCCTCTTAGCTCTTGCACATTATTTAGGCCCAACGTTCTTCCTTCTCTTATTATTGTTCTTCTGAGTGTTTCTTTTGGTCTTCCTTTTTTCCGCTTACCCTCAGGAACCCAAGTGAGCGCCTGTAGTGGTATTCTGTTGTTTTGCATTCGTAGGACATGACCGATATATGACCATCGTCTTTTCCTTATATAGTCGGAGACATATTTCTGCCTAGAGTCTTCTCTTATTTGTCGATTAGTCTTGAATTCTTTCCAACTGATGTTCATGAGTTTTCTAAGACATTTGTTCTCGAATGTATTCAGCTTGTTCTCCAATGATTTTGTTATTTTCCAACTCTCACAGCCGTATGTTAACACTGAGATAACATTTGAATTAAACAGACGAAGCTTGGTATGTATATTCAATGATCGTAATTTCCAAATGTTAGATAATCTATTGAAGGCGCTAGCTGCCAAAGCAATTCTAGTATGGATTTCTCTTGTTGTGTCACCATCCTGAGTCATTTTACTGCCTAAATAATTGAAACTTTCAACTTTCTGTAGTTTTTTCCCCGTTCAAGATGATATCAAAGGTCTCGTTAGAAAAGTTCATAGCTTTAGTTTTAGAGGCATTTATTTGGAGACCAATTTTAGCCGAGAGATGACACAAATTATTTATTGCTTCTTGGGATTGTCTTGGTGTTGAACTTAAGAATGCTACATCATCTGCGAAATCCAGGTCCCCCAGGAATTTTCCATTTGTCCATTTTATACACAATTGTTCATTGTGGGTATAGTTTCTCATAACCCAATCAATAGCTATTCCAAAAAGTAGTGGTGACATAATACAGCCTTGTTTCACCCCTGTTTCTACTGTAAACCATTCTGTATTCCCTTTATTTGTTCTAACACAACATCTTGCATTGTCATATAGCGCTTTGATTATATTCACATATTTTGTTGGAAAACCATAGATTGTAAGTATCTTCCACAATGATGGGCGGTGTAGACTATCAAAGGCTTTTTGAAAATCGACGAAGGTGATAATAAGTGGCGATTGCCTTTCCACTGATTCTTCTATAATTGTTCTTAGTGTTGCAGAGAAGGAAACTGTTGTGAACAGTCACAAGCGTCTATGTGATGTGTATGGAAGTTTTGCAGTCGACAGGAGTACAGTCAGTCGATGGGTTCAGAGAATCAAAGAATCAGGAAGTGGAGATACGGAGCTGTTTGATCGGCCGCGCTGTGGACGTCCTGCTACAGCCACCAACGCAGAAATGTTGAAATGCGCTGAGGGCATTATTCTTACTGATAGGCGAATTTCTACTCAACAATTGGCTTTACAGCTGTCAGTCAGCATTGGTAGTGCAAATGCAGTTATAAAAACTCTCGGATTTTCTAAGGTTTGCGAAAGATGGGTTTCTCGAAGTCTCACAAATGACCACCGATTGCAAAGGAAAGCAATTTCTTCTGAATTGTTGGAGCGTTTCAATGCTGATGGAGAGAACTATTTGGCTAAGATCTTTACAGGTGACGAAACCTGGGTACATCATTTTGAACCTGAGACAAAAAGACAGTCAATGGAGTGGCATCATCAGCAATCACCACGAAGAAAGAAATTCAAGACAATTCCTTCAGCTGGAAAGGTCATGATCACTGTCTTTTGGGACATTGAAGGTGTGATTCTTGTGGACGTTATGCCAAGTGGAGAGACAATCAGTTCGCAAGCTTACATTAAGACATTGAAAAAACTCAATCAACATTTTCGCAGAGTTCGGCCGCACAAGAATCCAGGAGACCTGCTTCTCCTTCACGACAATGCGCGCTCTCACACAAGTCTGGCAACACGGGAAGCAATCACCAAATTGGGTTGGACTGTACTACCCCATCCACCCTATAGTCCCGATTTGGCACCCTCTGATTTTCATCTATTTGGTCCACTTAAAGATATACTCCGTGGGACAAGGTTTGAAGATGATGAAGGAGTGATTCGTGCAGCGAAGAAATGGCTACATGATCAAGACAAAATCTGGTACGGGCTAGGAATACATGCACTTGTTTCGCGCTGGCATAAAGCCGTACAAGTTGATGGGGATTATGTTGAATAATACCGATGTTTACATGACATATCCATGTATATTGTGTATAAATTTCATGCTTTTTGAATAAACAGCTCCTGAGAAAAAACGATGTGGTGCATTACTTTCTGAACGCCCCTCGTATATATATATATATATATATATATATATATATATATATATATATATATATATAATCTTATCAATATAGAAGAGGTGTTAAGAATAGACAGACCTAGGGAACTGCATAATATAGTCAAACAATATTTATCACGAACAAATGTTAATATTAGTGTCTGGGAATGTGAAGGTCTGATGCTGTTCTTACAATGCATATGACTTTTAACAGATGAAAGTCAATTAAATATCTGTTAAAGTCAGTTATATAACTGGAACCAACAGGCCTTTACACCCCTCCATTTTAATATAATTCTTGTTCAGAGTTTCTTCTTGATTTTGTTTGTTTATTTAACGTATTAGCATAATTGTGATTGTCCCTATTTACAATGATTTGACAAATGTGATGCCACTTTCTCATCGGCAGTTGTTCATATTATTTGGAATTGAAAACAATATATATCCTAATTATAGCCCATCAGAGGTTGAACGGTATATTTTTCTTCATTAAATTTAAAAAAAAAAAAATCTTACTCGACGCTTATTCCCGCTACTAACCCAGGTATTGTCGACAAAAAATGGCGTCCACGTCGTTCAGCCTCGTTTTCGATTCTGACTCAGTTGACGTTACTCTTTATAGAAATCCAGGGCACTACTTCACCTTCCCATATACTATATATTAACCTTTGTTCTTGTTAAATACTGTTTGACTATATTATGCAGTTTCCTAGGTTTGTCTATTCTACCTCTTCTATATTTATAGGTCTTCTTCTTCTTCTTGCGATCGCATCTTTGATGATTACACCGTCAGACGAGTTCTCATGATGAATTCGACTGTTGTTTGAAGTTCCTCTTTAACTCCATATAGCTTTGAGTTTAGTGTTGAGTCATTGGGCCAGTATATCTTTCTTAACTGGTCATACAGAGGACAGTCCTGTAGAACATGCTCAGCAGTTTGTTCGTTTAATCCACATGTGCACAGTGGTGAAGCAGACAATCGTAGCTTGTGCATGTGTTTATTCAGTTTGTTATGCCCTGTCCTGAGTCGAAAAATAGTTGTCTGTCCCTGCCGGTCGAGAGTGTGATAGTCGTCTTTGGGTTGGCTCTGTTCTCCTCTGATAGTCTGGACAGCTCTCTTTCTCTCAAAGTATGTGACTTCATTATCTTCTTGTTCACATTCTCCTCCCTTTTTTGCAAGTTTATCTGCCTTTTCATTTCCGGGCACACCACAACGAGATGGCACCCACTGAAGCACGGTTCTCCCTTTGGCAGCTACCCTGTTTAGTTCATTTCTCAGATGCGGGAGTTTACCACCCTTGAGAGCTTGCAGGACAGACAGTGCATCTGTGAGGATGACTACCTGGTGGCAGTCAGAGTTGGTGTTATAAATCATATTTGCAGCTTGCTCTAGAGCTTGAACCTCAGCTGTATAGTTGGAACAGAATTTACCAGTGGGAATGTGCCTAGTCTCATAGTGGTTGTCAGGATATGAGATAAAGATACCGGCACCTCCATTCCTAACAGCATTAGTTGCTGATCCATCTGTATAGGCATGTATCCATGATTGATCGGGATAGCTTTCTTGGATCATACTCAATGTAGCAGTTCGTTTTTGCAGATCATTATACTCACATCCACTTGTGAGACCACTGACTGTTGTATTAATTTGGAGGGCACTGCTGGCCTGCTCCCATGGTACAGGGTATAGGGTGGGCTTCAGTGGTGTTGTCTTCATGGATAGGTCTTCTTGATGCTGTCTTATAAGTCTTTTCCCCCGATGCACAAAGCTGCTACGCTTTAGACGTCCCAATGCCAGATCATCTAGTCTTGCCTTCATTGGGTGCATTGGCATACTGTTGTACTTTTCCATCTGGATCATGGTTTTTGTGTCTCTTCTATGGGACAATGTCTGTAATCCAGCAACCTTCTGCATCTCTGTTATTGGTGTAGTTTTCATGGCTCCTGTAATGAGCCTGAGAGCTTGATTTTGCACCTTGTCCAAAGACTGCAGATGTGAGTTAGCAGCTGATGACCATGCTGCTGAGCTAAACTCTAAGTGTGGTCTTATTACTCCATTATAAATCTTCTTTAGATTTCGTTCATTTGCTCCCCAGTTGGTACCTGCTAATTTTCTGAGTATGCCTAGTCGTCTTCGGGCCTTTCCTTCTGCATTTTCAATATGCTTATTCCATGTAAGCCTTTGGTCAAATGTCACCCCAAGATAGGTGGGGTAGCTTTCTTCCTTGATCACGGTTGTCCCTAGGTGTATGTTAGCTGATTTGTCCTTGGGGGCGAGGGAGAACAGTGTTGTGGAGGTTTTGTCTGTGTTTATTGTGATAAGCCATTTCTCTGCCCATGACACTAGCATGTCTGCTGCCCGCTGCATTCTATAATTTGCTGTGGTGACATTTTCATCAGCGCACCAGAGTACTAGGTCATCTGCATATAAGGCAGCTTTAACTCCTGCAGGGAGATCTTTCACCAGGTCATTGATGTAAACAAGGAAGAGTGTTGGGGAAATTACTCCTCCTTGAGGTACCCCCTGATGGAGACAACACTTTTCTGCTCTGCAGACCGTCAAGAGTGACTCTAGTTCTCCTGTTATGCAAGTATGACTGGATCCATTTCATCATGTTGCCTTGGATTCCACTTCTCCTAAGTTTTGCAATGAGGCCATCTTTCCACACCTTGTCAAAGGCCTGCTTGAAGTCGACCCAGATCGTTAGGACCTTTTTCTTCTCCTGGAAGGCATCTTCTATTGCTTGAGACAAGTAAGTAACTTGGTCTTCTATACTGTAGCATTCTCTAAATCCAGCTTGTTCCGGCACCAGGATCTGCTCAGACTCTAAATACCATTTCAATCTGTGGTTGACTATTCGCTCCATAGTCTTCCCAACACAGCTTGTGAGACTGATTGGCCGGTAACTTGCAGCCTCGGTCTTACATTTCCCTTTCTTTAGTATGGGTATTGTGATGGCTTCTCTCCATACTTGGGGTACCGTTCCTTTCAACCAGCTGTGGTTGAATATCTCAAGCAGTTTTGTCTTTGCTGCTGAGCTCAGATTTACTAGCATTTCGTTGCTGATTTTGTCTGGGCCGGGTGACTTTTGAAACTTAAGCTTGGAAATAGCCTTCTGTAGTTCTCCTAGTGTGATGGGTTCCCTCATTGGGGCAGGAGTATCTGTCTGTCCCATGGTTGCCAGTATTTCTTTTCTTATCTCTCTCTGATGGTCTATGTTAATGGGTAAGTTGCTTTCTGAACTGTATCTTCTAGCAAACAAGTCTGCAGCTTGTTTTCCTCTGAAAAGTTTGCCACCTTCATCCAATGTGATAGTCTGCCTTGGTGAGGAATGCTCTTCATTTAGAGACTTGACTAATCTCCAAAGTTTCCTGCCGTCTTTCTCAAGGTTCAGCGATGCCGTTTTAGTTCTCCAGCTTTTCCGCTTTTCTTCTAGCTTTGTTCTCTGAAACTCTGCTACAGCCTTTTTCCATTTGTTGTGAGTTTCAAGTGAAGGCTGAGACTCTGCGTCCTTTCTAGCCTTGTCCATAGCTTCCTGACGTTCTTGGAGTGTGCTGGACCAGTATGGTATGTAGTTACGCCGGCATCCTTTGGGAATGGTTTCTTTTGCAGCTTGTAGTATGCATCTGTTGAAGTCTTTTACCACTTCATTAATGTCTCTGTTCTGTACCTTGAGGGTAGACAGCAGCGTGTTCACCTGATGCCTGAATAAACCCCAGTTGGCTTTTTTGTAGTTCCATCTTGTAATGGCTGGGCCTGTACTGAGAGTTGCACTCTGGACAGTAAGAAAGATTGGGCGATGGTCGCTTCCCCCTAGTTGGTCTCCTACTTCTCTACTAATAGATCCAGCTATATCTGGTGTGGAGAAGGCAAGATCTGGTGTTGAGGTTGTGTGCCATCCTCTGGAGTAGAAGGTAGGAGTATCTGTGGCATTATTGACTAGGATTAGGGAGTGATCATCTTGCCAAGTTTCAACCTCTTCACCTCTGTGATCCAGATGGTTATAGCCCCAGCTCTGGGAGTGGCTATTAAAGTCTCCAACTGCTATAAAGTTGGTGGCTGGTACCTGTATAGAGCTGAGACTCAGGGGTTTGTTGTTCGGACAGTAATAGTTCAGGAGTTCTATTTCCATCTTGTCTACCTTTATCTGCAGCAGCTGATATTCTGCTCCATCCATGAAGGTTTTCCTTTCGTGTGCAGGAATGTTATTCCTTACAAGAGTAAGTACTCCTCCTTTTCGTCTATCTTGTCTGTCGGATCTGAAGCATTGATATCCCCTTATTTTAAAGGTTTGATCTGCTTTCAAGTGAGTCTCTTGGATACAGCAAACACTGACTTGCTTCTCATACAAGATGTTTTCCAGCTCTGTCTTTTTGCTGTATCCAGCCTGCTTGCGGTTCACTCCCTCTGCATTCCAGTGCATCATGACAAGTGGCACTCTGGGTTTCTCTTTTTCTGTTTTGTTTTGGTCAGTAGTTCTCCTCCGCCGTCTGTTGACTCCACAAGACGGTCTAGAGGGTCCTCCAGTAGCTGAGGGTGGGCTCTGTCGAGGCTCAGAGCCCGGCACTGCACCTGCCTGGTGGAGCTCCACAGGGCGAGCACCAGAACGAGATTTATTTGACGGTGTACTCTCCATAGAAAAAAAAAAAAAAAAAAAAAAAAAAAAAAAAGCGAGTTGCATGATACTGTGGTTTCCGGTGCGCCTTCTGGCCCAGTATCTACGACTTTAGCACCTGTTCAACGGGAGAGTGGGCTCATCCCTAATCTGTTTATGTTCCCAGTAGTAGACTATTCGCAAGCAGCCTGGGGGTGTCACTGCTCTGCGCGGACCTTGTTTACCGAGGCGGCGTCCGAGCTCGTATGGTGAAAATATGGTTGCGTTATCTTCAAAATAGCCCTGTCTTTCCCGTGGCTTTTCTGCCATCCTGCAACTTTGAGTTAGGGAGTTCTGAGCTCCAGTCTCTTTCCCAGGCATTTTATCCTGGCCTGGCACGCATACAGAGGACCCCACTTCTGGTTCTAAGTTAGCAGTTGGGGATAGGTGGGGTAGCACACTGTGCATTCCCCGTCATCCAGGGGGCTCTCCAACTATGCAGAGCTTGCACAATGCTGTGCTCTGGTTCTGGGCTCTCCCAAGGAATCCTCACGTCCTGCACAGAGCCACTTCCCGATACCCACCACCTGCCAACCCTCCATTGTAGAAATCTCCTGCATGCGGCCATCCAGTCAAGAGCCAGTATTAAGTCTGGTGCCCAAGTGATCCCCCCAAGCTCAGTGTGCAATGCTGGGTTCTCATCATGCTGCAACACAGGAGGGATTGTGATGCTCAGCCATCTCTCTCAATTCTGCACCGATAAGTGACATCGGGGACTTAACTTTGCCTCAGTACTGGGAGGCCCCGTTTCCGGGTACACCACACACAGCCAATTGAGGCAACGGTCGCCATGGGCGTGATAGACGACAAACAGTGAAGAATGAGGCAAGAAAGCATTTAACCCATGAAGTGGGGGTGGATTGGTGCAGACCAGAGCATGTACCACTCGCCGGTGGGTTCTGCATCTACACCTATAGGGTTCCACCCACTCCTCAGCCCATTTAGTCTGGCCCCTCACCCAGGACCTGTCCGGCTTGGGTGACCCTGCCAGGAGTAAAACTCCCGCCGGCATAGCTCCCGGGATCATTGAGGCGCTCAAGCTCTCCAACCACGGCAAGGTAGGCTTACGGTAGTCCGTGTCTGATTTCGTGATCTCCCAGGGTGGAACCACCAGCTTGTATTCACAACTGTGATTAATTGATGTAATTAAAGTTCCCAGGTGGACAATTTCCTCCATACACTTCCATCCTGTAGGATATCTATTGGATTGACCTGGGAGCCGCGCTGGTGTAATGGTTACAACGTTGTACTGGCGACCAGGTTTTCAAGGTTCAAACCCGGGCGTCGGCGCTTGAAGGAGTGTCAACGATCGGGATTTTGACTGAATAATCTGAACGGCTCCTGAGATAAACCCTCTGTGGATGGGAAGGAGCGAAGCTCCTGACCGGGTTAGAAGGAAAGTCCTCAGGTTCCCCAGCCTCGCAATGACATGTCATTGGGCCAAAGGGCTGAAAGCCCAAGTGCCGCTGGTTAAGAAAAAAAAAAAAAAAAATTGGATTGACCTGAGTTGCTAGTTGATATTTGGTAAAGGCTGTATATGCTGGGTGAGACTTATCTAACATAACTTTGTTCATGTGATTTAATCTTAACTCCTTTCTCCATAATTCCAAGCGTAGAATTCATAAAGCCACCTCTAGAGCCCCCACTGATGTTGATCTGATTGCACCTGCTATTGTTGTACATAAAGCTTGATGCTGAATTATGTCTAATTTAATCTTGTTACTGTGTTCAGCTTGATGTGCATGTCAATTGCGCACCGTAAATATTAAATGCAGACACATTGGCTTAAACAATTTAGCATCCATTTAGAATTTCATATACGCACTCCAATTTTTTAACATCGGGGAATAGACATATGGGCCTATCTTACACAAGTATAGGACTAAAAAATTTGTAAATTTTTTTAAAGGAATTATTTAAAACCATGTTTCATGGGGTGGCTGTACAGCTACATTTGGGTCATCAATTTTCCAAGATATTTCATCTTTACGGTTTTCCTCCAGAGAGACTGCAGCCAGGAACAAATTATGTGGACATAGTAAATACATTTTCGCAGTATCTTTTAAAGAAACTAAGTTATCTGTCTATGTGATCATCGCAAATAAAGGAAAACGGTATGTACATCAGTCTGATATGAGTAATTTTTTTTAAATTGGTGATGAAAAATATCCCTTTCAAACCCCGAATGTTTATAATTAGGATATATCGTGTTCTCAAGTTCAAATATGTTCAATAGCCGATATGCGAAACTGGCACCATATCCTCTGTTCGATCATTGTAAATAGGACAAATTAAAATTTGTATGTATATTTTTATATAATTTATGTATAATATATAAGAACATATATGTTGTTTAACTAGGTCTGCTGACCGTCTCGCTCTTTCGCAGCCAATACCAAGTTCAAGACTCCTTGGTATTATCAACCCTATAGATCTAGGCTTTTCCTGTGGCTTTTCTGCCATTCCGAAACGTGTTGAGCTGAAGTCAAGAGCTACAGTTTCTCCAGCTTGGCTTGCATTTAAAGGAATATCACATCTGGTATCAAGCTAATAGGAAGAAGCACGTGGTATACTGTGCATTCCCTGTCATTAAAGGGGGCTATTCAAATGTGCAGAGCTGAAATACTGTGCTCTGGTTTTGGGCTCTCCCAAGGAAATGTCATGTCCTACACAGAGCCATTTCTCAGACCCCCCCCCCCCCTCCCCTGCCTATCATGGATCCACAGTGAGATCCTCCTGCATGCAGCCAACAAGGTAAAAGGCAGAGCTACAGCTGGGGCTCAAGTGGCTCCTCCAAGCTTAGTGTGCAATGATGGCTTCTCAGCATGTTTCATCACAGGGGGAATCCCTGAAGTGTGTGGATGATTTCAAGAGTCAATGAGGGTGTAATTAACATCACAGACAGACGTTCACTTCCACAAATGTATAGTGTAGCATTTTGTTTAGCTGACTTAAAAACGCAAAAACTCATCTTCACCATCGCTTGAAAAAGTGACATACCTAGAGAGCTAAACTGCATAGAAAACATTTATATTACCCCATCAATAATCACCATATAACAGATACAAGAGCAAATGAAAAAGGAAAATGATGAACAAAGGCATATATAAAATAGTATTCACCATACAACTTCAGTCTGTCTTTATTTCTTGTCTTTGCCGCTTGTTTTTAACTGTGGCTGACGAAGGGTGAATCCCGAAACGTCCCGTGTTTCCCGTTTACGGTTAATTTGTAAAACTTATTCCATACTATTTTCTTTTTTACTTTAATTATTTATTTCCTTACCAGTTTTACATCAGTGCTCTTATATATTTACTTACAATTTCAGTGTAGAAATAGGTTAAAACTAAAGGTAAAGAATTAACAAATGCAAAGCCAATATAGTTAAGATAATTTCATTTACAACAAAGGAAATAAAATACAGTAAACGAAAGTCTACAAACCCCTCAAATACTGCAGTGTAGAGAGATATACATCATACATACTATGCACCAGGGATGTGAAATGAGTTTAACAGAGGACACATGCGGCAAATTTGCCAAGAAAAAGTTTGGTGAACTGGATTGTGAATCTGGGCCTGATATTGAACAAAAATTTAATTTTTTTTTTAATTCGTAGAAAAATAAAATAGATTTGAGTCGCCTTTTCCTGATTGGATTGAGTTCAACTTGACATTTGCATTCTTTAAGGTCCATTCTCACGTCAACATTGAACATTCATCACAAAAACTTATCACTTTGCTGTGATTGAAAAAGCGTGAATTTGAAGCCGACATGCTCATACTGCAAAGCTTGCATGTGCACTCCCGAAGTTCAGCTGAAGGGTTGTCCAGTCACTGAGATATGAGAGTGGAAGACGAGAAAAATGTTATACTTTGAAACTGGCCGGTTCTAAATTAGTATCCATGTTTGGCTCGACGTGGCTCTATGAATCAACGTTTTATCCAGTCACATTGTTCAAGCTGAAATTGATTTCGAATAATGGACAGGCATTTGAACTCATAGTTCATATATTGAGCTACATTTGGATCATTTTGCCCGACAAAGTTCCAAGGTTTCGCGCTGATTTTTGTCTTTTTAAATATTGAGCTGTCTTGATTTGCGTTCGGCTATGTAAGCACGAAAACTGTTTGAATAAAGTCATTTAAAGGAATTTCGGAAAAAACCTAGATATCGGCGAATTGGGCGATTTTTGGCGAAATTTAGGTGGCGTTCTTCAACTAATGAAGGAAAATGACACCTAGACTGTCATAGACGGGACAAACAAAA
Organism: Oreohelix idahoensis; assembly: GCA_024509875.1. Taxonomy (NCBI): domain Eukaryota; kingdom Metazoa; phylum Mollusca; class Gastropoda; order Stylommatophora; family Oreohelicidae; genus Oreohelix; species Oreohelix idahoensis. The sequence goes on from JAMPIV010005522.1 coordinate 346,577, forward strand.
ACCTAGATCTAGGTGAACCGACCTATGAGTGGCAAAGCTGTTCGTACTTAATTTGTCCTTTGGTTGGTTTGTGGTCCATGTCGTAATTTTTGATATGATAGGTCTGAGATATTTATGGTCCTGTCCGAGCAGAGGTGATAGTGGTAACTATATGAGAGTAAGATGTAAGAAATAGTTTTCTATTTCACGAGGTTATAGTGTAAGAGGAAGAACAGTCTCTGGATTGAGTAATTGCTCTAATTCAGCCTATCTTTACGACTATATTTAAATCAGACGCACTTTCTCTCCTTATACAAAATACAAGTTACACTACACTCACGTACACACAATTTTGTGACAAATACGCACAAACGTGAAAACAAACTATGGATAACATATATGGGCAGGGGTTGACCAACACTATAACTTAAGGTTTATTATCACTAGAAAATCACAACATCAAGCATCTACATCAATAAAGCATGGTTTACAGACAAATAAATGAAATTCAACCCAATAGGCCTTCCCGCTTGTAAAGGAAAACAAAGAAGATCCCAACAGAGGTAATTAACCAAAAAGATCAAAAATTAACAATGAGGTAGGGAATAGTCAGGACGGGAAAAGAACAAGTCCCTAATTTAATCTCCCCCGTGAATACTCAGATTAGTGAGGGAAAAGAAGATTAGTATACTGATGGTAACAAAAGGAAATAAGTTTCTCTCTTTCTGTTCATTCACTTCACTCATACAGTGGCCACATTCATATTCGCTTACCCCATGGTTGTCGCAGATATTCCATGGAAATAAACTCTAACAAGTATTATGCCTATATATAGAGTCAGATTCTTTGCCAATTTCAGCCCCAGACTATCCTGGTTGCTGACTGCTAATTTCAGGTAGTCGCTGAAGTTGGAGCGTTAATTATTTTCCTGGATAATTCTCGTATCACTGCAGTTAGTTGGTTGGGATAAGTTTTCTATGTAGTGGTCACCGTCATAGGAATAAATATAGGTATATTGTTCCGGTGTTGTCTAGCCTCTGGTGGCTGAGACACTCTGTGACGTGATGAAACAAATTAAAGGGTAATAATCATCGGCTGTTCTCTGAGGTGATGGCCGAGTATGAACAGTGAGTTCTCTTGAGTGTAATCCCGTGGAAAAAAAAACTACTGTCATCTGTCAGGTAAATAAGTAGATAAATTCTGCCACAGCAGGCTGATAATATTTATATGAAAAAAATTCTGGTAAAGTTCAGTTCCAGTTATTATAATAATTATTGTTTTTGTTTGCCCCTTTCACGAATGAAGAAGGTGGACCACACAGGGGTCACAACACGAAGATTCGACAACAATAATCTCTGGATGCTTATGAGAACATAAGACCCTAAGACCGCTAGTTCGTAGGGTTATGATCAGCCTAGATTTGAGGAAGAAATACAAACACTTTAACAATAATATAAATATCATAACTTAACACGCGTTACGGCAAGACCTCTTAACCACTCCGGTATTAAATTATATTTAAAACCCACAAGTGTCTAGCTTATCGTATCGCTTTTAACACGAGATATGAACACTAGTCATTTATAAAATTACACATGATGAATAGAAGTAAATTGTATTCCGTCAATTATCAATCGCCTAGCGTCTTATAGTTAATTAAAGCATCTCTGGAGCCGCGCTAGCGTAGTGGTTACAACACCACTCTGGCGACCGGGTGATGCAGGATCAAACCCGGGCGACGGCATTTGAGGATTTTTCGTCGACCGGGATTTGGACTGGATTAACTCGAGACCTGGCGATGACATTTGAAGGAGTGTTGTCGACCAGGGATTGGCGGCTCCTGAGCCGACCCAGCTCTAATGGGTACCTCCGAAATCGGTGAGTATCTGCCTGAATGGCGAGGGACACCTGTCTCTATACAAGGAAAAAGGGATACTCACGTAAAAATCAATGTCAGGTTAGAAATTAATAATAACCTGAGATTTCGCCTCGAGAATTAGCGGGCGTACGAAAAAAAAAAAAAAAAAAAAAAAAAAAAAAAAAAAAAAGCATCTCTTACTGGGGAATAGCGAGTAATTAAATTTACGTTACAGCTGGACAGATTAGCTATATGTTATTTAATACGCTATTCAATTTACACAGAAAATCTCAGTGAAATATAATGAAAACTTTAACACTTTAGATTCCTTAAATGCTAATATATATATATATATATATATATATATATATATATATATATATATATATATATATATATATATATATATATATATACCGTATATATATATATACCTTATATATATATATACCGTATATATATATACCGTATATATATATACCGTATATATATATATATATATATATATATATATATATATATATATATATATATATATATATATATATATATATATATATATATATATATATATATATATATATATATATATATATATATATATATATATACCGCAACACAGAAAAATGAACTATCTCCACGAATTTAAGTAATCCAATTGTAATATGGCTCTTATGATAGCGAGCTAGATATTTTCAAACAATTTCTGAAGCGACTGATAACTGAGTTGTGAGTGGATGGGCATATATATTGAAATAACGCAATTTTTGCTGGGAAATGACGAAATTCACACCTTTGCCGACCGGGGAACTCAGGCGGGGTTTTCTTCCAATATAAAGGATTTCTCCGTCCGCTCTGTTACCCGGTGTTAATCAGCAACAAAGGTTTTCAGATCTCGTCGATTGCCGGGCGTGTAGGGAGCTTCAAAGCAGTTCACCTTCCACGTGTTTGTTGTCGTAATCTGACAGCTCTTCGCTCATCGAGCTTCAGGCAAACGCACTTGGCCCGTCCCCTTTTGAAGGAGTGACCGTTAGAGATCTGAATAGCTGTTTCGTCAGCGCATGGAACCAGACAAATAGGCGTTGCTAAAAATATGAGTAAGACAGATAGTGAGAAAGGCATGGCTTATGCGTAACCAACGTGCATGCTAATTAGGGAAGCAGGGTGGAATGCCAGGTTAAATGAAATGAGAGGTGACGGTGGGAATCAAGCAAACTGATCAGTGGTAGTCTATTCTCATAACCTGTCACAGTTCATGCACAAGAAAACTGGTGTTTATCCTGTGCATGGAATACCAAGTTCAACCCCATGTGGGTTATAATGTGGGTATGTAGTATTTTTTAAATTCTATATAGTAAATTATAGTGCAGTGGTTAGTGCACTGGCTTCCTTGCCTGGGGGTCAATGGGCGGTCAGTGGTTCGATCCCCAGTTGAGGTGGAATTTATTTAGACCACAAACGGCTCTGGGGTCGACCCAGCTTCGTGAATTGGGTACCAGAACAACTCTGGGAAGGTTAAGGCGGCCGGGGTGATGCTGACCACATCACCCCTAGTGTGCCGATCTTCAAGAAAATATGGGCCTAACACCATATTAGGCGTGTAACGGGATCCTATAGAATATAATTTTTTTTTTCCTTGTGCTAGTTCTCCCAGGCTGTAAGTTCTATGGCATCTGCAGTGGTGTTATCTATAGCGTATGTGGTTTTTCCCCTACAATGTTCTTAAATATAATATAACATGTCTCTATTTATTACGTGGCATCTGAAGGTTTGTAAATGTTGACTTACGGCATTTTTTTGGTGTATTTTTTTGTGTTTTTGTTTGATTGCAATTCAAACCATCTCAAATATCTGTTTTGTACATTAAAAAAAAATGTTTTGTAGTTTAATTTCTCGTATTGAAATTACATGGTAATGGGAAACCTCTTACTGTGTAGGTATTGATTTTCTTACCCTCATAAATTATTAACTCCTCATACTTTTTAAACTACGTTTTTGTTGAAAAGGGGTATAGGTGGGGATCAAATTTTAGATTTAAAACAAAAATTCATCATAGTTTTGATTCATAACTTCAGCTGAGATAAATTATCTCGTACCTTTTGTGGTTCCATTATTTGCTCTTCGGTCAAAAGATGATTTCTCTACCTGGCCTAATCAAGAATATATCTGTACTTTTTTTTCAAATGTAATTTCTAGTAATCTCACTGGAAAATGCAGCCGTAGACAGTAACAATAAGTTTTCTGAAATGACAAGTAATATCTGCTAAAGGCTAATGAACTTAGGCTAGGTCAAAACTGCAAGTAATGAGGTTTTAATGATTCTGATTAATGATTAGGATAAGTGATTTAATTTTTGCTTACAGTTTTCAGACTTGATAGCCAGAAGTTATGCCTGGCTCCGTGGAGCGTAAGAAAAAGTGTTTGACATCTCAGACCTTGCCAAGCTTCAAAAGAAAGTCAAGTATACCACCCACAAGACGTCATAAAAGGAGCGACCCAACATCACATGGGCTGCGTGCTGAGTCTGTAGGGGAGTTAGGCTCTAGAAAAAAGCCTCTGCGAGAGTATATGCGACCCTTGTCAGCTGCACAGCCCCAGAGTAAGCCCCGTAAGCAAAATCCCCCTGAGAACCCTGCATTTTCATCTAGCAAAAGCTCCAAAATCTTACATATGGATCTCAAAGATCGTGTAAAGGATACCAAGGAGTGGGAAGCTATGGAAATACGAATACTCGACAATGATAAATGTACTGTTCTGAGACCTAAAATGTCGGATATCCAGTCATCTGACCAATTAATTCTACGGTCAGCCCTTTATCCAGTCAACCCCACGGTCAAAGGCAACAGCAAAACCAACGTCAACATCTCCTGTAGGTCTATCCGGAAACAAACTGTATGCGTCGAGAAGGTTCATATTCGAAATCTGTTGCACACAAAGAGGGAAAAATGTGGAAACTTGGGCTCTAGTAGGTCCTCTGAATACATGCCATCAGAGGCGACCACCACTCCGGCAACAGTGACAGTGGAGATGGATGATCACAATGAATATAAGGCTTCTGGGCTCAAAACACAGGTCACTAGCTCGAGACAATGTTCAGTCGGTGCAAGAAATGTTGAAAGGTCAGCGCAAAGCTTGCACAGAAAGCACGGAAAAACGCGCGTGGGAAAGGAGCACTTGCAAGTGATGAGAGAACGGATCCCAGACAAGAGTCTCGATGAAGACAGCAGTGGCGACAATTCTGAGGAGGAGGACGATGATGAAGACGAAAACAGTAAGGATGTAAGCGATGAGATTGATGAAGATGAAGAAAATGAAAGCGACGAGGAAGAGGAGGATGAGGAAGAGGACGACGAAAGTGATGACAATGACGAAGAAAGCGAAGCACAATCTAGTTGCCATAAAAGCTCCTCTAATAAATGTCAGATAAAAAACTTTGACGATAAAAACCCGAAAGGCAATTCTGAGGCGCAAAAAACGTCTTGCTCAAAAGGAGTTGCCTGTGAATTTCAGTTTACAAACAACAGGAACGTTAACGTCACACCAGAGAAGCAATCGCCAAAGTGTATCACACAAAGTCAGAGCTTTAACCCTCATTTAAGCAGGTCGAAAGAAATAATTAAAACCTCACTTGTATTAAATTGCAGAGATAATGGCAAACATAATAAAACATGTCTGGATTACTGGTCGTCAGTGGCACGTAATGACGGTACGAGGCCCTTTTACAATCTTCAGTCATACGAGAATCTAGGTAGAGCGTACGCTTGTCAGGATGAGCCAACCTTGAATCTTAACGAACCAAGTACCTCACTTTCCTCGTGTGACGGGAAGAACTGGGAAACTTTACCATACAGCCAGGAAAGTCTCATTGGTACCCACTCCTTCAGCATGTTCTCCAGTTCAGCTGCAAAAAAAATATCGTTTGTTCCAATGTCAGAGGAAGAAATAGCCCGTTATAAACAAATTGCTTTACAAATTCTCATGGAAAGAAAACAACATGCTCTTGACGACACCAAGGACTTGGACGTGCAGACACTGTCCCCTCAGAAAGTGTCAGAAGTCCAGCCACAGCAGGGTGAGAAAAAAAAACGGAACCGCTCCAATCATAATCCTCAAAAGCTCACGCGTCTAAAGTCAAAGGATGGAAGATCACACGAGGCATCTCCTCATACAGGTTCGCGTCCATCTCAACGACCTGGCTTCTGGGCATCGTGGAGAATAAAGAACCAAATAGAAAAACATAGGAAACGGTTCCATTCTGCCGACGTTAACACGGGCAAGATGACCAGGTCTCGCAACATGCACACGTTACCACACGTACGCTGCCTACAAAAATCTCCGAAGCGCAGTTTATTTAACGACAGGAGTGATAAACCAGGAAACGTAGCACATTTTCCAGTTTTAGTGCCTGATAACTCAGGATCCAGAAGTCGGAAGCTAACACCACAATCATTTAGGAAAGTCCAGTCGAAGCGAATAATTCGCCAGGTTCCACAGACTTCTAAAGCCAAGCAAGGAGCCTCAGTTCCTGTAGCAAAGGCAAAATGTGCGTCCCTGAAAGCTCAATTAATTGCACAAAAAACCCATAGCATCCCTTTAGGGAACTGCCACACCAAAGTTAAGAAAATTACTGACACCAGTACTCAAATAATGCGATCAGCACAGTCTCAATATCAGCTGAATCCGGCCCCAAACATGATTATGGGCACAATAAAAGCAGCCAGTTTGGGCGGTCACTCAGTGGCTGATGGAAAACATCAGAAGAATAATGAAAAACTAACTAGCGCAAGGTCATTTCAGATGAGTAGGAAAACTCCTTATGTAAAACAAGCAAAACAAATATGTAGTGTAGCCCAAAACAAAGCCGGCAGAAAGTTAAATAACGGGAATCCAATCGATTACATTATCAATCCAAAGTCCACCAACGAGAATGAACTAATACTTAAAGCACCACCCCATGACGAAGACACGCTGCCGACACACACGATGCTGTCTGAATCAGAAATCATTAGTGCAAAGTTCAAAGGAGTAAAATCTCAGCCAGAACAACAGCATGAGTATAAGCTAAAATTAGAAAAACCCACTCTTTCACAAGAAAATTTACTAGTAAGAGAACTACTTCTGCCACATAAAGACCAGGATAGAGAATTTGAAAGACAGACCGACTCTGGAGAATACATGGCTAATTGGAACGATAATGATACTGATTCAGGAATGAAAGCATCCATGACGCCTCGTGGATATTTAGAGCTTCTTCAAAATATTCTGAAATCTCCTACAGCCAGGGCAGCGCAAGCATTAGGGATGTTTCTTCAAAAACCTGAAGCCCAAGAAGCAGCTGATCGTGAATACGACATAACTGTGGATCAGATCATCAGTAGTTACCAGAAAATATTTGATCACCTGTCTACTGTATCCCCAAAAGATGATGCAAACACACAACCTGCAGTGAATGATAACGTAAAGCAGACATTAGAGAGCAGTCTTTTGCCAACAGCCGTGAAGGTACCAATGGATACACATTTACAAAAAGAAGCTTCCAGCCCCCTTCAAAACGTGCTTGACACTAGCGCACCGCGAACACGTTACAAAGGTAGGGCAACCGAAAGTTACAGCAGCCGATTCCTACAAGATGCTGCCTACAAGAACAATTCTAAAATTCCGAACAACATATCATCCAGTGAAAGTTGTTTCATAGAAGACGTAACGCCGCCATCAGTAAAAGGTGAAATCAGTAAATCGCGGGCAAAAAGACGAGAGATCGCAAAAAGTACATTGCATGCTCCTGAACATAAAACATCCAGACTTATAAAGAACAAAACTGAGCTTGCAGGAGCTCAAAATAGTGCTAAATCTGCTACGGTAACTCCACGCATTCAAGGAACACTTCAAAAAGATTTTGAATCCCCACAGACCTGTAAGCAAAAGCGGCGTTTCAAGAGCAGAAAAAACAAATTCAGTCTTGATTCAAGTGAGACCTTGAAGGGAACATGCAAGCAGCAACTAAGTTATACTAATCACGCACATAAAAATACTGCGTTTGATAGCGATGCCAAGAACAAAGAACAGTTTATAGTGCACTCAGAAAACAGTATCAACAATCTGCCACTAGGCTCCAGCGGAGCGTGTAAGAGGGCGGTCGGACAGGTACCGCATTATCTGACGCCTGTAAAAACTGGCAGAAAATTTAGCCTGTCAGATCCCTGCTGTTCTGTAAATTCAAAACTGAACAGCTCACTTGAAACGTCACTAAGCTGCACGCGCCAGCTTTTAAAAAAAGTTCCATTTGGGGTAAGTCTGGAAGCAAGTCCTGTATGCATGAATAAAAATACGAAAGCGCGCAAAGATTTCCCAGAAAATATTCCGATTGTAAGCAAGCAAAGGTATATGGAAAGTAATTCCGCCACCTGCGCACGAGTCAGCCTGCTAAACACAAGAGATACGTCCTTACAGTGTACGGATAAACATCAGTCACACCCCGATAACAGTAGCTACTTATCTAAGAAGTTTCTTCTTCACAAGGAATGCAAAAGCAGCATAAAAACACAGGCATTGGTAACATCACAGTCCCATGCGAAAATGACCTCAATCGGTGAGTCCGAGCAAGCTGATTCGTTTATAGATGATCTAGACCTGGATATAAGCAGTCAAGATGAGAAAAACGCGTTATCCTCTCAGAGTCTCCAAACTGGAGCACAACTTCATGAACTGCATGAGACTACAAATGCAAGCAGCACGGTTCACTGCTCTTCTGAATCCATTGGAATCGTACGAACATATCCAGCAATAACTATATTTGCTCCACAGGCGTGTTTAAATATATTAACACCAAGATCTTCAGTTTCTCCAAATTCTTCAAAATCCGGGGGTAATGAGACAGTAAACGAGGTCAGGGTTTCAGCAAATGGTCATTTTCAAAATTCAGAGTCTTGCGTGCAAAGCGCGTCAGATTCAGCAGCATCTAATATAATTCACGCTGACCCAAGTGTTGCAAGTCATTTGAAAGAGCCGAAGGATAAGTATGTGTCAACGCTTAAAATCCCTTTGAAAGAAAGAAGGCCCATTATGTCAGCTTCGAAAAGTAATAGTGAACACTGGACAAGACGAGTTGAAAGCTGCCACAAAGGAATTCCACGAGAAATCCAAAATGGTGTTACACCTGAAAGCCAGAAACAGGTGCATTTCAAATGTAGGAGCGCTTTTAAATACGGGTTCTCTGCAAGCACATCAACTCTACAACTTCCAAGTCAAGAAAGGCAAAATATATCTGGAGTGACGCGTGGATGTCGCAGAATGTCCTACATCATCCCCTCGAGTGGTTACCCAGGTACACACACTGACTGGCCTCACAAGATGAAAGGGGACAGACCAGGAATAAGAAATCTGACACTTTCTCCTAGGCAGTGTGTTATAAAAAGCCCACGAATAGCGAGATGGGGTGTACGTAAATTAACTCCCGGTGCTGATAAGGAAGGTATGGCTGCAACTCCACGATGGTCTCTGAGGGAATGGGAACACAAGGCTGCTTTGAAACCAAATGTCAAATTTTCAGGCGCAAGTCGACGTTCAGGCACAACAGGTAATTTCCCAAAGAGCAATAAATCTGAGCTATTGTGTACACGTGAGGAACCGATAAGTACTCAAAACAAGGACATCATGGCAACAACAAAGACGTCCATCTCGTGGTCTAAACAACATTTGGCTAAGAGTCAGGAAATAAAAGATAAACAATTTGTCTCGTCTACTGCCCTCAAAGCTATCTTTGATACCCCCTTTTCGTGTTTCCCACGTGCGGATGATAATTACAGGAATGATGCGGGAGCAGGCCGAGGACATTTTGGACGTAAAACGTGGCGAAGTCGATCAGCGGAAGAATTTGAAATGAAGAATGCGACCTCGCGAGTTTTCCTACACGGTATAAAAAATGACGGTAATGGCAAAAATGTATCCATGTCTATTGAAAGTTATCCATCAGCTTGTGTCGCTAAGTCGTTTAAGAGCGACATACAGCTTCCAGCCTCTGAGTCAAATCATGCCGTTGTTCAAGATACCATATCGAGCAGAGTCACAGATTCTGTTGCCACACCAAACATTGAGACCAAAACAAGTGGTGTTGTTGAAACCAAACTAAGCAGTGATTCGGATAAAACACGTCACAGCAAGAATACAAGCATTCAAACTCAAGAAACGACCAGTTTAGTCTCAACAGTATCTCATGCTCCAAAAAGGAATTCCTCGCCGGTGTCAGGCAGAATAATCCAAAAGGTATGTGACAAAAAGCACTCGGCATCTTCCCCGTGGAAACCGCTGATATCTGAAGATGAAAGCGAGATTTCTGATGGAAGCAGCCTGCAAGCTGTAAGAAAAAACATAGTTGCAAACACATGCAGGATGATTATTCGCGAATCTCGAAACCTTATCGTCAGTAATCTACAGAAACACACCCGAGAGGGTTCTCCTCAGAAAGCAAAACCTACCAGAACTAAATGCCATCCTGACGAGAAAAGAACCAAGCCGTACCGTTCACAATTTACTATGATCCCGAACTGTAATGACACGATGGACGTTGGAATCAAAGGCGTCACATTAAATGGTGCTCATATTTTCGATGTCGCAAATGGAGAAGATACAGGATCTAATTATACAGTAGAAGCATCTTCAAGTAAATTTGCTACGTCCTCTGTTATTTTGTCAAAAGATGACGGAGAAAAGAATGATCTGGGGTTGTCATTTAATAACGAGCCTTGTAGTTCCACCAGTACTGTACACGAAACAAAAGATCACAATCTAGGCTATATTTCATCACTCCGAAAAACGTCACCATCAGTCGATGAAAGTTTTACAATGACAAAAATATCCCTTTCTAACATAAGGCCACCTGAATCAGCCTCAGTGGTGTCAAGTGATGAAAAAAAAGAAACTGAAGGTGAGACTCATAATCAATATATGACAAGAGCAAAAGCAGTAAAAGTTAAAAATCAAAAGAGCGATATTGAGCAAAAGAGCAGAAAAATAAATCAAGAGAGAAAAGATATAGAGCACGATGACAGAGATACAGAGAAAGAGAGCATGAATACATGGCAACAGAGCACAGATGTAGGACAAGATAGTACAGATATAAGGCAAGAGATTCGAGATTTAATTCTGGAGGACACTTTGAAAGGAAGAGAAACCAGAGATATAAGGCAACTGAGTACAGTTACGCCGCAAGTTATAAAAAATACAGAGCCAGAGAACAGAGATATAAGGCAAGATAGTAAAGATGCAAGGCATCAGAGCTGGGAAACAAAGCAAATCATCAGAGATACTGGGCAAAAAAGTACGTCTACAAGACAAGAAAGCACAGATATCGCGCAAGAGAGTAGCAATGTAGGGGAAGGGAGAAAAGACACGAGGAAAGATAATAGAGATACAGGGCTTGAGGGCATATTTACAGGGAAAGGAAGCAGGCATACAGGACAAAGGAGCAGATATACAGGGCAAAAAAGTACATCTACAGGCCTAGAAAGCACAGATATTGAGCAAGAGAGTAGAGATATAGGGCAAGGGAGCAAAGATACAAGGCAAGAAAATACAGGGTTTGAGGGCAGATTTACAGGAAAAGCGAGCAGAGATACAGGGCAGAGGAGCAGTTATACAGGGCAAGAGAGTAAAGATAAAGCGAAACAGATTAGAGATACAAGACAAGCGCGCATATATACAGAGCAAGAGAGCAAATATATAGAGCCAACCAGCAGAGATATAGGACACGAGAGTAAATATAATGGGCCAATGAGCAGAGATACAGGGCGAGAGAGCAAATATATAGGGCCAATGAGCAGAGATACAGGGCGAGACAGCGAATATATTTGGTCAATGAGCAGAGATACAGGGCGAGACAGCGAATATATTGGGTCAATGAGCAGAGATACAGGGCGAGACAGCGAATATATTGGGTCAAAGAGCAGAGATACAGGGAAAGGAAGCAGAGATACAGGACAAGAGAGCCAATATATAGGGCCAATTAGCAGAGACACAGGGCGAGAGAGCGAATATATAGGGCCAATGAGCAGAGATACAGGGCGAGAGAGCGAATATATAGGGCCAATGAGCAGAGATACAGGGCGAGACAGCGAATATATAGGGCTAACGAGCAGAGATACATGGAAAGAGAGCAGAGATACAGGGCAAGAAAGCAAATATATAGGGCCAATGAGCAGAGATACAGGGCGAGAGAGCGAATATATAGGGCCAATGAGCAGAGATACAGGGCGAGAGAGCGAATATATAGGGCCAATGAGCAGAGATACAGGGCGAGAGAGCGAATATATAGGGCCAATGAGCAGAGATGCAGGGCGAGAGAGCGAATATATAGGGCCAATGAGCAGAGATACAGGGCGAGAGAGCGAATATATAGGGCCAATGAGCAGAGATACAGGGCGAGAGAGCGAATATATAGGGCCAGCGAGCAGAGATACAGCGCAAAGCAAATATATAGGGCCAATGAGCAGAGATACAGGGCATGAGAGCAAATATATAGGGCCAGCGAGCAGAGATACAGGGCACGAGAGCGAATATATAGGGCCAATGAGCAGAGATACAGGGCATGAGAGCAAATATATAGGGCCAGCGAGCAGAGATACAGGGCATGAGAGCAAAAATATAGGGCCAGCGAGCAAAGATACAGGGCATGAGAGCAAAAATATAGTGCCAGCGAGCAGAGATACAGGGGAAAACAGCAGCTGTATGGAACAAGAGAGCACCGACACAGAGCTACAGAGTGGACACGTTGGACTAGAGACAACCGGCGCAAGGCAAGAGGGCGATGATAAGGGGTTGAATGGCATGTATACAGGGAAATGGAGCAGATGTATGAGTAAAGCGAAGAAATACACAGCCCTGGATAGTAGTGATATACGGCAAGAGAGCAAAGACATGCGGCAAGATACTAATACTACTGGGCAAAGGAGCAAACATACAGGGATAGAGAGCACAGGTGTAGGGCAAGGCACTAACGATACGGGGCAAACAAGCGGGTATACAGGGATACAGAATAGAGATGTAGGGAACGAAATCACATATATAAAGCAAGTTAGCAAAATTACAGGGTCAAAGGGTAAAGATAAAAGGCGAAAGATCAGATCTACAGATCAATGGAGCAGAGATACAGGGTCAAAGTGCAGAGCTACAGAGCAAAACAAGATATATATAGGACGGGAGAGCACAGAAATAGGGCAACAGGGGGAAAAGGCAGAGCAAGAAAATAAAGATACCAGACATGAGAGTAGAGATATAATGCAAGATGGTAAAGATACAGAGGAATCGATCAGATATATAGGTAAAGAAAGCAGAGATATAAGGCAAGGAAGCACAGATACAGAGCCAAATAGCAGAGACACATGGCAAAAGAGCAGATCTATAGGGCAAGTGAGCCAAGAAACACGACAACAGGGCAGCGATGAAGGTCAAGGTTGCAAATTTACAAAGCAAGGCATTATTGAGGTATGGCCGGATGGGAGATATACGAGAAAAAGAAGCAGTTATGTCAGGCAAGGGAGTAAAGATACAGCTCAGGACAGCATCGATACTGGGCAAGACATCAAAGACGTAAGGCGAGATAATAAAGATATAGGGCAAAAGAACAGATTTGCAGGGCACGAGAGTATAGGTTTTGTCCAAGGAGGTAAAAATGTCAAGCCCGAGAGCAGAAACGGAGAGCAAGAAAGTAATTATACTCAGCAAGACAGGAGAGTTAAAGGGCTAGGAAGCACAGATGCGGGTCAAGAAAGCAGACATGTTGGTCCAGAAAGCAGGTACACAGAGCAAGAGAACAGATCTAAATGGCAAGAGATCACAGACAAAGAACGAGAAAGCGTAACCACACGGCAAGACAGCAGAGCGACAGGGCAAGACAGCATGGAAATAGAGCAAGATATAGAGCAAGGCAGCAGAGACGTGCAGCAGTTTAGCAGAGACACAGGGCAAGCGAGCAAAGACATCAGGCGAAAAAGCACGGATACAGTGCAGGAGATCAATGATACAAAGCAAGAAAGTATTGATACTGGACAAGAAGGCATATGCTCATCTGATGATTGGGCATCACAACATCAACACGTGTCTGAACCGGTTAGAACAGAGTACACAACATATTTATCAAAACCAAAGGATAGGCAAGAAATACCTGATGAAAAACTGAAAGCTCTCATTTACGAGGAATTAGAAATCTATGAAAAAGAACGTCTTTTACAAAAAGGAGAACTACTAACATCAAAGGAGCAAGTGCAAGTTCGGGAAGAGAAGTTATTGCCCCTGGCTACTAAATTACAGACCAAAGATATCTACGAAACAAGACGTGTTTCACCCAAGGAGCAAAAACACACAGCACAGGAGCAGCAAGCGAAATTCGATGAAAAGTTACTGCCTCTGGCCGACGAAGTAAAATCACAAGATATAAGCAGAACTAAGTGTGTTTTACTCGAGGAAAAAGTACAAATATCAAAACGACAGCACCAAGATTCTAAAGAAACGTTAGAACTTCTGACTGAAGAAGTGAGAGAAGTCTGCGAAACAACCTACCTATTATCAAGGAAGGAATTACCAATATCAAGAGAACAACAGCAACACGTTGAAGAGGAGTTCGTACCTGAGGTGGGCAAAATATCACAACTTGGTGAAATGACATGTTTGTTACCACAAGACGAACATGTATCAAAAAAGCAAAGTCCAAGCTTTGAAAATAAGTTAATATCTTTGGTCTGTAAATCAACAGAAAGCAGCAAAGCAAGTTCCATTGTATTAGTGTTAGAACAAAACAAATGCCAGAGGAAGGAAACGTCGTTTACAAACTTGCCTGTTTTCGACAAAGGCCAACATCAAATCTACGAGAAGCCGGCGAATTCATTTGAGATAGCTGCAAAAATATGCTCTTGGGATGAATGTAACATCCGTGGCAATGCCGCATTTTCGGATATATCTAAATACAAAGGAGATTCTGCTTCAAGTAGTTTAGTGAACGAACAAGGTCTAAAATTCGACAGAGGAAATAATATAAACTCTGAGGCAAGTGGTGGACTAAAAAACACACTTTCCACAGATCTATTTCCTCGCCAAGAGCTGGCACTTTCTAAAGAAAAGTGTGATGTTAACAACTTACAAAACGTCACTGTAGTTTCGAGCCATTTCAAGAAGGAATTACATACAGGTTGTGACAATGTTTGCAATAGCAAAATAAACCAGTCACAAGCGACACCGAATGAAACAATAAGCACTGATACTTCTGAATGGAATTCGCTTGTCACGAAGGATAAGAAGGGTAACAATGTTGCTGATGATCCACACAGGGCTGTAATGACGCAGGTTGAATATTCTGTGAAAAGTAAAGCAAAAGCAGAGTTCATTCAAGACGGTCAGACTGCTGTCTCAACTGAAGGGCATAGAGTGTATGATGCTCAAGAACAAAAACAGGAGCCATCACTTAAAAGCACCCAGGCAGGACAACATGAAGAAATTATCCAGAATTCTCAAGAGCTACTACAGATTACTGATAACTCCTACATCTGTGCTACTGAGACAGAAAATTCAGTAACAGCTTTCGAGCTTTCGAAGCATTTCAAGTCAGCAAGTCTGGCTGCGGCTGATGTCGGTAGTTCGACCACAAGTAACAACGCACTAAAAGAGGATTATGTCCAACAGGACAATGCTGCAACCGAAGAAACAACGACAGCTATAGATTCGGCTATCCTAAGAACGTCAAGCGGTGAAACTCTCGGGACCGGAACGAAACACAGTGCGCGTTTAGCTTCTCAAAAAGGGACTCACCAGGAAAGTATTTTCTATCCCGGCCTTCAATATGATATATTCAGCTATGTTCCCCCACACGAGCCGGGGAAAGCTTCTACGGCTGCGTCAAACACAATTGTCAGTGATCTGCTCTTTCTGCCACTATTTTGCACGTCTTCTAAACGGAATTTTCAGACTCAGGTGTCAGCACAGCCGCACTACTCAAATGACACGGATACAACTGTACCATTTTCCTCTGTAATGAGTGACGGCGCTGTTTATAAAAGCGGGTTTCACAGCGAAAATGCATCTCAACATTTGCATTCGAAAATAACATCGCAAACTGTCTACGGCTTAAGTGCATTCGACTTACAAAAAGGCTCTTTGATAACCAGAGGTTCATATCGCTCTTTCCCAAACCCGCCACAGGCTGGTCACTTTGGAATGGAAGTTTCACCTACAACTGAGTGCCCTGTCGAAGATGCATCCGTTTCACTGGCAGGCACCATGGGATTACACAGAAGCGGTGGTGAACTTTTTCGATACTATGAATATCTAGAGCCTATTTTCTCAGAAACACAAACCATCACCAAAGGCGTTCGTTCCAGCGAAGATAATACGTTTTACAAAAAGCAGTCTGATAAAACTCGCACCCACGCTAGACAAGAGACGTCAGATCGTGCCGTCATTAATTCTCACGATGAAGTAGTATCGACCATAGACGCTCAATCTGAGCAGGAAGTTACAGACAAAGATATGTTTTCAATTCCTGAAGAACAAACAAAGTCTTTGAGTTCCCGCTTAGAAGAAAAACCTAAATCACATCTGAAGCTGCCAAAAGCATATCAAGATAAACTAGTCGGGTGCGTTTTACGGGAAGGAAGAGAGGAAACGTTAACATCGCCTGAAAATCTTAAGGTAATTAAAATGCATGCCATCAATGATGACCTATATTTGAACATGAACCCAGATCACCGCGACGTCGTTACAGCAACAGCTGCAACGAACAAGCAAGAAGGAACTGAAATACACAACTGTAAGCAAGAAAAACACATGTCAACAAAGGAAAATAGAGCTAGGTGCACAAGAATGCCACAGACTGAAACAAACAAATGCTGCGAACTGACAGAAGTGAAGGAAAATGCACCGAATTATCTGACTCATCATGAATCAGCAAGCCCGCGGCACGTATCTGTAGCAACATCAACAGAAAACAGAACATCTGTAGTTCGCTCCAGCAACAGTTTTGAAACAAGTAATGGAGAACATTTAAAGAAATTAAAAATAGAAGACAAACAGTATGTGGATGAAATCTGTAATTACACAGAAACGGAAATGACGAGCGAACGGATGACAGAAACAATGTGCACCTTAAACACACGGGAAGATGAAGCCAGTAAACCAGTACATTACTCAATATTACATCAGGATGACAAATTATTTACAAAACCCCCCTTCATTCAGACCAAAGATACATTTGTTATAAGAGAAACCGCAAACAAGAATTCCAGTGATGATACTGCGGTAGCATTAAAAGAAAATCCAGTTAGAAGCCGTAAGTTTATTCAGACAGAAACAGCGCATTATAAACTGCCTGCTGGGAACACTTTTGCGCGCGAAAAGCAAGTCCGCAACACGGAAGTACAAACATGGGCAACCATTAGCCCGAAACAATTATTCCAGACAAAATTCTCGCACGAAACCAGCACACAAACACTTTTAAAACAGTCCGATTTTGAAGATCCACTAGTTAGAAATCAAAAGACGATTAAAGTTAAAAAAATAACTTTGCTTAAAGACAGCTGCATCGGTACGTCCGATACAGCCATAAATTTTGACTCATTTCTTCCATGGAAAGGTACAGGTATTTCTAAACACAATGAAACGGTAATACAAGATAACAGTTCGTATGGGGCCACTCAAGTAAGAAATGTAGCCTTTAAGGTTCACTCTTCAGATAGCTTAGTGTCATCAGTCTCAAGCAGAAGTGAATGTCATTGCCTAAGAGTTCTCTCACGAAGTCCGGATGTGAAGTATAAGACTATTCAGCAGAAAGCTCTGGAAAATCTGGAGTTGTTTTTAAAATCTATGCGCGAAAAACGTAACTCCACTGATGTACCACAAACTTCACCGCCTTCTAAACCAAGCTCTCAGCCACCAAATAGCTACCAAGGTGGATCTTTTCTGCAAGACTTTTTTACTAGAACTCCAAACCAACAGACAGAATCTCCATCTAACTTAAGGTCGAGCATTCTGGATTTTGACAGCTGTTCCAAATGGACGAAAATGCTCGACGGTTCAGACAGTGTTGCTTTTATGTCTACTGACAGCAAGCGAAGCAAAGACGAAGCCCACATGCAAAGAAGTGTGAACAACCCGACGTCATCATATAAAGACGCTGAGACATTTTCAAAACAGGCATCGAATACACAACCTTTGATGAACTGTAGTGTGCTTGGTAACTCCATTCTAAATATGAACAGTGAGAACAAATTAAATCTTTTAGATAGTTTAGGAACTTACTCAACGATGCCACCATATTGTCAGATTAGCCCGGGCAATGAAATTAACTGGGAGAATTGTCAGGCCGCTCAGAATGCAATTAAAAACGATGGGTGTTTTCAGCAAATGCCACACAAAACGCATGCTAGGACTTCTGTTTTCGCTGTACCAGATGGTATGGTCGAAAAGAAAGAAACAGAGGCCAAACGAACTTCCAGCAGATCAAACATAAATTTGGAATTGTCAAATGCTACAGGTGTCATATCCAGTGCCCAGAAAACCTACACAATTTGTTCGGGAGAGGAGGAGCACATTAACTTTTGTCCTCTGACAAACCTGTCATACGAATCGGCAACCAACTGCAGCTTAAAAAGGCGAAGGTTGTTCTATGAAAAGAGACAGCAATGGACATCTTGAGACAACCATTTCAACCCTTGAGTAGATCAAAAGCTAACCCATTTTCAGATATTCAGCCAAACAAAGTCCCCTTGAACCTGGATACATCATCAGAAGATGGGTTTGTAGAAAAAACGCCCAGTTCTCGACGGACTTGGAAAACTATACCAGACAGCGAAGTATATCTTTTCAAACAACATAGCTACAGCAAACCTTATTTGTCACCGAAAGACGAATTAGCATCATTTCTTGGTGGGACACCTCGGCAAAAATTCGAAAGTATGCATTTTAATGTCCAGCATACAGCCTTAAAACCATATAGTTCAAAAAACATTAGTGAAGAGGAAGATCTAATTTTATTCAGCGATGCCCTAGGAGACACTTTTGAAAGGAAGCAAAGATCAGAAAACAAATTCATCAAGAATAACAGCTCAACAAGCAGTAGGTCTAAGGTAGCTAGCCCAGAAAATTCAATTCTAAGAGCTCGTGATAAAGGCTGGTTTGGGGTGACGGCCCAAGAAACAGATAATGCCTATACGCCAACCACAAAAAACCATACGAAGTTGAATGACTGCAAGATTTTGGACAAACAAGGAACAAGAATACGATGCCTTGTAGAACGATATTCTCCCAACAGCAGTAAAAACAGAAAACTCATTGACAAGAATATCCCGTGTTCTTCGGGAGAGATTTGTCATACTAGCAGGCAAATGATCATCAGAGATAACTTTGAAAGCGAGTCTAAAACTTCATCAGATTCGTTACTTAATTTACCTTCGTACAACATTACATCGCGCTGCTTGCTTTTAAAGACAAAACGTGGGTTGCAAAAGTCACACGATTCGTTCGCTGAGTACAGTTCATCAGAAGAGACTTTAGGTAAAAGCACGATTGATAGCAATTCATGTTTTAGTTGTGCTTCTAATATTTTGTCTATGCACTCTGAGTGTCAGTCGGGTCTCATGCACCTCCGAAGTTCAACGTCACTTTTAAGTCCGACGCGTTATGAGCACCCAGTAAGTGATGCGGAAGAGAGCCTGAATATTTTAGAAACTGTAACAACTCTAACCTCAAAGTTCATAGACATCGTTAATGGCTTGAAGAAGAGGATGAACAAATCTAAAAGCCGACGTTTTTCGAAAATTAGAACCCCAAATTTAGATCGTCACAGACACCACAGGTTGAGTTCTAAAATTGCGCATTTTCAACGAACTCAGCGGCACAGTTCAAAGAAGTTACATCATGCCAGTCAGCAAAACAAAGAAAGCTCACACCAAGAAAAACCTTACCGCAAGATACGGCTAAACACACCTTTGTACTATTATAAGCAGCACGGAAAGTGCAAATTAAACAGGTACTCTAGCAAAAAGAAAAAGTCTATCTCGAAGAAGACATTCACTGTGGAGTCTCCAAGCACTATGAACAGTTCGCAGTCTGAGGACTATGTAAATACTTCTAGAAGTAGTGAGCAAAGAAGCCCTATTTATCGGTGGAGAAAATATAAAGATACAAAGGATAAATGTAGCATTTCTACGCAGTTATATACTGAATACACACGCTTGCCACTGTGCACTTCTAACTCTGAAAGCTCCAAACTGTTAGCAACTTCTTCATCATTAAGCAATGAAATCCCCGACACAAGCCATCCGCTTTTGGAATACCCACGAACATTAATATGCGGCAACAGTATATTATCTCCGCAAAAACAGCAAGCTGTATTGGACACAGAAACACCTGAAGATCACTATAAATGTCAACGGGAGATACCAGAAGCATCAGACAACTGGCGTTTTGAAAATTTTAATAGCTATCCAAATTATTTTCCTAACATTTTTTTACCACAGTATTCACAGGTCTATGTTAGTGTTAATAATGGCGCTTATGCACAACCAAATATGCCGTTTATTTCTACGGTTTTCACATTTGTAGACGACAGCTATGAGACGTTCCTACATGAACAACACGGCAGCACCGAACCAAAGCTGATTTTAGTGGATGACGAGAAAGATGATAACATTGAGAAAGCTGGTGTGGATATTTCAACCGCAGCAAACGCATCGGACACCCTGAAACAAGACACTTCATTAACAATTATGGAGAAAAGCGCTACACAACTTAAGGACGAAGTTAATCTGCA
This sequence comes from Oreohelix idahoensis, assembly GCA_024509875.1. Classification (NCBI taxonomy): domain Eukaryota; kingdom Metazoa; phylum Mollusca; class Gastropoda; order Stylommatophora; family Oreohelicidae; genus Oreohelix; species Oreohelix idahoensis. Next base: position 367,204 of record JAMPIV010005522.1, read on the forward strand.
GGACATTGCAATTAAGCTCAACACGAAATTAAAACATGAGAAAATAAAACTAAAAGCTATGTCTGCTCCAGATCCAAGAACGAGTGACGGTATCCATTTTCAGAATATGCGGCCACCGAGTGAGAACCTTGATGAATATGTTGGTGTAGTACCACTACTAGCAAAGTCGGAGTTTATCTTTCAGAACAAAGGTTATGACCAAAACCACGTTTGCGGAATCGAAGGTGTCGCGCGTTCGGGAAGAGAGTTAAATGAACCAATTTTGCGTGATTCAGATCTTAAACATAATAATGAACTTGAGACAGATCTGTGTGAAACTGTGTGCAGCATAAAACGCACGAATCATAGTGATATTAGTTCTTCGTGCACGGGCTGCGATGTGGCTAGATTATCCATCAGTGGGTTCCCTTCGCTACACGGCCAGTACTATCTCAAGGACGATCTTAGTTCGCCACCGAAACGAAAGAAGTGCGATCATTCAAACAGATCAACTTGCCCCGTTGCCGCCTCTATATCAAAAAAGGTAAGCGTAGCTGGAAATTCAGGCATTACAGGTAATGACCAAATGAATCTTGGAAAAGATGTTCTTCGTGCAAGTAGGACGCCAGCTAATAAATCGGAGGTCTGTAGAAAGAACAATACCTATTTGTACAAAGAAAATGTCCGTAAGACCATGAAATTAACCAAAAAGCTTAAAGAAAGTCCGTTAAACCAGGATGGGGCGTCTTTTACGTACAGCTATCGAGAACGAGAAGGATATTTCGGCCACATCTTGGTGGATTCTTCATCGTCGGAGGCTCTGACGGAGTTCAGCGAAAAACGGGGTAGTTCGACCGAGACCAAAGCGAAACCCAAGGTCAAGGAGAACAAACAGTGCCAGTATGACGACTGCGAACCAGACACCTATGACGAACTTGGAAGCCTGTGTTCCGAAATGCAAGACACAACATCTAAACTTTATCAAGCAGAGATAAGATCTGACAGTTACAAAGTGCCCACATATGCAGATGCGTCTATATCTGTTTCTCGCGGTGAAACATTTGAAACCTTGTTGGGTAGAGAAGTCACGGCATCCCAAAATTCAGCTTCCAATACGCATCAAGTTAAGCGGTGTACATCATGCAGTCATTACTTTAGCACCATCAAAGAGTGTAGTCGTTTAGAAACAGCTGAATCTGTTCATATAAATCAAGGCCAAGATTATGAACCTCGGGCAGAACATTTGGAGGACATAGGTGGAACGAACCTGCCAAAAACTTTATGGAACACGGATTTCATGGTTGCTAGGTCTGCACCCGTTATGCGATCGTGTTTCACTCAAACCGAAGTGGATACTCTTGGAAAAGCATCTCAGCCACTAACGGCTAAACTAGATAGACCAACCTGGGCTCAGATTCGTGAATTGATGGGTCGCTGTATTAAGTCAAAGAACTTCAAATGCTATGTTCAACACATCGTAGACGAAAGGGTGAGAAGTACATTGCATCTAACTGTTTGTCCCGACAATGTCAGTAAAGATAGAAAAGTCGAGCCTGTGGCGACCCCATTGACGAAAAAGTTTAGAAAACGGCACGGACCTAAAACCGACACATACGCCAACGCAGACAAGCAGGCAGGCAAGCGCGCGAAACAAACGTCTGCACCTAATTTTGCTCGCCAAAGAAATGCTGGCGACAAAGACAAACAAACAAACATTGCGTTGACAAGACGTTTGTCGCAAACATCTTCGTTGAATGGTTCAATAAATAAATCTAGTCAACCAGATCATTCATGGCCGCAGATGGCGGACTACGATAAAACGGACCGACTCTATGAAAAGTCCAGAAGGAAGTTTGAAAATGTCGGCAGCACTACACGCTGCAGTAGTTCAGGGCTCCTGGAAAGAAGAAATGCCTTGCTAAACTCAGAAAAGCGTTCAAGTTTTCGGTCCAAAGAAGGCCTAAAGGAGAAAGCAGTCGATGGTAAAATGTGTCACAAATGTAAAAGTCTTTCAATACCTGAGACTGCTGCTAGTGAGCCGTACATGTATAAGTCAGCTAGCCCTGATAGTGTTAAGTTCTGGATTTCTGCAGTGACAACAGAACGGGCAGTTATACACCAGTCCTGTTTATCGTCACTAGACCGAATAACTGACAACAACACAGAAGATTCTGCTGAATTCTTACGGCCTCCACGACATACACCAAGCATCCAAAGATGTCAAACAAGTGCACCTCTACAAAAGTCATTTCCGTTATTATTAACCGCGAAAGACGGGGCGAACGCAAGCCAACCGTTGTCTGCAAATCTGATAACGTCCTCCCTTGTGGATACATATTTAACTGGACACACATTATGTTTATCTGACATACATGAGAATTTGGAGGTGAACCTTGAGAAGAGGTCATGTGTACGGAAGAAAGATGTTAAAAATGTTGCAGATTTTACTAACGGAACCAATTTAGAACAATCAATAGCACCTGTACATAGAGAAGTTCGTACGGTGAGCTTACCCATTGTAAGCGCATTTTGCGATGATCCCATTTTAGCGGTAGACGGATCACTTCAAGTCAACACGGCTACTGTAAGTGCTGACTCGGCACGCCCGGCAATTTATGACATGGAGGTCCATGAAACGTCAGAAATTTCCTCAACTTCTTCATCTAAAATTGATTATGGCCGACTGAAATACGTTCTGTCGGAGGAGACGAAAGTTTTGTGGAAAAATCTTACTCGTCTAGAAAAAAGTTACGACCGTTGTAAGAGGTGTAGAAAACAGTATGATTCTATACTAGAATCAAGCAAAATCAGCGGAGACTGTGAAGCTAATGGCAATGTAAGGGTGTCTGTTTGCGAACTACCCAATAATAACGTGAGTAGCAATCAGAGCTCAACTCAAAGAATCGAAACGGTTGATAACTGCGCCAGAGTAAAAAGTACATCGAAAAACGACAATAGGACTGCAGCTATGATTCAGGGAAACTCTAAACTCGCTCCTGAAAAGACTCGAGAAAATGGGGACCAGTCTGTGACTTTTGTCAGAGAAAACTCTCCACGCCTGATGTTTCACGGGCTGGGTGAATCGTCAGTAAAAGATACAAGCAGGTTAGAGAGATCTATACATCTTTCTCAAGCTTCCTTCAAGGATTCTGCCTTTAAACTTACTGATCAGCATGTTCCGGCGAGTGTCACAAAGGACGAGAGTTATAAAAAGCCTTGGAGCGTGAAAGGCAAAAACACAGCCAGGATGATAGAAATCTTTGAAAGAGGCGTTGGATTCTTTCAGGACATTGAACAAGAAGGATATTCAAAATGCAAGACTCCATGTTTTCAGAAGCTTGCGTGCAGTGCTGATGAACAGGGCGTCATGAAAACGGATTTTGACTCTCCGTTACAACAGCAAGTCTCTCCAACTGACCACACACCTGATAAATTGTCCATTGATGGAGTCCATCCGAAAGTATATATAGATTTTACGACAACAGCTCCTAAACCATTAAGCGAAAAACAACAAAAGCGCACACCTTACGACGATGAAGCCAGAACACTTTTTTGTAAGCATACAGCAGAACGTAACGACCATGCAATCAATGCAACACGAATGTTTGAAACCACCAGTAACATAAAGTGTGCTTCGATTGTAAAGACTTCATCTGAAAAGTATGATAGGATACACCAAAACACATTATCTTCGACGTTTGATAGGATACACCAAAGCACATTACCTTCGACAACTAACGTCACTGATGCCCAGCACATATTAGCAATGAACGCTCCAAATTCCGAAACCGATGAATGGATCCAGAAACTGGTTAATATTCTACATGAGATGCAACAGGCGTTTCCACACATTTCTGCCACACATTCACATTCCACCTTCAAATACGACCTGATAAATCAGCCAAGTCTCAGTAAATCTTTAGAGAACAGCTCTCGTTCACGTGTCTCATGCATTAGCGCAAGGCTGGATGGATTGCGTGGAACAAGTTACAGTAACAGCTGCAAACCCGACGAGGGAAGTCAGACAAAGACCGACCTGAACATGTCGGTAGTACACCACCAGGCAGGTGCTACATTTCCAAACCAAAGTCAAAGTATAACTTGCGCATCTTTTAAGAAAAATCGCCGCGGAAACCGGTCAACGTTACAAAACAGAGCTACACGTTCAGAAAATGCTGTAAATCGTAGTCAGTACGTAGATGGCCAATCAGAAGCTTCACCCAAGAAAAGTATAAGTGCAGATTACAAAGCTATTCAAAAATGCACAAAAGGGTCGGATACAAATAAGAGTGTCAGGAAACCAGAGAGTGATCACAGAAAACCCAGTTCATATTCATGGCTTTTGAAATCTTCAGATCTCGCAAGGACCTCAAAGTCTGATACCACCTACGTTCAACAAGCACACTCAGATAACTACATGGATGAAAACAACCAGGCTTCTGATAGTCTCTGTCTTGCTGAACAGCCGTTTAACAAATATGGGCATGTCTGTGACATCATTGTGGCAGAACCCAGCAAGAACGATGAATCTTCACTGCAGATACATTGTGAATCTTTCCTAGAGAAAACGAAGAACTCAGCTACCATTTCTAGAATCAGGTGCAGGGAAAGTCCTCATAAACGAATACCAGACAAGGAAGCATCAGTCAGCCCCAAGGAAATAAGTAACTCAAATATAATACCATCTTTATTGATTGGGCATACACTAGTGAAAAGAAAAGCACGATCTTTTGTAGCAACGCCCAAAGTAAACACCCCACCAGGATGGAACACAGAAAGCCGTGCTGTGAAATCTGATCAGTTAAACAGCGGTGACTTAGAGACATCTGATCACTTATATATAAAACCAGCATGTTGTCCTGTCGAGTCAAACAGCGGTGACTTAGAGACATCTGATCACTTATATATAAAACCAGCATGTTGTCCTGTCGAGTCAAACAGCGGTGACTTAAAGAAATCCGAAAGCATGAAGAACTTGAGCCAGGTTATGTTCAAGAACAATTCCTGCAAGGCCCTTTTCATTTTGGGTGATAACAATACAAGAACACCCACAGAATCATCACAGTATCACATAACAAATAAACAGAACATATATTTAAGACATGCTCCTGTCATATTCGGAAAAAAAGCTGAAAGCCAACAGCAAAAGGAACACATAGTAGAGCCGGAGATACCTATTCCTCCAGCAAATATGGTCCTGCAAGCCAGTGAAAAAGATTCTGAAAGTGGTGTTCAAAGTACTTCAGAAGATGACACTTTCAAATATGTGACCAGGTTACAATCAAAGACAAGTATCCCTCATCTCTGTCTTGAGCAAAGTTCCACCGAGAGCTATCAGGACATGGCCACAGAACAATACCATTCTGATATTGTACTGTATAATGAAGTCAGTATTCTCCCTGCATTGCCAACAGATGTAGAGAACAAAGTTGATGAAACACATATAGAAATGTGGTGGCCTGAACAAATTTCATTGGAACATGTCTGTGAATTGCAGGAAGAAACTGGCATGTCTCAAGAGAGTAAACAAAACATAAATTGGGATTCCACCTGCAAAATGCAGAAGGCAAACATTTCAAAGTCTGATAAAGATCCATCTGTCCCACATAGCAAAGCCGTTTATTCATGTTATGCTTGGAAACATTTCAGCGAATCACCTTCTGTTATGTCAGATGATGAGAATGAATTCGGGGAAAGCTATGAGATGACAGCTTGTACAATGAATGATATAAGAGATACAAGCTTTATTAGTAATGAGGAAGACTTAATTCATCAAAATGATGTGTTAATTATTAATGGCGATAACACACATCCTGATTCTATGGTTGAATACTTTGAAATAAATAACACGAGAAGCGTTGGTGAAATTACTAGCTCGTCTGCTGTGATGTCTTCTTGTCACGAACAAAACACTCCCTTTAAAATCAGTCACAAATGTCCATGTAATTTTCCGCCTGTAGGAACTCTAAGAAAAGGTAAACATTCTGATGAAAAAATGCTTGAGAGTATGAGACAGCCAGAAAGGAAATGCTTTGACAATAATTTTTGTCAAACGGATGCCTTGGGAATAGTTAATCACGATGTTACTGAAACAAATTTGTATAGTAACAGTAAAGATCACAAACATATATCTCCTACATCATTAAGTCTCAAAGAATATGTGTCCAGTGATTCTACAACATTAAACAAAGAAATCCAGTCAAGCCCGAAAAAATTTACGAACGTCTCCGAAGTACGATCGACGGTTGAGGAGCTGGAACTCACTCACACGCAGACAATACATCTGCAGTCACTTGAGATCCCAATAGACATCTACACAGTTCCAGTTCACAGATGTACCTCACCTCAGAAAAAAAAGAAGAAAAAATCAGAAATGCCCACAAGAACTGTTGTCATATCGGGGCCGGTGAGAAATATGTCCATTGCAGTACAGCGCCACTTGAGGGAAAACACTACTCTAAGTGGTCCTACACATACACACATCAGCTGTCCTGACCCTGTAGATGGTACATCTCCAAGCGACAGACCTACTGACCAAGTCACTGCTGGCGGTGATGACAAAAAGTCAACTCCAAACTGGAGACATGCAATGAAGAGAATGTTGCCATTTGGGAAGCGATCATCATCAAGTGAAAAAGAGAAAAAGTTACAAACACATCTGTTAACATAAACATGTGATTTATAAAGTAGCATGATGTTGATCATTTTATCTAAATGTTTCAGTGTTACTTGCCTGAATGTGTGCATCTTCATTGTGAAACTCTGTGAATGGGACATTTAGCAAAGTCTAGTTGTAGCTACACGTGTAATAAATAAATCCGAACCTAGTGCGCAATTCACCACTTCAACTTCAACGCAGCAACATTTCACCAATCATTCTTTGCATCTCAGCCTACAGTCCTCCGCCAGGTTGTTTTTGGTCGGCCTCTTTTTCGTTTTCCTTCAGGAGTCCAAAGCATAGCTGTTCTTGTGATGGCATCGGGGTCTCTTCTGAGGACATGACCAACCCAGTTCCAGCGTCTGCCAGCTATGATGGTGTGCATGTCCTCTTGCTTGCTACGAGTAAGCAGATCTTGGTTAGTGAATTTTTCTTAGGCATGTTGTGTGAAAAGAGGACAATTTCGACATTTCCTTCTCTGTAACTCTCCAGCATTCCGCACCATAGAGAAGCACAGAAAGCACACACCTCTGATATAATCTTAATTTTGTGCTTGTGCTGTATTGGGAGGACTTCCAGACGTTGTTTAGGCTAAAGAAGGCTGTTCTTGCCTTATTCATTCTGATGTTGATGTCTTTGCCTGCCCCGCCGTCTGGCGTTACTATGCTTCCTAGGTATGTGAAGGTATCTGTCTGTACCAATTGCTTATTCCTTACCGATATGGGCTCAGGGTTGCTCACATTGAGCGTCATGACCTCAGACTTCTTTAAATTGATGTTCAAGCCCACCTGCTGGCTAAACTTATTAAGTCTATCCGTTTTTTCCTGGATGTGTTGATGTGAATGTGCTAGTAGTGCAATGTCATCTGCATGTTCCAGATCTTCCAATGTAGAAAATGTTGTCCATCTTATTCCTCTTGGACTGCCCTCTGTTGTCTGGCGCATCACCCAGTCTATGACTGTTAAAAATAGAGTGGTTGATAAGGGGCATCCCTGTCGTACTCCTGTCTTCACCTCAAAGGTTAGGTTGCTCTGCCCAACACTGCACGTAAAGTTTGCATAGAGGCTTTTTATGATTGACACTATGCAGCTTGGAATTTCATAAGCCCTCAGTATTTTCCATAAACTGTCCCTATGTATGCTGTCAAAAGCCTTTTCAAAATCAACGAAATTAATGTAAAGCTTTCTTTGCCATTCTGAGCTCTGCTCTATAATGTTCCTGAGAGTGAATATATGATCTACACATCTCCTGTTCTTTCTAAATCCTGCTTGTTCTTTCCTCATTTGTGATCTACTGCCGTTGAAATTCTCTGTATAATTATCCTGCCTAGTATTTTGCTGGGAACTGAGAGAAGAGTGATTTCTCTCCAATTATTGCAGTCTGCAAGATCTCCCTTCTTGGGCAATTTGACAATTATTCCTTTGTTCCACTCTGATGGTGTTGTCCCCGTTTTCCAGACTTGTGCAAATAGTGGTTCTAATAGTTCTGCTGCTAGCTCAGGGTCTGTCTTAAATAGCTCTGCATTTAAGTTATCATGGCCCGGAGCTTTGCCGTTCTTTAACCCTTTGATTGCTGTGATGATTTCTTCTTTTCGTGGAATGTCTGTATTCACATCTAGATCGTTTTCAGCCTCAGGAACATTCAATTGTGTCTCTGGTGGTTCCTTGTTCAGAGTTTCTCTGAAGTGCTCTGCCCATCTTGTTTCTTGTCCCTCTGCTGTCGTGATGAGATTACCTTGCTTATCTCTTACTAATGTAATATTGTTTGCACCTCGTTTTCCACTGATGAATTTAGTTATTTTGTATATTGTGCTTTGTTCATTTCTCAGTGCTGCCTCCTCTGCCTGTCTTGCAAGATCGTCTAGGAAATTCCTTTTGTTGGCTCGGGTTTGGCGTTTAACTTACTTGTCCAGCTGACTGTACTGTTCGCTATATAGTTGCTTTAACCTGGGGGACTTCGCTTCTGTTTTCTTTCTTTTCATTTCTTTTCTCATCGTTATGGTGTTTAAAGTTTCTGGTGTTATCCAGTCTTGCTTTTTCCTTTCCTGGAATCCCAAGCATGATTTGCTGCTTTCTTTGTATATTGTTGAAATGGTGTTGAAATTCTGGTCTATATCATCAGTCAATGTCTTTTCCTGACTTTTGGCAAATTGATATCGTTTCTTTATGTCGGCTGTAAAAGCTTTTCTGGTAAGGGAGTTCTTCAATTTGCTGATGTCAAACCTTTTCTGTGTAGTTACAGTTGGTGCAGCCCTTCTTAGTTTCACTTTCAGTTTTGCTACTACTAAATGGTGATCACTTCCTACATCTGCACCTCTTCTTACCTTCACATCTTGTAATGCATGTCTCCATCTACCGTTAACCATGATGTGGTCTATCTGGTTTCTGTCCCGACCATTTGGTGATTCCCATGTTAATTTGTGAATTTCTTTATGTGGGAAGAGTGTTCCTCCAATGACCAGGTTATTAATGCTACAGAAACTTATTAGTTTATCCCCATTTTCGTTTGCTGTTCCGCTGCCGCATTTACCCATTGTTCTTTCATTATATGTACTTATCAGTCTGTTGTTGATGGGTTTCCATTCCAGTAATGTCCTTTCTATTCCTTTCTGTAGAATAATGGCTACGCCTTCATTGTGTTGTCCATCCTCTCTTCCAGAGGAAAGTACTGTTTCTCCTGTTGCTGTTTTAACTTTTCCTGCCCCTGTCCATCTGCTCTCGCTTATCCCTAGAATGTGTAACCTATAGTTTCTCATTTCTGCCGTGACCTGTCTTAGTTTACCTGTCTCGTACATTGTCCTGACATTCCAAAAACCTATTCTTGTATCCTGTTTTGCGGTCAGGACATCCGTTTTCATGTCAGTGGCTTCCTTTCGGCTTTCACCACTGACAGTCATACGAGCCACAGACTCCGAATGTCCATCCCGCAGCAAAGTTTGTTCATTTATTATTGTTTCCGTAACTTCATTGTTTTTTTTTTTACACAGACAAGGGTGTCAGCCCTGTGCTAAAACCCCCAACCTGGAGGACCAGGGTACCAGCTTTTGTCTGACCCCTACCCACACAGACCAGTCCAGCTTGGTTGAACCTACCAGGAGTAAAACTCCCACTGGCATAGCTCTGGGGATTATCAGGGTACGCAAGCTGCCATACCGCTACAAGGTATAGGTACCATTGATGGCAGTTATTCTACTCTATTCCTGTAAAATAGTGAAATCCCATCTAAAATTGTTAGCGAGTTATAAGCATTCGAAGTACGTATACATAATTTTGAAACACCCTGTATATTTGTGCACAGTCAGTAATTGCAACGTTGAAAAGCCAAAATAATACAGACCTGGATGACCTCAGAATAGTGCTCCACAAACTATATCAACGATTCAAAAGCATTGTGATCCAATGGATCCCATCTCAATGTAACATCACTGGCAATGAAGAGGTTGACAGATTGGCAAAGGAAGGTGGAAATCTACCTCAGCCTGATGCAAGCGTAACTTTCGAGGAGGCAAAGAGTTTTATCAGAATCAGATACAGAAACAAATGGGATGTAGAGCATCCAGGTCATACACAAAATGATGCATACTACCAGCTCAACAGAAGAGAACAAGTGGTATCTTGAGACTCCGCACTGGCCACAACAGATAGAGATACCATCTATTCAACAAGTTAACGATAGGAACTACCAATCAGTGTAACTGTGGCACTGATAAAATGACTGCTGAACATCTGCTTCAAAGTTGCCCAACATATGCAGAACAGAGAAAGCGCATATGGCCGACACAAGTACCAGTCGTGGAAAAGCTCTACTGAGATTCAAACAGTGGCGTATCCTGGTAATGCGAGCTAGGCGTGCTGCTACTTAAAATGAATATGTACGCCTACTATTTAACTTCTTCCCCTCTTAATTTAAAAACCAACTATATTCAATTACGCAACGATAGTTATTAGGGGTATATGTCAATTATCTCCAAAATACTAATTAACTTACAACTTGAAACTCACTGTCACTGTAATAATCTACATTCCCGGCAACTAACAAAAATTAATCACAAAAAACACTGGACGGACACAGCCGATTTTTACAACTCGAGAGCTGCAAGACCACCGCACGCATGTTCGTATTGTATTGACGTATCTGGTCATGACCCCGATCCACACAAACCAATCTTCAGACGTGAATCCGAAAGGTGCAGCACGCATTGTGACGGAATTACCCGAGAAACTTCGGGCGATTGTAACCAACCAATAAAAACTGAAACTAGATATACTCGTAGATTCTATGCGGGAAAATCCGTTATCCTGATGCGTGCGATCCGAAAGCAGAACATTATAAGAGAAATATTTTATAGAATAATAAATTAAATTTTAATTTTCCTTCGGGCATAGGTGTGCGCAGCACGCACAGCACACATAGAGAATACGCCACTGGATTCAAATAGCCTCAAACCGACTACTACTTTCTTTGAAAACATTCAAGTAGACGTCTGAGAGTGTACGAAGAAGATGGGTATATTTGTGCGTTTGCACATTATAACATGGGCCACCTGCAACTCGGTTTAAGAACCTCATGCCTAACGTCTTCTGGCAGCATCCATCAAACCATTTCTGTTGACAATACTTTTTATTATTTATTTCCTGTTAGCCAACAACTTCCTTTAAAACCTCCACCAGAGACGGAGTGGCTAAGAGGTATGGCATCAGTCTCGAATTCTAAAGGTACTGGGATCGATTTCCAGTTGAGGGAATATATTTATGGAAATATTTTTTCAGAACCGGTGATCCTAATGATGTCCTATTCCCCCCTGGTCTCCTGGGTAGTGAGATCTAATGTCTAGCCTTCTCGGATAAGGGCAAAAAAATAGGAGGTCCCGTGTGCAATTTGCACATGTTAACAATCCCACGGCAGTTGGAAATCGCAAAGAGGAGGCCTATCTGGAAGGCCGCTGACCTGGCAAAATTTATAAATTAGAAACCTACCCACCAAAGAAAAAATATGTATAGAATGTGTGATTCCTATATTCACACACTGGAATTCTCACCGGTGCTATGAGTTAGTGCACTGTGCTGATATCCTCCTTATGTGATCTACGGCATATTTCCCATGAATGTTTCAGCTTCTTAAAAATTGTAGAAGTCATGGCTACCTGTGAATTTTTCAGCTTCTTAAAAACTGTAAAAGTCCTGGCTACCTGGCATATTTCACGTGAATGTTTTAGCTTCTTAAAAATTGTAAAAGTCCTGGCTACCTGGCATATTTCACGTGAATAATTTAGCTTCTTAAAAATTGTAAAAGTCCTGACTACTTTGCATATTTCACGTGAATGTTTCAGCTTCTTAAAAACCTTTATATCCAGGTCACAGCAATCAGATCCTGTTTCTCGGATGCCAACAGTCGGTTCCGCCTTTATCAAGGCCTCATTCAAAGTATGCATTGCCGTAAACCCAATGGTTTGAGCACCCAGCATTCTTTTATCTGAGGCATCACTGTCTACTCGGTCATATTTCTACAGCTGAGTTTTATCACCCTTTCTCTTCCCCATGACTGGCCTCTCTTCTCACCAGCAGTGGTTTCCGCCATTAAAAAAAAAAAACCATCTATTTTTATTTACGTTTCACCCTCTCTCCTTTTTAAAAAAATGCATTTCTCTTTCTTTTTATTTTGTTAAAATGTATTTCTCTCTCTCTCTTTTTTAAATAATTATTTATTTCTTCCCCATCCCCCTCCTTTCTGTTTTGTTCAACTGTCCCTGATGAAGGCCTTGTGGCTGCAATGTAGGTTTTGTCTCGTCTTTTGTCCAGAAAGACATATTACCTTTTATTTTGTTGTTCTCCCTCAACTCCACCATCTTAGTGCAATCTTCCTAATTTCATTATATCATATTCCTGCAACAAGTGATTTCTGTAGCAACATTTGTCACATAACTAAACTGCCTGCCCCAAGCACAACCTCACATTAGTTGCCTTGTACAACATCTCTGAGGGACCAGTGGTTCTATTCTTTGATGTCTCAGAGATCCAGAACATTTAAATGAAATAACTCAAAATAATTCCAATCCAACACAATTAATCAACACTCCTTAGCTCCCTGTGTAGCATAGAACTTCAACAAACATATGCCAAGTCCTCCTGTTGCATCCCATCAGCTCAAGTTCTTACCATGTCTACTTCATCATTTTCATTTCAATCTTCTCTTCTCTATGTGTTATTGTTAATCAGAATCGACGTCATTGCACTCCAGGCAAACCCATAGGTGCTCAGTCTCCCACAGCAAATGTCGAAGGGTATGAATGCTAAGTGTTCTGTGGTCTACCTCTAATTTTCCTACCCTGGATATTCCATAACAAGAATTACCTGGTATTGCTGTCAACAGGTTTCCTTAATGTGTGTCCAGCCCACTGTTAGTGTCATCTTTTCATCTCTTGTTCCACTGGTACTTGTCTGGTTCATGTCAGTTCCAAACTGTTGACCTTGTCACATCATTTCAATCCTGTCTATGCATTGTGGAGGCAGAGATGCAAAGCCTGAAACAGAACTGGGGCACCTGACAAGGAATGGCTGCCGACCGAGCAAAGTGGAGACAGTTTATTGCTGCCCTATAAGATGCCACAAGACATTTTTTTTTTTTTTTTTTTTTTTCCCGTACGCCCGCTAATACTCGAGGCGAAATCTCAGGTTATTATTAATATTGTAACCTGACATTGATTTTACGTGAGTATCCCTTTGTTTCTTGTACATAGACAGGTGTCCCTCGCCATTCAGGCAAATACTCTCCGATTTCGGAGGTACCCATTAGAGCTGGGTCGGCTCAGGAGCCGCCAGTCCCTGGTCGACGACACTTCTTCAAATGTCCTCGCCAGGTCTCGAGTTAATCCAGTCCAAATCCCGGTCAACGAAAAATCCTCAAATGCCGTCGCCCGGGTTTGATCCTGTATCACCCGGTCGCCAGAGCGGTGTTGTAACCACTACGCTAGCGCGGCCCCCCCACAAGACATGAATTCCTGTATTCCTTTGTCAGTCAGCGGCCAAGGACCAAAGAAGTATTTCATGCAAGCACCATTTATGAAAGTTTAACTTCTTAGTTGTAGTTTTTGTTATTCTCCATGTTTCAGAGCCATACAATAGGACTGACTTGACATTTGCATTGAAGATTCTTATTTTTCTAAGACTTTATTTTTTATGATTTCCATATTTTTCCCAATGCAAAGAAAGGTCCTTTTACCTTTTGTACAAACTTTCCTCAACTTATGACGGGGTTCCATTCCTATGTTAATGTTAATCAGAATCGACGTCACTGCACTCCGGGCAAACCCATAGGAGCTCAGTCTCCCTCAGCAAATGTCAAAGGGTATGAGTGCTAATTGTTCCTGTTGCGCACTGGTTGTATACACGCCGAATGCATCCTCTCATACGTCCATCCCTGCTGGTCTTACGTGTGATGCCAAATTACAGCAGTCTTAGCCTTGATGATTCATCGATTGCAGTGTCATTCTCTAATAGGCGAACATGAATTGCCCTCAGTATTTCTCTCTTTTCCATTCCAATGCACCTTCTGTGGGTGCTCATGAAGCTAGTCTGTCAGCTCTTTCATTGCTGCGTATGTCCATATCAGTTCTTGAAGACTCAATGCTTCTATGGAGGTTTTCCATTCATGTCGGAGCCACCCATTTTGGACCTTTCGAAGCATGGATTGTGAGTCTGATACAATAACTTAAAGTCTCAGACAGCCATCTTAAGGCAGCAGTAACTGCCTCTACCTCTATCCATTCCTATGATCTTGTCATAAGTCGATATGATCATGTGTTTGAAAATCACAATATACTATATTCTTCTTCTTCCTCGTTCGCCTTCAGACTTCCACATTTATGACTCTAATAAAGGCAGTAGTCAACCCAAGGCTCCCAACATCTCCAAACAGTTTTTCGTTGACAGAAGTGGGTTGTTGCCATATGCTACTCCGTTCATTACTGTAGGTTGGGCAGTATTGCAGCAGGTGTTCGACTGTCATTGGGCTGGTACCGCAGGTGCAGAGATCTGTTGCACCAATTTTGTATTTGTGGTACAGATGGTATCTCAATCTGTTGTGACCAGTGCGTAGCCGAAAAATGATGACCTGTTCTTTTCTGGATAGTTGATGATATGCATCATTTTTCAAATGTCCCGGGTGCTCTCTTTCCCATTTGGACTTGAATGTAGCCTTTATAGTAGTCTTTGCCGTTGCGTAAGTTGTCTCTATATCATTTTGTTGTAAGGCACCTCCTTCCTTAGCAAGTCTATCTGCCTCCTCATTTCCTGGTATGTTGCAATGGGCTGATATCCACTGGATAGTGCACTTCTTGAAGCATTCGGCCAGTCTTTCAAGGGAGATTATCAGATCTTTCAATCCTTTAGTTTGGTGGCTCTTCAGCGCTGATATTATTGAGAGGGCATCTGAAAAGATTACTATCTGTTTTTCTGCCTGTGCTTTGCATTCAATAAGAGTTTCAGCTGCCTGTTTCAGGGCTTCTGCTTCAGCACAGAAGTTATTGCAGTATTTTCCAGTGGCTTATACTATATGAACCGTAAAGAAATGTTAACAATTAACATGCCTGAATGTTAAAATGTGTAGGCCTGTTTCTTTATATTTTTAACTAATGTTACTTTTTTTTAAATATTGAAATAAAACAATGTACAAATTTTAACATAAAATTACTGCACTGTACAGTACTGTACTGTAATAAGTAATGAAACATGCGTGACTTTTAGACCGATGCATACTAACAACTCAACAGAAGAGAACAAGTGGTAATCTTCAGACTCCGCACTAGCCACAACAGATTGGGATACCATCTTTTCAACAAGCTAAAGATAGGAACTACCAATGAGTGTAACTGTGGCATTGATAAAATGACTGCTGAACATCTGCTTCAACGGTGCCAAACATATGCGGAACAGAGAAAGTGCATATGGCCGGCTCAAGTACCATTCATGGAAAACCTCTACGGAGATTCAAATAGCCTCAAACTAACTACTGCTTTCTTTGAAAACATTCAAGTAGACGTCTGACAGTGCACGGAGAAGAAGAAGAAGACCGAACATCAGGAATTGACAACAATGTAACAGGATTAATGGAATGGCAGTCGTAAATACGAGTGGTCGTAATTTGCATATGCCGTAAGTCACATACGTCGTAAGTCACATATGTCATAAGTCAAGGACAGTCTTATTGTAACCAGCTATACCATCCTGTAGAAACTGTAAGCCACAAAAGCTTAAACAAAAAGCGCTGTGGTTAGTGCACTGGCTTCCGAGCTGAGTGGTCCATGGTTTGCTCCCCAGTAGAGGTGGGATTTTTTTTAGACTGCAAGCGGCTCCGGGGTTGACCAAGCCTCATGAACTGGGTACCAGAGCAACTCTGGGAAGGCTAAAGGCGGCCACATCACCCCTAGTGTGCTGTATAGTCAAGAAAATATGGGTCTAACACCATATTCCCAATATGCCTCAATGGGCATGTAATGGGATCCTTTACCTGTTTTTATTATTTTTTTAATGTAATTTAAAAACAGACAAGAAAATATGGGCCTAACACCATATTCCCAGTATGCCTCAATGGGTGTGTAATGGGATCCCCTAAAAACAAACAAACAAAGAATTAACTCATTCTTTTTATTTGACCAGTATTAGTTTTACAGTCAATAAAAGAAAACGTACAAAGTAGAGGGGAAAAGACACAACAAAACCTGGTGCACATCATCATCATCATCATCAAGGAAATGTACATAATATGGTCATATATGGACAGTACAGTTTCAAATCTTAATTTTCAGCCAATTTGAAAAAAAAAAAAAAAACAAATAAACAAACCTTTCATGTCACATACATCATTGATGTCTAATCTTCACTCTTTGCAACTGGACACACATAAAAATAGTGTTAACAATCAAGAAGCTTAATAGACTTTGAAACAAAACAAATAATTTCATAGACAAAGTGCATGAAAACGCATTAAGTGGAACAGACTTATCTTCCATTTTAAAAATGTCAAAACATATGCTTTGTACGTAAAGAAGCAGCACTCTGAGATCAATAATGACTTGAAGCATTCAATGAATTCTCAAGGATCGTAATTCAAACTATAAATGGAGTTTATTAAGTGTTCCTCTAACATGGTTTAAAAAAAAAAAAATGTTGCCTCGTTTTGGCAAAGCGCTCCACGTTCAACCTAGACACTGTTCGTGTTGGTTATTTTAAGGGCGCATGTTCAAATATAAAAACTGTGTGGTCTGGTTATTCTCCATCATGGTACTGTATTCTGTATTATTAAAGTGCTCTTAAGGAAATAAAGATAAAAGATTTCATGGTTATCTGATGAGACAATGGGGACTAAGAAATATTAGTATCATTGGGTGTGCTTTAAGACCAGATTAAGGAAGACTACGAGGAAGACAAAGTTTAAAAACATAACAGAAAACTAAAAAAATAAGACAAATTATGAAACGTGTACAGACTAGGCTTAATTGTGAACACTGTTCTTTAACATTTTAACTGCAAGAAACGTGTGTACGCACGTCTGTGTTTGATGTATATATACAGTGTTTCAAAATTATGTATAGAAACTTTAAAAATGATACTTCATGAACAACATACACAATTTTAATTTTCTTTATCACATTTAAAACTAATTTTTTTCACAATGAAGTAATTTTATTTTTATATTTCAGATACATAAAAAATGACGGAGAATACCCAATTAAGTTTTGAAGAAAGCTACAAGCTACGATTGTCTGCTTCACCACTGTGCACATGTGGATTAAACGAACAAACTGCTGAGCATGTTCTACAGGATTGTCCTCTGTACGACCGATTAAGAAAGATATACTGGCCCAATGACTCAACACTAAACTCAAAGCTATATGGAGCTAAAGAGGAACTCCAGACAACGGTTGAGTTCATCATGAGAACTCGTCTGATGGTTTTAACATCAAATATTTGATCGCAAGAAGAAGAAGAATGAAGAATAATTCTACAAATTGTAGATTTCTAAGAAATTATAGATCAGATGGTGAGAGATGTTGTTCATGTATTTATACTGATGGCTGGCATTTGTGAACAATTAAACTAAATTTATGCTATTGTGAACAAAATTGCCTATCTCATAGGTTTGGTTTGGTTTGAAGGACCATCTTCATTGCACATGGACAACTCCATCAGTGCTCTGATCTCCTCCCTTAGATCACACAAGGAGGATCTCAGCACAGTGCACGAACTCCATAGCATTGGCGAGGATTCCAATGTATGTAGACAGAAATCACAGTCTATAAATATTTTTGTGGTGGGTAGGTTTCCTAATTTTTAAATTTTGCCAGGGTAGTGGCCTTATGGCCTACTCTTTACGATTTCCAGCTGCAGAGGGATTTTTAACGTGTGCAACTTGCAAATGGGACTTCCTATTTTTTCACCCTTATCCGAGAAAGCTAGGCATCTGATCACACTACCCAAGAGAAGGCGGGGAGAGAGAGAGAAATGACATCATTAGGAACCACTAGTTCTGACAAAAATGTCTATCAATTATATTACTTGTACTGGGAAGCAAACTTGGTGTTTTAAAATGTGATAAAGAAAATTGTGTATGTTGTTCAAGAAATATACATTTTTAAAGTGTGTATACATAATTCTGTAACACCCTGTATATGTCAAATTTTTTAGTACCCATAGGAACAAGCAAATGTTCTTCACCTTTTATGCCTCAAAATGTTCTGTGTCTTATCTTAGTATACTGCAGGAGTATGTGATCTTCACTTGCTGAAAACCAGAAAAGTTATATAGTGTGATTGCAATTTAGACAATCTAAATTTATACAAATATGAAACAACGCAGGAAATGAAAAGATGCAAAAAATACCACTACTCCTTTTAAAATTCCTAATTTCATGTTTTTATTTTAAGTTTCTTACATTTTATGTTCATTTAAATGTACTTTTTTTGTGGAAACTGAAAGTTTTTATTTTAATCTGCTTTGCAGAATCATTCCCTTGTAACAAACTTAATTTCTATGGAGAAACGGATCTCAGGTTATGGGAATCTCAATTTACGAGCACACCGCCAGAACATAACCTGTGTGTAAATAGTAATCGCGCTACATTTAATTTAAAAAAACTCATTTTGAACAACAATGGGATCCATTAGTTTTGGACAGCTAGAATGTCAGGCTGTGTATCAGCTGTGAAAAAAAAGGGCATCACAGTCAAAGTGTTAAGAAATGACAAAGAAGGTGATCTTGGTCGTCAGAAAGGGGAATACAAAAGATGATAAAGGACAAATGAAATATTCAGCAAAAAACGTAAAATCACTGAAAAGTTTCGTGTTTTAAACAACGCTGAAAAAAAAAAAAAAAAAAAGTTGACAGATGGATTTTGTGCAATGTAGAAAAATATAAACACAAAAAATAAATAAAAATACATTTCTCTTTTCATAATTCACGCTACAAGAATACATACTCAAACGTTAATTTGCACACACACAAACTTACACAACACACAATTTGAATAAGTAAACAAGCCATCAAAACAAACTGCAGATTAGAACTTTGAAAAAAAAAGTGGCAGTCATAATTCAGACTGTTATCAAAATTACATTAGTGTCCCAGCATCTGAGGCTAACATAGGTTTATTTTGGTAATGACCATTTTTTTAACTTGGCAACTGGCTTAAAATTGTTACAGTTTCCTAATCAGCCACTTTTAAGAATCATCCCTTTTTCCCCCACTAATTTCTGAGGGCAATATAAATCCCAGAGAAAGAATGTTAGCTTGTGTTTTAACTAGTTTTAAACAAATTCTGGACACTGAATGCACAATACTTTTAGGATTAGATGGAAGAAAACCATAAGCAGTGGTAAATCAGTCAACATCTTTGTACAAATGAATGGTTCATTTATCAAGTACAGCGCAGTTGAAAAGCCACTAGCTATTTTAAAATTTGTATATCCTCATTTGTCTTGACTTGTGGATGCAAGTCATGGCCAAAGACTACAACCCACAAAAGCCAGCTTGAAACCTCAGAAATGAGGTATCTGAGGAAGGTGGTTGAAGTAACAAGAAGAGACATGGCCCATAACCAGATGATATGCCATGGCCTCAAAATCCAGCCCGAAGTTGAACAGTCCCAATTACGATGGTTTGGCCATGTCTGCAGAATGGGAGAAGTTCGGCTACCACGACACATATCAGAAACCAAGAACTAGGGATACAGACCTCCAGGACAAGCCAGTGTTCGCTGGGAGGACAACATTAGACAATCTCTGAAGGATCGAAGACTAGACTGGAACCAGGTCAGGAGGAAGACAGCTGATAGGATAGTATGGCATTCACTATGGCAAATCTCTACAGCCAGGGTAGAAAAGGAACGACTAAGTAAGTAGTATATCCTTATATGTGTATCTATTGTATATCCATGAAACAAACGTCACAACAAGGAGCAATAACTATCTTTTCACCTTTGACCATCAAGTTTCACTTTTTACTTCAGGAAAACAAAACAAAAAGAATCTAAGACGGCCAATAAACTGACGTTACAAGAGACAGCAAAAGTTGCTGTCCACTACGAGGTCATGTGCTGACCTTGCCATGTATCATGTTGAGCTTTAATGTTAATGATCCACAGCCAATACGTGGAAAGCGCATTGCGCTGGCTGTGGAACTTGGGACAGTAATTTGTTTTCAACATAGGGGTTACTTTCACAATTGCCTCCAGCTGGCAGAAAATAGGAGTGAATTTGATAGCTGCAACCAAGGTGGAGTGGGTTCAATTCTCTGCACAAGACAACAGGAGGCTGACACTTGGGAGTCATGACCCAAGTAGGCCTGCGCCCTCCCCCCAGAGTGTATAGGAGATTAAGGGGCTGAAACACTTAGTCGACGGGGTGACCCCTTCTGATGATCAGACTGCCTCCTATTGTATCGCTCTGTATAGTTTCCTATCATGATACAGCATTTTATGCAATAAAATATCAGATACATTCTGGTAATTTTGATGTTTGTTTCATATAAATTAGTTAAACAGGAGTGAAGAAATAACAACTTTAAAAATATGGAGTAACTTCTCAATGACCCTGTAGATTACAAGCCATAACTTTGTACAAAGTTCCTCAATATGTTCACTAAGGACTGGAACACTAGTCTTTGATTATGCTTTGGAAAATACAATTTCATATGTATGTAACACCTGACAAAACAGATTTATATAAACAGACAGATTGTCCTGTCATTAAATCCAACTTCATTCATTCAGTGAAAATGTCATACAAGGTTAAAGGTGGGGATGGCCACTTCCCTTCCTCACTGTCTTTTCCTTCCCTAACCCAAGAGCAAAGTCAGGTACCCATTCACAGCTGGGTAGACTGCAGCGTGATGATACCATGAATCGAACTTGGCACTTCTGCTACGAGAGACCAACACTCTAACTCCTCTGTCAACCGGAAACTCAAAAATGTCACACATAGTTTTTTTAAAAACTGCTTACTCAAGCTAGAGTAAATTTTTTAAAAATAATGATACTTTCAATTTATTCACATATTTTCACATAGCTAGAGTTTGCTTATGGACAGGCCACCTACGCTGATCATATCTGACGTATGCATGATTCATATTCTGGATTCCACTGCTCCTTTAGGAGCATACACATGCACTAAACACAAATGTGAAGTCATGCCCATTTATGCTTTCTAAGCCGACATGATCCTTGTTTTATTTTTCACTTTGTTATTTTCCCCCTGCCGTTTACACTTTTATGAAAGTCATTAGTCACAAAGCTACCCTATGCGGTTACTGCTCGGGGAGGGAGGGTTTAACGAGAAAAAAACAATCAGAGCTGGCTCTTCCAACAGCCATGCTCTAAGATACAATCAAAGTAAAGTTGTGCATGAGGGGAGGGGAGGAGGGGTTTTTGGGGTTGTGGCAACATCATCATGTATAAAATAATTGCGACGGAAACCATCACTGCATAAGCACAAGAAGTGGTCTGTCACAAGCTTTCTGCATATGAGGCCAACTACTAGTGCTAGTGATACCAACTGATGTTTCTGTCAGCATTTCAGGAAAATAAAGAAAGTCACTCAACTGTCCACACACTAAAATACGTGACTCACAAGTCTGTTAATCATAGCGGGAAACAAAATTATTAAAAAAAAAAAAAAAAAACCACACCTCAAGCATCAGTGTCTGGAGACAGTATACATTTTCAGAAATGACAAAAAGTAATGAAAGTAATTCAATCATTAGCAGGTAGTAAGCAAGGAATCTCTGACATAAACAGTAATCAATCAATTCCCTTTAGTTCCCCAAGGAGAATAGGCCTTCAACAAACAAGTCCTCCTGTCATGTGACATCAGTTCAAGGGCTTTCCACATCTTCCTCATCATTGTCACTTCTGTTTCCAGTTCTCTTCTCCATGTGTTTTTTGGTCTACCTCTGCCTCTCTTTCCCTGGGGATTCCAGAACAAGGACTGCCTTGTAATGCTATCAACAGGTTTCCTCAGTGTGTGTCCTATCCATCGCCAGCGACTTCTTCTCATCTCTTGTTCCACTGTCACTTGTCTGGTTCTACATTGGTGACTTTCTCATACCATTTCAATCCTTTTATTCTAAGCAAGCACCCATTAATGAATGTCTGTAGCTTTTTGGTTGTTGTTTTTGTTCTCCATGTTTCAGAGCCATACAAATACAATAGGACTGACTTGACATCTCAGTTGAAGACATAAACAGTAAACTGCACAATAACTGTTATTGACATCTGGAGTGACAAATCTCCTAGATTCAACAAAGAAAGAACAGGACTAATGCACCCTCGAGCACGTCGCACAAGGCAACTAATATCAGGATGTAAATGGGTCTGACAACCCCATGATATAAAACAATGTGCTACAGAACCTACCGCTACAAGAGCATGTGGCTACTGGATACAGGACCAGCTGCAGTACAGGCTCCATAAGGAAAGCAAAGGAAAATGATGATGATGATTCAGCAAAGAATATAAAGTACCCACACCTCTCTATGCATGACCTAGTATAGTGAGGTCTCTAACACTTCACTCCCCTACGGTAGTATCTGCGATGGGACTACCTTTTTACTATCCCACTAGCACACAGAAAGCGTTCCACTAATTTTCCTTCTCTTGCTTCTATCAGCTCTTTTGGCGTAGTATTATTTTTCTGGTGTCTCTCTGCACCTTCACATTCCTATCCTCTGCCCGACTACCCCCAGGAGTTCCATCTCATGAAAGCTCCTTCACATCAAGCAGAATAATTTCTCTCATGTTCCTAAGTAGGTAACTGATAACTATTGTTGTGACATCACAAGAACTGAATGAAATAAAGTTGATAATTATAGGTCCAAATCTGTAAAAAGACATCCAAGCATTCTTTAGTCAATTCAACCAAACATCTCGGTCCAAATGATGTCATACTCCCCCTGGTCTCCTGGGTAGTAAGATCAGATGCCTAGCCTTCTCGGATAAAGGTGAAAAAATAGGAGGTCCCGCGTGCAAGTTGTGCACGTTAAAAAGCCCACAGCAGTTGGAAATCGTAAAGAGTAGGCCATAAGGCCACTGCCCTGGCAAAATTTAAAAATGAGAAACCTGCCCACCAAATAGATTTATAGAATGTGTGATTCCTATAAACACACACTGGGATCCTTGCCAGTGCTAAGGAGTTTGTACACTGTGCTGAGATCCTCCTTGTGTGATCTAAGGGAGATCAGAGCACTCATGGAGTTGTCCATGTGCAATGAAGATAATCTTTAAAAACCAAACCACACATTTTCCCAACTTTATAGACCACATTATCCAGTCAATAAATACTAAAAAATTAAACTTGGCTTTTACAATTTTAGGTCATGCTTGGCTTTTTTTTTTTTTTTCTGTGGCTTACTGTAACATTTATTAAATAAACAAAACATCCATTTGACCAAAAAACTATTTTAAAAAGTCCATTAACATCCACTATTACATATATGATAGATGTGGTTACATCTGTATCATATATGTATATAAATTATATGTATATAATTTATATACATATATGATACAGATGTTTTGTTAAATTAAAGTTTAATTTAACAAACACACACCTCTATTCTTCCACCATATGTTAACTCTCTGATACAGCATTTCAAAGCATCTTTAAGCTAGGCTGCTGTATCTGCTGATATTTTTGGAACTTAATTCCTGAAAAGCTTAACTTTAACCCAGAAACAATTACCCAGTCAAAACAAAATAAAAATTCTCACTTGAGCCTTGCAGACTATTCACATCTGGTTTGCATGATACATTCACTGTGTTATGAGACCACATCATATGATAATGCAACAGGTGCATTTTTAAAAAAACATTGTTAGCAGTGACCAAAAAAATAAAAAATAAAATGTAGACACATCCTGAAGAGAGAGAACTATGAGCCAAAAGAAAACATATCAAAACTGCTGCTCTGTCTTGGATCTGTATTAATTTTCAGCAATATATCATAATACTCTCTCCCAAAACTCTTTCCTGATATTCGTAACAATTATCAATCATGATTTCTCAAACTACTAGACCCATCCTATTTTCAGGATTGTACTGTTATTCTAAATCATGAAGTTCCAAGTTCTTCATTGTTTTTTTTTGTTTACTGCATTATCTTTTTTTCTTTTTCTGGACTTTAATTTCGTAAAGGTCATCAGGAGCTTCCATCCTGCACTCCGTCCACTACACCTGACTTGATAACTTGCTGCCTGACCAATAATTCCAGCTTCTTCCGACATCTTTTCTCCTCTTCCAGGTCTTGACGTAGCTTGCGCTGCTCCTGGTGGCAGAAATAAATGAAAACAGTATGATCTCTGACATCACAAACACATAAAGATATAAACATTAAGCCTGGTATCATATTTTTCTTCACCAGTAAATTTGAATCTTTTCTGATATTACAACAGACGATGACTAAAATACTGAACATTACTTCCTTACTGTAAAATCTAAAAATGAAGGAAATCTGAGTCTTGTGAATAGTAAACAACTAAATAAATAAACAAAGGTAATTAACAGACACTCGGACATAAAGGAGAACACCAGACCACAGAAAAGAAATATAAGTGATAGGCTTACCAGGAATTGAACCGAGACCATCCAAACGGTTCAATGCCTGTTCATTACTTATATTTATTTATTTACTATTTGCAGGACTCGGGTTCCTTTCATTATTTATTTAAGAGTTCACCCATCCGTGACTTTAACATACCTGGCTATTCTGTGTTGTTCTTCTTCCATTACATATTACTGAAGTAATATTACACATGTAATTACGCACAGTGGATTCCCGCCCACTGCAAGATATATGGAAATGAGAAGGCAGATAAACTTGCCAAAGAGGAAGGAAGGAAAACCCAAACAGAAGACATTGCAACATATGAAGAGATATAAGCTATAATCAGAGGCGTACATAAGGGGGGTGCGATGGGGGAGGTCCGCCCCGGGTGACAGCCAGGATAGGGGTGCCAACGGACACTATTAAGATAGTATTTACTGTTAAAAATTGTACTTGCGCATGCGTTTCTTTATAGGGACAGGGGTGTCAAGTAATTTAGGGACGCCTCTGGTTATAATAAAAAATAACTATAGACAAAAATTGCAGAAGGAACATCCAAAGACCAGTAATGCTGAAACATACTAGACATTACCAAGAAAAGATCAAGTGATAATTTTCAGACTGAGAACCGGCCATCGTAGACTCAGATACCACCTATTCAACAAACTGAAAATTGGACAGACAGATGAGTGTCCATGCGGGGAGGACAGACAGATGAGTGTCCATGTGAGGAGGACAGACAGATGAGTGTCCATGTGGGGAGGACAGACAGATGAGTGTCCATGTGGGGAGGATAGACAGATGAGTGTCCATGTGGGGAGGACAGACAGATGAGTGTCCATGCGGGAAGGACAAACAGACAGTAGAACATGTCCTCCAAAACTGTCGGCTCCATGAGAGGTGCAGGGTGGCCATCTCCAACCCAGTTGAGGGAGAAACTGTCGGTGACGAGAGAAGCCTGAGACGGACTGCCAGCTTGATAAGAGAGATAGATGTGGTTATTTGAGAGCGAACAATGAAGAAGACTGGACACAAATATTTTGGCCTTTATTTGGTGTATACTTGCCGATATAAAAGTTATATCTCTCATTTATTTTTCATCCTTTTATAACACATAAGGAAGGGAAACCCTGAGGCCTGTAAACAGTAAATAAATATTAGACCAACATAAAGGTATGTTTTCAGGCGCTCATAAGAAATAAAGAAGTAGAAAAACTAAACAACAGACGTGAGTGGCTTACCCAGGACCTTCCGTGCGACATCCTACTTGACTATTTTCAATTTAGCCCACCAAATGATCTTTTACTCCGTCATTCCTCCTTTTTTCTAACTCTTTCATACTTGTTTACCCAGCATTTAAAAAAAAATACTGGTTAATTAAAAAAAAATATTTCCCTAATACAAAAATCTGTTAAATTAATCATTCATTCACACACCCACAATGCCAAAAGAAGTCATGTGACCCTCATATGTACATACTATGTTAACTTATATTCATTCTATGTCAAACATGGGCTACAACTTTTGCTTGAAGAAAGAATAGGACTACTGGCTCCCTTGGGCATACCAAACAAGGTGACTAATATGAGGTTGTGTATGGGACTGGCAACCTCATGGAGTCACACAAATTGCCCCAGAAACTACCACTGTACTAGCACGGGACTGGCAACCTCATGGAGTCACACAAATTGCCCCAGAAACTACCACTGTACTAGCATGGGACTGGCAACCTCATGGAGTCACACACATTGCCCCAGAAACTACCACTGCACTAGCATGGGACTGGCAACCTCATGGAGTCACACAAAATTCCCCAGAAACTACCACTGTACTAGCATGGGACTGGCAACCTCATGGAGTCACAACATGGAGTCACACAAATTGCCCCAGAAACTACCACTGTACTAGCATGGGACTGGCAACCTCATGGAGTCACACAAATTGCCCCAGAAACTACCACTGTACTAGCACCGGACTGGCAACCTCATGGAGTCACACAAATTGCCCCAGAAACTACCAATGTACTAGCATGGGACTGGCAACCTCATGGAGTCACACAAATTGCCCCAGAAACTACCACTGTACTAGCACGGGACTGGCAACCTCATGGAGTCACACAAATTGCCCCAGAAACTACCACTGTACTAGCATGGGACTGGCAACCTCATGGAGTCACACAAATTGCCCCAGAAACTACCACTGCACTAGCATGGGACTGGCAACCTCATGGAGTCACACAAAATGCCCCAGAAACTACCACTGTACTAGCATGGGACTGGCAACCTCATGGAGTCACACAAATTGCCCCAGAAACTACCACTGTACTAGCATGGGACTGGCAACCTCATGGAGTCACACAAATTGCCATAGAAACTACCACTGTACTAGCACGGGACAGCTTGGTGCAGGCTTCCTGCAAGGGGACCAGCTGCAGTGGTGGCTCCATGAGGACAGCAAAGAAACATGATGATGCTTTACTCGTTTGTGATCTCTTCTTGAATTCCACCCATGACAGAGCTCTGTTGCCTTGGCTTCCTCTTCCGTTGTCCTTCCGTATGTTCACTTTGACCTCTTCCCCTGTCTCTTCCCTTGTGGGTTCCAGTCAAGTGCATGTCTGGCTATACTGGTAGGTTGTATACTGACGGCACATCCTATCCATCTCCACGTTCTCTCAACTAGCATCCTCAATGTGTGTCCTGTCCAACGCCCATGTATTTTCCTCACATCTTCGTAGTACTACAGCATGACGCTTCAGCCTACCGAGCTGTAAATGAGTACCTGACTCTGCTCTTGAGTTAGGGAAGGAAAAGGCAGTGAGGAAGGAAACTGGGTCATTCCGCCTCACAGTGCTGGACCTAGTATAGTGAAGTCTCTAACACTTCACATCCCCTATGGCAGTATCTGCTATGCAACTACCTTTGTATTTGTTGGTTCTTTTCATCACTTCCACATTGATGATCATCTCATACCATTAACTTCTTCTATTCTGTTGAAGCAAGCATGTCATAGGGGACAATAATGGAGGGTTGGGCAATGGAAACACCTACAAAGCAAGTAATTCAACTCACTAAATCATCATCATGTTCCGTTTTGTTTGCTCCACGTGGAGCATGGAGTCACCACAACAACTGGCCCCTCATGCAGCAAGCCTGCATGACAGCATTCACATGTTCTTGCAGAAGTGCTTCATGTAGCAATTTGTTTGACAAGATGAGGTTGCACAACCACGTCAGTTGCTTCTTATGCCACAAACTCACAATATCAATCAATCAATACCATTTAGCTCCCCAAGGAGCATAGGCCTTCAACGAACACATGCCAAATCCTCCTGTCCTGTGCCATCCGCTCAAGTTCTTTTCATGTTTTCCTCATCATTTTCACCTCTGTATCCAGTTCCCTTCTCCATGCGTTTTTTGGGTCTACCTCTGCCTCTCTTTCCCTGTGGATTCCAGAACAAGGACTGCCTTGTAATGCTATCAACAGGTCTCCTCAATGTGTGTCCTATCCATCGCCAACGTCTTCTTCTCAACTCTTGTTCCACTGGCCCTTGTCTGGTTCTTGTCATCAATCATCAATCTTGTCATCTTGTCATTAAAGCTACAGACTTTTATAAGCTGGTGCTTGCGTAGAATTAGAAGGACTGAAATGGTATGACAAAGTCACAAATGTGGAATTGATGACAAAACTCTCAATATACCCCTCCCAATTTTCAATTATTTTCTGAACAATTCATCCATCATAAATAACTGTTAAGAATACATGCGTGTTTGATATATATATATATATATATGTCAAAATGAAATTATTTTTAATGTAAATATTTTTCTATGATCTGTACCATTTCAGAATTCATTTCCAGAATTTGCCTGCTCAGTAAAAGGCCAATTGGTCTTGTTTTGCATATTTGAAACTCTTTACATGAAACTTTGCATAATTAAGACAGCAGCTTAAATGGGTCAAACTGTTGTACTCTCGATGTATCTCAATTAACCAGAACACACTGTACTTTGCACCCGAGTGGTTACCAAGGGTCTCTAATGAGATACAAAAAAGATTACGACCACTGTTTCCAACCATGTATATGTCACAAGAGGCAACTAAGGTGCAGTTTTGCTTGGCGGCTGGCAACTATAAATTTTAAAACCAACATCTACAGAAACCATCGCTACTGAAAGAGTTTGTAAAATGTCCTGATGCAGGCTTTCGACATGAGAGCTACGGCAGTGGTGACTTCCATGCTTCATAAGGAAAACCCCCACCACCCAAAAAAAAAAAAGAAAGGAAAAAAAAGAACCTTTTATTTTGTTCACTGACACAAACATGGCAAGTGTGCCAGGACTTACCTGTTCCAGTTCTTTTACCCTGTCCTGTAGAGCATACACTGTGTCAACAACTGTCCTGTTAGAGTAGATAACAAAAATGTTATTCACCGGCTTATATGTTTAACTTAACCATCAACAGTTAGAGTAGAAACTCCGCCAATGCCGGTCCCAAGCCCGGATGAAAAAGGAGGAGGGCGGCCTGCATGGAGGCCGTAAGGAGGCAGCCCCTCCACCATGCAAAGGCACAACAGGCCAATCACCTGTTTGCTTTAAATCACGATTACTAGCAACACAAGAGAGAAAACTGGACTGATTCTAAAGGCGACGAACTGGAACGGACTACGGACTACGACTTATGGAACTTGGAACACAAGAAGTATAAATGGGAAGGAAGAGGAGCTGGTGGAAGAGATGAGGAAAGCAAAACTAGAAATCCTGGCTATAACGGAAACAAAGAAAAAAGGACAAGGAGTCATGGATCTCAATGGCAACACGCTGCTCTACAGTGGTGTACCCATGTCTGAAAGAGCTAAAGGGGGCGTGGGTTGCATTGTGGCCCAAAATCAAAAAGATAGTATCAAGGGATGGAACTTTGTCTCGGAGCGCATTATGGTTGTTAAACTAAAAGACGGAGAAACCATAGTCAACCTGGTCATAGTGTATGGGCCAAATGAGGATGAGAGAGCAGAGGTCAAGGAGGAATTCTTCGAGCTGCTTCAAAGGACAGTGGATGACTGCCTAGATGAAGTTATCATGCTCGTAGATTTTAATGCCAGAGTTGGAAATGACCATGCTAGATGGGGTGGAGTTATCGGAAGATATGGAGAAGATACTCTCAATGACAATGGAAAGCGACTCCTTAGATTCTGCAGTGAGCAGAATCTGATCATTACAAACACAAAGTTCCCCCATAAGCGCATACATGCATACACTAGATGTGAACCAACAAAGAATGAGAAGTCAGTGATCAACTATGCCATTGTTCGGAGAAGCTCATTCAAATATGTCCGAGATGCTAGAGTCTGGAGGGGGCCAGAGATTGGAAGTGATCACTACCTGCTAACAATTAAAAGAACAACTGAAAGAGTTGCTCAGCCTAGGAACTGTCCAACATCACGCAAGAAACCAAGTAAACGAGCAGGAGAAATGAGCATTAGGACCTACAAGCTGAGAGAGCCAGAAATTAAGACCAGATATCAGGGGCTTATTGCTGCAGCGGTGAGCAACACAGAAGAACGACCTGATGACTCGGAAACCCTCTGGATTAAATTCAAGGATATCATAAAGACAGCTGCTGCAGAAGCATGTGGTGAAGTCTGACTTGGGAACAAGAGAAAGAGGACACCTTGGTGGACAGAGGAAGTCAAAGAGAAAATAAGAGAGAAGAAAATGGCATGGAAACAATACTTAGGAGCTAAAAACACAACAGGACAAATGGAAAAATATAGAGAATATGTGACACTCAGAACAGAAGCAAAGAACAAAGTGCTAGCAGCAAAACAGAAGTCCTGGGAAGAATTTAGAGAAAAGCTAGAAAAAGATGCACAAGAAAACCAGAAATTGTTCTATAAGACCAGGAAAAGAGACCCTAAAGAACATGAGGAAGGAAAAACAATGCCCTCTCAAATTTATAAAGGACAAGCAAGGCAAATTGCTTACTGCCCCGAAGGAAGTAATGGGAAGATGGAAAGAATATTTCTCAGAACTCCTGGATGGTGAGCATGGTGAAGCATCAGAAATGAAAACACTAGCACAGAAGAGAAAACCAATGATGGTGAAGATGACATAGAGATGGAAGAACTGAAGGCAGCACTGGAGAAAATCAAGATGGGCAAAGCAGCAGGGCATGATGGTATAACACCAGAAATGGTTAAGTTCATGGGAGCATCAGGCGACCTATTACTCTTAAGGGTTTTACAGGCAGCGTGGTACAACAAGACCATACCAAAGGATTGGGAGATTGCCATCATAACACCAATTTTCAAAAAGGGTGACAATCGACAATGTGAAAAACCATAGAGGCATATCCCTTCTCAGTGTCCCTGGTAAAATCTACTCTAGAATCCTAGAGCATAAGTGTCCCTGGTAAAATCTACTCTAGAATCCTAGAGCAGAGACTCGACGCCTAGCTGAGCCACAATTGGATGAGGTCCAGTGCGGATTCCGAGCAAACCGAAGTACTCAAGACCTAATCTTCACACTCAGACAGCTGAGTGAAAAGGCCCTTGAGTATAAGAGTGAGATGCATCTTTGTTTCATAGATCTGGAAAAGGCGTTTGACAGGGTCCCCTGGAGCAAACTTTGGGACTGTTTGGCAAGGAAGAATATTCCAGCACCTCTGATTCATGCTATACAGAGCTTCTACAAGTCTTGCAGAAATTATGTGAGGACAGCAAACCATAAGTCAGAAGAGTTCAGGACCACCACTGGTGTAAGACAAGGTGATATCCTATCACCTTACCTCTTCATACTCCTTATGGACGATGTCATCAAGGCATGTAAGGAGAGAACAAGAAAGAAGTGGGGTACTGGAAGATGAGACAGGTCCCCTATATTTTCGGAGCTGGCATTTTGGCTGATGAATTGCTAAATCAGAGGCACATATTCCCAATCCAATTCAGTGCTATACTGCAAGTCTGGAAGGAAGAGCTGGATGCTATATTTCGGAGCTGGCATTTGCTGATGATGTTGCCCTGATTGCTAAAACAGAGGCACATCTCCAATCCAACCTGCAAGTCTGGAAGGAAGAGCTGGAGAAGAGAGGGATGGTCATAAGCAGCTCTAAAACAAAATCCATGGTGATATCACGAGAAGAAAGAAAACATCAGATTAAGCTGGGAGAACAGGTCCTGGAGCAGGTCGACCACTTTAAATACCTCAGAGCTATTATAGACCGAAAGGGAGGCATCAAAGAAGAGTTGGCCACTCGAAAAGCAGCGGCTGGGAGACTTTTTCAGGCCATAAATCGAGGATTCCTCAGCAAGAGAGAGGTCGGTAAGAAAACGAAGATGGCTGTATACCGCTCCACCTATGTCCCAGTCTTGACATACGGATGCGAGTCATGGGCAATGACTACAACCCATAAAAGCCAGATCCAAACCTCAGAAATGAGGTATCTGAGGAAGGTGGTTGAAGTAACAAGAAGAGACATGAAATAAACGGAATCCAATGGTACTGGAAATGAGGATCTGAGGAAGGTGGTTGAACGTCAAGGCCTTAAATCCTACCCCCTGCAGACCCAAGTAGAACAGTCCCAATTAAGATGGTTTGGCCATGTCTGCAGAATGGGAGAAGATCGGAACCACGACAAGCATGGGAAACAAAGAGCCAAGGATCCAGACCCCGAGGACGACCCAGAGTCCGCTGGGAGGACAACATTAGACAATCTTTGAAGGATCGAGGACTAGAATGGAACCAGGCCAGGAGGAAGACAGCCGATAGGATAGTCTGGCGCTCTCTCTTCCAAACCTCTACACCTCATGGTAGAAGGGGAACGACTAAGTAAGTAAGTAAGTAAGTTAGAGTAGATAACAAATATATTATTCACCAGGCTTATATGTTTAACTTAACCATCAACAGTTAAAGTGGATAACAAATATGTTATTCACCAGGCTTATACGTTTAAATTAACCATCAACAGTTAAAGTAGATAACAAATATATTATTCACTGGGCTTATATGTTTAACTTAACCATCAACAGTTAAAGTGGATAACAAATATGTTATTCACTGGGCTTATACGTTTAAATTAACCATCAACAGTTAAAGTAGATAACAAATATATTATTCACTGGGCTTATATGTTTAACTTAAGTGTCAACTGTTAGAGTAGATAACCAAATATATTATTCACTGGACTTATATATTTAACTTAACCATCAACTGTTAGAGTAAATAAAATGGAGCCGCGCTAGCGTAGTGGTTACAACACCGCTCTGGCGACCGGGTGATGTAGGATCAAACCCGGGTGACGGCATTTGAGGATTTTTCGTCGACCGGGATTTGGACTGGATTAACTCGAGACCTGGCGAGGACATTTGAAGGAGTGTCGTCGACCAGGGACTGGCGGCTCCTGAGCTGACTCACCAAAAAAGTAGATAACAAATATATTATTCACTGGGCTTATATGTTTAACTTAAGTGTCAACTGTTAGAGTAGATAACCAAATATATTATTCACTGGACTTATATATTTAACTTAACCATCAACTGTTAGAGTAAATAAAATGGAGCCGCGCTAGCGTAGTGGTTACAACACCGCTCTGGCGACCGGGTGATGTAGGATCAAACCCGGGTGACGGCATTTGAGGATTTTTCGTCGACCAGGATTTGGACTGGATTAACTCGAGACCTGGCGGAAACATTTGAAGGAGTGTCGTTGACCAGGGATTGAAGGCTCCTGAGCTGACCCAGCTCTAATGGGTACCTCCGAAATCGGCGAGTATCTGTCTGAATGGCGAGGGACACCTGTCTCTGTACAAGAAAAAAGGGACACTCACGTAAAATCAATGTCAGGTTAGACATTAATAATAACCTGAGATTTCGCCTCGAGTATTAGCGGGCGTACGAAAAAAAAAAAAAAAAAAAGTAAATAACCAAAAATGTTATTCACTGGACTTATATGTTTAACTTAACCATCAACTGTTAGAGTAGATAACCAAATATATTATTCACTGGACTTATATGTTTTTTTTTTTTTTTCGTACGCCCGCTAATACTCGAGGCGAAATCTCAGGTTATTATTTTATGTCTAACCTGACATTGATTTTACGTGAGTATCCCTTTATTTCTTGTACAGAGACAGGTGTCCCTCGCCATTCAGGCAAATACTCGCCGATTTCGGAGGTACCCATTGCAGCTGGGTCGGCTCAGGAGCCGCCAGTCCCTGGTCGACGACACTTCTTCAAATGTTCTCACCAGGTCTCGAGTTAATCCAGTCCAAATCCCGGTCGACGAAAAATCCTCAAATGCCGTCGCCCGGGTTTGATCCTGTATCACCCGGTCGCCAGAGCGGTGTTGTAACCACTACGCTAGCGCGGCTCCCACTTATATGTTTAACTTAACCATCAACTGTTAGAGTAAATAACCAAAAATGTTATTCACTGGACTCATATGTTTAACTTAACCATCAACTGTTAGAGTAGATAACCAAATATATTATTCACTGGACTTATATGTTTAAATTAACCATCAACTGTTAGAGTAAATAACCAAAAATGTTATTCACTGGACTTACATGTTTAACTTTCAGTCCCAAGCAAAAAAGTGGGTTTGGCCCAACCAAAAATAGCCACTCCAGTGCGTTTTTATTGTTGTTGTTTGGAAATAATTTTTTAAAATGTTCATATGCATAAATAACCAAAAGTCCAAAATGGATGGCTATACGTTAAGAAAGTAGCGTTTTTGAGTTGTCAAAATTAGAAAACAACCCTAGGAAGTATCAAGAGATACGAAAGCCAGTATACTGTTGATCAGGCCAAATGGGTCTAGAAGGAAGTACAGTATACTGGCTGTTGGGACTTAAAGAGTTAAGCGTCAACAGACTGTGCCTTTTGTTTCTTTTTCTTTTCTATTTAAAAAAAAATAATTAATTAATTATTTATTTAAAAAGCCATTTACAGCTGGGGAGACCACAGCATGTCGATACCGTGAATCGAACCCGGCAGTTTTGCCGCGAGACCAGCACTTTAACCACTCTGTCAATCAGAC
This sequence comes from Oreohelix idahoensis, assembly GCA_024509875.1. Lineage (NCBI taxonomy): Eukaryota > Metazoa > Mollusca > Gastropoda > Stylommatophora > Oreohelicidae > Oreohelix > Oreohelix idahoensis. The sequence goes on from JAMPIV010005522.1 coordinate 401,959, forward strand.
ACTCATATCTACATACACTTTGAAAAAAAAAATTAATAAAGAGATGCACATAAAGTACAAACTTAGACTAACACTGGCGAAGACAACTTGAGTGTAAATCAACAACCATATCACACATTGCAAAAACTGTTACATATGTTTACATGTACACTGTACAAATATTACAAGAACACAAATATAAATGCACACAGTGTGGCCACCAAGTCCTCCATCACACATGAGAAAAATACCAATAGTTCATTTAATTTAATTTTGTTTTGCTTCTTAGAACCTGTGATGCTTCCTTGAATGAACATATTGGCACAAACATAATCCTCAACTTCCTTGAACCCTATATACCAACATATCACTTCACAGTAAAACAGACATAATTAGGAATAGAGTATCAGCCAAACATACATAATAGGGAAGAGAGTATAAAAAAAAATAGAGTATAATAAGGAAAACAGTATCAGCCAAACAGACAGTAAATGCAATAAATAACAGAGTATCAGCCAGTAAGATATAATAATTTTTTTTAAAGTATCAGTCCAACTGATAAGAAAAAAGTATATGCCAAAACTGATATAAGGAACAGAGCATCAAACAAACAGACATAATAAGGAATAGAGTAACAGCGAAACAGGCTTTAAAAGAAAAAGAATAAGAATAAGCCAAACTGACATAATAAGGAATAGAGTATCAGCCAAACAGGCATAATAAGACAAAAGTATGAGCCAGACTAACAACAAGAAAAAGTATAAGCCAACCAGATATAATAAGCAATAGAGTATCAGCCATACAGACATAAAAAGAAACAGACATGAAAAGAAAAAGTATCAGCCAAAAGGACATAATAAGAAAAAGTATAAGCCAAACTAACATATTAAGGAATAGAGTATCAGACATAAAAATAAACAGACAAAATAAGGAATAGAGTATCAAACAAACAGACATAATAAGGAAAAGAGTAAAGCCAAACAGAAATAATAAGGAATAGAGTTTCAAACAAACAGATATAATAAGGTATAGAGTATCAAACAAACAGACAAAATAAGAAATAGAGTATCACAGAAACAGAATACGACCTTTCATCAAAGATCTTCTCTTCCTCCGCTAGAAGTATCTGGGGGCTGTTCAAAATTGCTGTGGAAGAAACAGGACAAATAAAGTCTAAGGTCTGGGAAGCAGCTGGTGATAGCTTGTTACACTCATTTAAAAAAGACAACAATACTGGCTAAGACAAAAATACTGGCTAAGACAAAAATACTGGCTAAGAAAAGAAAAAAGGTTTTGACAAAAAAAAAACAAAAAAACAAACAGGCTAGCTCTGTACAATGAAGAAAGTTCTGTGCACTGACGGCAAGAAAAAGCAATGTTGAGTAAAAGTATGACAGGATTTGAAAAAGGAGGAATGACCGAGTAAAAGAACTTTAGGTGGGTGAAATTGAAAATAGTGAAGCAGGATGGAAATAAATGAGACACTCAAAGATTATAGACACTAAGTTAGAGTAAAAGAAGAGATAAGATATGATAGGAAGAATAAGAAAAAAGGATATGATGGTTAAAACAGAAAAGAGAGTTAAAGGGGAAGTGGTAAGTGACACAAGAGATGGCACAAGTCAATGAGAAACAAAAAGAATGAAAGACTGTCTAGGTGACATATGACAGACATTAAGGAGAGAAGTGAAATAAAAGGGAAGGATGAATGACCACTGTTTTCAGTGGATTAGATAGGTAGGCAAAAAAGCATATGCATACAAAACAGAAGAACTAATATGACAAAGACAGGAATATAACTGAGACAGATATGTCCATCAAACAAAAGGAAATTATTGCTATTCCACTGCACAACGCTGGAGCTGCGGTAGCATAGTGGTTAGTGCACTGACTTCCTAGCTCAGTGGTCTATGGTTCGATCCCCAGATGAGGTGGGATTTTTTTAGGCCGCAAACGGCTCCTGGGTCGACCCAGCCCCAATTGGGTACCAGAGCAACTCTGGGAAGGTTAAGGCGGCCGGCGTGATGCCGATGGTCAAGAAAATATGGGCCTAACACCATATTCCCAATATGCCTCAATGGGCGTGTAACGGGATCCTTTACCTTTACCTTACAGGACAATGCTACAAGAATCCCTCTAGTCGAATATAAGAAAAATGACAACAGGAGAGAGCACAGCAAATGTGTTCATTAAAACAAAATTCAGCAGTTAGCAAAGCAAATATGATATCAAGAATATAACTGAGACACATACGGCCATCAAACAAAATGAAATTATTGCTTTTCCACTGGACAATGCTACAAGAATGCCCAAAATCCCACAAGTCGAATATGAGAAAACTGATGACAGGAGACAGCACAGCAAATGTGTTCATTAAAAAAAAAAGTATAGCCCAGTTAGCAAAGTAAATATAACAGCAAGAAGAAAGAAATATATGAAAAAAAAGATACACAATAAAAGGAACAAATATCAAATGCAGATGAAGAGCACATAATGACAAAACTAACAACAGCTGGAAGAAGCACTAGTGTAACCGAAAAACAAGAAATTTCCAGGAAAGGTTGGAATCACATTTTAAATGTCATCTTGGGACACACAGTAAAACAGAAATTTCTGGAAATCATTCATGAAAGCTGGAAATAAGGATTAGTACAAACAGTGAAGTCTCTAACACTTCACTCTCCTATGGTAGTATCTGCTATGGGACTACCTTTACCTTTTACCACAACTACGGGAAAAATGCACGTTTGATAGCTACAGTTCCATCAGTTTACTACGTGTGTACGGGGAAATAGATGGACAGACTAGGCAATACCAGACATGTGACATCTTGAAAGAAAGCAATGGATTACACCACAACAGGCTGAATTTTTGGACAACACAGGTCAACAGAGGGCTTGTACACCACAGGTCAACAGAGGGGCTTGTACACCTCTGGGAACCGAAGGGTAATGATGATGAATCGGAGAACATAAACATGTACTCCAAAACTGTCGGCTCCATGAGAGAAGCAGGGTGGAAGTGTGGCCTTCTCCAACCCAGGTTGAGGGAGAAACTGTACGGGGATGACAGAGACCTAAGATGGACTGTCAGCTTTATAAGAGAGATAGGTGTGGTTATTTGAGAGCAGACGACGAAGAAGAAATCAGAGAATATTATCACAAAGTAATTTAAGAGACTTTTTCAGGCCATAAATTGAGGATTCCTCAGCAAGAGATAGGTTTGTAAGAAAACGAAGATGGCTGTACTTCGCTCCACCTATGTCCCAGTCTTGACGTATGGAAGCGAGTCATGGGCAATGACTACAACCCACAAAAGCCAGATCCAAACCTCAGAAATGAGGTATCTGAGGAAGGTGGTTGAAGTAACAAGAAGAGACATGGTCCGCAACCAGACGATACGTCAAGGCCTAAAATCCCACCCCTGCAGACCCAAGTAGAACAGTCCCAACTAAGATGGTTTGGCCATGTCTGCAGAATGGGAGAAGATCGGCTACCACGACAAGCATGGGAAACTAAGAGCCAGGGATCCAGACCTCCAGGACAACCCAGAGTCCGCTGGGAGGACAACATTAGACAATCTTTGAAAGAACTGAGGACTAGAATGGAACCAGGCCAGGAGGAAGACAGCCAATAGGATAGTCTGGCGCTCTCTCTTACAAACCTCTACACCTCACGGTAGAAAGGGAACGACTAAGTAAGTAAGTAATATAAATAAAATTAAACTCATTTTAAGCTAAAATGTAACTTCAAACAGAATTTTAAAAATATAACTTCAAACAGAATTTAATGCCTTCAACAAACAAATATAGCACTTTAATATAGTGAACATTGAATATTATTAAACGTTAACACTTAAACCATTTGTTTTTTGTTAAATATATCTACAAATCTGACCAGAATAAACCTTACAAATATTCTTTTGTGTTCAACATCAATCAAACACTCAAGGACTTATATTATTAGCTATAATGTGAAGCTGGACTTAATAAAAACTTAAAATACATTTTAAAACCATTTTCTCTGCATACAACAGCAAATTAGGATTACATTTTATGTGTGCGGGGGTAGGGTGTGTGTGAAGCGGGAGGGAGTTACAAGCCACAAATAGCTAAATCTGACAAATGATCATGCATTTTTAACAAATTTCAGCAAACTGCAACTAAACAAACACAATTAAGCAACCAAGCCAAGATGGGAAACCACCATCTCAAATAATAAATGAAGTTCTGGAAATGTCTGCACTGAAAAGTGTGTATTTTTAAGATCATGAGAAAATTATTGTACAGATCTTTAAAAAAAAAAAAAAAAAAAAGAATTATTAATTTTTGCACAAAACTTGTTTTTTTTTTAACATTTATTTTGTTTAGTTGTGTTTTGTTAATTTATTTTTGTTTGTAAATACTGAGACATTTACATACAAACAAACAAAATATACAAAACACAACTAAATAAAATAAATGTAAAAAAAAAACAAAAAAACTGGGTTTTGTGCATGTACAGAAATTAAGAATTTTTTTTTTTTAAAGTTTTTGTAACTATATTGTTCTTGATATTATTAATTGGTGGTTACTGCTAATTATGGCACTAACATTTGTTACTATATGCAAGTGCTTCAAAACTTCAAGTCTGTGGAAATTGTTATTGTGGTTCAGAATCAATATAATTGCACACCGGGCAACCCCACAGGGGCTCAGTTTCCCTCAGTAAATACAGAAGGGTATGAACATTGATGGTTCCTGTAGCAGGCTGGTCGTACACACACCTAACATCCTCTCAAACGTCCATCTCTGCTTGTTTTATGTTTGATTTCAAATTCCAAAAGTTCTGAGTCATGTTTATTCATTTACCGCTGAGTCAGTCTCTAACAGGCGATCATTAATTGTCTTATTATCTCAAGCGGAAATTATTATGGCACAGCACAAGATCTGCGCAAGTTTCTTCACTTAACTTTCTTAAGACATAATAAATGAAAGATAGAGGCAGAGAGAGATAGAGGCAGAGAGACATAGAGGCAAAGGTGAGGAGCAGCTAGTTGTAGAATGAAACGGACAGCAGTAGAAAGAAAAAATTAGTATTGATTTTAAGGACTATCTTCATTGCACACGGACAACTCCATCAGTGCTCCGATCTCCTCTCTTAGATCACACAAGGAGGATCTTGGCGCAGTGCTCAAACTCTGTAGCACCGGCGAGAATCCCAATGTGTGTATACAGGAATCACTTACTTACTTACTTACTTAGTCATTCCCCTTCTACCGTGAGGTTTAGAGGTTTGGAAGAGAGAGTGCCAGACTATCCTATCGGCTGTCTTCCTCCTGGCCTGGTTCCATTCTAATCCTCGGTCCTTCAAAGATTGTCTAATGTTGTCTTCCCAGGAATCACATTCTAAAAATATTTTTGTGGTGGGTAAGCTTCCTAATTTTTAAATTTTGCCATGGCAGTGGCCTTATGGCCTACTCTTTACAATTTCCAACTGCCGAGGGATTTTTAACGCGCACAAACATGCACATGGACCTCCTATTTTTTTGCCCTTATCCATGAAGGCTAGGCATCCTATCTCACTACCCAGGAGAAAAAGGGAGTGGAGTATGACATCATTAGAAACCACAGGTTCTGAAATTATTTTCCATCAGTTATATTCCCTGTGCTGGGAGCGAACCACTACCTTTAGAATTAGAGAGGGACGCCATACCTCTGAGCCACTCTGACCCCCCCAGAAAGAAAAGTACAAGACTGAAGAGAGAGAATTTAATTTTTTTTTAATGTGGTGGAAGAAGAGCCTGGAAACACTACACACATGAAGGGAAAACACTACACACATGAAGGGAAAACACTACACACATGAAGGGAAAACACTACACACATGAAGGGAAAACACTACACACATGAAGGGAAAACACTACACACATGAAGGGAAAACACTACACACATGAAGGGAAAACACTACACACATGAAAGGAAAACACTACACACATGAAGGGAAAACACTACACACATGAAGGGAAAACACTACACACATGAAGGGAAAACACTACACACATGAAGGGAAAACACTACACACATGAAGGGAAAACACTACACACATGAAGGGAAAACACTACACACATGAAGGGAAAACACTACACACATGAAGGGAAAACACTACACACATGAAGGGAAAACACTACACACATGAAGGGAAAACAAACAAAGAAAAAGAGAAAGGAAAACACTACACACATGAAGGGAAAACACTACACACATGAAGGGAAAACACTACACACATGAAGGGAAAACACTACACACATGAAGGGAAAACACTACACACATGAAGGGAAAACACTACACACATGAAGGGAAAACACTACACATGAAGGGAAAACCCTACACACATGAAGGGAAAACACTACACATGAAGGGAAAACACTACACACATGAAGGGAAAACACTACACACATGAAGGGAAAACACTACACACATGAAGGGAAAACACTACACACATGAAGGGAAAACACTACACACATGAAGGGAAAACACTACACACATGAAGGGAAAACACTACACACATGAAGGGAAAACACTACACACATGAAGGGAAAACACTACACACATGAAGGGAAAACACTACACACATGAAGGGAAAACACTACACACATGAAGGGAAAACACTACACACATGAAGGGAAAACACTACACACATGAAGGAAACTACACACATAAAGGGAAAACACACACATGAAGGGAAAAAACACTACACACATGAAGGGAAAACACTACACACATGAAGGGAAAACACTACACACATGAAGGGAAAACACTACACACATGAAGGGAAAACACTACACACATGAAGGGAAAACAAAGAAAGAAAATGAGAAAGAAAAAAATGTGTGTGTGTGAAGGTGCGGTATAAAGCACTAAAAATAAACCCAATGCAGACAGCTAACGTACAGGAGGGCGGGTGAGACAGCTTATAAAGATCGATAAAACTAAAAAACAAGATGCCATTAAAATAAACCCAAATACACTGCTCTAATTAAACTAATTTCAAGCAAGCAAAATAAACCCTAAAATTGAAACAAGTGACAAAATAATTTGTGATGATCTTATATATATGTTAAAATGTCTGAAGTAAAAAGTCAAATTATTAGCTGGACAGAAAATTGTCCAAAGTTAATATTTAAAAGCAAATGAAATTTATACAAACTTTTTTAATTTTATGACATGTCTTTCTCTTCTTCTACTTCTTCTTTATTTGTTTTTTTTTTAAAAGCATTTTCACAGGAAATAAATAAAATGTGAGGGTACAAAAGTGCACGATAAGGCTCTATCTGGTAAACATGGGTAGTCTCAACCACAATGATAGGAACAAAAGTAGGTATACAGAGAAAAGTACTGAAGGGAGCACAAAAATGAGATGCAATGAACATCCAAACAGGTCTGCTAATGCCCACAGCAGAACACATTGTTAAAATCTTGCTGTTTTTTTTGGGGTGGACAGAGATTCTTTCATTACTAAGCTGCCATGTTAATAAGGGGAAACACAAATTTAAATATCCTGGTATCTTCGGAAGATTGTCCTAATACAATCCATGAAGCACTGTACCTAATCCAAAAGTGGCATGCTTCAATAAAGCTCAGCAGAAATTTTAAATAACAAACATTAAAAGAATCATTCATATTTTTAAGCTAAATAAAAATATTTATAAAAATAATTGTGAAGCATGATTTTATAGTGTACACAATGTATGATGGGGAGCCACGGTAGCATAGTGGTTAGCGCACTGGCTTCCTAGCTCGGTGGTCCATGGTTTGATCCCCAGTTGAGGTGGGATTTGTTAGAATGCAAACGGCTCTGGGGTCAACCCAGCCTCATGAATTGGGTACCAGAGCAACTCTGGGAAGATTAAGGCGGCCGGCATGATGCTGACCACATCACTCCTAGTGTGCCGATGGTCAAGAAAATATGGGCCTAACACCATACTCCCAATATGCCACTATGGGAGTGTAACAGGATCCTTTACCTTTTTTTTTTTCACAATGTATGAAACATAACGTATTGTAGCAGCTCATTTTTGCACATAATACTAAACCTCATTACACAACTTCAAAGCGGCACAGCTCTCAAAAGATATCAGCTTTTCCCCTCTCTACCATTTTTCTATAAAATAGAAGTGTTTTTTGTAGTTATTATTCTTGTTTTGTTTTTTTTGTACTTTTTTTCAATACCATAAAAAAAATGAAAAAAAAAGCAAAAAGTTCTTACACTTTTTTTTTAAGTAAAAAAATCAAATAAATGATTCAAAACCAAACCAAATGACTGATTTAAACCTAATCTAAATAACTCATTTAAACCAAACAAAATTAGCAAAATCAAAGCCAAGTGAACAGCTTGCTTGGTAAATAAACACCTCATTTAAAAAAAAAGAATAAATATATAAAAAAAAGGCATCTTTCAAAATTCATGCTAATATACAGATATAGAACAAGTCTGCACAAATAATGACACTAAACTAATTCACTTAAACGAATTCTCAGACTGTTAAATATAAATGATTCTCAGATCTGTTAAATATAAATTATTCTCAGATCTGTTAAATATATACTGACAATTAACATTTCTTTTTCTGTCATAGATTTATTATAAACTTTGTACAGTCCATTTTTCACATTTAACATTGGTACACACTGGCTTCCTAGCTCGGTGGTCCATGGTTCGATCCCCAGTTGAGGTGGGATTATTTAGACCGCAAACGGCTTCGGGGTCGACCCAACCTCATGAATTGGGTACCTGAGCAACTCTGGGAAGGTTAAGGCGGCTGGCATGATGCTGACCACATCACCCCTAGTGTGCCGATGGTCAAGAAAATATGGGCCTAACACCATATTCCCAATATGCCTCAATGGGCGTGTAACGGGATCCTTTAACCCCTTTCTTTAAGACACTTTATTCTTCTTGTATCTACTGTTTACTGTTTATCATGGGGCTGGCATCCTCCTCATGTAAATCGAATTGCCACAGAAACCACTGCTACAACAGCTTAGTGCAGGCCTCCTGCAAGGAGACCAGCTGCAGTGGTGACACTATGCTCCATGAGGAACGCAAAAGAAAATGATGACGATGTACTGTCTATGCCGGAATTGTCGTATATGGGGGGGATCATCATTGACTTCTGATCCAGTGCATATTCTGTAGCCTGGTGTGCTGTCATGCTGCGTATCTTTAAAAGCTGTCACTTCCTCAATCCATCGCCCACTAAGTCATCCTCTACTGGTAACTCCTATTTTAAGGTTTTAAGCCTGCACACCTGATGACTGGAAATCATTCTCACGAGGCGTAGAAACATACTTATATATTTTTTTATTTCTCAAAATATTCCTTCACTGGTGCTGAGATATTCCATTTACGGACTTGATTTCTATACTATATAACGTTGTTACAGTATCTATCCTACATTATTATTTGCACCTACTCAGTTTTATACATAACTTTGCTACACTGTCCATCAAACGCTCGTTGGGCATAAAGGAGGACCCCATATAACAGAAAAGAAATATAAGTGACAGGCTTACCAGGAATCGAACCGAGGACCATTCAAACGACGCCATCGTCTTGCTGTGAAAGTAAATCATGAAAGGACGCAGAATTTGCTGTGCATCCTTTCACAATTTGGAGCCATGGTAGCACAGTGGTTAGTGCACTGGCTTCCTAGCTCGGCAGTCCATGGTTCGATCCCCAGTTGAGGTGGGATTTTTTTTTACCGCAAACGGCTCCGGGGTCGACCTAGCCTCATGAATTGGGTACCAGAACAACTCTGGGAAGGTTAAGGTGGCCGGTGTGATGCTGACCACATTACCCCTAGTGTGCCGATGGTCAAGAAAATACGGGCCTAACATCGTATTCCCAATATGCCTCAATGGGCGTGTAACGGGATCCCCCTTTCACAATTTACTTTCACAGCAAGCCAATGGCACCGTTTGGATGGTCCTAGGTTCGATTCTCAGAAAGCCTATCATTTATATTTCTTTTCTGTCGTCTGGTGTCCTCCTTACTGTCCAACAAGTGCCTGTTAATTTACCTTTATTTATTTGTTTATTAGCTATTCACAGACTCAGGTTTCCTTCATTGTTTATAGTTTCCATCCTATCGTATCGGCACAGACGCAATTTTATACATAACTTTGCTACAGTATTTGTCATATATTATCAGAGAAACTCAATGTTGTGCATAACTTTGCAATAGTATTCGTCCCATATTATCAGAGAAACTCAATTTTATACATAACTTTGCAATAATATTTATCCTATATTATCAGAGACACTCAATTTTATACATAACTTTATTATTTTATCTGTCTTATATTACTTGTCCAGCTTTATAAAGTAGGGCTGACCAGTTCCCTTCCACACTGCTTTGCTCACTCTAACTCAAGAACAGAGTGAGGTACCCCCTTACAGCTGGGTAAACTGCCAGATTTTGAACAAGGAACCCAGTAAATTTGCCACGAGAGGCAAATGCTCGAACCACTAATGCCAATCGGACCTCTCACTTAGCTGTGCCTAAGTGTGACATGAATTCTCCACAGAGGTTCACATTTATAACTAAGTGTGTAGCATTAACCTACATTCTCTTGATATACTCAGGTTTAGTATAAGTAACTTATAAACCTAAAGTTTCTGCACAGACCCAGCTTAATACGTAAGTATTTAATATTATCTACATCACAGACAGGCTTCCTAGCACAGTGGTCTATGCTTCGATCCCCAGATGAGGTGGGAATTTTTTAGGCCACAAACGGCTCCTGGGTCGACCCAGCCCCAAATGGGTACCAGAGCAACTCTGGGAAGGTTAAGGCAGCCGGCGTGATGCCAACCACATCACCCCTAGTGTGCCGACGGTCAAGATAATATGGGCCTAACACCATATTCCCAATATGCCTCAATGGGCGTGTAACGGGTTCCTTTTTTTTCTTTACATCACAGACAGGCTGATACAAAAGCGTGTAAAACAACTGACCTACATCATAGACTCAGATATATATATATATGCCTGTAACTACATGACCTAAATCACAACTGACGAAGACCTTGTGACTGCAAGATTGGTAATTTTCTTCATCTTTTGACTTAGTAACACGCATTACCTTTTTCTTTCTTTTTTTTTTAATTTTTTTAAAACCCACCCATCTTATTGCAGTTCTCCTAATTTTCTAAATCACAGATCCAGATTTACACAAAACTTTACTAAAATTATTCAGCTTGTTGAAACACACACACACAAAAATACATACATGAAGCTAAAATAAACAGCCGAAAAGCAGAAGAATCTCCAAGCTGATGTCGCATAACCTTAAAATGGTACACAGCAATAGTTATTCCAACTTCAATATGTTATACAATAACTTACAATACCAAATAATAACAAACACGGAACCACAATGTTCACACAGTTTTAAGACTACACTGAAACTGACACACAAACAAAACCAAAAAACTAAATAAAACCCAATAAAAAACCAATAAACAAAAAGGTACCAAAATAATACATTTATAAGTAGCAACAAAATAAAAAAACATAGGGGAAAAATATAAAAGTGGACATGAATCAAAGGTGAAAGAAAAAAAAATACTTGTCTACAAAACAGCTACATGTGAAGAGAGCGAATTACCTTTCTGAAATGAATTCTATGTTCATCTCCTCAAAGACATGACAAAGCATTAGTGTAGATAAAAAAGAAAATAATGTAATGGGGATATGAATAAAAGTTGGACACACACACACACAAAACCAATAAAAGAAAAACAAAGTTTTCTGCGATATAGTTACATGAGAAGAGAGCTCATTACCTTTCTGAAATGAATTCTATGTTCGTCTCCTCAAAGACATGACAACGCATTAGTGTAGACAAAAAAGAAAATAATGTAATGGGGACAAGAATAAAAGTTGAACACACACCAAAAAAAAAAAAAATTTCTGCAATGTAGTTACATGAGCAGAGAGCTCGTTACCTTTCTGAAATGTTCGTCTCCTCAAAGACGACATGACAAGGCATTAGTGTAAATAAAAGGAAAAAAAATAATAATGTAAAGTATACACGAATTAAGGGTGAAAAAAAAAGCCTGCCTACATTACAGTTATGTGTGAAGAGAGGAAGTTACCTTTCTGAAATAAATTCTATATATATATATATCTCAAAGACTTGACAAAGCAATAGTGTAGATTTAAAAAAAATAAGGCAAAGTTGACATGAATAAATGGTGGTGGTTGAGGGGAAAGAAGAGGAATGTGTCTACAATTACAAGAAAAGAGTTGCTTACCCTTGTCTTAAAACAATTCTCTGTTTATCTCAAAGACATGACTAAGACTTAGTGTAGATATGAACATAAGTTCTGTATTAATACAAGTCAGTCTTCTGTCATTCGTAAAATTTATAAAGAATCTGATAAGGAAAGTAAACAAATTTAACCAAGAGCATGAGCATTATGAATATTTACATAAAAACTATTACTGTTATAATAGCAACCACTACCATTATCATTAGTAAGAACATTGCTACTATCACTTATAAGAGTCTATTATTTTAAAACAATAATATTATTAAAAGGTAAAGGAGGAAAAAAAAAGAGATATGCCTGGCACGAGGAGAACTGAACTCAACTATTAAGAAAAATTACTACTACTAAGCACAGTAGACTCGGTATAATGTGGTATCACTTTTACCAGGGTCGGAGGTTGAACCCCAGTTTTGCCAACTTCCCTGTTTCGCATTTCGTTGATAAATTTACATCAAAATAAGGAAATTCAATAAAATGCGGACTCACTTATAGCGTGGTTGCAAAGTTTGGATCCCGCCAACCAGTGGCTGAACCCCAATTTTGCCAGCTTCCCTGTTTCGCATACCATCAATAAATTTACATCAAAATAAAGAAAATCGATGAAATGTGGATGCACTTATACACGGTTGCCAAATTTGGATCCTGCCATCCACTTTATATTGGGTCTATGGTGTAAATCATTAGTTACGCAAAAAGTATTGTTTTTTCAGATTCAATTTAAAAACCGCCCGACTTAAGTCACCACAGTGACTAGACTTAAGTTGTTATTAGCCACTCAACTAGACTTCAGACTTGTTTGGAGATTCTATGACAACTCTGGTATCCACATACCGGAAATATGAAAATGACCCAAAGAAACTAGACAGTAACTCATAAGACACACAAACTATATTACCACTTTCACCAGAATTATAATCACCCTCATAATAATCAACACCACCAAATCAATCATCAGTCATTACTCCTTCAGTAAGATTAAAACCACTCTGCAAACACATCACATAAAACAAAAATGGACACATCATCTCACAGATGGTTATTATACTAAAAAATCTATTACTATTATTATTATTTTTATGAAAACATTTAAGCTGATCATAACCACCTCATGATCATCACTGTTAGAACCCGACCACCACCTGCTACTTTCAGCAAGAGAGAATTAAAAATAATTCTGCCAACAATGATGTGCAGAAAAAGCTGCATGATGCTTAACTAACTGTAGTCATTACATGATGTTTAACTTCAGCTATCACATGGCGTTTAACTATTAGCAGCCATCACATGATGTTTAACTAACTGCTGCACATGATGTTTAAAAACGAGTCATTACATGCCATGTAACTAACTGCAGTCATCAAATGATATTTGACAAACCCTACTAGTTTAAAAAAAAAATACTTACTTACTTACTTACTTAGTCGTTCCCCTTCTACCGTGAGGTGTAGAGGTTTGGAAGAGAGAGCGCCAGACTATCCTATCGGCTGTCTTCCTCCTGGCCTGGTTCCATTCTAGTCCTCGATCCTTCAAAGATTGTCTAATGTTGTCCTCCCAGCGGACTCTGGGTCGTCCTCGGGGTCTGGATCCTTGGCTCTTTGTTTCCCATGCTTGTCGTGGTATCCGATCTTCTCCCATTCTGCAGATATGGCCAAACCATCTTAATTGGGACTGTTCTACTTGGGTCTGCAGGGGGTAGGATTTAAGGCCTTGACGTATCGTCTGGTTGCGTACCATGTCTCTTCTTGTTACTTCAACCACCTTCCTCAGATACCTCATTTCTGAGGTTTGGATCTGGCTTTTATGGGTTGTAGTCATTGCCCATGACTCGCATCCGTATGTCAGGACTGGGACATAGGTGGAGCGGTATACAGCCATCTTCGTTTTCTTACCAACCTCTCTCTTGCTGAGGAATCCTCGATTTATGGCCTGAAAAAGTCTCCCAGCTGCTGCTTTTCGAGTGGCCAACTCTTCTTTGATGCCTCCCTTTCGGTCTATAATAGCTCCGAGGTATTTAAAGTGGTCGACCTGCTCCAGGACCTGTTCTCCCAGCTTAATCTGATGTTTTCTTTCTTCTCGTGATATCACCATGGATTTTGTTTTAGAGCTGCTTATGACCATCCCTCTCTTCTCCAGCTCTTCCTTCCAGACTTGCAGGTTGGATTGGAGATGTGCCTCTGATTTAGCAATCAGGGCAACATCATCAGCAAATGCCAGCTTCGAAATATAGACCTGTCTCATCTTCCAGTACCCCACTGAATACTTTCTTGTTCTCTCCTTACATGCCTTGATGACATCGTCCATACGGAGTATGAAGAGGTAAGGTGATAGGATATCACCTTGTCTTACACCAGTGGTGGTCCTGAACTCTTCCGACTTATGGTTTGCTGTCCTCACATAATTTCTGCAAGACTTGTAGAAGCTCTGTATAGCATGAATCAGAGGTGCTGGAATATTCTTCCTTGCCAAACAGTCCCAAAGTTTGCTCCAGGGGACCCTGTCAAACGCCTTTTCCAGATCTATGAAACAAAGATGCATCTCACTCTTATACTCAAGGGCCTTTTCACTCAGCTGTCTGAGTGTGAAGATTAGGTCTTGAGTACTTCGGTTCGCTCGGAATCCGCACTGGACCTCATCCAATTGTGGCTCAGCTAGGCGTCGGAGTCTCTGCTCTAGGATTCTAGAGTAGATTTTACCAGGGACACTGAGAAGGGATATGCCTCTATGGTTTCCACACTGTCGATTGTCACCCTTTTTGAAAATTGGTGTTATGATGGCAATCTCCCAATCCTTTGGTATGGTCTTGTTGTACCACGCTGCCTGTAAAACCCTTAAGAGTAATAGGTCGCCTGATGCTCCCATGAACTTAACCATTTCTGGTGTTATACCATCATGCCCTGCTGCTTTGCCCATCTTGATTTTCTCCAGTGCTGCCTTCAGTTCTTCCATCTTTATGTCATCTTCACCATCATTGGTTTTCTCTTCTGTGCTAGTGTTTATCATTTCTGATGCTTCACCATGCTCACCATCCAGGAGTTCTGAGAAATATTCTTTCCATCTTCCCATTACTTCCTTCGGGGCAGTAAGCAATTTGCCTTGCTTGTCCTTTATAAATTTGAGAGGGCATTGTTTTTCCTTCCTCATGTTCTTTAGGGTCTTATAGAACAATTTCTGGTTTTCTTGTGCATCTTTTTCTAGCTTTTCTCCAAATTCTTCCCAGGACTTCTGTTTTGCTGCTAGCACTTTGTTCTTTGCTTCTGTTCTGAGTGTCACATATTCTCTATATTTTTCCAGCAAGAGAGAATTAAAAATAATTCTGCCAACAATGATGTGCAGAAAAAGCTGCATGATGCTTAACTAACTGTAGTCATTACATGATGTTTAAATACATTTATGCAAAATCAATGCCATATTTTTTTTAACCACCATTAAAGCAGCTTTAAGTCAAACAAATCTTTTTTGTTGTACATACAAACACATCTATCTGTCTCAATCTCTCATTAAACATCAAACTCCCATTAATTTATTTCCACCTCACACATAAACAGTGATATCCTTTTAATGCATTCATCAAACAAATAAGAATCATACCCAGCCAAGAAGACAGCAGGAATACTTCAGAAAAACCAAACCCAGTCTAATCAAGATATCAATATTTTTTTTTATTGGCATCAAAAATGTTTACACTGTTGCTGTACATTATTTATAATATCCTTTTTGCTGACAAAAAAATGTGTGGACAAAACACCATACACATTAATTAACTACTAAACTCTACAGAAGAACAACATATGTACAATGTACACCCATATTAAATTTACATGGAAGAATTGTTACCACAAGCCATGCATCTCTGTTTCTTTTAAAAAAAAACTATTTCTATATCTTGTCAGTGCACCAATAATTTGGTCAGCACATCACTAGAAATGAGTTATACTCTACTGTTCTAACTGCTCTTGAAGTATAGGTCAAAGTTCTTCAGCATCATCTTTGTAAGTCATCCCAGCTGGTTCCTAATTCCTTTATATCTACCCCAAAGTCTTGCTTTTCTGCCTTATAAGGTCTTCCCTGTGTTCTCTTTCTGTGTTTGTTATGATTTACTGGCAATGTCCTGGGATCACATCGCAGGTGCGTCCAAGTTACTGTTACATTTGGTTATTACCTTCTCCATCTACACTTACTCCATCCTTCTGCACAATGGCATATGGCTTACCTGGCACTCCCAGCCATATATTCTTCTCACATATCCACTGACACGTATCTGGGACTTCTTTACTGTTTTATTTTTTGTTGTTTGCCAGCACTGTTTTAACACTTCTGCTGAAGATGTTTCAGCTTAGCTTTAGGTTTATTATGTTGGAATTTTAGATGTTGTAGAAGCACTTGGCATTTTACTGGATAATGTGACAATAAATTGCCTGTTACTCTCCCAAATCTCTGAAGCGTGACTAAATTTTCCCTTCCAACAGTGCCAGAATGTTCCAAACTAGCTATATCATTCTAGTTGTATCCAGTTCGCCATCGTGAGATTGTTGTCAAACTAAACATTTAATAATTTTTAAACTTACAATTTAAACTCAACCACCCCACAGTTTGTTCAACAGCTAGCATGATGCCTTGTTAGTAATTCTGCGTAGTCTTTTAATTGCTCTTGTTCTTAACAGTCCCTTCAAAGTCAAGCTGTTTCAGCAGATCATATGCCGAGTCAACCCCAGACATCTTACACCTCCTTCTGTTGTCATGATCGTTGCTGTGAACTTTAATGTTAATTAACAGATAGAAGGTACACTAAGTTTTGGAATTTAGTGATACAGAGATGGTGCCCCTACTTATCTTTAAAAATGAACCCATCAATAAACAATACATCAATTAAACTTCAGTACTTATCAATCCACAAAGAACACACAAAATTAAGGCAACTACCAGCTCCTACAGGATACAATAATTAAAAATTACAACTGCATTTCACTCACTGCAGCTTGCATCAGAAATCTGTACTAACTATCCACATTTACACGCATACATTTACTCATAAACGCCACAACTATATACACATTTATACGAGGGGTGGTCGAAAAGTTTTGCACTTTAGTATGAAGGAGTCAAGGCACGTACCTGGAAATTGGTGTGAACTTTAGTCCTTCTCTATGTATTCACCCCTCAAGGCAATGCACTTCTCCCATCTCTTCTTCACCTTCCTGATGCCCTGATTGTAGAACTCCTCCGTCTGGGCCCGGAACCACATCTCCAGTTCAGTAATCAAGTCCTGGTTGTTAGAAAAACGACGTCCACGAAGCGGATTCTTCATGTTTGGAAACAGGAAGAAGTCACTCGGTGCCAAGTCCGGTGAGTATGGTGGATGGGGCATGATTTCATACCCGCACTATTGGGCAAGGACGATGGAGCCATGAGCTGCATGAGCCGGTGCATTGTCCTGAAGCAGACGAACGCCTCTGGACCGCATCCTTCGTCTTTTGCGCTTCATTTCTTCTCGTAACTTCTAGAGAAGGCTTTGGTAGTACGTGGAGTTGATAGTACAGCCACGAGGAAGGTAGTCGGTGAGTATTATCCCGCGGCAGTCCCAAAAGACGGTGAGCATGACCTTTCCCGCAAAGGGTACCGTCTTTGCCTTCTTTGGTGGTGGCGAACAGGAATGTTTCCAAGGTTTGCTCTGGTTTTTAGTCTCGGGGTCATAGAAATGCACCCAACATTCGTCCACAGTAACCAGTCTACGAAAAAAATCATCTTCGTCAGCATTGCAAATGTCCAACATCTGTGCGGATGTTTCGGCTCGATGCTCCTTTTGGAATGACGTGAGAAGGCGGGGAACCCACCTGGCGGACACCTTTGATATGTGAAGCTGCTCATGCAAAATCTTCAATGTGGTCCCATGACTTAGTCCCAACTCAGCCATGATTTCCTCGATGGTTATGCGCCTGTCTGAGAGGACTAGGGCCTCCACTCTTGCAACGTTGCTTGCATCATCTGCAGTGGACGGCCTGCTCTCCTTGGTTCATCTTGAACGGTGCTGTGTCCGGTTTGAAAGTAACTTTTCCAACGCTTCACAGTGTCATACGAAGGGCAGACATCCTTATAAATGGCAAACATCTCATCATGAATTTGCTTTGCGGATTTGCCCTGCAGGTGCAGGAATTTGATTACGCAACGAGCCTCCGTTTTGTCCATGACACCGCTTCATACACAACTGAACCAGTTTCCCGCCAATTTCTCTTTCACACGGCACCCCGCGCGCGCCATGTACACGCGGGAAATGTAAACCAATAGTGTGTCTTTACAATGATACACAGCAATCCCGCTTGTCTTAACGCTTTCTTAGTAAAGTGCAAAACTTTTCGACCGCCCCTCGTATATATATATCTATTCCCCTTAAAAATCATGTGCTATTTTTAAAAGTAAAAAAATAATTTACTCCACAAATCTCTACAACAAAGCCGACGGTAGGTCAAGTTTTAATATAGAAGCCCCACAATTTATATTTTTAAAATGTCAAAATTAAGCAAAATTTATGTTAATATTTAAGACATCATCCTCACATTGTAATCTATAAATTTAAAAATGTCAAAACTAAGTACATTTCAGTTCTGTTTTGCAGACTTCATTCTATATTTTAATCCCTCACTTCAGAAACAAAGCAAATGTAGGCTGTACAAATTTCAGCCTAACATGTGCATCTACAGGCCTCCAAGCTGAGACTACACTTAAAATAACGGCAATTTGCTGAAGGCAGGTCTTCTAAAAAATACTGTGAGCAGTTAGCACCAGTCAAAACACTGATTTAGAGAGACAAAAGACAAATGGAAAATAACCTATATCAGTGATTCTCAACCAATGGGTACCGCCCCTTATGTTTCTCATTCTCAAAGTTTTAAGCTGCATGCCTTTGGCATAACACCTATAATTCATTTTTACTCATCAATTTTGGCACTTGTGTCACCACCTTCACCAAATGTGAGATTTTGGCTTTGCTCATTGAAAGGTTGAGAACCACTGATCTATATAGAATGCTAACAAACACTCAAGTTTCCCTATTGCTGCATAAAAAGATCCACAGATTCGAGCAGAAATGAGCTGTCTATTTCAAGTAAAATTTTAAAAACGTGTAACATACATAATACATTTCATATAAATTTTACCAAAAAATCACAGTGCTGATTCATATAAACCCGAGAGTGTGGGGCATACCCTTGGTGATGAGCTGAGGTGGCATGTTGAGGAACTTTGTTAAACATTTTTTATAATGAAAACACTAAGCAAATAATATTAGCTCAAGTGCCAAATGTGTATGGATAGAAATCATGATGATGTTATGCCAATGCTGCGGTTTTGAGATATACTTCCTTATTAATGCCGCAAAGCTTCACAAAACAGTTGTCACCATTTACTACTTAAAACTATGGGTTACTGTATTCTCCTGTACATGGTAACTACACTTCAATCTGCTTGAAGGCCGTATGACCGACTCTTTATAGTTTCCAACTGCCAAGGGATTTTTAAAGTGCGCAACTTGCACATGAGACATCCTATTTTTTTGCCTTTATCTGAGAAATCTAGGCATCCAATCTCACTACCCAGGAGATCTCACTACCCAGGAGATCTCACTACCCAGGAGATCAGGGCATCATTAAGAACCACTGGTTCTGAAAAACATTATATTCCGTGGACTGGGTACCTTTAGACCACCATTCTTAACGTACTTCTGAGAAATCACATCGCTGTTGCCTACAATGTTTTCTGTTCAATGTCTGAGACTTGCTTCCATACAATAACAATGGTTTGGTGTAACATTTCAGAAACCTTTTTTTTTCCTGTATTCAATGACAATGCATTATTGCATAAGATGCTCCTTAAATAATGGAGTGCTGTTTTTTGCTTGACATTTTTTGTCCACTTCAGGGATGCATTTTCCATTTGACATAATCGTTGTGCGTAAATATTTGAAACTGTATGGTTTTTTTTGTTTCAATGTTGTTACATTTATCACTATTTTGTATTTCAGTTGGCCACTTTGCATGGAGATAACCACTGTGTTGCAGTTTTCTTGCTGTTGAGACCTATTCTTTTTCTGCATTTTCTTTTAGTCCTACATCTAACATTTTCCATATGTATTTTGTTCAATGTCTATTATTAATGCTGTGCCATCAGCACAGAGCAGGTTAATTATATATTGTAACTGCTAACAATATAGCCTTTTCATCTTTGATAGATCTCATGATGTTTTTCTCTGTACAGAGAAAACAGATCAGGTGAAAGGACACATCCCTGCCTTACTCCTTGTGTTATGGATGTGTTAAAACCATAAATCACATTTGAAATTCTTTGGTTTAGGCTGCAGCCAATACTTTTCCAGCTGGTGCACTATTTTGACACATTTGACTACTATATCTACTTCACAGACTTACGTAATAATACGTACATAAAAATATGTACATAAAAAGAGGTCCCCCACAAGCTCAAAGCTTAAAATAAAAAATGTACTTTTTGATAGATCTCATGTTTTTGCTGTACAGACAGAACACATTCCTGCCTTACTCCTTGTTTTATACTATATATACTTCACAGGCTGATGTAATACGTATTAAAATAAAAAGGTACATAAAAGAGGTCACACTGCTGACCCACAAATCAAAAGCTGAAAATAAAAAATGAGAAAGATTGCTGAAAAAAATCTTTGGCAAATTTATACACATTATTTTTGGACACATATCATCCTTTATGAAGACCTATTTTTCAGACAATTTAAATTCATTGTCACGAAAATGTGCAACTCATAAAATATTATTGTCTGTACATCTAGCTTTGTAGATTTATCCCAACTGAACCCTGAGACCAGGTCGGTTAGTTATATTAAGGACAATTTAAAAGATGATCAATTTTTTTTCTGCTGAGCTTTTTGTCTATCAATCGTCGTCTTCTTCATACACGTCTAGCAATCTGAATACTTGTCAAGTGCTCAAACAGCGTATAAGAAAATTCGATGATCAAGAACCATTCTTACACTGTAACCAACAACCAGAGCTACATCATCATCTTAATTTTCCTTTGCGCTCCTGACAGAGCATGCAGTGATCATTGCAGCTGGTTTCCTATAAGAAAACCTGCACCAAGCATTCACATGATCTCTTGCAGCTGTTGTTTCTGTGGCAATCTGTTTTACATGATGAGCTTGCTAGCCCTACTCACAACCTGATATTAGTGCGCCTTATACAACATGCCCCAGGGTGCAGACCTATTCTTTCTTTGTCTCTCCATAGACCCGCCCGGGGGGGACAGCATAGAGCAACCAGAGCTATAACTTACACACAACTTGTTACATGACATCTGCTACTCAACTAACTTAATTCTTGTTCCTTTCATGCACAGGGACTTCTTGCAGTGACAGAGTGGTCAGTAAAATGTATTATTTGACTTAACTCTTTCAGGATGATGCGGTTTTTCACCATGTTTGACGGAAATAAATTTTTGCTGCTTTGAATATTCATATAGTTTTAAAGTTGAAGGGGTCAGTTTGTTCCTTATTTTTCAAAACTTTGGTAAAGTAGTATACAGTTGATATGGAAACTGAATGAAGGTTAATAAAATATTAAATTGTGACAAAACCCAAAAAACTTAATTTAAAGTGTGCTGCCTTAAAAAAAACTGGCCAGCGCATCACGAGTACCAGGGGAAAATGGACCTGAATACTGGCATCACGTCCTTCAAGAGTTAATCTGATGCTCAATCAGCCAATTGATCGACATGTTTATACATTGATAAATCAGCTGACCTGATGCAAGCCTGTAAAACGAGGACAGAGACCTTCTTCCTCATAGATAAGACACAGAAATGCAGTTTATATGTCCATCACAAGCGCTTGATTGTCCGAGCCAGACCGCGTGTTAAGGGGAATGTGGCACAGCAAAAGCCGCCCATGACTGGCTGCCCTCCGCTGACCATGCTGGTGTAGTCGTCCAGGTCTGGCGAGTTGAGAGGATCGGTGTAAGCCCCACTCTCTGAGCCAGAGCTGTTAGAAAGCCGCAGCTTGGACAGGTCCACTAGAAGCAGGTTGGGGGGGGACAACGTTGGGCAAAGTCCAGGGAATTTAGGAAAGGAGGAAGTAAAGATATGGGGGTGTGGTGGTGGGGTGGGGGGAGGGTAGGTGTTGATCATGTGCAAATTTCATGTTATTAGGCCCCAAGTGTTTGACAGGATGAGAAGGTGGCATGTTTTTGTTTTGGCAATGATGTAATTTATTATTACCAAAAAAAAAAAAAAAAAAAAATTTGAAAGATGTTCCAAAGAGAAAGTGTTATATTTGGTAACAGGGAAAAATGTTTTAGCAAATTCACAAAAGCAATAATTAATATGGTTGCGAACATGGAAACAGCAAATGGGAGTTAATTTGGCAGTAAAGAGTGCATTTTTCGGGTACATGGAGAGGTTATATGGAAGAGGTCAAAGGGCCAAGGTTTGAGTGGAAGGGGGGTGAGGGAAGAGACAGTGGATAAGTATGTTAGTAAGATGGCTTTGATAATATAATATGTTAAACTTGCATGAACAAAAGCCAATACCTGCTACGAAATAATAATTTTTGTACAATAAATGTATTTCAAATACAAAAATAAACATATAAGCTGTGAGTCTTGAAAGCTAGCATGAATTATGATCCGCTGGTGTTAAATGGGTTAATCCATCTTAAAGCACAATGAATAATGATAAGCAAGCTGTAGCTGCCTGTTTCTTGTGGAACTCAGCAACAGTGCACCAATAATCAGTTTATATACAAATATGAATGATATATACTTGATGCTGCACAACTTTTCTCATGCTTGAGCAATTTGTATGAGACTAGAGCATGTCTACCACATGGCATTATGGGAACACGCAATACCTTCAAGAGGTTTACCAGTCATCAGAATTTAGTTTAGCTTAAGTAAAACAAAGGGCAGTAAGAAATCCTTATCAAATCATGAAGTTATCTGAGGTCTCATTCATTCTGGACCTGTTAGCCCCACAAAGGTCCAAACTTTGACACTTTCAAGAATACCAATATTCAAGTACACAAAAATGAGTTCTGTTTGGAGGAACACCCCTTTCTCTGATGATAATAAATGATAAAGTATGGCCAGAATTGGAAAGCTGTGATATCTGTGTGCTCTACGTCAGAGATGAAAAAGAATAAGATTACAGTCCTGCCCGACATTCAGCAGTGAATGGAGTAGCATATGGCAACAACCTGCTTCTCTCCATGAAAAACAGTTTGGAGATGTCAGGGACCTTGAGCTGACTACTACCTTTATTAGATTCATTAATGTGGAGGTCTGAGGACGAATGAGGAAGAAAAAGAAGAAATAAGAGAAAACAGCAACATGTCATCCCGCTAAACCTAAACACTCACTAAGAGAGCTTCCTGTTTTTTTATAATATTTCTGGAAATAAGCACATCTACATTCTTTTTTTATTTATTTATGTTCCATACTGAAAAAGAAATGTTATGTTAAAGAAGAAAGCTGGAGTATATTTTGACGACAGGAAAGATTGAAGGAAAAATATGTAAGAAAATGAAAACAAGACAGAGACAAAGAGAGAGAAACTGAACTGTTTGACATCATGGCACTGAATGAAGTCAAACTGATAGAAGTGAACAACAGAATTGATAAACTGCACTGGAGACAGGAAGTTGTGGACAGGCATGATCAACTATGTCACCAGGCATGATACTTGAAGAAGAAGTGTAGGCTGACTAGTCAACTTTAAATTGTGATGAGACTAAAACATACAGTCATCATCATTATCATCATCATCATCATCATTATCATCACCTTTCAACTCCCCAAGGAGCACAGGCCTTCAACAAACTTATGCCAAGTCTTCCTGTCCCGTGCCGTCTGCTCAAGGTCTTTCCATATCTTCTTCATCCCCTTCTTATCTGTCTCCAGTTCTCTTCCCCATGTGTTCCTAGGTCTCCTTCTACCTTTCGTAGTCTGAGGACTCCAGAACTTCCTGGCAATGCTATCAACAGGTTTCCTCAATGTGTGTCCTATCCATCTCCAGCATCCCTTTCACAACTCCTGTTCAACTGGCACTGATCTGGTTCTTGTCATCAGTTTCACATTAGTGGTCTTGTCATCAGTTCCACATTAGTGGTCTTGTCATCAGTTCCACATTAGTGATCTTGTCATCAGTTCCACATTAGTGATCTTGTCATCAGTTCCACATTAGTGGTCTTGTCATCAGTTCCACATTAGTGGTCTTGTCATCAGTTCCACATTAGTGGTCTTGTCATCAGTTCCACATTAGTGGTCTTGTCATCAGTTCCACATTAGTGGTCTTGTCATCAGTTCCACATTAGTGGTCTTGTCATCAGTTCCACATTAGTGATCTTATCATCAGTTCCACATTAGTATTCTTGTCATCAGTTCCACATTAGTGATCTTATCATCAGTTCCACATTAGTGATCTTGTCATCAGTTCCACATTAGTGATCGTATCATCAGTTTCATATTAGTGATCTTATCATCAGTTCCACATTAGTGGTCTTGTCATTAGTTCCACATTAGTGGTCTTGTCATCAGTTCCACATTAGTGGTCTTGTCATCAGTTCCACATTAGTGATCTTGTCATCAGTTCCACATTAGTGATCTTGTCATCAGTTCCACATTAGTGATCTTGTCATCAGTTCCACATTAGTGATCTTGTCATCAGTTCCACATTAGTGATCTTGTCATCAGTTCCACATTAGTGATCTTGTCATCAGTTCCACATCAGTGGTCTTGCAATATCCACTTCACTCCTTTTATTCTACACAAGCATTTAAAAAATACAATAACTTACTGCAAGTTTTCCTTTTAGAATAGTAAACTCTGTACTTTTAATGCTAGAGAACATTACTTTGCATTTTACATTTTAGAATGCAGTATTTTCTACGTCAACTTTGGAAAATGGCACTTCTACAAGCCAAAAAAAAAAAACTATAATCTGTCGAGATGTGATGTCTTCATTCTTCAGCTATCGTCTGAGAAGTTTGTTTTATGACGATCTTTACATTTCTTTGATTTAGTTAACTTATTTGCTATGTACTTTTAAATAATCTTTTAGTTATTTCAACCAATTTAATACTTGTGTTTTTTACTCTTTCTATATTTTGTTTCATTTACTTCTCCCATGTAAATTCATAATAAACAAAAAAAAAAACACTATGCAAGTTAATAGGAGCAGATTAAAAATCCATTACATAAACAGAACGAATAACATTAATTATCAGAGGACAGATTTTTAAAAAAAAAATTTACTTTTTTTGGGCGGTCAGTGATACATGGGAACTGAAGAGCTCTCCCACAGACAGCAATGGCCAACTGTATACTTATACTATTTTAACAGTATTACATCTATGCAAGTTCAGTACAGTTCCGTGGGGGTCTCTGAAGGGATAAAGAACAGAACAGAACAACTGCACCCCCCAGACATGTTGTACAAGGCGTCTAATATGAGGTTGTGCATGGGGGCTGGCAACCTCATCGGGTAAAACAAATTGCCGCAGGAACCACCACAACAAGAGAGAATGTGATTGGTTGGTGCAGGCTTCCTGCTAGGGGACCAACTACAGTGGTATCTCCATGCTCCGTAAGGACAGCAAGAGGAAAATGATGATGATGATGATATCTATGTCGATAACCTCAGCTAATGGTAAGAGATCGACATTTGCTGAGGGAGACTGAGCACCTATGGGTTTGCCCGGAGTTGCAGTGATGTCGATTCTGATCAACAATAACAATGCAAATAAATGTATTCGACTTTTTGGTTTTTTAAAACAAAACTCGCTGCTACCAAATCTTTATTGCCAGATGACAATGAGCATTAGCACTGGCAAGTTCAAACTGGCAAGTACAAACACATATAATGGCATAATGACTACAAGCTTGTAAATTAACCCTCCCGGTACCAGCCACATTCAACCCTTTTGCTCCTTATACACATAAAATTCCCTCACATTTTCATATCATCCTTACATGTCAAGATAAGAACTAGATTACTGGAAGCAAAGCCACATGCTTATGTCCAAGCTACGGTATAAGTGGCAAAATATGGCAGCTGAGTACTACTAACAAACTGCATAAACAATAAGCTTGGCAAGATTAAGCAACATCAGTTGACCTCAGGCAGCAAAGGAAAAAAAAATAGGATATTTAAAAGTGAATGCCCCAAGGAAATAATGTTCAGTCTAATCATACGTCACTTCTCCTGTGATTAGAGGGACAGGCAGGGATATCAAAATAAGAGTACAAAAAGTAAGAGGAGCTTTCACTGCATTGGGAAACATAAGGAGAACAAAGAGAAATCAAGTCCAACACAAAAATAAGACCCTTCAACTCAAACATCAAGTCAGTCCTATCGTGTGGCTCTGAAACATGGAGAACTTCAAAAACAACAACCAAACAGCTAGAGACATTCAAAGATGGGTTCTTGCGTAGAGTAGAAGGACTGACATGGTATAACAAAGTCACCAATGTGAAACTGATGACAAGAACCAGACAAATGCCAGTAGAACAAGAGATGAGAAGAATACACTGGCGATGGATAGGACACACAATGAGGAAACCTGTTGATAGCATTACAAGGCAGTCCTTGTTCTGGAATCCCCAGGGGGAGAGAGGCAGAGGTCGACCAAAAACACATGGAGAAGAGAACTAGAGACAGAAGTGAAAACGATAAGGAAGACGTGGAAAGAACTTGAGCGGATGGCACAGGACAAGAGGACTTGCTATGTCTTTGTTGAAGGCCTTTGCTTCTTACGCAGCTAAAGGGTATTGATTGATTGAACTAATCATACATCTAAGGCACAACAGAATAAATATTAAGAAGTCACAGTCTTTCGTGGGAAATGCACAGAAAGGAGCAAACGGATATCTATTGAAGATCCTTGTTGATGCCCTAAATGCCTTGGGAATGAGAGCCCTATATAAATAAATGAACCAACTATACATAACCTGACATGCCAAAACAAAAAAGATATCCTTCTAAATATTTCTGCTACCATACAAAGACACAAAGAGTTTTACAAAATGAAGCAAGGACTAGCTATGCTAGCTAGCATTCTGCGAAAGAAAGGTCTTCAATGAAGACAAACTAAAAACTAGGGCATACCATTCAAAGCCACACCAAGTATGAAGACAATGCTTTAAAAAAAAGCAAGAAAAAAAAGTTACTGACTGTATAAAGAACACATGTGCAATCAAGAGAAGACATCAAAGGTGTGTAGCCAGAGAGAAGAAAAAAGCAAATGATGAGGACAGAAGAAAAAAGCAAACCATGAGGACAGGAGAAACCAGAAAGGTGAAAACTTTGAAAATGAAATAACTAAAAAGTAGAAAGCCATGAAAAATGAGGAAACCTGATAGAAGAAAGCCACGAGAAAGTAGGCAATCAGACAGCAGAAAGAAAAGCCATGAAAAACAAAGAAACCAAACAGAAGAAAGGAGAAAGCCATGAAAAATGAGAAAACTGGAGACAAGAAAGGTGAAATCCATGAGAAAAGAGGAAACCAGAGACAAGGACAGAAAAACCACGAGGAAAGAGGAAACCAGAGACATTAAAAGTGGAAGTTATGAGGAAAGTGGAAACCAGAGACATGACAGGAGACAACCATGAGGAAAGAGGAAACCAGAGGCAGGACAGGAGACAACCATGAGGAAAGAGGAAACCAGAGACATGACAGGAGACAGCCATGAGGAAAGAGGAAACCAGAGACATGACAGGAGACAACCATGAGGAAAGAGGAAACCAGAGACAGGACAGGAGACAGCCATGAGGAAAGAGGAAACCAGAGACATGACAGGAGACAGCCATGAGGAAAGAGGAAACCAGAGACATGACAGGAGACAGCCATGAGGAAAGAGGAAACCAGAGACATGACAGGAGACAGCCATGAGGAAAGAGGAAACCAGAGACATGACAGGAGACAGCCATGAGGAAAGAGGAAACCAGAGACATGACAGGAGACAGCCATGAGGAAAGAGGAAACCAGAGACATGACAGGAGACAGCCATGAGGAAAGAGGAAACCAGAGAAAAGAAAGGAGAAAGCCATGAGGAAAGAGGAAACCAGAGACATGACAGGAGACAGCCATGAGGAAAGAGGAAACCAGAGACATGACAGGAGACAGCCATGAGGAAAGAGGAAACCAGAGACATGACAGGAGACAGCCATGAGGAAAGAGGAAACCAGAGAAAAGAAAGGAGAAAGCCAGAAAATATGAGGAAATCAAAGAAAGTAGACAGCCATTAGAAATGAGGAAATTAAAGAAGAGAGAGGGATCAGCCAAGAGAAATGAGGAAATCAGAGACAAGAAGAGAAAGCCATGAGAATTTAGGAAACCAGCAACAACAAAGGAAAATGCCAGGAGAAATGAGGAAATCAGAGACAAGAACAGAGAAAGCCATGAGAATTTAGGAAACCAGCAACAACAAAGGAAAATGCCAGGAGAAATGAGGAAATCAGAGACAAGAACAGAGAAAGCCATGAGAATTTAGGAAACCAGCAACAACAAAGGAAAATGCCAGGAGAAATGAGGAAATCAGAGACAAGAACAAAGAAAGCCATGAGAATTTAGGAAACCAGCAACAACAAAGGAAAATGCCAGGAGAAATGAGGAAATCAGAGACAAGAACAAAGAAAGCCATGAGAATTTAGGAAACCAGCAACAACAAAGGAAAATGCCAGGAGAAATGAGGAAATCAGAGACAAGAACAGAGAAAGCCATGAGAATTTAGGAAACCAGCAACAACAAAGGAAAATGCCAGGAGAAATGAGGAAATCAGAGACAAGAACAGAGAAAGCCGTGAGAATTTAGGAAACCAGCAACAACAAAGGAAAATGCCAGGAGAAATGAGGAAATCAGAGAAAGAGAAACAAATTTTACAATAGGGAAGAAAAGAGTAAGAGAAAATTTGTTTTTAAAGTCAGAAAGAGGGAACAACAAAACTTAAAAAATAAAAATAAATAAAAAGACAGTAGCCAGAAGGGAGAAAGGGTGAAATAGGATAAAGGAAGGTCAGGACATTAAAGGGGAAAGTTAGAAAATAGCAAGCCAAAAAACTACATTTACAAAATGAAAATATTTGTCTCATTTACAAGTCACAAATCTATAAAAATATATACAGCCTTCAGCAGTACTAAAAGACCTGGAAAAGTAACGTGCACTTGTGTTTTTTCTGTGCACTTGTGTGTTTTCTTACAAATTTAATCTCTACACTCCAATGACAACAGCATACTAGCTGACGTCTGAAAACAGTATTCAAAATGTTTACAGCATCAGCAACATTTTGTGCGTGTGTGTGTGTTCCTTATGAAGCATGGAGCCACCACTGTAGTTGTTCCCCTTGCATGTAAGCATTCATACGCTCTGGCAGCGGTGGTTTCCGCAGCAACGTGGTTTACACAATGAAGATGCCAGCCTCGTGTGAAACCTCGTATTAGCCGCCTTTTATGACACGCCTGAGAGAACAGTAGTTTTATTCATTCTTCACCTCCTGAGAGATTCCTGGGTACTAAATGGTGCGCAGGTGGTTCCTCCCCCCTGCACCAAGCATTCTCGTACTCTTGCAACTGTCGTTTCTGTAGTAATGTGTTTAACATGATGAGGTTGCCACCCTCATGCATAATGTTAATGTTAATCAGAATCGATGTCATTGCACTCTGGGCAAACCCATAGGTGCTCAGTCTCCCTCAGAAAATGTCGAAGGGTATGAATGCTAATTGCACCTGTTGCGCACTGGTTGTATACAGGGCGGATGCGTCCACTCATACGTCCATCCCTGCTGGTCTTACATTTGATGCCAAATTCCAGCAGTCTTAGCCTCATGCATAACCACATATTAGTCACCTATTTAGCTATATATATATGTGTCTTGAAATATCTAACTTCAGTGAGCACTAATTACTGAACATTGATACGCTTACAGTAAACACTGCTGCAGTCAGATTGTGGAAACAATCCAAGAAATAATGCTGCATAAGAATGCTCATAAAACCAAGAACTAAGAAAACAAATAAATAGTCCTGATAGAAATAACACAGCCTGAATCAGCTCCGGCAGCAACAAGAGAAGCTGGAAGGAAGACGATAGTAAAATATAACAATAATACTAGGAGCCATTGTATGGAATGCAAGAACAAAAGTTCCATAGAACAGGTCAAACACTTCTTCCTCAGGTAAAAACAAATATTAAACTGCAGAAATGGAAACAACAAACATGAAAGAAAAATAACATTTTGATGCACTGACTCCTTCAGCATTTCCCATTGATTGTTGTACTCTATGCTTTCTCTATGGTGTTGTATCTCTTGCTCAATTTCTATATCTGGTTTTTTTCTATATCTGTGTTAAGTAAGGCTAAATCTAGCTTGGTATTTTTGTTCTTCACCTTGACCTTGAGTTTTCCCATTACCAGCACATGGTCGCTGCTACAGTTTGCAATGGCCTAGTTTTTATAATACAAAATTGTTTCCAAATTTCCTGTACACCAGTACGTTTTTAATGTTTGATTATGAAACATTGTTTCCTCTGCTTTTTTGTCACATTGAAAAAGCATCAAGGATGTTGTCTAAACTAGGTTTTCCTATCTACTTATCATGTAAGGTAAAAGGTAAAGGATCCCGTTGCACGCCCACTGATAGGATATTGGGAATATGGTGGTAGGCCCATATTTTCTTGACCATCGGCACACTAAAGGTGATGTGGTCAGCACCCCGCCGGCTGCCGTAACCTTCCAAGAATTGCCCTGGTACCCATTTCATGAGGCTGGGTCGACCCCGGAGCCGTTTGTGGTCTAAAAAATCCCACCTCAACTGGGGATAGAACCATGGACCACCGAGCTAGGAAGCCAGTGCACTAGCCACATGTTCTATCAGTTTTCTGCCACTTTCACTCCTTTCTCCCATGCCATAACACCAGTGCCAAGTGTACTTAACGGTGGTGGTGGGGGGGAACAGTCTCTTATTAGACAAAGAAAGTATAGGACCTGCCCCCTCAGGCATGTTAGACTAATGTGAGATTGTGCGTAGGGTTGGCAACCTCATCATGTAAAAACTACTACAAGAAACCACTGTTGCAAGATCATGTGAATGCTTTGTGCAGACTTCCTACAAGAGGGGACAGCTGCAGCGGTGGCTCCATGCTCCGACAATACACCCGTCCCATCACCAATTTTCATCATCAGTTCTTGCACTGAATGTTTCTAAGTACCACAGGTGCCTCATGAAATTTGCAAATAAGGTCACAGCCATGTCACGTTCATTGAAGAATATGGTAATGTCTCCTCTGCACCATCTGGTGAGAGTATATTTGTTTAAAATTAATATCTAGCAGTTCTGCTATTCTGTTTAGCTAAGAAGATTCTATCTGATTTTGTTCAAAATCTCGGCACTATCCTAGCTCTTTTGAGCATATAAAATTATGTAGATTTCTCTTTCATGCTTATTTCCTTAGGAATAAATTATTTTGTGGTTACCTTAATGTATTTCACCCGCCCCATTACATTGCATTTCACATATTCCTAATAAATTTACATTCTTTAATTTATTTTCCCTCTTTATGTTTTCTAATTTCCCATCCTGCCTACGTGCCCTGACATTCCAAGTTTTTATCATTAAGGCATCTTTAACTTTAATTTTGCTTGACGACAGTCAGTCATCACCTATAGAACATGATGCTCCCTGATGGATAAGGTAGTTTTACTGCAACGCCCATTAATGTTGTTATCTTTTCTATAGAATTTATTAGAATTTCGACAGTAACAAGGGACAACAGGAAGGTGGTTTCCCCTTGCCTTCCATCTACTCAAGCATGGAAATCTCTACTAGCCTTTGACTAAAACGTTCTTAACTCACATTGCAGTGGGAATTTTTAAGAATCATAAATACAAAAATATCCAATGTGGTTCCAGGGGAGCGGGAGTAGCATAGCTAAAAATAGAATGAAAGCCAGGACCACTTCTTTTTACAAAGCATGTCACAAATGATGACTAAGTTATGTTGCCATGGGGATAACAACCTATCATGTAAAAAACAAAATGCTACAATAACCATCACAGCAAGAGCACAAGAAAGGCTTTGTGCAGGTTTCCTGGAAAGCAGCCTACATTCAGTAGTGACCCCCAAGCTCCTTAAAGAGTGAAAAAAAGGGACATACATAAATATGAAACAGCTAAAACCATCTTCATCATGACAAAACATATGATGACATCTGAAACAGGTATAATCATATGATCATAACTGTCTTTTCGGCCAGCATGATGCTGACCACATTACCCCCTAATGTGTCAATGGTCAAGAAAATATTGGCCTCACACCATATTCCCAGAATGCCTCAATGGGTGTGTAACGGGATCCTTAACCTTATCTTTACCATTTCTGACTTTTGTACTCGTTACAGAGCGTGGAACCCCCACTACAGCTGGTCCCCTTGCAGGAACCCTGCCAAAAAAACCAATCACATGCTCTCCTGCAGCAGTGCTTTCTGTGGCAGTGTGTTTTATATGATAAGGTTGCCAGCCTTCATACACAACCTCATATTAGTCACTTCCTGTGATATGCATGAGGGTGATATATTTTAAATCATTAAAATATATGGTGATCTTCGCTTAGGTCTGTGAGAGATCAGAAAAACAGCAGTTTGCTTGCTTTATCTGCATTTGTTTGTTCATTAATTTGTATATGTGTGAGAGTGAAAGGAGGAGTGTATGTACATTCCATTATGTTCTGTTATGTCTTACAGAATATTTGGTCAGCCATGGGTGCTGTCACATCTGCTGCGCACATGGATATAAGATAGTACAGTGACACTGTGGTTGATAGGATAGTATGGCACTCTCTCTGGCAAACCTCTACACCCCAGGGTAGAAAAGGAACGACTAAGTAAGTCAGTAAGTCAGTATGACATTGTGAAAGAAAGAATGTACACAGTTGTAATCTGAATCACAACTGGTACACATTTATGATCCATATTTTCCCCTGATATTATAATAAACTAGAATAAAAGCCCGTCATATGACGGGAATTAAATTCAAAAGCACCAATACCTAGCAATTTTACTTATTCAAAAGTATTTTTAAAAAAAACCATTGTGCATCACCACAGTTCTATAAATATTTTTGTGCACACCGTCATTTGCGCACTTTTCTTTGTCGAGTGTTACTATTTTCGGGAGAGTACATATAAGGGAAACAATACAATTAATGTCTAACTTTCAACCAAAGTTGCATCCCTTAGCGTTAGTGACAGAAAAAGCTGGGATTTTATATATGTTGATTATATCATCATCATTTTCCTTTGCACTCCCTATGGAGCATGGGAGTCACTACTACAGCTTGTCCCTTACAGGAAGCCTGCACCAAGCATTCACATGCTCTTGCAGTTGTGGTTTCTGTGTCAATTAGTTTTACATGATGAGGTAACATATTATATACTACTGTTAAAATACGCAATAAACAATACAAAATAGAACGACAATGATGGCAATTTGAACTGAGTTAAACACAAGATATATAAATACAAGACAAAAGCATGTCCTTCCTAACTATAGTAATTCAAAAGTTTTACATGTGAAAGAATAAACATAGTTTCCACGGGCTCTAGCTGGGAACATGTTATCCCTATGTTTCTAAACTGAAAGAAAATGTATTGTTTCCTCCAGAAAATGAATTTCTAATTTTTAACTTCAGAAGCTAGGATTTCGTTCAGTGGATGCGAATACAGGTGTCTGCCTATTGAGTTATGTCATTTTGTTTAAAGTTAAAAATAACAAACAAACAAATACAATGCAGTAAAACCACTTAGCTAAGGGACACGATGCAACAAGCACAGCTAAATAAAATTTAAAAAAAAACAACAAAAACAATGCAATTCTTATTACACTGCACATCAGTTAAAAATGAGTTCAACTTTAAGCAAATGAGCTGAGGCATGGCCAGTTAATTCACAAAAATCTAATTCATGCAGTCAAAAAACAGTAAATTGATGCAGATTTTTCTGCCTACCTTTACCATCATTTGGTTTCTTTTTGGCCACCTCTATTCGGCCTAAAACAACAAATACATATAGTTCTTTTTTTCTGTTTGTTTCTTTTTATAAAACTATTTCTAACAAACTGTTCTGCAACCTTTAAACAACAAAAGTTGTATCCATCAAAGCAATAAAATTTCTTTTACCACAATTAAGGGGTTGGAAATAAAGCCATAATAATAAACACAAATTTCAACACCTCCATTCAAAATAAAAAACTGCATCCCACAAGTACAGGGGGAAAAAGACAAAACAACGTAAGTTAAATAAATAGAACAAAAGCATAATAAACAACCAGTTCAAAACTCTGCATAACAGATATCCCAAGTAACTCAAACAAACAAATAAAGCTAACATGAATCGCCAATGAGAGCTTCGTACAGGTGATGTTATAAATAAAACAGTAAAAGGAACAAATAATAAAAACAGCCTGGGCACATTATATTATCAGTTAAGACAAGGACAAGGGGGGCTTTGGATAATACGCTTAAAAATTATCACCACCACACGGTTTTTATAATATAAATTAAAAAAAAAAAAAAAAGGAACGTGTAAATATGTTTCACATATTTTGGCTTTTCCCGAACACTGTCCCCTTTCAGAAAAAAAAAGAAGGATAGTATAAAACAGTGGTTCCTAACATGTGATCAAAGGACCTCAAAAGGAAGTATATGGTTATTATAATAAATCTAAATAAATTAGCATAAAACATAGGTCTTCAACAAGTTCATCGCCAAGCCTTCCTATTCTGTGCCATCCATTCAAGGTTTTTCCATGTGTTGTTTTATCCTTTTAAACCTATCTACAATTTCCTTCTCCACAATTTAAAAAAAAAATCCTTTCAAACCTATCTACTATTTCCTTCTCCATGTGTTTTTTTAATCCTTTTAAACGTATC
The DNA here is from genome assembly GCA_024509875.1 of Oreohelix idahoensis. NCBI lineage: Eukaryota > Metazoa > Mollusca > Gastropoda > Stylommatophora > Oreohelicidae > Oreohelix > Oreohelix idahoensis. The sequence goes on from JAMPIV010005522.1 coordinate 437,204, forward strand.
TACTATTTCCTTGTGTTTTTTTCTCCGTTAAAACCTATCTACTATTTTCTTCTCCATGTGTTTTTTTTATCTTTTCAAACCAATGTACAATTTCCTTCTCATGTGTTTTTTAACCTTTTTAAACCTATCTACAATTTCCTTCTCCATGTTTTTTTTTTGTCCTTTTAAAACTATCTACAATTTCCTTCTCTTTGTTTTAAAAAAAAATCCTTTTAAACCTATGTATAGTTTCCTTCTCCATGTGTATTTGGTATCTATTTTCCATATATGGAGGATTCATGTAGGTTACCATCAGGAGTATAACATCTTTACTTCTCTCTCTCTCTCTCTCTTTTTTTTTAATCCATGATGTTTTGAAGCCAGGTGTAAACTTCTTTTATTTTTTTCACTGATGTTCTTTGTCATTAGTTGATGCACACCAGATGCTGCTAATCTTTTTGTTTCCTTCTGGCAGTACTAACCTGGATCCCATTACTACCCAGTCTATGAATGCTTTCTGCACTTTCTTTCACAGCATTAAAACCACACCTTCAACATGGTGTGTTCTCTTTCATCTCTTGAGGACAGCACCATCTCTCCTGTTCAATTTCTCCTGTGCTCTTCCATCTTGTTTTGCACAGTCCCAGGATATCAGTGTTATAGTTCTAATTACTGCTGTCGCCTGTGCAGTTTTTCCTTGTTTGTCTAGTGTTTGAACATTCAAAGTACCCCTTCTGGAGATTTTTCTATAATGAAAAAAAAAATGAGTCTGCAGTCTTTTTTGGCTTTTTTAGTGGACAGCATCACAAATATCTTTTACATCTGTCTTGGATCGCTAAGTTGAATTACCTGAATTATTTGATATGGATGATTTGTTCATTTTGTTGAGGTTTTTTTGGCTTTAAGTTTCCACAGAATGGTGTAGCTGGCAGAATACCCAACACCTCCTAAGCCATTCATGTGATATGCCTGGTAGGATACAGTGTTATTATTTCCTTGCTTCCCTTTCATACCCAGTAACTCATGGCGATAAATTAATACAGCTGTCTAGTAATTCAAATGCAGCCAATGTTTGTCAAATAACTTCCACGATACAGAAGTATGAAAGGAGCCACACTGTATCAGAGAAAAGCTCCAAACAGCATCGGAGAAAAACTAAGTACTAAGTAGAGAATGTCATCATCATCATGTCCCATCCTCATATTCACAGGGCACATAAGGGTGAAGACTAAAACCATCCCAACGACCTGGTAGTTGGAGTCTTTTCTCCCTCGATGTTACCATTGTATTTCCGTTTTAAAATTCTTTCTTTCTTTAACCAGTTTTTTTTTCTCGCTCATTAAGGTTTCTGGTCCTGTGCCTTCCAGTCCTTATGCATCTTATATGATCCTGGGTTGTCCTAGTCAATGCGAACATTCTTCGCTGCTTGAAGTCTGGGTCAACAAATGGGAGAACAATGAGCGCGACGACTGTAGAAAATGCTGACAAGAAAAATGTATGCTACCACAATGATCAGCTCATCAGAATTTAACTATCACCACGATCAGCTCATCAGAATTTAACTATCACCAAGATCAGCTCATCAGAATTTAACTATCACCACAATGATCAACTCATCAGAATTTAACTATCACCATGATCAACTCATCAGAATTTAACTATCACCATGATCAGCTCATCAGAATTTAACTATCACCATGATCAGCTCATCAGAATTTAACTATCACCATGATCAACTCATCAGAATTTAACTATCACCATGATCAGCTCATCAGAATTTAACTATCACCACGATCAGAATTTAACTATCACCATGATCAACTCATCAGAATTTAACTATCACCACGATCAGCTCATCAGAATTTAACTATCACCACGATCAGAATTTAACTATCACCATGATCAACTCATCAGAATTTAACTATCACCACGATCAGCTCATCAGAATTTAACTATCACCACGATCAGCTCATCAGAATTTAACTATCACCATGATCAACTCATCAGAATTTAACTATCACCATGAATCAACCCATCAGAATTTAACTATCACCATGATCAGCTCATCAGAATTTAACTATCACCATGATCAGCTCATCAGAATTTAACTATCACCATGATCAACTCATCAGAATTTAACTATCACCATGATCAGCTCATCAGAATTTAACTATCACCATGATCAACTCATCAGAATTTAACTATCACCATGATCAACTCATCAGAATTTAACTATCACCATGATCAGCTCATCAGAATTTAACTATCACCACGATCAGAATTGAACTATGACCATGATCAACTCATCAGAATGTAACTAGCACCACGAGCAGCTCATCAGAATTTAACTATCACCACGATCAGCTCATCAGAATTTAACTATCACCATGATCAAACTCATCAAAATTTTTAACTATCACCATGATCAGTTCATCAGAATTTAACTATCACCATGATCAGCTCATCAGAATTTAACTATCACCATGATCAGCTCATCAGAATTTAACTATCACCATGATCAACTCATCAGAATTTAACTATCACCATGATCAGCTCATCAGAATTTAACTATCACCATGATCAACTCATCAGAATTTAACTATCACCATGATCAGCTCATCAGAATTTAACTATCACCATGATCAGCTCATCAGAATTTAACTATCACCACGATCAACTCATCAGAATTTAACTATCACCATGATCAGCTCATCAGAATTTAACTATCACCACAGAAGACAAAGACAGAATAGCACCACTGCTCAGTCAGGCATGTTGTAAAAGGTGAATAATATGAGGTTGTGCACGAGACTGGCAACAACTTCATCACGTAAAACAAATTGCTACACAAACTACAAGAACATATGAATGCTGTGGTGCAGGCTTCTTGGGAGGGGGGCCAACTGAAGTGGCATCTCTATGCTCCATGGGAGGCAAAAAAGGCAAATGATGAGGATGGTGACAAGCCTTCAACAACAGCGGGGCAAAATCTGGCTTCAGTGCATGATGATGCCTGAGATATTAACGGGCAGATAGCATTAACAAAATCCTGAAGCAACACAGCATAATACTAAACAAAGTCTCAAACACTTCATAAGAATGAAAACGGAATCATCCAATGGCACTTAAAACACCACTGGTAGAGAAAAGGAAAAAACTAAACTAGTCTGACACAACATTCAGTCTGTGGTGATATAAGTCTCTGACATTAGCTGGGGTCCTTATAATCACAAATGTTAAGAATCACTGCTTCAGAAAGCAAGTAATGAATGCATAATATAAAGACCAAAGCATCTCTGAGGGGTTAAATTCTTCTTCTTCTTCTTCTGAACCCCAGGGATTTAGTCTTCACTCTTTTACTCCTATGGCAAATGGGGATTTTTGAGCTTTCTTGCAACCCCAGAGGACATCCCCAACTCAGCAGGTGCAGTTGGTGGAGGTCACACCAGACCCATTAACTGGTGTGTGTGCAATGCCACAAGAAGGATGGTGGTCCTCCACCCTGCTAGGGGGAGGGTCTGTGGAGTCATATATGATTTTGCTGTGGTAAACAGGGGTTTTGCACACAAACACATGAACAGACGTGAGTGAAATTTAACTTAAGTTTTTATTTCGTAAGCTGAAAATGGATACATATGAATGCATAAAATATAAAGCTGATGGGACTATGGGGGGTAGCAGGTGCTGGAGTATGAGGAGAAATTAAAAAAAAGAGAGAACTGTCAGTAAGTATATGCATATTCAGCCCTTTGAAACACAAGAGTTATAGGACAGAACAAAAATAAACCACAAAAATAAACATACCCACTGCACTTATACAAAACAATAATCAAATGGTCCACAAGCTGTACTTAAGCCAGTCAGAAAATACATAAAGAAATTAACAATAACAAGGACCAAAATTAAAACGGGGCTGAATTTGATGGATTTCAAGGCCAATAAAAATTATCTGCGCAATATACTCTTAAAATATTACTAAGACTGCTTACAAAGTAATTATGTTAAATAAAAGCACGTAAAATATTCATTTATCTGTAAGTCTTTTTAAAATCTTAGCATGCATTACAGTGCTACAATGAAAATCAAATACTCTCTCTTTTCCCCCCCAATCACTAATCCTTTAATACGTGAGAACATTTCAATGCTGCAATAAACACTAATTTTGCCAATGGGTAGCAACAAACATAAGAACACTTAAGTACTATAACGAATCATTACCCTATAGTTACAAACAGAAAACATTCATATAAATCCCCTTGTTTTCCCAAACTACAAGTAATAAACACATCTGTGCTATAATATTTCACCTTCCCCTTCCTTCATCACCCATAAACAGTGCTATACAAGTAATAAACACATCTGTGCTATAATATTACACCTTCCCCTTCCTTCATCACCGATAAACAGTGCAGTTAATACTTAAAATACGAAATTCTTTACAAATACAGTTATAATAAACTATAAAAGCCAAAAACAAAGAAAATTTAACCACTATCAAGGCAATCAGGATCATCGCCAGTCTATCTTTTTAAACTTTAAAGTATTCCAATGACCACGAATTCAAGGTAATCGGTCAAGCAACACAACATTTTAATAAGAATATGGCACGGGAGAAAAATATAGAAAGAACAAAAACCTGAAAATATTTAAAAAAATTAAAAACAGGGTTACTTACATGAATTAACTGTGTGCCTTGTCTTAATGCTGTTACAGTAAGCCTCAATAACCTGCAGGATGAAGGCATCCTCGTTGTAAACCTTTGGATCATCTGTTCAAACAGATAAAATAATTTTTTTTTACAACACATTCTAATCTGTTCACATCTGTATAATAATAATAATAAATTCTTTAAGCGCCAAACACGGCGCATAAGGCAGAAACCAGTGCTCTCCAGGTTGTTCGTTGTGACGCCACTCCTCTTAGCTCTTGCACATTATTTAGGCCCAACGTATTGTTCTTCTGAGTGTTTCTTTTGGTCTTCCTTTTTTCCTCTTACCCTCAGGAACCCAAGTGAGCGCCTGTAGTGGTATTCTGTTGTTTTGCATTCGTAGGACATGACCGATATATGACCATCGTCTTTTCCTATTAATAGTCGGAGACATATTTCTGCCTAGAGTCTTCTCTTATTTGTCGATTAGTCTTGAATTCTTTCCAACTGATGTTCATGAGTTTTCTAAGACATTTGTTCTCGAATGTATTCAGCTTGTTCTCCAATGATTTTGTTATTTTCCAACTCTCACAGCCGTATGTTAACACTGAGATAACATTTGAATTAAACAGACGAAGCTTGGTATGTATATTCAATGATCGTAATTTCCAAATGTTAGATAATCTATTGAAGGCGCTAGCTGCCAAAGCAATTCTAGTATGGATTTTCTCTTGTTGTGTCACCATCCTGAGTCATTTTACTGCCTAAATAATTGAAACTTTCAACTTTCTGTAGTTTTTTTCCCCGTTCAAGATGATATCAAAGGTCTCGTTAGAAAAGTTCATAGCTTTAGTTTTAGAGGCATTTATTTGGAGACCAATTTTAACCGAGAGATGACACAAATTATTTATTGCTTCTTGGGATTGTCTTGGTGTTGAACTTAAGAATGCACATCTGTACAGAACAGCAGTAAATCCATATATAAAAAACAAGAACCAACATTAATATAAAATGCTTAGAGGGAGTATGGTGGGAAAGTATAGGTCTACTGAAGTTCTCTTTTGATAATGACAAATAGTGACTTAGGTATTATTCCAAACACCCTAGATTTTCACACCCCCCACCACCCACTTTTTTTTTTAACATAATAACATGTGCAAGGAAACTACAATTTTAGGACAACAGACAGAACACATACACGCACATCCACATAATTTGACAATTTTAATTTACTCTATTAGAAATAAATGGAGAGGAGAAACGAGTCAATGATCAGATAACGGCAATCACACATAGTATTTGGAGTGAGAAACAATATATATCCTAATTATAACACATCAGGGCTCAAAAAGGACATATTTCTTTCTAAATTTAAAAATTAAAATTGTGTTCTAATTTCAAAAGAAAATATAAATAAACCCTCCATAACAATTTCATGCTATCTGGGGTAAATAAAAATGTTCACAGTATTTCCAGTAATTCAATGACAGATTAAAGCCACCAACAAAAACATGAGAAAAAAATAAGAAAATATGTTTGGAAATAAAAAAACAACAATAAAAGAAAGGACAGTTATTACAGTTATGGTAGCAGTGATGAGAGAGCCCAACTGGCAGTGGTTACAGTTATGGTAGCAGTGATGAGAGAGCCCAACTGGCAGTGGTTACAGTTATGGTAGCAGTGATGAGAGAGCCCAACTGGCAGTGGTTACAGTTATGGTAGCAGTGATGAGAGAGTCCAACTGGCAGTGGTTACAGTTATGGTAGCAGTGATGAGAGAGTCCAACTGGCAGTGGTTACAGTTATGGTAGCAGTGATGAGAGAGCCCAACTGGCAGTGGTTACAGTTATGGTAGCAGTGATGAGAGTCCAACTGGCAGTGGTTACAGTTATGGTAGCAGTGATGAGAGAGCCCAACTGGCAGTGGTTACAGTTATGGTAGCAGTGATGAGAGAGCCCAACTGGCAGTGGTTACAGTTATGGTAGCAGTGATGAGAGAGCCCAACTGGCAGTGGTTACAGTTATGGTAGCAGTGATGAGAGAGTCCAACTGGCAGTGGTTACAGTTATGGTAGCAGTGATGAGAGAGCCCAACTGGCAGTGGTTACAGTTATGGTAGAAGCGATGAGAGAGCCCAACTGGCAGTGGTTACAGTGCTTGACTCTTGCGGCAAAGTTACCAGGTTCCTAGTTTGAAACCTGGTAAAGCAAAGTCAGACCGAGTACCACAAATATATACTTTCTGAGAGCAGGAAAGTTAGCACATGCCAAACCAAATATCATTTTTAATTTACCATAATATATCTTCTTTCCATCCTGTGGAAATAACTGGGAGTCATGGCAGTAGATCTACCTAGTGGGCAAGGGACATACCCGAAACAGCAGATAGGTTTTTCTTTGTCGAGAACACGCCTATTGGCTCGCGAGCCACAACGGCAAATCTATGATCCATTTCGTGTTTCAGTCTCGAAAAAACGTGTTGATTATTTTAATTATATATATAATATATATATATATATTATTGAATGAGAGATACAATGTGATTTTTTTTCATGTGGCTCTTCAACTTGTTAAAATGGAGACAAAATTAAATATTTGGCTCTTTGTCATGGAAAGGTTTCCGACCCCTGCAATAGGAGATCTTGAAGACGACCAGACATAGTACTACACTCCTCATCGTCGTACCAGATTATATTGATTGAGCTGATAGTGCCATTTAAATCCAGATTAGATGAACAACATTCATTCAAATTGGCTAAGTATTATGATCTGATCATGGACTTGAGATATGGCAGGTTCACAACAAAAGTCATTGCTGTAGAGGTAGGTGCAAGAGGTCTGGTGGCTGCCTCAGTGTATGATCTACTGAAACAATTGGTTGTGAAAGGACAATCAAGAACAAGGGCTCGGTGAAATGGTGGAAAGTGCATTGTGCTAGCTGTGGAGCAACCGCAATAGGCTATGGAAATAATTTATATACAACATTATGGTTACTTTCACAACTGCCTCAAGCTGGTAGGATGGATAAAACCAGGATTGAAGTTGATAACCACGACCAAGGTGGAGTGGGTTCAATTCGCAGCACAGGCGGGAAAGACAACAGAAGGCGGACATTTGGGAGTCATGACCCAAGTGAGTCTGTTTCTCTCCCAACATCCTGAGTGTAAAGAAGATAAAGGGCCAAAACACTAGTCTGATAGAAGGAGCACTTCTGATGACCAGAAGTTTGGTCTATACAAAGAGTTTCTTGTCACATCTACCACTTTACTCCCAGATGGCAGTATCAGCTATTTGACTACTTCTACCTTTAACAATGATGACAGAAGAAAGACAGCCCTGGTAAAAAAAAACTGTATAACTGGTATGTTTTAATACATATTAAAAACAAACAAACAACATATGAAGTCGAACACTTACACACAACAACAACAGAATTAGACAACAGATCTACACAGCTGCCTGGCAATTATTTTGTTAAACTTTGAACTTATAAACTATCAGTCAATCATCAATACCCTTCCCAAGAAGCATTGTCCTTCAACAAACACACACAGTAACATGCCCTCCCTGCCACGTGCCATCAACTTAGGGTCTTTCCATATCTTTATCATTTTTATTTGTCTCCAGTTCTATCCATGTGACCTTCACCTACAGGATCTGTTTTGTTGAAAATCTGCCGGTTCTTCTCTCATATGTCAGTCTATGGCCTCTTTTAATCTCTCAAGGATTATCTTGTTTAAAATTTTCCCTCTGACTTATACCAGTACTCCAAAGAAACTGTGCCGAAACGTCTTGTTTATGAAGAAATGATCACTCTGATTTTCTGTCCTGTCGAATAAAACACCAATATAGTATACCAGTTAATGTTGTTTGTTAAAATTTTCCAAGACAGTCCTTGTTCTGGAATCCCCTGGTCAAGAGAAGAAGAGGCAAACTGAAGAACACATGGAGAAGACAGAAAGAGAGATAGCTGAAAGCACACTTCTTCCTTCTTCTTCTTCATACACTCTCAGACGTCTATTTGAATGTTTTCAAAGATAGAAGTAGTCAGCTTGAGGCTATTTGAATCTCCACAGAGCTTTTCAACAAATGGTACTGGTGTCGGCCACATGCGTTTTCTCTGTTCTACATATGTTGGGCATCTTTGAAGCAGATGTTTGGCAGTCATTTTATTAGTGCTACAGTTACACTCATAGGAAGTTCCTATCTTTAGCTTGCTGAATAGATGGTATCCCAATCTGTTGAGGCCTATGCGGAGTCTGGAGAGTACCACTTGTTTTCTTCTGTTGAGCTGGTAGTATGCATCCTTTTGTGTGTGACCTGGATGCTGTGCATCCCATTTGTTTCTGTATCTGATTCTGATAAAACTCTTTGCCTCCTCAAAGTTATGATTGCGTTAGGCTGAGGTAGCTTTCCACCTTCCTTTGCCAATCTGTCAGCCTCTTCATTGCCGGTGATGTTACATTGAGACGGGATCCATTGGGTCACAACTCTTTTGATGGCACACAATAGGACTTGGTATACGTTTGCTGAGGGGCTATGCTTCACTGGGAGCTATAGAGCAAAGATTGACTGATTAATACCAGTTAATAAAAGAATATTTCTTTCTCAGCTTTTAACAAACGATATTTTCGTGAATGATTGTGATTAATGGTTCTTACTGATATTCTGCTGATGTGGCTGATTTCTGTGACACTGTTCAAATGTACTTCTGGCTACTTTATTTACAAAGGACAATTCACAAAAACTTGTTTATTTACACAGAATAAATCAGTCACAGAAATGACTTTATGTACGCAAAATAAATCTATCACAATATTTATCTACCTCTTTTATCCCAGTACAAGTGGTAAATTTTCAAAAAAGTAAATAACATACATGTGTTCAGTCAGTATGCATGGACATTTCATTCACCCAACGAATGTGCAGGTTCAAATTTAGCATGCTACACAACAAAACAAACCATACAACAGATGTCTAGTCACGATTAAATAAAATAATAATAAATTACTTTGAGCCACAAGGCAGAAAAAGTTATCAAAATATAAGGGCAAGTAAACCACCAGGCAAAAAAAAAATATATATAAACATATAAGGAAAGGGTGTACCACAAGGCAAAAAAAAAAGTATCAAAATAGGACAGGTGAATGGTGTACCAAAATATAGCGACACAAGCTATTGTGAAACATACATCACATGGTGCAATACTGATCATACATTTCCTCAACTTAAAAGGTAATTTTGAAAAACAAAAAACAAAAAAACATAGCAAGACCATAACTTCTTGTCAATGTAAAAATAGTACAAGCTTCTCAAATCAAAAGCATTCATGCCTGAAAAAAAAAAAACAACAGTCAAAGCAGAATGAAACTACAGTCAGAACTAATCAAACATCTTAAAAACACAAAATAATTTTAAAAATAATGAAACAAAAGTAAAAACACAAGTCAAATCAAATACTGAAGGAAACCAAACAAAAGTACAAAACACAAGCAAACTATTATCTGGTAATCCAAATTCTGGAATACCAAAATTTCAGAATTGTTCTAGGAATTAAAAAATAAACATTAATCAATTCCCAGTTACCACTTCATAGGATGCCCAACTAACATATTTTATGTCAATGTGACATCAGACCTTGAATGCTCTTGTATGTATTTATGCTGTACATTTGGAACCTATTTCTGTATATATAGTATTCCTAGGCAATGTTCTGGGAGAAATAGATCTAAATTTAGTGCTCATTCATTACCCAGTCATCCCTTTGTTTTTCATGAGTGCACAACCTATATTATTTGGGGTCATCTGAATCTGTATTGTGAATGTATCGAAGGGAACCTGCATAGTGAATGTATTGGATGGAACCTGCATTGTGAATACTTTCATGCATGTTCATGTTCTACACTAAGAATTTACTTTTGTACATACTTGTACATTCTTAAACAATATAAAAAATAAATATAAAATTAGTGCGGTTTAATTTTAGGTCAAGGCTTTGCTTTCATGGGTCATGTGGCTTACTTTATATTGTGAATGCTCTTCTGTGTGCTTTTGAAGTTACTTTTTTTTTAACACAATATTTTTAAATAGTATGCCGAAAAAGGTTTCTAGTAAGACCTTTGGATAGAATGAGAACCAAGAAAAATGATGTCGATTCTGTTCAACATTAACAATAACAATACTGATAATGTTAACAATCGAGGGAACCCTGATAATGTTGACAATCGAGGGAACCCTGATAATGTTAACAATCGAGGGAACCTTATTACCACAAAAGCTCACTATGGAAGAGAGACTTAAAGAACCTCACTACCACAAAAGCTCACTATGGAAAAAAGACTTTGACAGATGAAATCCTATATCCCTCCACTGATACAACATTCGAAGTGCCAGAGATTCTCTCATACTAATAACATATGCAGATAAAAGACAGTTTACAAATACTATTCTTGAAATCACGCCTACGTTACCTTGTCCATAGGTAAAGAAAGGTCCCAGATATAATATACAGAATTCAGACGGAACACAGGTAAACTGTCTCAGAAACCACAGAGCAAAATACCTTGGCTGCATTGTTTCATGAAACCAGAAACCAGAATAATACTTAAAGAATCGTTGAAAAAGAACATCACATTCAGACATTCTGAGAAAAAAAAAAAAAAATATTTAAAACAACATATTAAAAAAAAAAAAAAGAAAAAGAAGACTGACAATAAACAGACTACTTAATAAGCAAGAACTAGATATAATAATAACTCCAACAAATGGCCATTAGAAGTAGGAGAGATAAAACAAAAAAACTATGAACAGCAGAAGAAAGCAGCAGAAACACCAAAAATAACTTCCCCAATATCAGGCACAGACACTTGGCAGACTTGGAAATCAATACCCTTTAGGCCCCCAAGGAGCATAGGCCTTCAACAAACACATGAAAAGTCCTCCTGTCATGTGCCATCAGCTCAAATTCTCACCATGTCTTCCTCATAACTTTCAGTTCTGCCTCCAGTTCTCTTCTCCACGTGTTTTTAGTCTATCTCTGTCTCTCTTACACTGGGAATCCCAGACTTGGAAAGCACTACGGAAACGACAGAGGATATGAAAATAGTTTAGCAAAAAATAGAAGAGCCCCGGATAGTTCCTGGAGTTCCCTGAAGAGACAAAGAAAGAGACAACTTCTGATGGTCAGACTCCCTCCTGTTATAATACCATGTATAACGTTTTCTACCCTTATGGAGCACATGCCTTCTCATTTCCGATTGTTGACAAGAGTGGATGTACGGTATGTCTAATATCTCATCAAAATCTGTGACCTTTGCCATTTTAAAACTGACACGCCATCGCATTTACTGAACGTTGATTTCCAGAGTGGTTAGAGCGCTCGTCTCTTGCAGCAAAGGTGCTGGGTTCAATTCAAGGTATCGACACCCTCCAGTCTACCCGGCTGTAAATGGATATCTGACTTTGCTCTTGAGTTAGAGAAGGAAAAGGAAGCAATGAAAGGAAATGGTCACCCCACCTCTCCACTGTGGATCTAGTATAGTGAAGTCTCCAACACTTCACTCCCTTATGGCAGTATTTACTATGGGACTACCTTTACCTTTACCTTTACCTTACCTCACATCTACTGCAGCATCGGTTCTAAATCTACAACAATTCTGGAAAGTGATCCATAGCTGGAAAACTGTGTAGAAGAGTATGTGCATATGGAAAATGGGTTTTGAAATGTCAAGCCTTCGCAAATACTGAAGTTAGTTCAGCTCTAACCTTTATTTATTTTTTTTCTGTTTACAATATCAATTAAATACAATTTAATGTATTTCTGACCATTCTGCAGACTACTATTAAATTTGAGAAAATTCTAAATAATAAAAATGGGTAGGTCGCAGGCACTCTTAAGAAAGAAAGAAAGTAGAATACCGGACAAGAGAAAAGAAAAGTAGCGAGGCGATGGTGTTATTCGGATGGTCCGTAGTTTGATTCCCTGGTGAACGTGTCACTCCTGTTGCTTTTCTGTTGTCTAACGTTCTGCAACTTTCTTTAGTTGTTAAGAGTACCTGCCACATAAGCAATTTCATGAATTATTTATTGTACACATGCTCAGTTTTCTTCTGTGTGAATTAAGAAAATTCTGCACAGATCACAATTCCAAACCACAATTTTTATGATGTTTTTTTTCATGCACTTTCTCGTTGCAGTGTCTGCCAAACCAAATTTTTTAAAATCAAACAAAACAAAAAATTTAACACATTAACTACCGAATTGAAAAACACACTATGGCCGAATTAAATTTTTTTGCCATTTTCATCCTGTAGGTGTTTGCACAAAGTAAGCTGCAGTTTTCGTAACTGTTTACAGATTTTTATGAATTACACGTCATTTTAAAGATAAATGAATGTACTATTATAATAAATACCGGTTGTAACTCTAATTGAGGCTGTTGCTATTTAACGGCCCTCCGATGGCCGAGGACTTGCAATATTTTCACAATTATAACTGCTTGCGCCCCATCTCTATCAAAATCACAATTTCAATCAATGTGCACACCGTTTTCACTCTTTTCCTCGTCGCTAGATCTATCAGTCAATTGTTGAAACACATTTCTATCCTATTCAGCCGTTAGACGAGATGTACACGCATTTTTTGTAGTCCTATCACTAGTTGCCACGGTAAACAGTTTTACACGATTTGGTAAGTAACCCAAAACGCTGAAAAATATGAACATAATATCAATTTTCCAGTGTTCTACAACAACCATGCTTTGGGAATTTGTTTTCCGGTGGCAACTTAAAATCTCGAACCAGATCAGAGAGAGTGTTTCAGTACATTTTTCATTCGTTTTATTACTAAAATTAGATTGGCGCTCTGAGCGGCTTGCGGTCCAAATGTGATTATTTTGTGAGCCGCTGACAGCGGCTTGCGGTAGTTAATGTGTTAAGTGCAAACTGCATCACATAATATGTGCTGGGTTGTAAACTCAAAGCATTTTACCAGCAATGCAAAATAAAAATAATAATCATAAGCACAAACATCTGCATGGACCAAGGAAAGCTACTAACTTTTACTATGCCAATCTGTCTCTTCTCCGGAATATGTGCGGACTGGGATAGAAGTGACACGAATAAGATAGTTAATAACTGATTGTCATCTGAAGAATGTTGGGTACTCATCACATAACAAAAATTGGGAATGTTTATCAGTTTGCCAAAAAAATGTGTTTTTGTTTGTAATCATCGCAGGCTCACACACACACAAAAAAAAGGGGGGGGGGGCCTCTTTCTTATTTGTCATCAAACGTCTCTTCTTATTTGTAATCTACAGAAGCTCAAGAAAGTCTGCCTTTTCATCTGACTTTAGCTTCTCAATAAAGTCTGAATTTTATCTGACATCAATTTCTCAATAAAGTCTGCATTTTATCTGATATCAATTTCTCAAGAAAGTCTGCCTTTTAAATTGATATCAGCTTCTATTTTATTCTTATCTACTAGATCAGGTGGTCCACGAACCCCTTGTGGGTCTATGAATAGATTCTAAGGGGTTTGTATACGTGGCCTAACATGAAAATGAAAATTTTTTATTATGCTTTAATGTATATTTTTTTCCAAGAAGGGGTCCATAGCCTTCTTTGGACAATCAAAGGGATACATAATCTTCATCGGACTATACAGGACCTGAGCTACTTAGGCATGTAGCCAAAACAACATAATATTAGTACGTGCTTTCAATAGCTGAAGATCTGCATACAAGGCAACTGCCACTCAATAGGAAGGTGGATAGTTAATGTCAAAGAAAGAGTGACTAACATAAAGTGTTCAGAAAATAAGCAAAGTCACAGCCAGTGTGCATCTAAGAAAAATGCTATGACCGGAAATCTCATCAAGATTTAGGGTCGTGAAAGTTCATGAATGTTTGAAAACCACTGGTCTAGATAATGAATGTTTGAAAACCAGTGGTCAAGATAATGAATGTTTGAAAACCACTGGCCTAGATAATGAATGTTTGAAAACCACTGGTCAAGATAATGAAGCTTTGAAAACCACTGGTCTAGATAATGAAGCTTTGAAAACCACTAGTCTAGATAATGAATGTTTGAAAACTACTGGTCTAGATAATGAATGTGTGTTTTTACTTGGAATTCAACTGACGTACACAGCATGTGTCTTCCAATCTGTGTGATTATTTTAATGTTATATGATTCAATGAAGACTGGGCCAAACGCTAATTTAAAAATGCCTGATGTCACATTTCTCGTCAGCTCTGACCTCATGTCTATTTTCTTTCTGTTATTGTTGTTTAGAATTTACATCAGTGCACTATGGGCAGGCTTATAGGTGCCCATTCTCCCTCAGCAAATTTCAAAGGGTACGAATGCTGCTTGTCCCCGTAGCGCACTGGTTGTATACACACCTCACCCATCCTGTCATATGACCCAATCTCTGCTAGTGTTACACTTCATGCTGAATTCCAGCAGTCTGAGACATGCTGATTAATCGACTGCAGTGTTGGTCTTTATCAGGCAATCATTAATTGTCCTTATTATCTCTCCCTTATCCAAATCAAATGTTACCACTGTGGATGCTCTCAAGGCTAGTCCGTGAGCTCTCTCATCAAGGTGTACTCCTGCATGACTGGGACAGTAGATCCACACCAGTTCCAGAAGGGTTGAGGCATCCATGTAAGTTTTCCCACTCATACTTTCTTTCTGATTTCTCATCAGTCCTGACCTCAAAATGTCTGCTTTCTTTCTGACTTATCAGCACTGATATTACAGTGTCTGCTTTCATTCTCATTTCTCATAATCTTTAACCTTATGTCTGCTTTCTCATTTCTCATCAGCTTTAACTTAAAAAATGTCTGCTTTATCATTTCTCATCAGCTTTAACCTTATGTCTGCTCTCTCATCAGCACTGACCTTAAAATGTCTGCTTTGAGATTTCCTGTCTGTGCTCACCTCAAAATGTTTGTTTCTTATTTCTCATGAGCAAATGGCCTCAAAATGTCTGCATTCTCATTTGCTATTAGCAAAAAACTAGTTCAAAATCCCTAACATCTACCATATTTCAGTCAGGTGGGGTTTTCTTCATGAAAACCATTGAGATGAATATCTAAAACTAAAAAACATTTAAAATAGCTAGCAAGAAACAAACATACACATTATAATCTAGTTAATTATGAGTAAATTCAAGATACATGAAACAACAAACTAAAAATAAAAAAAATAAATAAATATAAATCTATGACCAACTCAGCAGCTGAAGAAATTAAAGAACTGAATGCTAAAAATATCTAACTTCAAAAACACATCAGCATTTCAAAATTTCAAGTGGTACAGCTTAGGATGAAGAATCCAGCAAACATCAAACATGATATGCCAGCTTTTATCAACACAGAAACATTTACTGGCAGGGGGTGGGAACTGATGGCCACAATTATTTTAATTATGTAATATTCAAGTAGGGCAAGGATGACTGAAAAAAAAAATATTATAGCAAAGAAAATCACACAGGTCAAACTAACTCAAATGAAAAAAAAATATTATAGCAAAGGAAATCACACAGGTCAAACTAACTCAACTGAAAGAAAAAAAAAATGAACATAAACATTCTGCTGAGGCAAAATGACCTCGTCGTGTGAACTCTCCAACCTTCCCCTTACTGATGTAAACTTGAGCTCTCAAACCCTCTGTTTACTGGTGCCGGCTCACTAACCCATTACTTACTGATGTTAACTCTCTAACCCTCTGCTTAGTGGTGTCAACTCACTAACCCATTACTTACTGATATTAACTCTCTAACCCTCTGCTTACCGACGCCGGCTCACTAACCCATTACTTACTGATATTAACTCTCTAACCCTCTGCTTACCGACGCCGGCTCACTAACCTATTACTTTCTGATGTTAACTCTCTAACCCTCTGCTTAGTGGTGTCAACTCACTAACCCATTACTTACTGATATTAACTCTCTAACCCTCTGCTTACCGATGTCAGCTCATTAACCTATTACTTTCTGATGTTAACTCTAACCCTTTGTTTAGTGGTGTCAACTCACTAACCCACTACTTACTGATGTTAACTCTCTAACCCTCTGCTTACCGATGCCGGCTCACTAACCCATTACTTACTGATATTAACTCTCTAACCCTCTGCTTACCGATGTCGGCTCATTAACCTATTACTTTCTGATGTTAACTCTAACCCTCTGTTTAGTGGTGTCAACTCACTAACCCACTACTTTCTGGTGTTAACTCTCTAACCCTCTGCTTAGTGGTGTCAACTCACTAACCCACTACTTACAGATGTTAACTCTCTAACCCTCTGCTTACCGATGCCGGCTCATTAACCTATTACTCTCTGCACTACTTACAGATGTTAACTCTCTAACCCTCTGCTTACCGATGTCAGCTATTTACTTTCTGATGTTAACTCTAACCCTATTACTCACTAACCCACTACTTTCTGATGTTAACTCTCTAACCCTCTGCTTAGTGGTGTCAAACCCTCACTGTTAACTCCCTAACTCTGCTTACTGATGTTTTTACTGATGTTAACTCTAACCCTCTGCTTAGTGGTGTCAACTCACTGACCCACTACTTACTGATGTTAACTCTCTAACCCTCTGCTTAGTGGTGTCAACTCACTAACCCACTACTTTCTGATGTTAACTCTCTAACCCTCTGCTTAGTGGTGTCAACTCACTAACCCACTACTTACTGATGTTAACTCTCTAGCTCTCTGATGCTAACTTTCCATTCTTTTGCTGTCCAGAACTAAGCATGCACTCTAAGGGTCTTCTAAGCTAGGGTCTAACTTCTCTTCTTTGGTTTATTTTTAGAGTTAACTAATGATTTTCTCGTGTTTACATACATGAACATAACATTTAACTGATGTTTCCAACAATCTTCCCCTATCACTCGCTTACCTCCTGTACACCACTTATGTTCATGTCAGTCTTAGTGTTGATAATATAATTACCAATATCACACCTACTTTTGCGCTATAACTCACGATTCATGAACAGTCAAGCAAAGGGTTAAGACATCATAGCTATCTTTATAAATAAAATCAATTTTTATAAATAAAATCAATTTTCAAACTATTTCAGGATTCATCATCAATTTCCTGTTCACTCATTATGGAGTATAAAGCTACCAATGCAGCTGGTCCCTTATAGGACGCCTGCACCAAGCATTCACATGCTGTTGCAGGGATCACTTCTGCTGCAATTTGTTTAACAGGATGATGATGATGCCAGCCTCAAGCACAGCCTCACATTAGTTGCGTTGTACGATATGTCTGGAGGTGTAGTAGTTCAATTCTTTCTTTGCCTCATCAGAGCCCCCCCCCAACTACGCTACGCATCTGTTCCAGGATTAAATTAAGTATATGCCAAGGTTTAAAAAAAAAGAAAAGAATTAAAACACTTAGAAAAGGATATATGAGTTTCAGTAGACTACATTCTACCTGTTGACCTACCTGGCTTTCGTTTGTTAGTTGTCTTTCGTCCTGCCCTTGGAGACTTAAGAACTTCTTCTCGGCACATGAGGGTAGGCCTCAGGGGTGGAGAGGGCCTCAAACAGGACATGCTCCAAACGCTGGATGTCTTGCTGGACAGAGGGAACTGGGGAGGCGGAGCTGTGGGTGGGTTTGATGAGATCTGTGCAGTTTTAGCAGGGGTAACTGTGCTGACACTTGTCTGACAGGTGGTGGTCTGGAAAACATGTCATAGTGAAACATTTTATCATTTTAATTTTTATAATAAAATACTATTTTTAAAAAAAACAATAACAAACCATAGTCTAAAATGTAGAAGAAGGAGCTGATTGGCTAAGCAGTAAGAGCGCTTGCTTGAAAACCACCCTGAATAATGACCTCTCGTACTTTAAGAGTTGCTGTTTGTCATGATTTGATTGAAATGTCTGTCACATTTAGTCAAGTGGTCTGCCCTGTCTTGTTCATAATTTTTGTCTACGCCCACTTTTCTGTCTTATAGCTTCTAATAGGGCTATTTCTGGCATTGGTCATGTCAATCTTACTTTGGACAGGCTAATTCCACCCCTTTACACGTGGACATCGGCATCTAGCTAAGGTCCTTTTATTCTGCCTTTCTAGTAGATGACGACTAGTTCCCCATATTCTTTGATTTACAGAAAACCGTGGACCTGGGGAAATAATTTTAACTTTTCATCCTTCCGCCTGCGTCTAGAAATCTCGAACTCAGGGCGCTCGCAAGACTGCTTAGTGTTGCTTCAGATTACGTCTTTTTCCTGTATCTTTAGATGCCATGGAAACATTTTCCTCGATGTTGAAGTCTTGTTGCATTAGATCTAGTGCACGTGCAAAAGCCCCCTGCAGACTCTATCTTGCTATTTAAGCAATAGGTCTCTGCCACTGGACAAAGTGATATTCTGCGCCAGAGCTAATAACAGTTGTTAGTGCAAGAATTATTCTGTATTTGGTAAGCACACATTTACGTATTTAATACAGTGGGGTGTTAGCTTAATCTAATAGAATAGAGATCCTGTGTTACTTTAATTCATGTTAAATATATATGCATTCTTTTGTTTCCTTAAGGTAAATTTTTTTCGTGACCGGGATGCTCTAAATTTTATTAAGTGAGCCACTATCCATAACCACTAAGTGTTAGCCAGGCGGGGGTTCTCTTAAGTCAGAAAAAGTAAGCCGGTGTAAAGTTAATTTTTACCAAGTTTTTTCCACTTGTTTGTGTGTAGAATATTGCTGTAAAGAGTTTTTGCTATTTGATATATATTGAGTGTAAGCCCAATGCTAAATTTTTGATCTCATTCAGTGTTGTCCATACATGGATGATTATCACTAGGGCCCCTACAGTTAGCAGGGAAAAGATGTGAATACCTAACAGTAATCTCGCTTTACCAGAGTGTGTGGGACTATGTAGGCGTGTGTGTGTGAATATTTTAACCTCAGATCACTTTGCGGTGCAGCGCGTCAGAAACGCGTGGCTTGCAAACAGAAACCTAGGGCAGGGATTACAGAGGTAGCGTTTCCTAGGCATAACAGAGCAAAGAGGGTGAGGGACAGGGTTTGTTTTGATTTTGTGAGTGAGAGAAACGGCGAGTGGAAAGTGGAAGTTTGCTTATATTTTGCATGGGTGAGAGACTAACTGAGGAAGAGTAGGCTACAGGTAGTAATGAGATATCGAATTGCTGTATATTTTCAGAGCCTTGGTCAGCACATTTGTCTGTGCTTCCTGATGTGATTTGCTGCTGTCAGGGGATTACAATTTCCACATAATAAATATTACAAGGCAGTCTACGTCATACTGACAGGTTTCAGATGCAAGGCCGCTGTGCGGATTACTCAACCACAGCCTATTGTTGAAAGTGTCTATTGCTCCAGCACATAAGGGCTGTCACCTTTGCCATCCAGTCATTTTCGGCAACACTGTCAGACCCATTAACAGCCAGTTACCTCAGAGTATATAGGCTGGCCAACAGAAAGGATTTGTCGATAGCCAGTACTTGTGAAGCACACATTACTCGTGCTGTTTGGAGAATACCACTATACCTCGATTTCTGTTACCTTTACTCGTAAGCAGTAGCCTTGCGTCCTGGATTATTTACCTACAGCACATATTGCCGCCAGTTGCAGTTAACCATCATCTCACCACATACGGGCTGTCATCTTTGCCATCCAGTCAGTTTCAGCAACACTGTCCGACCCATTGATAGCCAGTCACCGCAGAGTATACTGACATAATGACCGAGAGGAGTAGTCAGTTGCCAGTACTCGTCACCTGTTTTATACAAGTCTTCATTATCCTGTATAAGAGGTGCTCCAGTGCACCTACTGGATACTCACTCGCCAGCAAAAGTTCTCGTCAATTGGATATTAGTGGGTGCAAGTATTTCTGCACTCATTTTAATCTTCTCCACCTGCTAGCGTGGCCTCCAGCCACATGAAATCGTGAATGCATAGGATTTATTACAAAACTGTTACAGAGAGAGCTTATCTCCATAGCCTGGAAATTTCACCCTAGGTGGAACAGTGTAGTGGTTTTTCTTCTAGCAGAGAAAATAACTTACTTACCAGGATTATTAATATAAGGAGTGGCCATTTCCTCGTGAAACTGGGGGCCTAACCCCTTTAGTTAGTTTTTCTTGGGAGTGAGAAAGTGTATGGGTGTTGGTAGTTTGGAGTGAGACGTTTTGCCGGAGAGATTTAGTGAAGTTTTGTGTTATTTTTCAGAGCTAGTGAAGGTATTACTTATTTTTTTTTATTCAATGTTGTGGTTTCTTTAATAAATATATTTACATGTACTAAGCGGTCAGAATTCACTCTCTTCGAACTATCACTTAATGTTTGCTGTTGTGTCCTTACTGCAGTAGATTATTCTATTTAGCATTGGAGGACGGATGAGGGTACGACATCTTAAACAGAGTCCGAGTATGGCTGGGAAGTAGACCTAAGATCTCTCTTCTCTCCAGAAGTCCTACCTCTCTCCATATTTTCATCAGTGACTTTAATTTTCTCTATTTCCACATTACTCATTCATATTCTGTCTTCTACGGACATTCTCTATTTCCATACTCGCGACACTGTTGTTGATTGTTGTTTATTTAGGGCTGCTGAGTTTGCTGGTCTTTTCTTGTGACTTTTCTGCCACTCTGAAACTTGTGAAGTCATGAGCTCCAGATTCATTCATGGGTATTCTATCCTGGCTTGGCATACATTTAGAGGACATCTGGCTACAAGCTGGAAGGGGAAAAGGGGTGTAGCATAATGTGCCTTTCCAGCCACCCATGGGGGAATCTCCAAATATGCAAGGCTATAATACTGTTCTCTGGTTCTGGGCTCTCTCAAGGAATCATCACATCCCTTAACTACTGTTAACTTAATTAAGAGTTAATTACTGTAGAACTGCTATGACTCTCAGTACTGGAGATACAAGCATGATGGCTCTATGTACAAGTATTGTAGAGGTCTGCTTAGAGCACAAGTTTTATTTTACAAAGTTAGTGAAGTTTATGAGAAATAATTTAGGTGCAGGTTGAACTTGAGGTTCCAGTTCAAAAACTTGATTACGACTGCCCACAATGCTGATGTATATTAACACAAACTTGTAAGGAAAGTCTGTATTTCTTAGCAAGAACATGTAAAGAAAGATTTTGTTCATATGTAATCACAGACAATGGATTAGTGTTGTATATCATCATAATTACACTTCAGCTCCCCAAAAAACATATGCCTTCAACAAACACATACACAGCCCTCCTGTTCCGTATCATCAGTTCCAGTATTTTCCATGCCTTCTTCAATCCTTTCAATTCTGTCCACTTCTCTTCCCATTAAAGATGAGAGAAATGAAGGGTAGAATGTTACATGGGTACGTGCACCCAATTTTCAACCCTTAGAAAATAACATTTGTTCAATCGTTCCTCATAAATCGAGGATTCCTCAGCAAGAGAGAGGTTGGTAAGAAAACGAAGATGGCTGTATACCGCTCCACCTATGTCCCAGTCTTGACGTATGGATGCGAGTCATGGGCAATGACTACAACCCATAAAAGCCAGATCCAAACCTCAGAAATGAGGTATCTGAGGAAGGTGGTTGAAGTAACAAGAAGAGACATGGTCCGCAACCAGACGATACGTCAAGGCCTAAAATCCCACCCCCTGCAGACCCAAGTAGAACAGTCCCAACTAAGATGGTTTGGCCATGTCTGCAGAATGGGAGAAGATCGGCTATGACGACAAGCATGGGAAACAAAGAGCCAGGGATCCAGACCCCCAGGACGACCCAAAGTCCGCTGGGAGGACAACATTAGACAATCTTTGAAGGAGCGAGGACTAGAATGGAACCAGGCCAGGAGGAAGACAGCCGATAGGATAGTCTGGCGCTCTCTCTTCCAAACCTCTACACCTCACAGTAGAAGGGGAACGACTAAGTAAGTAAGTAAGTCATTCGTTCCATGTGTTTTTCAGTCTCCCTCTAGCTCTCTGGCCCTGGATATTCCAGTGAAAGGACTGCCCTGTAATGCTATCAACAGGTTTCCTAAATGTAAGTCCTATCCATTGCCAGCATATTTCTATTCTCTTGCTGCACTAGCATTTGTCTGGTTCTTGTCATCAGTTCCACAACGGTGTTAATATACCATTTCAATCCTGTGTTATGTTCGTGTTGTTTATCATCATAATTACACTTTAGCTCCCCAAGGAGCATATGCCTTCAAGCCTTCAAGGAGCCTTTGCAAGCACCCATTTATGAAAGTATAACGTCTTGGTTGTTGCTTTGTTTTTGTTCTCCATGTTTCAGAGCTACACAATACTTGACATTTGAGTGAAAGATTCAGATTTTTGTGTTGACCTGATTTCTTTTGATTTCCATATATTTCCAAAATCAATGAAAGCTCCTCTTGCTTTTTATATTCTTATTTTGATGTACTTACCATATGCACCTGTAAAAATATGCTCTCTAAGTTATAATGATAATCCCCACTTACAATATGTACTGTTATAATAAGATAATCCGGGCTTACAATATGTACTTGTAAACATGTATTCTCTAATTTTGTATAGCAATCTCTCTAATCTTTTATAAACATTTAAACAGTAGATAAATAATGCACGCATAAAGGTATGTTTTCATTTACTAGACACAGTATTAAGGTCTTTGTCTTGTGTAATCTGACCTATACTGTATAAATAGGGGGACCGCAGAAGTGATTTCGTCATTAATTAGGCTGGATCGTTCCTAGGTACATATCTGGTGTTACATGGGGAAAATAGTGCTAATGACCCTTGTCCACGAAGCACTATTTTTGTGATGCCTACTTGGCAGGGAGGATAGTGCGATTCGCTTCCGTAGCTAGGCGGTGTTGCTGTTCAAAAGGTCCTAGGTTCAAGTCTCCAGTAAGCCTATCACTTCTGTTGTTTTTCTGTTGTCTAGTTTTATACTTCTTTATTTATCACAAGTGCCTGAAACATATCTTTATGTGTGTATTATTTATTTACTAATCTCTTATATGCAAAGTGACAAATGTCGAAGTGTTGTCACATGCTGGCCTTCAAAGCATGTATACACTGCTTAGACAGCGCAGACTACACTGGCTTGGCCATATCTGCCACATGGAAGATGGCCGCATCCCGAAAGGTATCTTCAACGGACAACTGTCAGGTGGCAAAAGAACAGTTGGTTGACCGCAGCTGAGGTTCAAACATGTCTGCAAGAGAGACATGAGGGCACTGGACATAAATTCAGCAACCTGGGAGGATAAAGCTACTGATCGCACCAAGTGGCGATGCTGTCTAAGGCACCACCTCAGATTGGGCAAAAAGAAGCTCTCACGGGCAGCAGAAGAGAGGAGAAAATGTTGAAAGGAACACAAAGAAAATAAGCAGCTGAGGGCTGTCACCTCAAAGGCACATTCCCATAGTCAGTTATCACTGAAGGACTGTCACCTCAGGGGCTTATTCCCATAGTCAGTTATGACTGAAGGGGCTATTTTAATCTCTTATAGTAATCTCCTCTTACCATAAGCACTTGTAAAGGCTGAGGTTTTGCGGAAGATGTTGGATTTATTGATTGTGACAACTGCTGGTTCAAAACTTCTAACCAAGCGGTTACTTCCATTCTGGTTCCACACAGCACTGTGATCTTCTCAATCATGGGTCCTGCCAAACGGAGAGTAACAAGTCAAATATTTTCTATACATGAGAGAAAAAAAAATATTATTTTATTATTTAAAGAATTCATTTTTCCTTCTCCTTCCTTTTCTTTTTATTTACGTTGCTATCAGTTTTATCTTCTCTCCGCTAAGGCCGTGGTCAGCAGCCAGAGATAAATGATGCCAGTGGGGATAATTTAAAGAGGTTTACGGGATTAAAAATCAGTAGTAACAAGTGTGCGTTTAGCCATTAGACCAGCTAGGATTAGAATTAGATTCTTTAGCTTTACCCAGTTTATCTTGGATATAAATAAAAGAACCTGATTTCTTTCAGTTTTTTCCATCAACATAACAAGTTGTGTTTTTTTTTTCATCAATATAATGAGCTGCTCCTGTAGGTCGGGAAAACAGCAATGCATAAAGTTTTTGTCACAGTGTATTGGTCAAACTTAGTTGCGAACCTTTGCCTTAGGGTGACTTCTCTCATATACAAAAATGCTGATCACATTTCTTCGTGCACAAATATTTCTTGCAAATTACATTATTTCAATGTGTTCACAGCCCATTCTAATTTTTTTCTATATACTGCATATTTGCTGTTACATTTTTAACAAAATAATAACTGTTCCCTTAAACCTACCATCACACAGTAAATCCTTTTACACTCTCCCTTCTATTTTCTTGAAGCCTTTAATTTCCTAATTTTCTCAGTCACTGATCTTCATCACATTTTTTTTTTTACATTATTAACATCTCATTTCCTCCCCTTCTTTAAAGTTTGATTTTTTTTTTTTCCCCACATTTCTTAAAATCTCATGACTTACCAACTTACTATTTGTTTTACCCCTTTAATTTCTCACTACACGTCTCTCATTCAAACTTGAATGTATTCCCCTTTTCATCTTTTATACCTCTGATTTTCTTACTTTCTCATCTCCCTGACATCGAACATTCTCACTTTCTCAAAGCCGACATTCTCACATCCTCATCTTCCTGTCACCTGACATTCTCACTTCCTCATCTTCCTGACACCCAACATTCTCACTTCCTCATCTTCCTGACATCTGACATTATCACTTTTTCATCTTCCTGACTCATACCTGAGATTTCAAAAGCATTCTGGAAGTTCTCTATATTTTCACAAGAATTAGCAGTTAAACCACTGAGAGGAATCTTGCCCTAAATAATAAAAAAAAAGAATTAACAAAAACTAAACAATATTGTTTTATGCAGCAAAAATACAAAATAACTAAGTCAATACAATTTGCCCTTCCAGAAAACTACTCCAAAACTCATCGACAATCACAGCAATGTCAACAACAAAAATTTTGAAAACAACAGGCCATGAAAGTAAACCCCCCAGCTATATGAAGAATCCGACACCTGCTCAGAACAGACAAAAGTCAAGGAGGTTCTATTATATGGTTCTGAAACATGGACAACAACAAAAAATAACAACCAAGAAGTTACAGACTTTCATAAATGGGTGCAGCCCCATGGAGCTCCCAGGGAGAACCTAAAGAGACAAAGAAAGAACAGGACAACTGCATCCCCAGGCATGTTGTCTTCTTCTTGGATCCTTAGCACCTTGACTGACAAAGCAGTCAGTGGCCATCCTGCCTAGTGGTGTCTTGCAGGGCAGGTAACAAACTGTCCCCATTTTGCTCGGTCAATGTCAGGTGACTAATATGAGGTTATGCATACAGGCTGGAAACCTAATCACATAAAATAAAATGCAACAGCAATCAATGCAGCAAGATCATGTGACTGCTTGGTGTAGGTTTCCTGCAAGGGGGACTAGCTAGTGGTGGTTCCATGCTACATAAGGAGTGCAAAGGAAATTGATCATTGATGATGTTGATGATGATGATGATGTTGATAATGATGATGATTAATGGATGCTTGCATAGAACAGAAAGAACTTAAATGGTATGACAAGGGCACCAATGTGGAACTGATGACAAGAACCAGAGAAAGTACCAGCAGAAATGGGAAGTGAGAAGCAGGTGTTGGCACTGGATAGGAGGCACACTGACGAAAGCTGCTGACAGCATTACAAGGCAGTCATTGTTCTGGAACCCCCCCTGGGTAAGTGAAACAGAAGACTGAAAAACACGCGATGAAGGGAACCGAGACAGACAATGAAAAGAATTTTTTTTTAAAAGACATGGTAAAACCTTGCATGGATAGCTGTTGCTTGCCATTTTAAAATAAGACTAGAAGACACTGCTTGATGACATAAGAAAATGAACACAGCTGAAAATGTTAACGCTGATCTAAAACAGCAGAAAATAGGACAGAAATTTCTTGGTTGTCAACACTTTGAAAGTGAGTAACTAACTGATAAAAGAACAGTATCAAAAACCGACATGAGTGTCTCATGGTAAAAAAAAAACAAAAAAAAACTAACAAAAACAGAAATGAGTGACTGTCTCATGGTAACAAATCTTTACAAAACAGAAATGAATGACTGTTTTATGGTAAAAAATCTAAACAAAACAGAAATATATGACTGTCTCATGGTTAACCAAAACAGAAATGAATGACAGTCTCATGGTAAAAAAACTAACAAAAACAGAAATTAATGACTGTCTCATGGTTTAAAAAAACGGGACCCAAAGACGCAGCAATAGAGAATGAAGTCAGCGACCTATAGCTTGACTGCTTGCATCAGGGTCAGCGAACCAGAGCTGACCAAGACCCTACTCCACCTCCACGTGGTGGTCCTGGAAACAGGCTGCATCACTGCAGTCTGGCTGAGAGAGTAGGGATCGAAGAGGGAAGGCAAAACCGGTCCCAAAAAATGCCGTGCTGAAGTCGGATGCGGTGGCCGAAAGGCGCAGATATCGCAGCTCCGCTGTAAACAGACACAATGCAACCAACGTCCTTTTCAGGACGAACAAGGAAGAAAAAGAAGTTAAAAAAAACTAACCAAAACAGAAATGAGTGACTGTCTCATGGTTAAAAAAACTAACAAAAACAGAAATGGATGACTGTCTCATGGTAAAAAAAAAAATTACCAAAACAGAAATCAGTGACTGTCTCATGGTAAAAAAAAAACAACTAACCAAAACAGAAATGAGTGACTGCCTCATGGTAAAAAAACTAACAAAACCAGAAATAGTATTTTATTATAAAAATTAAAATTATAAAATTATAAAACTGCACAGATCTCATCAAACCCACCCACAGCTCCGCCTTTATTAGAGATCTACTGCCTTTATTAGAGTCATAAATGTGGAAGTCTGAAGGCGAACGAGGAAGAAGAAGAAGAAATGAATGACTGTCTCATGGTAAAAAAAAAAAGAAATGAGTGACTGTCTCATGCTAAAAAAAAAAAAACTAACCAAAACAGAATTGAATGACTGTCTCATGGCAAAAAACATTACCAAAACAGAAATGAATGACTTTCTCGTGGTAAAAAAAACTAACAAAAACAGAAATGAATGACTGTCTCATGGTTAAAAAGAAAACAACACAAACAGAAATCAGTGGCTGTCTTGCGGTAAATAATAGCAAAAACAGAATTGAGCAATCATCTCATGGTAAAAAAAAAAAACAGAAATGAGTGACTGTTTCACAGTAAAAAAGATAACAAAAACAGAAGTGAGTCACTGTCTCATGTTAAAAAAAACTAACAAAAACAGAAATGAGTCACTGTCTCATGGTAAAAAAATTAACAAAAACAGAAATGAGTGACTGTCTCTTTGTAAAAAATAAACTGACATAACACAATTAACATAATATGGCACAAGTCATCTTGACTGTGACACAACAACGAAATATCAGTATGGAAAGATAAATACAGTAGAACTCCATTTATCCGAACCCCAATTATCCGAACATCCAATTATCCGAACACTTTTTCCAGAAAAAAAAAAAATCAGATGCCACAGTCACGTTAGACTAAAATTCTGAATCTTTTGATGCGGCAAACTTCAAATGTGTGCGAACAATTTGTAGAGAATGGGATGGCTAATGGTCGGTCGCTTACGTACAGGAAGTCAGTTAGATCATAAAGTCAGTTAATATCTGGTTTACCAATCCAGTGTACGTGTGCGTTCTAGGTAGAACACTGGCTAAACAGACAGTTCAACTTAAAATAATTGTGTCTGCTACTACAGCAGAATAATTTTGGTGTACAAGTATTTCTCTGTGCGATATGGCATCTTCCAGTAGGCCTAAAACATATAAAAGGAACCGCAATGTTTTGTCAATTGAAACGAAAACAGAAATTATCAAGAGACTAGGACAAGGTGAAACTGTGTCTTCACTTGCGAGGATTTTCAATGTTGGGAAATCTACCGTCTCTGACATCAAAAGTAACAAGGATAAAATTATGAGTTTTGCATCGAAATTTGATAGCGAAAATGGGTCGAAGAAACGTAAAACCATGAGAAATGCGAAAGATGTGAAATTGGAAGAGGCTTTGTATATATGGTTTGTGCAAAGAAGAAGCAAAGGGGAACCTATCTCTGGTTCTCTGTTGTGTGAAAAGGCACTTCAGTTCAACAATCAACTTGACGGTCCTCCTGACTTTAAGGCTAGCCAGGGATGGTTAAGAAACTTTAAATCTCGTCATGGCATACGAGAATTGGAGATTCAAGGGGAATCTTTATCTAGCGATGCAACTGCCGCTAAAAATTTTAAAGAAACATTCTTGGCTTTTTTGGAAGAAGAAGGTTATTCACTCGATGTGTATAATGCCGATGAGACTGGCTTATACTGGAAATCATTGCCTCAAAAATCACTTGCATCTCAGCGCGAAGCAGCTGCCCCTGGGTTTAAAAAGTGCAAAGAGAGAGTAACAATTTTGGTAGCCGCGAATGCCAGTGGAAGTCATCGTTTACCGGTGCTAATGATCGGCAAAGCCAAAAAACCACGTTGTTTAAAGAATGTGACATGTCTCCCATTGTGTTACAAAGCACAGAAGAGTGCTTGGATGAATAGTGAAATATTTCTTGATTGGTATACAAATCAGTTCATCCCAAATGTGAAGAGGTTGAGAGAACAAGAAAAGAAAACTGGAAAAGTAATTCTTCTACTGGACAATGCACCATCTCATCCAGAGACGGATACATTCAATGCAGTTGGTGCAAATTTTAAAGTAATTTTTCTGCCTCCCAATGTAACAGCACTGATTCAACCAATGGATCAGGGCGTTATAGCAAAGCTTAAAAAGATGTACAAGAAGGAAGTCCTGCGTCGTTTATTGTTGGCTGAAGATGAAGAAAGTGTGGTGGCATTTTCCAAAAAGCTTAATCTCAAAGACTGCTGCTATATGTTAGCTGATGCTTGGACCACCCTGTCACAAGATAATCTCAACAAGGCTTGGAGTAGATTGCTTGGGAAAAAAGGAGGAAATGAAACTACTGCAGTGGACACAAATGATGATTGTATAAATGAAGTTGTGGAACTGTTTCAAGCAATGCCCGGATTTTCGGACTGTGACAAAGATGATGCACACATGTGGCTAGAAGATGATAATGATTCTGGTTTTCAGTTTTTGAATGACGAAGAAATTTTGTCTTTTGTGCAAGAAGAAAACCAAATACATGTAGTGACCGATGATGAAGACTCCTCAGAAGTACATGATGTACTTGTAGATTATGAAGAAAAACCAAAACGTCCTGAAGAGCCCTTTATAGCACTAGAAACAGCGATGGCTTGATACGAGCAAGAAGATGACAGCTGTCCTACACAGCTTCTGCTGTTGAAGAGAATGCGGGACTTAGCAGCCAAAAGGAGACTATCCAGTTTGGTGCAAAAGAGGATTCCTCATTATTTTAAATAGTGGGCTACATCTGTGCAAGTACATATATACGTAAGTTGCGCCTGGTTTTGAATCGTTTGTAATGTTATTTTGAAAACATTTCTCTTTCTTAACAAAAATAATTAATACAAGTAGTACATGCACTGCAGTGTAATAAAAGATTTTGGTGATACAGTGATCTAATACAGTGTGGGTATTATTATTACAGTACAAGTATGTAAATATGTTTTATAGTGTATTTTCCTTGTGATGGTTAATTATTTTTAGAAATATGTGTACATGTACTCGATACATTATGTAATCCAGTTATCCGAACATTTGATTATCCGAACGATGCTCGGTCCCATGGGGTTCGGATAAATGGAGTTCTACTGTATTATCCGTATTAACAAATAAACATAAATGAACGACTACAATAAACTAAATATTAAAATTAGATCACATGACACTTCTTTTTCCTTTTCGCTTCTTATGGAGCCACCTTTGTGGCTGCTCCCCTTGCATGGAGCCTGCATCAAAGTATCTATGTTTCTGCAGCGGTGGTTTCTGTAGCCAATTTACATGATGATGTTATCAGCCCTAAGCACAGCTTTGTACTATTTGCTTTATACGACATGTCTGAGAACTGTTGTCAGCCCTAAGCACAACTTTGTACTATTTGCTTTATACAACATGTCTGAGAACTGTTGTCAGTCCTAAGCACAACTTTGTACTATTTGCTTTATACGACATGTCTGAGAACTGTTGTCAGCCCTAAGCACAACTTTGTACTATTTGCTTTATACGACATGTCTGAGAACTGTTGTCAGTCCTAAGCACAACTTTGTACTATTTGCTTTATACGACATGTCTGAGAACTGTTGTCAGTCCTAAGCACAACTTTGTACTATTTGCTTTATACGACATGTCTGAGAACTGTTGTCAGTCCTAAGCAAACTTTGTACTATTTGCTTTATACGACATGTCTGAGAACTGTTGTCAGCCCTAAGCACAACTTTGTACTATTTGCTTTATACGACATGTCTGAGAACTGTTGTCAGCCCTAAGCACAACTTTGTACTATTTGCTTTATACAACATGTCTGAGAACTGTTGTCAGCCCTAAGCACAGCTTTGTACTATTTGCTTTATACGACATGTCCGAGAACTGTTGTCAGTCCTAAGCACAGCTTTGTACTATTTGCTTTATACGACATGCCTGAGAACTGTTGTCAGCCCTAAGCACAACTTTGTACTATTTGCTTTATACGACATGTCTGAGAACTGTTGTCAGCCCTAAGCACAACTTTGTACTATTTGCTTTAAACAACATGTCTGAGAACTGTTGTCAGTCCTAAGCACAGCTTTGTACTATTTGCTTTATACTGTTGTCAGCCCTAAGCACAACTTTGTACTATTTGCTTTATACGACATGCCTGAGAAAGCAGTAGTCATACTTTTTCTTTGCCTCTTCAGAGACCCCTGGGAAGTTCAAGGGGCATGACCTTCATCCATGGGTCTGGTTAGACATCTTTGACTATCACTATCAAATTTTATATATCAACTATATATAAAATACCAGCTTTTTCTGTCAGTAACGCTAAGGGATGCAACTGTGGTTGAAAGTTAGACATTAATTGTAATGTTTCCCTTATATCTTCTTCTTCTTCTTCCGTCCTTAGCCACCGACCGTCAAAGCAGTCAGTGGCCATTACGCCTAGTGGCGTCTTAGGGCAACAGCAGATAGGTTTTCTTTGCCATTGTTTCCCATCACGCCTATTGGCGTCTTTAGGGCAACGGCAAATCAATCCATTTGCTGTTGTTTCCGTAATCGAAGTGACTGGCAAACGGGTGATCAGCCCGTTGGTTTTCCCTTATATACTCTCCCAAAAATAGTAACACTCGACAAAGAAAAGTGCGCACAGGTTGGTGTGAATGAACAGTTTGATTATACTGTATGGACAGAAGTCAACAACACAACTGATAAACAGTACATGAGCTGGAGACAGGAAGATGCGGAGATCCATGATTTAAGTTGTACCAGATATAAATCAAGATGCTCTTCTGTCATGTTCAGACTTTTAACACTAAATGTAAAACAAATATTTTGGGTTTTTAAAAAAAAAAATACTTTTGAATAAGTAAAATTGCTGTTAGGTATTGGTGCTTTTGAATTTAATTCCCGTCTTATGACGGGCTTTTACACTAGTAATCAAATAAACAATAAGAACATATTTCTACTTAATCTCCCCATCTCTATCCACTCTATGTGCATGTCAATCATCCTCGTCACTCACCTCATAATGGTAACTACTTAGTCTAGCACTCATTGACAACATAACAAGACAGGATGAGAACAGGACGAAAATGCGCTCATATTTATCTCCAGTCTGCGTGATCATTTTGACTTGTGATAAATATATCACCTCCCCAAGCTTGGCGATCTCCTGAAAAATATAATAACAGTCAACATGAAATAACAGAAAAAACAAGAACCAACCAGAGAGAAAAGAAAATATGAAAAAATTTCAGAAAAGCAGTAGTCAAACAAAAAGGGAAAAAAATTTGATAATAACAAAATGTGATGGGACTGTAAGGGTGGCACTATAAGTCACTTACTTAATTTCATCACCATGTTAAAGTCTTGAAGAAGGGTGTAGAATTTATTAATGCAGTAAACAAAAGATCAACGGTAGTTTGGGAAGAGAAACGTTTAACTGTTCTATGGCTTCATAAACTGCCGAAGAGTCTTCATTGTCTCAACTTACAACCAATTATCATCACAGTTTCAACCAGTTAAAATTGATATTCCAATCTGACTCATTAAGCCAAGTATCCATATAGCTGTTTAAACCAATGTGAAATTATCTCCAAATGAATATTTCAAATAATTAAAAAACAGGGACTTTACTACTTACCTCACCCTCCCATCCCTGTATTGTGCTGGTAATAATCTCAAACTCCATTTCCTTTAATTTACGAATTTCCAAACAGGAATTCTGGAATACAAGAAATAACTGTCAGCTACATTTCCCACATTCATACATTTTACCCACATCAGAAACTGGATTTCAGTTTGAGTGCAATGTTCACAACCAATCGGTACATTTTAAGGAAAATTTACTATGCATCAAAATGTTGAAAATTGGCGGAACAATTTAAGGAGTGCATGAACATTTTAGTGCAGAAGTTCTCAGGTCAACAGAATACTGCTTAGAAATTTTCTGCAGGTGCATTATAAATATCTAAATTAAAAAAGAAAAACGGTATGGAATCAGTTTTACAAATTAAAGGTACGCCGGAAACATGGCCCGTTTCACGGTTCACCCTTCGTCAGCCACAGTTACAAACAAACGACAAGGACAAGAAATATAGGCAGGTCAAAGAAAAATATTATAAACACTGCAGACACATAACAGGATGAGAAACATAATAAAATATAATAAAAAACATAATAAAACATAAGTCTGACATAATCATCAATGCCACAGAACAGTGCTATTCAAAGAGGTCATAGGGCTGCTGTTAGCAGCATGTTTCCGTGAAAGAAAGAAACAATAGTAAGCTTACAATTTTAAAACCGCTTTGGAATTCCTCCTTGAATATAACTTATAAGTAGATACATTTGACAGAGCCTCCGAGCGCTGGTTTTTCGCAGTTCCTAAAAGGGTGTGGTGTGCTTGTGTGCATGTAGATGTGGATGATGGAGGAAGCCTCATGAAAGAAGGAGAAACAAAACTACTGCTCCCTCAGGCATATTGTAAGCGGTAACGAATATGAGATTGTACATGGGGCTGGCAACTTCATTACATTAAACAGGTTGCTGCAGAAACTACCACTACAAGTTCACATGCACGCGGTGGTGCAGGCTTCCACCAAAAAGACCAGCTACAGTGGTGACCCCATTTTCCATAAGGAGCAAACAGGGACATAATGACAACAATCAAACCGCCCTGCGGCGACAAAGGTGAAAAAGTGGTGGATCCAAATCCTGGTGCATCATGAGAATCTTGGTGGACAGAGAGCTGAGTGTCTTCAACACATATTTATTTGTTTCAGAAATAATGAATAGTGAACGTAACTTACGGCAATATTTCTGTACACTGCTATGGCCCGCTGGGTGTCGCCCCTGTCTGGGTGGCTCTCCTAAATAAAAATAAACAAAAAGGAGCTTGTATAATGTAAGGACATTAACTCTTACTATACGGCTGGCTTTTTAGAAAGGCTGACGATTGATCTCCGTTTTACGGCCGGCCTTTCTAAGAGGCCGAAGACGGTTTAGACGGTTTCCGTCTCAATAGCGAAAGATTTAACATTATTTACATACTTTTCTTCCCATAAAAGAGTTCTAATGCCATTTCCAGCACACCTCATGTTTGAAAATATTGGAATACTCAAATTTGTGTGAAATATTGATCGATTTTGATTAAATTTAGTAGGATTCATTAGTCCCAAAAAAATTATACCATAAAATTTCAAATTATTATAAAAACTTTATTTGTGCTCAGAAACAACTGCAACTTTCCGACATTATGTGAAAATGGATGTAGTTTAAAATAAAAGTAGTTTAGGGGTTGAAGTTTACCATAATTAATTACACATAGTGATAAGTACAATTTGATTTTAAATTTTAAAATTTTTCTGAACTCATTACTGTATATGGTGAATGCATATTTAAAACCACTGAACAATTTAGTTGTGCATGATATAGGGGTTTCATTTCTTCACATTTTGATATATAACACTTTATGTTATCTTTATAAATAAATTATTTAATGGAAAATCTGTAAAGGTAGTCATGTCTAAAAATGTACTCTCTGAAATTAGCTAGTAAATACGTGGTTTTTGAGCTCGTATACTAAGAGTTAATAATAATGTGATGTCAAGATCCTAACCCAAAAAGTAATAATGTTACAAATCATAATCTAAATACAGAAAATATTCGCTATTTGCGTGTTCCGTGTTCGCAGATTTACTCAATCGTGCGAGATGAAGTGGAACCCATTTTTTTTATATTCGCGGGCACCTAGCGGCCATGCGCAGTAAGCAAAAACTTTTGAGATGCTTACCGCTTAGTATTTAAAAAATACCTCCTTCAGCTCATCAAGGAAAAAGGCTACCTCCCTGAGTATTGGTACACCAAAAGATTGTACATACTGTATTATTACAAAGAAAATAGTCTATAAAATACATTTATAAAATGCGCAGTATAATAATTAAGCTCTTTTTTACCAGAAGGGTACATGAAATGATGAGTTTATGGTGAATAGTGTCCTGCAGGTACCTAACCCCCCATTTCCCACAGGATCAATGGTTCCGTATTCGCTGATGTCTGTATTAACGGGGTTTTCAAGAAACCTACCCCCGCAAACAGCAAGGATTGACTGTACCAAGCTATAGCACTGCAGGGTGACAAAGCTTTATCTAAAGCGATGTGAAATGACAAACTCCTAATCTACAGTGAAGGAATAAACTATAATCTGAAACTATAGTGAAATGACAAA
Source organism: Oreohelix idahoensis (assembly GCA_024509875.1). Lineage (NCBI taxonomy): Eukaryota > Metazoa > Mollusca > Gastropoda > Stylommatophora > Oreohelicidae > Oreohelix > Oreohelix idahoensis. The sequence continues at coordinate 472,722 of JAMPIV010005522.1, forward strand.
GCTTTATTCCAAGTGTTGTGAAATGACATGCTCTAATCTACAGTGATGAAATAAACTCTAATCTGAAACTATAGTGAAGTGACAAATCTTCATTTAAAGGGTTGTGACTGGCAAACCTAAATTAAAAGCACCCTGAGTGACACATTGAAAGTTGTCTTAACAGATGCCCTCATCTTTCTAAACTCTATGTGACCATACATTTTAGGGCATGGAATATCTATTGGAAAACAGAGTATAATACTAATGTTAACATGAGAAGCAATATATACTATAAATATTGGAATTGGAAGCAACATATACTATAAATATTAGAATTGGAAGCAACATATACTATTAATGTTAGAATTGGAAGAAACATATACTATTAATGTTAGAATTGGAAGAAACATATACTATTAATGTTAGAATTGGAAGCAACATATACTATAAGTGTTGGAATTGGAAGCAACACATACTATAAATGTTAGAATTGGAAGCAACATATATTATGAATGTTAGAATTGGAAGCAACATATACTATAAAAGTTAGTAAGGGAAGCTTCTTCTTCTTCTTCTTCGTACATTCTCAGACGTCCACTTGAATGTTCTCAAAGAAAGCAGTAGTCAGTTTGAGGTTATTTGAATCCCCGTAAAGCTTTTCCACGAAAGGAGCTGGCGTCGGCCATTTGCACTTTCTCTGTACCACATATAAGGGGCAACTTTGAAGCAGATGTTCAGCAGTCATTTTATCAGTGCCACAGTTACACTGATCGGTAGTTCCTATCTTTAGCTTGTTGAAAAGATGGTATCTCAATCTGTTGTGGCCAGTGCAGAGTCTGAAGATTACCACTTGTTCTCTTCTGTGGAGCTGGTAGTAAGCATCATTATGTGTGTGCCCTGGATGTTCTACATTCCATTTGTTTCTGTATCTGATTTTGATAAAACTCTTTGCCTCCTCAAAAGTTATGCTTGCATCAGGCTGAGGTAGATGTGAACCTTCTTTTGCCATTCTGTCAGCCTCTTCATTGCTGGTGATGTTACAATGAGATGGGATCTATTGGATCACAACACTTTTGAATCGTTGACAAAGTTTGTGGAGCACTATTCTGAGATCATCCAGGTCTGTATTATTTTGGCTTTTCAATGTTGCAATTACTGACTGTGCATCAGTAAAGAAAGCAACTTGTCTCTCTGTGTCAATATAACCTCTGCTGCAGTTTTCAAGGCCTCTGCCTCTGCTCTGAAGTTGCTGGAGAATCGTCCTGTCGCCACTGACAACCTTTTTTCTGTGAACCTCAGCAATCAGTCTGAAATAATTGGGGTGGACATAACAATCAATGAAATGTGCATCCGTATTTACAATCTGTATGGCCCACCAAACAAGGATCTGTCACTTTCCTGCATGGAAATAAAGGACTCAAATTGCATAGTGGTAGGAGATTTCAACAGCCATTCTGAAAGATGGGGATACCCAGATACAGACAACAGAGGAGACAAAGTGGAGGACTGGGAGATAGATACAAATCTTCACCTAATCAACAGTAAGGGAAGCAGAGTTTGCTATAAATGTTAGCATGGAAAGCAGAGAGCATTATAAATGTTAACATGGATATCTGAGAATAATTTAAATGTTAGCACGGTAAGCAGAGTACACAATAAAGGTTAGCACAGAAAACAAACTTTACCATAATTGCTAACAGTCGAAGCAGAAAATACTATAAATGTTAGCACAGAAAATGGAGTATACTAATAATATTAGCACTGGAAGCACAGTACTCTATAAATGTTAGCACAGGAAGCAGAGCCAACTGTAAATGTTAGCACTGGAAGCAAAGTATACTATAAAATGTGAAAACGGAAAGTAGACCTAACTATGAATCTTATCATGGGAAGCTGAGTATACCATAAGTGTTAGTGCAAGATGCAAATTATACTATAAATTTTAACACAAGAAGCAGACTACCCTATAAATGCTAGCATTAGAAGGTGTACAATGTATGTTTACAAAAAAAAAAAAAAAAAAGGAAAGGTAAAGAAAAGCTTATTACTAATTCACTAATTTCTTGTAAGATTATGATTGAGCTGAGGTTTAAAATAATGTAAAATGTTTGACAGTACAGGCATGTGATTACCTCCACATGCCTCTCCAACTCCTTGAGCAGACTTGGATATCTTTCCAGCCGTGTAAAGGGCTTGGACAAAATGGTAGTAAGGGTCTGTGCACCTGGTGATGGGGCCCCTTGCGCTTCTACTAATTTCCCCAATTCATCTCTGAAAACATAATATATTTGATACTGTTACGAGCCTGCTCTCAACCACGATCTGTAATGTCTCTCCCACCCACTTTTTATTCTCAAATGAATTAAATGAGTTTAAAAAAATTAATAGCATTTCATACTAATTATGAGAAAAGGACTTTTATCTATCTCATGAGTGTTTTATACTAATCATGTGAAATGTATTTTAAACTATCTCACCAGTGTTTCATACTAATCATGTGAAATGTATTTTAAACTATCTCACCAGTGTTTCATACTAATCATGTGAAATGTATTTTAAACTATCTCACCAGTGTTTCATACTAATTATGTGAAATGTATTTTAAACTATCTCACCAGTGTTTTATACTAATCATGTGAAATGTATTTTAAACTATCTCACCAGTGTTTTATACTAATCATGTGAAATGTATTTTAAACTATCTCAATCAATCAATACCCTTTAGCTCCCCAAGGAGCATAGGCCTTCAACAAACACATGCCAAGTCTTCCTGTCCTGTGCCATCCCCTCAAGTTCTTTCCATGTTTTCCTCATCATTTTCACCTGTTTCCAGTTCTCTTCTCTATGTGTTTTTTGGTCTACCTCTGCCTCTCTTTCTCTGTGGATTCCAGAACAAGGACTGCCTTGTAATGCTATCAACAGGTTTCCTCAATGTGTGTCCTATCCATCGCCAGCGTCTTCTTCTCAACTCTTGTTCCACTGGCACTTGTCTGGTTCTTGTCATTAATTCCACATTTGTGACTTTGTTATACCATTTCAGTCCTTCTATTCTACGCAAGCACCCGTTTATAAAAGTTTGTAGCTTTTTGGTTGTTGTTTTTGTTGTTCTCCATGTTTCAGAGCCATACAATAGGACTGACTTTGTCTTTTCCCTGTGTATTTTCAGGCCTACTTGTTGTGACCTCTCATCGAGAATTTTCATTTTCTCTTGCATCCGATTATGGTTATCGGAAAGAAGAGCCAAGTCATCTGCAAAATCAAGCTGTTTAGTCAGATTCCACTGGATTCCATTTCTGTTGTGTGATGTCGATGTTTTCAGAACCCAATCTATTGCCAGTAAGAAAAGAAATGGAGACAACAGGCATCCCTGTCTCACTCCCGTTCTTATCCTAAACGGTTCTGTAAGTTGTCCTTCATGAAGAACTCTGCATGTCATGGAAAATGTATTTTAAACTATCTCACCAGTGTTTTATTCTAATTACTGCAAATGTTTTTTTTTAAATTTATCTCACCATAAATGATTATGATACTGACCTCTTTTTCTGTAAAATTGACACAGCCTTAGGGTGGTTGGCACAGTAGGCTGAGTACAACTCCTTGACTTTGGGAGCAAACTGCATGAAAATTCCTCCTATTCTTCTCTGTGATGATGGCAATCTTTATGATATAAAGAATTAAATGTGTTATTTGAAGAGCGTTAAATATGTTATTCCTTTAATGGTCAAAGTTTTCTTGATGTGACAACATGTAAATTATACTATAATTTACATGTAGTGATGTACAACATATTCCTAATTTTGTTATAGGTTAAACATGTTCTTGATATAGTCAAAGGTTAAACATGTTCTTGATAAGGTCTTAGGTTAAACATGCCTCTGATGTGATAATACATTAAACAAACTCTTAATGTGGTGACAGGTTAAACATGTTACTGATGTGATGATACATTAAACAAACTCTTAATGTAGTGACAGGTTAAACATGTTACTGATGTGATGATACATTAAACAAACTCTTAATGTGGTGACAGGTTAAACATGTTACTGACATGATGATACATAAAACAAATTCTTAATGTGGTGACAGGTAAACTTGTTACTGACGTGATGATACATAGCACAGTCTTAATGTGGTAATAGGTTAAACATGATCCAGATGTTGTGACAGGTTAAACATGGACCTGATGTTGTGATAGGGTAAACAAGTTCTTGACATGATGATTTATAAAACAAATTCTTAATGTGGTGATAGGTTAAGTATGTGCCTGATGTTGTGAAAAGTTAAATATGTTCCTGGTGTGATGATATATTAAACAAACTCTTAATGAGGTGAAAGGTTAAGTATGTGCCTGATGTTGTGAAAAGTTAAATATGTTCCTGGTGTGATGATATATTAACACTCTTTGGACTGGAAATAAAGAAAATCGTTCCGAACGGAACGATGACTTTTGAAGTAAAAAAAGCACATTTATTTTTTAATTTTGACTTCAAATCAATGTTTTATATTAAGAATACATGTTAACAATTATATCTGTGCTAAAAAATATACAGCTTTCACTTATTTTGACTTTGAAATTACACGCAGAAAAACGTAAACACCGCATTTGTCCGTCCGCCATTTTGGATATTTTCCGAACAACTCATCTTAACATATCGTAAACAAAATGCAGTCTGATAGTGACTACAACGCATCTAGTGATGTAGATTCCTGTTCTGATGATTATTCAGAGGACTTGGAAACATCTGATGAGTCGGATGGTGAAAATACAGCTCAGAACAACTCAAATCACCAGCCGTACATGCAAAGGTAATGTTACTTCGTTAGCGAAATGATAACAGCATTTTGAAAAGCTGTCGTTTTAGTGGGCTATTGTAGTCAGTATAGCTGCTTTCTGTTTGTTTTTGAAAAAAAAAGAAACAAATATTTCACCTTTCAAACAGTTAACAAAGAACTCATGGCAACAGGAAATAAATATAAAGTGGGTCAGACGTAACTTCTGAATCAGCTGATTTTTCTGACCTCATTTGCCCTGTGTCTCTGCTTTTAAAAATTATTATTTACATCATAATGACTTTATGATTGACAGTATTCCTTTGTACGGAAAATGTAATGTGTGTCAATTTTCCTGTGTACACTAAACTGTAACTTTGAATTCTATTGTTGATCTGTAAAAATTAATTTTAAATTGTTCTTCTTGCTGATATTTTGGTTATGATGGACTTGATGAAGGCCCCCCTTCCAACCCTCCACCCTTTTTGCGTGAGAGGGTTCCAGATCTGCAATTGTCAGAGGTAAGCACCAGAGAAAATACAAAGCAGTTTTTGAGACCCATTGACTTCTTCAAACTGTAATTTTGTGAAAGAATGGTTTTAAGAAAAGGGTGTTTTCTTTTTGACAGTATATTAGAGACAAGCCAACAAAATGGGGGATGAAGTTATGGGTTCTTGCTGATGCTGTTAGTGGATATACTTTGATGTTTATTTAGGTAGGAACACTCATTTAGGTAAGTGGACCATTTGCTTTAGCTTATACTATAGTTATGAATCTTATGAAATCTTTGGTGAGTCAAGGATATAGGGTTTATTTTGATAATTTGTATACATCCAATCAGTTACTGAAGGACTTGTGGAAGTTAGGGGATTTGAGCTTGTGGCACATTTCTTAGAAACAGAAAGAGATTTCCAGCTGCACTTTCAAATATAAAGGAATTTGAAAAAAATAGTATCAGAGGTGCAATGAGGTGGGTTAGAGATGAAGAATTACTAGCACTGCAGTGGAGAGGTAACAAAACTATAACACTGGTTTCAAGCATTCATTTCGCAAATGGCCAAAGGTTCGCTAAGCGTAGAACTAAGGTTAATTTGAATATTCAAGAACTTAAAGTTAGACAGCCAAATCTTGTAAGGGATTACAATATATACATGAAAGGAGTGGACAAGAGTGACCAGCTGATTAACAAGTACAATGTTTTGAGAAAGAGCAATAAATATTGGAAAACTCTTTTTTACACTTTCTTGATATTGCTATGGTAAATGCTTACATTTTATTTCAAGACTGGCAGAAAAAATACCCAGATGTAGAAGCTAGATATGGTCAGCTAGATCTTACAGAACTGATCCAGGAATTGGGGAACATAAGTTTGTATGATGATGTACCACTCGCTTCAAAGCTACCAGTTTTTTTCTCAGCACACCATGGACCCAGAGTTTACAGAGACAAAAAGAAATTGTAAGCTCTGCTATCAGACTGTAAAGATTGAAAGAAAAACAAAAGTTAAATGTAAAGTTTGTGATATTTTTTTATGTTTTCATACAGTAGGAATTGTCTGTCAGAATACCACAAGCCATAGTAAGAAATATATAAAGATATGTTGAGCCTTTATTATGTCACCCTCATAACTGATTTTACTTATGTGTTAGTGATCATACAGTGTTACACAAGAAATATGTCTACTGAAGTCACATTTCATTATTTTAGCTAAGATAATGCAGCTACTTATAATAACTGTAATGTATTCAGTGGAAGATTTTTTTTGAATAAATTTTTTTAAAAGCCTAGTTATGTAACTGTTGCTGTCGTTTTTGACGGTTTCATAAGATGTAAATCTATTTAATATTTTTTGATGATCTAAGGTAGAGAACTGTATGTTAACTCTCTGGGACAGGTTGATTTAGGGTTATCTTCCCTTTGTTATTCATTGTAGTTGTCCTGTCTTAAAGCGGGGTTAGCTGTTCTCTGATCTGTTCTGTCTACGCATGCGCAAGTTTTTTTAGCGCGAACGAATAGACTTCCGTCATTGAGTGATGAGCTGGGTTCTGACCGGACGAGTATGTCCGTACTTCTTCTCTGCATTTTTCTGGGGAAAAGATAGTCTTCAGTGTGACTGTCATGTCAGTGATTCTCCCCAGAGTGATTCTGTTCATCAAGAATGACGACAGTTGTTATTAGTGTATTTCTCGGATTCTGTCCAAGGTAAAAAGAACTTAATTATTACGCCTAGATTGCAGAACATTTTGTGTCAAGCTGTGAGTAAAGCTCACAGTTCTTGAGATGCAGAGTCCACTTTGTGTGCTCGATATAGCCACCTAAGACTATTCGTCTAGCTATATTACAGAAGCCCAGTGAAGAGATATTATTATGAAAACCGCCTGTTGGTGGTATGTTTCGGCATGGATGATTATACCTGCCTATAAAGAATACACTGTTGTTTGAATTATTATAGAGGCCCGATATCTCGGCCGATATCTTTGAGCAGAAGAAGAAGTGTCTGGCGTGTGAAGCCAGATGAAGTCTTGACTTTTATTATACAAGTTCTTAGACTTTGATATTGATCAACTGGATCTGCCTTTATCGTGCGGCATATTTGTTGAAAGACTACCTGACGTGTTTAGCCAGGGGCCCTGAGCTACAGTAAGAAAGAATGTATATTGTCAAGCCAGCTTTACTAGCATCTTACATATGAGCTATGCAAGATTATGATGCTCGATGATTATTATTATTTGCCACACATGAAATGTCCATGATCCTTTGTGCTATTGACTGTGTCGTCTGTCAGCGTACTGTTGCAGTAATAAATGTTGGAAAAGTCATCTGTATTATCCACATCTATGACTTCTACTTGTGGTGGTGTGAGTTTGGCGTAGATGAATAAGAGCCTATACGACTTCGTGTCCATGATCTGCTGCTTCCTACGCATACACCTTTACACTCTACTGCATCTCACTACGAGTACTACTCTCCTGAGAAACTACATGTATGCTATTATGTATGAGTGTCTGTATTACACCCTGGCAGTGCCTCACGCTGTTGACCTAGATACACGCAACACTGAACTGTCCAGGTGATCAACGACATGCCCACTCAGCGACACTTCAACATGGTACAAATACCAGATTTCACACGAGCAAACAGACTTTAACATCATAACATTCTGGTAAAATCAACCGGTAACATCTGGCTGTAATATCTGGTGGGTGAAACGGGGCGGTTACAGTAACATTTCAAAAATTTGCATAATTTTATTATTTAATGTTGAATTGTTTTGGAAATGTAACATATAATGCAGAAATGGCCAGACTAAAATTAAATATGACTGCTGTTAATTGTTCTGATAATACTTTTTTTTTGTCTTCTTTGTGAAATATCATGTTTATAATTTTTGTGTATTTTTTCTGTTGACTTTCCTTCACTTTTTTTAAAACTCACATCAATACAATTTTCAAAATATTAATTTTACATGTAAATATGGTAGTCTGTTCAATTACAAACAATTTGATGTATAACACACTTGGGTAGACTTCAAATTAAAATGTATCAAGGAACATTAGAAGTCAGATATGTCAGAGTACGAGAAAATTATACAAAATATCAGGTCTGAAGAGAGTTAAACAAACTCTTAATATGGTGATAGGTTAAACTTGTTCTTGATGTGATAGATTAAACATGCTCGTCACATGATGATATATAAAAAACATACTTAATGTAAAGACTATAACCTCTCACAATATATAATTTATCACAACATCAAGGCCATGTTAAACCTATCATTCTATACATGTTCTTGAAAAATGTACAGTTTATTGAACAAGTCTCACAATAAATGAACTGTTAACTTGTTCTGATATGGTGATATGATCAGCATCTTTCTAATTAGGCTATAGGTTTAACATGTTCTGGGTGAGGTGGTGTGTTAATCATGTTTCTAATGATGTAGTGTTAAACTTGTTCTGATGTGGTGATATGATCAACATCTTTCAAATAAGGCTATACATCTGACTTGTTCTTGGCGGGTAATGACCATGTTTCTGACACCGGTAATATGATTAACACATTCTTGATGTTCTTGATGGGGTGAACTGTTAAAAATCATTGTTCCTTCTTCTCTGATCCTTAGCCGCCGACTGTCAAAGTAGTCAGTGGCCATCACGCCTGGTGGTGTCTTGTAGGGCAGCAACAAACTGCTTGCACTTTGCTCGGTCGGCAGTTATCCTTCGTGCAGTGCCCCAGCTCTGGTTCATTCTTTGCATCTTGGCCTCCACAAATCTCCGCCAAGTTGTTTTTGGTCTGCCTCTCTTTCGCTTTCTTTCAGGGGTCCATAGCATTTCCTATTGTTCCTCATACAGTGATAAACATTCTCACCGGACATGCACATGATGTGTTATTGTATCAATCATTTTCCCAATGTTCAAAAATCACACTAATTACATTAACAATTACATAAATGAACTCCCCATCACAACATACTGGCTGTAATTAAAGAACGCTCAATTACTCATGATTGAATTTCACAAGGAAACATGCACAACAAAGTCATGATAATAATACACAACAAAGTCATCATAAACATACACAACAAAGCCATGATAATAATACACCATACATGCTATGGTTTACCCATAATCTGTACAAGGTGTTTGCGTTTTCAGATGTGTACACCCTGTACATAATTTCTGTACAGGTTTTCTAACCCATTCCCCTTATTACTGTGTCTCAGAGTTCTTTTATAAGGTCCTATTGAACACAGGATTTCCCAGTCTGTTAGTGATAATTAAGCACAGAAATAGACTAAATGATGACACCATCACATTATTTTTAGTGTAAAATAAACTCTGACATTTATTGTTTGGGTTTTAAAACAAGTGAAGACCTGCTTTAAAAGGCAAAGCCCCTGTGCCTCATTTATAATGCAGCCCACTGTAATTGAAAATATTTTTACACGAATTAACTCTTTTGATATGTTTTTTTCAGTCTTTGTACAGGTTTTGCGGGTCTTTGTACAGGGTTTTGGATTTTTTGTACAGGTTTTTCATCTCCGAGGTGTGGCATGTATGATACACAACAGTCATGATAATAATACACAACAAAGTCATGATAATAATTCACAACAAAGTCATGATAATAATACACAACAAAGTCATGATAATAATCATCGACAAAGTCATGATAATAATCATCTTTTTCCTTTCTGATGGAGCATGCAGTCATCATTGCAGCTGGTCCCATTGCAGGAAACAATGCACCGAAGAACTGATAACTTACTTATTCAACTATTCCTCACCTGAGGTCAGCTGTAGTTTTTTTTTTGGCAGCGGGGGGGGGGGCGGTGGGGGCCTTACGATAATAATGCAGCATGAAAAACTTACTTTTCACATTCCTCTAAGGCAGCGAGGAAAGACTGCTGGAATGCTATAATGTCTTCAACATTACCCACAAGCTGGGTGTATTCTGCAGCAGTTAATCTGGCAAAATACAGAAAGGAAATAATCCATTTTATAATGTGTACGTATTGGTTATTTCATGTTGTTGTTTAGCTATTGCTGCTGGGCTTCTCGCTCCCTTGCAGCCAGTAAAGCAACAAAATTCTGATGTAAAACAGATCATATGATGTACTATCATTCGTAAGTAACATGATGATGTAAATGTCACACAAAATGGAAAATAAAAATTATAATGAATACACTAATTATAACCGAAGATTAGGTTGAACAGGGTTGACTCTCCTGAGATAGTGGATGAGCGGAGGCAAATGAGGCTTATCTGATGCTAAACTATTCTCCTCCCATTTCTTATAAATTTAAAAAAAAAAGGGGCTATATTTGATAGAATGGTGGCACCTACACATTCGTGGCTTCCAGGGGCTTGATGTACGACTGTAACACCCTCAGCATCTCCGAGACATGGGTCTTCTCAGTTTCTATCACACTCTTCAACACCTGAAATGAGCCAGGCATAAAGAGACATTTCTTTGTGTGTTAAAATAGGAGTCCTGCCTCATTTTGGTCAGGCGTTCCATTCAACCTAGACAAGACGTCCATCAATTAGGGCATATGTTCAAATATAAAAGACCTTGTTGTCTAGTGGTAATTATGCCTCTGCTGTCCACAATGGTAAATGAACACATATTACTGTAACTGTTCTGCATCTTCATGTACCAGAAAAGGTAAACATTCATAGTGGTGTGTAAACTTTTTTTAAAACAGATATAATAATGACAAATAAAGAGGTTCCTGAAATGCTAGGAATGAAAAAGCTAATTAATGAAGGAGATCAAAGCTGGACATCAACAACAGAATGAACAAAGCAAGAACAGCCTTTTTTAGTCTAAACAACATCTGGAAGTCCTCTCAGTACAGCACAAGCACAAAATTAGGATTATATCAGAGCTGTGTGCTTTCTGTGCTTCTCTATGGCGCGGAGAGCTGGAGAGTTACAGAGAGGGAAATGTCGAAATTGTCCTCTTTTCACGCAACATGCCTAAGAAATATTCTCCGAATCTTTTGGCCGAATATCATCACCAACCAAGATCTGCTTACTTGGAGCAAGCAAGAGGACATGCACACCATCATAGCTGGCAGACGCTGGAGCTGGGTTGGCCATGTCCTCAGAAGAGACCCTGATGCCATCACAAGAACAGCTATGCTATGGACCCCTGAAGGAAAACGAAAGAGAGGCCGACCAAAAACAACCTGGCGGAGGACTGTGGAGGCTGAGATGCAAAGAATGAACCAGAGTTGGGGCACTGTACGAAGGATGGCCGCCGACCGAGCAAAGTGGAATCAATTTGTTGTTGCCTTACAAGACGCCACCAGGCGTAATGGCCACTGACTGCTTTGACGGTCGGCGGCTAAGGATCAAAGAAGAAGAAGAAGAAGAAAGCTGGACAGCTAAATTATTTTGGCCATATAAAAAGATGTAACACCTTGCTGAAAACCATAATGGGAGGAAGAGTTGAAGGCAAACGTGCAAGAGGAAGACAGCGCTGTAAGTTATTTAACTCTACATTGTTGCCAAGATACATGAGTCCACATTTTGAAGTGGTGTGTAATCTGGCTGTCCTTTGCCGCATTTATTCTCATAATCATGTTGACATAATCTTGATATAATAGAGAGAGAAAAAGTAAGATGTAAGCCAAAGTCACGAAAGAAATTCAGAAGAAATTCTATCCAGAAAGTTTGCTAAATAAGATGTCAAAGAATATATGTTTATTTTAAGGGTGGACTCCAGTGCAAGCAGGCAACATTAAGTTTTCCTGCTACATAAACCCCGCTGAATAATCTCTGCACAGCAATCATTCTCACCAACAATAAACCACAAACAAACATTAATGTGTAATCCTAACAAGTATACAAAGAAAGAAAGAATCCCAGGAATTTTAGGTCAGTTTTCAAGGAAAACATTGTTTTCCTTCACTTATTAACCCTGCTGTAACTCTCCTCAAAGCGAATCAAACATACAACAAACTTACGTATTGGCTTAAACTTCTCATAAAAAATAAACAACAAACAAACATTAATGTGTAATCCCAACAGGCATTAATAAAAAATTGAAATACATTTGTGAACATTAATTATGCTGTTGGACACACAATGAGAATCCTGCTGATAGCCTTTGCAAGGTCATGCTCGTTATGGAATCCCCAAGGTAAGAGAGGCAGAGGGAGACGAAAAAAACACATGGAATAGAGAACTGGAGACAGACATGGAAAGACACCGAGGTGATGGCACGGGACGGGAAGACTTGGTGTTGTGATCCTTTTTTTTCCGAACTAGATAGGCCACATCCTCAGAAGGGACCCTGATACCATCACAAGAACAGCTATGCTATGAACCCCCGAGGGAAACGAACGAACGAACGAACGAACGAACGAACTTTATTATAAGTGAAAGAGAGGTCGACCAAAAACAACTTGGCGGAGAACTGTGGAAGCCGAGATGCAAAGAATGAACCAGAGTTGGGGCACTGTACGAAGGATGGCCGCCGACCGAGCAAAGTGGAATCAATTTGTTGCTGCCTACAAGACGCCACCAGGCGTGATGGCCACTGACTGTTTTCACGGTTGGCAGCTATGGATCAAAGAAGAAGAAGATAGGAACTTGTATTTGTAGGCTATTTGGAGCACATATAAGGCATCGATGCGTATGTTTCTATGTGTGGTTGTGAGGTTGAGTCAGCTTGTTTGGGGTAGCAACAAAGAATTGTATACCAAGTGTCCTTATGGACTAGACGTGTTTTCAGCATTGTGAATGACTGGAACGCATTCAAAATGAAGGGATGCGACTAGTTTTGGGCTGTATGCATGATACCACCATTGTGACAATTAGATACATGCTCGGATTGCTGTCGATTAGATCCAGATATGTGATGGCCCAGGCAAAAGCCTATATGCGGGTAACCACTGACAAAGACATGAGAACGTAGCTGACATCAAAGGAGCAAGAATCAAGAGGGGGATGTCATGGATGGCACAGGCACAGGCTACGATTGGTCAGGTGACCAGGGTTGAAAATGTATCCAAAGGGGAAGAGTGGAGTAAGTCAGGTGTTTTTTGGTTTGGTTTTGAGGACTATCTTCATTGCACACTGACTACTCCATCAGTGCTCCGATCTCCTCCCTTAGATCACACAAGGAGGATCTCAGCACAGTGCACAAACTCCGTAACACTGGCGAGAATCCCAATGTGTGTATATAGGAATCATACATTCTATAAATATTTTTGTTGTGGGTAGGTTTCTAATTTTTAAATTTTGCCAGGGCAGCGGCCTGATAGGCCTACTCTTTACGATTTCCAACTGTCGTGGGATTTTTAACGTGCGCAACTTGCACATGAGACCTCCTATTTTTTCGCCCTTTTCCGAGAAGGCTAGGCATCCGATCTCACTACCCAGGAGACCAGGGGGGAGTATGACATCATTAGGACCACTGGTTCTGAAAAAAAATGTTCCATAAATTATATCCACTCAACTGGGAATCGAACTTAGTACTTTAGAACTCTGGCGGATGCCTGGATAAACTACCAGCAGGTCACCATTAGCCTTGGCAGAAAGTGCAGATCTTGGGGCAATGGAAAAGCAGAGCTGGAGATTAATCAGCTGATAAGTGATCATGATGGAGATGATGACGCTATTGTGTACACTGATGGGTCAGTAGTGCGTGGTGAGAAATCAGGATGGGGCTTCTCTGTGAGAATAAAGGGCAGGGTCGTTGCTGAACAGAGTGGAGCCTACATGACAACAACCTGCAGCATGAGAATGGAGGTAGAGGCAGTTACTGCAGCACTGAGGTGGCTGTCTGAAACTCCATCAACAATGGCAGTTACATTGTCAGACTCTCAAGCCATGCTTCGGAAAGTTCAGAATAGCTGGCTGTGGCAGGAATGGAAAACATCAATAGAATCCTCAAGTCTTCAAGAACTGGTGTGGATCTAACTGTCCTGGTCATGCAGGGGTACATGGCAATGAGAGAGCTGACAGACTGGCCTCTAGAGCACCCACAGTGGGGACACTGAACATGGATAAGGGAGAGATACTAAGGGAAATTAATGATCGCCTGCTGGATAATGACACTGTAATGGGTGAATCAACAAGGCTGAAACTGGGAGTTTGGCTTCAAATGTGGGACTAGCAGAAATGGAGGTGAGAGAGGATGCATCCGTTGTATGTACAATCAGCGTGCTACAGGTACAATTAGCATTCATACTCTTCGACATTTGATGAGGGAGACTGAGCACCTATGGGTTTGCCCAGAGTGCAGTGAGGTCGATTCTGATTAACAATAACAATAACAGCATTGTATATTCCATGTCCTTAGGGACTCAATGTGTTTGAGAAGCTGTCCATTGTTTAAATGGACAAATCGCGTATGTAAGGATCCTGTGTTTGTATATGAAATAGTTGGTAGTGATAATAAAAAGATAATAGCGTGGCTCAGCCCACCAGTTTTAATAGTGTCCATGGATGGACAAGTAATAATTATTGTGACAGTATATTTGAACGAATATATACTTAAAAAATACAAAGTGTGTGAAGATGACAAATGGACATTTGTCAACTATGAAGGATCCGAGTTTATTCCCTAGAATTGTTTAACTTTGTCAGTTTTGGAGTTCAATCGTTACAATCACCCGACATACTAATACACATTTTATGATACTCGTAATTCATGGACAAGATCTCCTCATAACATGTAGTATAAGTATGTTGACAGCCTACACTTCTTGGGAAGCATTCAATTTTTTTTTTTTTTTGGTAGTTTAACTGACCAGATTTCAATCATTCTATTTTTTAATGTCCATGAAGATATGTATTAAATATAAACTGTTCAGCATGAGCAACACCAGTAGCAACAATAACAAACAGGGGTAGGGTATTTTTAGAATTCTCCCTCTAACAATACTTCATTCAGGGCCCTCCTGGTGTACGCAGGTCATAATTCATTATTTGTGTCTAAACAGATTAGAGCAGCAGTAGGCAACCCACAACCAATGAGAATCTACTTTACAAATCCTGAGCTCCCAAATGATCTACTTTAATAAAGTGTCTTTTTTCAGGCTTTAAAGTATCTGGGATTTGGAATAAGTACGCGTACATGTAATTGTTCTGCCAGAAGATCTATTTCCAAACATTTCCATCTTCTGAGCAGTGTAAATTTAAATTCAATGATATTTTACCCAGTGTTAACTTCACTTCATGGGATCGAGTGGCTAAGAGATATAGCGTCCACCTCGATTCTAAATGTATCAGGTTCGATTCCCAGTAGAGTGAATATAATTTATGGGAATTTTTATTTCAGAACCAGTGGTCCTAATGATGTCATACTCCCTGTAGCGAAATTTGTGAGATAATCGCTTATTTCAGTAAGATTTTAGTAATATAATACTAAATACACCAGCCCTCAGGTGTCTGACTATTTTCATCTCCAATGCCAGTAGAGCGCTGCCTTTTGTGCAGTAGAAATGCTTAAAAAAAATGACCCGCCGTAAAAATCTAACACGCTTTTAGTTTCAGTTTAGAAACGTACAATAAACATTTTAACATCTCGCCGATCTGCTGCACGAAACGGTGGGAAAAGTTTGAATTAACGTAATATGTTAACTTTAACACTAAAATTTGTAATAATTCGGACATTTCCCAGTAGTAAGAACGAGACGATTGTAATAATTAATGCCAACACTACCAAAGTTTTGAAAAACCCCTCTTCGCTCTGCAAGCGGTCTTTAATATATACACGCTGTGGGCAAAGCCAGCAGAGACAAACACACAGACAGTTTTCCATTTCCTCCTAGCGGTAATATTCTGACGTCACTCAAACGAGTTGGTTTATTTGAATAATAATAGAGACAGGGGGGGGGGGGGGGGGGGGGGGGGGGGGGGGGGGGGGGGGGGGGGGCGGGAGGGGGGCAGAGATGGCCGACTTGTGTAAAAGTTATATTTGACGATTGACAGTGACAAAACTGAAAATCTGAACCATAATGAAACTGACCATAAAAATCATATAGTAGAATAGCTTAGTGTCCCCTGAGCAAAAATATGTTTTAAAAAATATGGTAGTCCAAGTATTAGCCAAGTTATTGAGAAAATCCTATATGTCTAAGAACACTTGGATGGACAGACTGTTGTTCTTGCTCGTTACACATAACGTTATTGGGGACGCTAGTTTAAAAAAAGAGGCATGGGAGTAATTCAAATCCTATTGGTTGGTATAAGAGTATAGGAGTAAAAGGGGGGAGATAAGAAAAATGTTAACTAAAACTCAACATCTTTTTCTATTGGCATAACTAACGCAGACTGACCAATGGACTACGAGGCACATAGTTTGTTTGGAATTGTTTTGTTTTTTCAAACTAAATTCAAAATTATTTAGTAGTGCCTGCTTTCATTGGTCGGCTCTAATAGATATTGGCAAGAGGCATAGTGGTCTCGTGGCCATTTGACTAGAAAATTTTATACAAACAACTACGTTGAGAGCAGATGTGATAAATTGTAAAATTAACTACTAAATTCACAATCTGGACGAGGCAGAGCAAAACTGAGGCCATATTCTTTGCCAGTCAACGTTATTTGTGACATATTTCTTTGAATTAGTGGTAAGAATACTTTATGTATTTACATGTTTGATTAAAACTGCACAAGTTAGATACTGCTATGGGGAAAAGTGAAGGACATGCCGGGAGCAAACATTATTGAGTCCTCACATTGAACTGTATTTGACTGTTGCATATTATTATGATTTTGTATTAACTATTTTGTATTGGAAGATGTTAGTAAGCCTCAGTGTTCCATGAACACTCTTTAACATGCCTAGAGCGTTTATAATTTAGAAAAGAAAAGAAAAATCATATAAAAGGAGATGTGGTTACTCCACGTTATTGTATTGAAGCAAACTAGGTAAAAGTACAGTGGCGTATCTGCCATAGGGACCTGAGGTGTGGTCACAGAAAGGTGTGAGTCATATAATTAGGGGCTGATGCACATGAATGCACACGAGGCTGACCCCATACCATCATGTATACATAGTGATAAGAAGTTGTGATCAGATATAAAAAGGCCAGGGTGTCTTTTTATTGCAGAGTTTTTATTTCCTGTTACCATCCGGTGACAGGAAACCTGATGAGTGAGTGAAAAGTGAAAAGTCTCCATTTAAAAGTTGCTGTCAGCTGATAGCCTGAAGGAGCTTGTATGTGGGTGCTGATCTATTATATCTGCAACGACATCCTGACTTATTATCGTCATACCAAGAATCCCAGGTGGCACGTTGACAGCTGGGACATCTGACACTTCAGCATAATAAACTGGTTCTTATCAAAATAAAACTGAATTATATGGGGAATGACGAAAACAACAGCTCCTCATAACCAATGACTATCACTAGCAGTTATTAAAGTTTTAGTCTGTGAATACACCTACAGGAACTCTATATAATAACATTACATTCATAGGACCAAGAGTCCATATGTTTAGTTAAAGCATTATATGTAAATATATTTCCTCATTTTCAAAGACCTGTCCAAAAGAGATGGCGGGACAGGCAGATTAAATTGTACAAAGAAAAAAACATTCCAATTTTAAAAGAAAACTTTAACCACAGTCTTATTTATTTTCTTATAGTGAATTAAAGTGTATTGTGTTGATGTACCATCATTTTCATTTCATCCCTAGACACTAGAGACATCATACAACAGCCACTAGAATCAAAATACGGACTGTGTGAGATCTAGGGAGGTAGCGTTAGCTTCCCTGATAATATATATCATTATCATCATCATCATCTTTTTTTAGAGTCAGGGACCTACATGTGCTTGACCTCACACAGTTGACACAGACACACTATCTTTCTTGTTAGGTATAACATCTTAACCTCCCCAGCAAAATTACATTTGCTACATGAATTGGGGGCTCGTCCGGGATTGGAACTGCTAGTACTACATATATTTTGGGTCCTGGTCTGGGTTTTAGCTATAACAACATTTCTATTTACCCAGGGAATCCCCATTATTAATATTGCCCAAGATTTGGGAATTGATGAAGTGTCAGAGCCTGGAATAATTAATTAAGTTGTACTTGTTTTAGAAATTGAGTTAGAACATTTTAGTATTTATCAGATGGCGGATTTGGCCAAGTTTCGCTCTGCTGCTGTGCAGATTGCCAAAGAGATGAATATGGAGGGTCAAGTTTTAATTGACTATGTCACCTCAGAATGTGATAAGTTTATTGCTAGGGAAGAACATAGGTTAGCTGAAGAGAGGAGAATGCAGTTAGAAGATGCTAGAGAGTTGAAGAAATTAGAGGCTGATAGAGAGGCTGAGATCAAGAGGCTCCAGTTTGAGGAGAAAAAAATAGAAAGGGAAGCAGAAGATAAAAGGTTACAGAGGGAGCATGAGTTGCGACTAAGGGAGTTGGAGTTGCAAGGCCATGCTCCTGAAAATGGTCACAGCCCCTCTACCTCTGATGCTACTGCTAGTCAGGGGGCCTCCAACTCAGCTATGGGGTTTCACTTAGATTATTTTGTTGAGAGAGATGATGATATTGAATCACATTTAAGTAGGTATGAGGTATTAGCTACAACTTATGGGCTAGAAAAAGAAAGATGGAGCTTGAAGTTATCCCAAGGTCTTCGGGGAACAGCTTATGATGTTTTTTCCAAAATGAGCAGGGATGACCAAGACAATTATGACATATTAAAGCAGGTTCTGTTGTTAAGATACAAAAAGAATGGTGAATTTTACAGGAAAAAGTTTAGAAACACCAAGCTACTGTCGGGTGAGACTTATCACCAGTTCTCTGCATGGTTAGAGACTTACTTGGAGAAATGGACTGCTCTGGGGAAAACCCAAGATCTGAAAGAAATGATCCTTATTGAGCAATTGAGAGAGTCCATGGCTCCAGACTTGAGAAAGTTTCTCATGGAACAGGGTGCAGAGAGGCTGGGTGAGTTACTTAATGTCGCTGAGAGGTATCAGGCAGCCCAGGTAGAGGTAGCTGGCGCCAAAAAGAAGCATATAGATCATTATAGGGCCCCACAAAACTCAAATAGATTTGATAATAAAGATCAGGGTAACAAGTTTAAGCAAAATTTTGATAGGCCACGCAATGATAATAAACGTAAAAACTCACAGTTCAACGATAGGAAATATGAGGAAAGAAAACCCCTTTATCAAAATAGATACTATTGCAAATGGTGTAAGAGAGAGGGTCATGACACCAAATTTTGTTCAAGGAAACCTTCTGGATGTGCTGCTATGAAGTTGGGGAAAAAGGAAATAAAGGTAAAACCTACTGGACAGCAGGAACCTTATCATCCCCCAGTATGTGAGGACGTGGTATGTAATGGAGTCACAATTAGGTGCCTTTACGATACCGGTTTGGATTTTGATTCTGTTGTGAGTGCGCACTTGGTGAACCCGGATCAGTATACCACAGAAACAGTGGAGATTCAAGGGGCGACCAAGGACCTACCACTCATGACACTTCCCATTGCAAGGATAACAGTGAAAACTCGCTATGTGGAAGGAATAATCAGAGCAGCAGTGATAGACGCACCCATTTACCCTCTGATATTGGGATGTCGTTATGTCTTCTTGGGGAATCCCAAGAGACCTGTGGTCCTGGCAGCAGTCCAGACCCGTTCACAATCCAGAAAGGAAGAAGATAAGCCAATAAATACTCATCCAGAGGAGATAAGGAAGGCACAGGCTGAAGATAGGACACTGAAGCCGTGCTTTCAAAAATTGCGTAACTGCCATACACCTCCTTATAAAGGAGAATTTTACATGAAGAATAAATTGTTATATAGGAAGGCCGGAACTGGTTCAAATGGTCACGGACAACTGGTACTTCCCAAGATGTTTAGGGCAGACGTAATACGGAGTTTACATGTTGGGAAAGATGGTGACCATGAGAAAATAGGTACCATCTGCCAAAACGTTTCTAAATATTATTATTGGCCAGATGTAAAGATAGTTATTGAGAATTTTGAGGAGAACTGCGGCCAATTTCACGAGGGAACACCCACACGTGGGAAAACTGTTCAGGACCTAGACACGCCACAGGGCAAACTTAGGCCTGGAAATAAAAATAATTGTAATAAAGTAGACACTGTGGAATGGGAACCCCCTTTTCACACACAGTCTTCACTTGAATGTATTAAAATGGCAACTCTGTGTGGAGTACAAAAAGTGGTTTTACCCCAGAATAAGCCGACAGTCCCTCGGTTGGAATTATGTGAACTGGGTGAAGGTAAAAGAGAGAGAAGATCTCTCACAAGGAATTTAAAGTGGGGAGAAAACCCCAGGATAAGAATAGGTAGTGGTAGATTCTTGAGTGATGACAAAAGGAAGAAACGTCCTCAACACAAGGCTTCCAGTATTATGAAAAATATGTCAGAAAAATTAAAAGTCCACATGTAACCTTGTTAAGGACGTGGACAGATGAGAAGGCAGAAGAGACTGTTACCTCATCATACCAATATGTGAACGAACTGATCACTCGTTTAAAAACTAGTTGGAAACTGGCAAATGAAAATTTGAGACAAGCCAGGAAAAAGCATGCTGCTTATTATAACAAAAAAGCGAAGGATAGGGAGCTTGCTGTAGGGGAGAAGGTGCTTCTTCTATTACCAAGCAGCAACAATAAACTTCAGATCGGATGGCAAGGTCCATATACAGTTTTGGAAAAGGTATCCAGAACAAATTATAAGATAGACAAGAAGGGAAAGGAAAAAGTCTATCATGTGAACCTTTTGAAGAAATATCTGGATAGACAAATCCAGGAAGGAACACACTTAATGGCCTTGTCAATTGCAACCGAAATGAAAAATGAACCTCTCACCTCAGTTGAATATCCACTGAAGCCCAGTGAAACGTTTGAACAGGTGAAGATCAGTAATCACCTGACAAAAGGACAGAGGGAGAGGATTCAAAAGGTCCTGGAGAAACATACAGACGTGTTAACGGATAAGCCGGGGCACACAAATTTGTTGGAATATGATATGAAACTACTAGACCCAACACCCATATGTATGAGGCCTTATTCTATTCCGTTCGCTAAGGAAAAAGCGTTGAAAGAGGAGATAGATTATTTGTTACAAGAAGGGATTATTTCTCACAGTGAGTCTCCTTATAGTTCCTGTGTGGTTTTGTTGCAAAAAACCTCGGAAGGTCATTATGAGTTCAACATGCTACCGTTTGGGTTGAAAAATGCCCCGAGTGTGTTTTCTAGGATGATGCGAAAATTGTTGGATCCCCTGAAAAATCCATGTATCTCGAATTTCATGGATGATATCCTAATTGCTACTGAAACTTTTGAGGAACATATTAACTCTTTGAATATGCTGTTTGATAGACTCAGAGAGGCTAACTTGACTGCTAGACCAACAAAATGTTGTATTGGGTGTAAAGAGTTGGAATTCTTGGGACATACCGTACATCAGGGTAGCATGACCCCTGACCTCAAGAATCTAGAGAAACTGAAAAGAGCACCTAGGCCACAAACAAAGAAAGATGTGCGATCTTTTGTGTCGTTGTGTGGTTTCTACCAAAAGTAACTCTATATGTGCTCCTCTGATGGATTTAACTCGAAAGGGACAACCTGATACAATAAATTGGTCCGCACAGTGTAAATTGGCTTACCAGGAGTTAAAATAAAAACTCACAAGCAGGCCAGTATTGCAATTGCCTGACTTGAATCAAGAATTTGTCGTGAGAAGTGACACAAGCAATGTGGGCCTGGGCGCTACATTGTTGCAAAGGTCCTCCTCACAAGATGGGGAATTGAACCCAGTCGCTTATGCAAGCCGCAAGTTGAATAAGGCGGAAAAAAATTATTCAACAAGTGAGAAAGAATGTTTGGCGTTAATATGGGCTATAAAAAAATTCCAGATTTATTTATATGGCAGGACATTTGTGGTCCAAACAGATCATTCACCTCTCGTATTCCTATCACAAGCAAAGCATGAAAATGCCAGATTATTAAGATGGTCATTATTATTACAGCCATATTCATTTCTGATTGAATATATTCCCGGCCCTCAGAACGTCGGTGCAGATTTTTTGAGTAGACATCCGTGTGATGAAAATCAGAAAGAAATGTAGGACTTCATTTGCGCTAAGTTATCTCACAGATTGTAACCTGCAATGGATGCATGTTTTAGGAAGGGAGGTGTGTAGCGAAATCTGTGAGATAATCGCTTATTTCAGTAAGATTTTAGTCCTATAATACTAAATACACCAGCCCTCAGGTGTCTGACTATTTTCATCTTCAACGCCAGTAGAGCGCTGCCTTTTGTGCAGTGGAAATGCTTTAAAAAAATGACCCGCCGTAAAAATCTAACACGCTTTTAGTTTCGGTTTAGAAACGTAAAATAAACATTTTAACATCTCGCCGATCTGCTGCACGAAACGGTGGGAAAAGTTTGAATTAACGTAATATGTTAACTTTAACACTAAAATTTGTAATAATTCGGACATTTCCCAGTAGTAAGAACGAGAAGATTGTAATAATTAACGCCAACACTACCAAAGTTTTGAAAAACCCCTCTACGCTCTGCAAGCGGTCTCTTTAATATATACACGCTGTGGGCAAAGCCAGCAGAGACAAACACACAGACAGTTTTCCATTTCCTCCTAGCGGTAATATTCTGACGTCACTCAAACGAGTTGGTTTATTTGAATAATGACAGAGGCAGGGGGGGAAGATGGCCGACTTGTGTAAAAGTTATATTTGACGATTGACAGTGACAAAACTGAAAATCTGAACCATAATGAAACTGACCATAAAAATCATATAGTAGAATAGCTTAGTGTCCCCTGAGCAAAAATATGTTTTAAAAAATATGGTAGTCCAAGTATTAGCCAAGTTATTGAGAAAATCCTATATCTAGTTTTAAAAAAAGAGGCATGGGAGTAATTCAAATCCTATTGGTTGGTATAAGAGTATAGGAGTAAAAGGCATGGGAGTAATTCAAATCCTATTGGTTGGTATAAGAGTATAGGAGTAAAAGGGGGGAGATAGGAAAAATGTTAACTAAAACTCAACATCTTTTTCTATTGGCATAACTAACGCAGACTGACCAATGGACTACGAGGCACATAATTTGTTTGGAATTGTTTTGTTTTTTCAAACTAAATTCAAAATTATTTAGTAGTGCCTGCTTTCATTGGTCGGCTCTAATAGATATTGGCAAGAGGCATAGTGGTCTCGTGGCCATTTGACTAGAAAATTTTATACAAACAACTACGTTGAGAGCAGATGTGATAAATTGTAAAATTAACTACTAAATTCACAATCTGGACGAGGCAGAGCAAAACTGAGGCCATATTCTTTGCCAGTCAATGTTATTTGTGACATATTTCTTTGAATTAGTGGTAAGAATGCTTTATGTATTTACATGATTGATTAAAACTGCCCAAGTTAGATACTGCTATGGGGAAAAGTGAAGGACATGCCGGGAGCAAACATTATTGAGTCCTCACATTGAACTGTATTTGACTGTTTCTTATTATTATGATTTTGTATTAACTATTTGTATTGGAAGATGTTAGTAAGCCTCAGTGTTCCATGAACACTCTTTAACATGCCTAGAGCATTTATAATTTAGAAAAGAAAAGAAAAATCATATAAAAGGAGATGTGGTTACTCCACGTTATTGTATTGAAGCAAACTAGGTAAAAGTACAGTGGCGTATCTGCCATAGGGACCTGAGGTGTGGTCACAGAAAGGTGTGAGTCATATAATTAGGGGCTGATGCACATGAATGCACACGAGGCTGACCCCATACCATCATGTATACATAGTGATAAGAAGTTGTGATCAGATATAAAAAGGCCAGGGTGTCTTTTTATTGCAGAGTTTTTATTTCCTGTTACCATCCGGTGACAGGAAACCTGATGAAAAGTGAAAAGTCTCCATTTAAAAGTTGCTGTCAGCTGATAGCCTGAAGGAGCTTGTGTGTGGGTGCTGATCTATTATATCTGCAACGACATCCTGACTTATTATCGTCATACCAAGAATCCCAGGTGGCACGTTGACAGCTGGGACATCTGACACTTCAGCATAATAAACTGGTTCTTATCAAAATAAAACTGAATTATATGGGGAATGACGAAAACAACAGCTCCTCATAACCAATGACTACCACTAGCAGTTATTAAAGTTTTAGTCTGTGAATACACCTACAGGAACTCTATATAATAACATTACATTCATAGGACCAAGAGTCCATATGTTTAGTTAAAGCATTATATGTAAATATATTTCCTCATTTTCAAAGACCTGTCCAAAAGAGATGGCGGGACAGGCAGATTAAATTGTACAAAGAAAAAAACATTCCAATTTTAAAAGAAAACTTTAACCACAGTCTTATTTATTTTCTTATAGTGAATTAAAGTGTATTGTGTTGATGTACCATCATTTTCATTTCAACCCTAGACACTAGAGACATCATACACCAGCCACTAGAATCAAAATACGGACTGTGTGATATCTAGGGAGGTAGCGTTAGCTTCCCTGATAATATATATCATTATCATCATCATTATCTTTTTTTAGAGTCAGGGACCTACATGTGCTTGACCTCACACAGTTGACACAGACACACTATCTTTCTTGTTAGGTATAACATCTTAACCTCCCCAGCAAAATTACATTTGCTACACTCCCCCCTGGTCTCCTGAGATCGGATGCCTATCCTTCTCGGATAAAGAGTAGGCCATTAGGCCGCTGCCCTGGAAAAATGAGAAACCCACCCACCACAAAAATATTTATAGAATGTGATTCCTGAATACACACATTAGGATTCTCGTCGGTGCTACAGAGTTTGTGTGCTGTCCTGAGATCCCCCTTGTGTTTTCTAAGTGAGGAGAGCACTGATGGAGTTTGTGCGCAATGAAGATAGCCCTTAAAGCCAAACCAAACCAAATTTCACTTCAAAGATAAACCATCACTATTTGTGTCTTAACAGACTACAGCAGTTCACGTAAAAAAGGGAATTTTAGTAAGCTAGCTCATAGATGTTCCCAGGGAATGCAGAAGAGGTACCTGTTAATCCTGGGAACAACGCAATTTTAAATACCGGCAGAGAGGGCTTCTGATACATTTTCAGAGCTTAAACATTCCCTGTCACCTAATGATCTACCAAATCGACCCAGAGATCTACCAGTAGTTCAGGATCGACCAGTTGTTGACCCCTAAAAAGTTAGTTGCTTATCCTTTACAGGACTTGGCAATCAACCCCCAGCTTTTATTGGCTGTTTGTGATTTTTCTAGGCAATTTTTTCATTCAGTAGTTTGCCATTGCTTTCTGAACGGTACGGCGCTTATACCATTGTTAAAAATCCACACAAAGCGATCTGTTGACCCCTGGATTAGAGAAATGGCTCTGCTTGGTTGGACAATAACTCATTCATTGTCCTTCAGCTAAACTTGGAGCACAGGCCTTCCAACAAATTCAAGCCAAACATTCCTGTTATGTGCCATCATTAAAGGTTTTTGCATGTCTTTTTTTTTGTCATCCCTGTATCCACTTCTCCGCTTCATATGTTTTTTGGTCTCCATATATTTCTCTTATCTTCAAATAAAAATAAATAAAATTTGCAATCTGCGACTGGCAAATTAATTTAAATATTGTGTCTCCACATGAAATGGAGGAGGTCTTAGTTCTAGACAGAGGTAAAGGTGAATTTTTATAGATCAGTTTGTTTAACCTTTGAAATTTTTTTTCTCAGTGTCTTCCACTTTTATTAATTTCAACAAGGTCAGTTATTTCACACCTAAATCTCCCTCACTCTCTCTCTCTCTCTCTCTCTCTTATGTGTGAACCTACCACATTGTGATACAACTTGCATACTCTCTCTTATGTGAGTGTGAACCTACCACATTGTGATACAACTTGCATACTCTCTCTTATGTGAGTGTGGACCTACCACATTGTGATACAACTGCATACTCTCTCTTATGTGAGTGTGAACCTACCACATTGTGATACAACTGCATACTCTCTCTTATGTGAGTGTGAACCTACCACATTGTGATACAACTGCATACTCTCTCTTTTGTAGACTGGCATATCCCCAGACTTGTTGTTCTTGTAGCTGATGTCTGTAGAGAGAAGAACATTTTATTTCACATCAAACAAGAACACTCAGCAAATCAACTCTGCTCATACAGTAGAACTCCATTTATCCGAACCCCAATTATCCGAACATCCAATTATCCGAACACTTTTTCGAGAAAAAAAAAATCAGGTGCCACCAGTCATGTTAGACTATATTTTTGAATCTTTTGATGCTGCAAGCTTCAAATGTGTGCGAACAATTTTTAGAGGATGGAATGGGCTAATGGTCGGTCGCTTACGTACAGGAAGTCAATTAGATCATAAAGTCAGTTAATATCTGGTTTACCAATCTAGTGTACGTGTGCGTTCTACGCAGTACACTGGCTAAACAGACAGTTCAACTTAAAATAATTGTGTCTGCTACTACAGCAGAATAATTTTGGTGTGCAAGTATTTCTCTGTGCGATATGGCATCTTCCAGAAGGCCTAAAACATATAAAAGGAACCGCAATGTTTTGTCAATTGAAACGAAAACAGAAATTATCAAGAGACTAGGAAAAGGTGAAACTGTGTCTTCACTTGCGAGGATTTTCAATGTTGGGAAAGCTACCGTCTCTGACATCAAAAGTAACAAGGATAAAATTATGAGTTTTGCATCGAAATTGGATAGTGAAAATGGGTCGAAGAAACGTAAACCATGAGAAATGCGAAAGATTTGAAATTGGAAGAGGCTTTGTATATATGATTTGTGCAAAGAAGAAGCAAAGGGGAAACTATCTCTGGCTCTCTATTGTGTGAAAAGGCACTTTAGTTCAACAATCAACTTGACTGTCCTCCTGACTTTAAGGCTAGCCAGGGATGATGGTTAAGAAACTTTAAATCTCGTCATGGCATACGAGAATTGGAGATTCAAGGGGAATCTTTATCTAGCGATGCAACTGCCGCTGAAAATTTTAAAGAAACATTCTTGGCTTTTTTGGAAGAAGAAGGTTATTCACTCGATGATGTGTACAATGCCGATGAGACTGGCTTATACTGGAAATCATTGCCTCAAAAATCACTTGCATCTCAGCGCGAAGCAGCTTCCCCTGTGTTTAAAAAGTGCAAAGAGAGAGTAACAATTGTGGTAGCCGCGAATGCCAGTGGAAGTCATCGTTTACCGGTGCTAATGATCGGTAAAGCCAAAAAACCACGTTGTTTAAAGAATGTGACATGTCTCCTATTGTGCTACAAAGCACAGAAGAGTGCTTGGATGAATAGTGAAATATTTCTTGATTGGTATACAAATCAGTTCATCCCAAATGTGAAGAGGTTGAGAGAACAAGAAAAGAAAACTGGAAAAGTAATTCTTCTACTGGACAATGCACCATCTCATCCAGAGACGGATACATGAATGCAGTTGATGCAAATTTTAAAGTAATTTTTCTGCCTCCCAATGTAACAGCACTGATTCAACCAATGGATCAGGGTGTTATAGCAAAGCTTAAAAAGATGTACAAGAAGGAAGTCCTGCGTCGTTTATTGTTGGCTGAAGATGAAGAAAGTGTGGTGGCGTTTTCCAAAAAGCTTAATCTCAAAGACTGCTGCTATATGTTAGCTGATGCTTGGACCACCCTGTCACAAGATAATCTCAACAAGGCTTGGAATAGATTGCTTGGGAAAAAAGGAGGAAATGAAACTACTGTAGTTTACACAAATGATGATTGTATAAATGAAGTTGTGGAACTGTTTCAATGCCTGGATTTTCGGACTGTGACAAAGATGATGCACACATGTGGCTAGAAGATGATAATGATTCTGGTTTTCAGTTTTTGAATGACGAAGAAATTTTGTCTTTTGTGCAAGAAGAAAACCAAATACATGTAGTGACCGATGATGAAGACACCTCAGAAGTACATGATGTACTTGTAGATTATGAAGACAACCCAAAACGTCGACCAAGTCCTGAAGATGCCTTTATAGCACTAGAAACAGCGATGGCTTGGTACGAGCGAGAAGATGACAGCTGTGCTACACAGCTTCTGCTGTTGAAGAGAATGCGGGACTTAGCAGCCAAAAGGAGACTATCCAGTTTGGTGCAAAAGAGGATTCCTCATTATTTTAAATAGTGGGTTACATCTGTACAAGTACATGTATACGTAAGTTGCGCCTGGTTTTGAATCATTTGTAATGTTATTTTGAAAACATTTCTCTTTCTTAAAAAAAATAATTAATACAAGTAGTACATGCACTGCAGTGTAATGAAAGATTTTGGTGATACAGTGATCTAATACAGTGTGGGTATTATTATTACAGTACAAGTAAATATGTTTTATAGTGTAATTTCCTTGTCTCTTCTTCTTCCGTCCTTAGCCAACGACCGGCAAAGCAGTCAGTGGCCATTACGCCTAGTGGCGTCTTAAGGGCAACAGCGAATAGATTTTCTTTGCCGTTGTTCCCATCACGCCTAATGGCGTCTTTAGGGCAATGACAAATCAATCCGTTTGCTGTTGTTTCCGTAATCAAAGTGACTGGCAAACGGGTGATCAGCCCGTTGGGAATTTCCTTGTGATGGTTAATTATTTTTAGAAATATGTGTACATGTAACTCGATACATTATGTAATCCAATTATCCGAACATTTGATTATCCGAACGATGCTCGGTCCCATGGGGTTCGGATAAATGGAGTTCTACTGTACTTGAAATTAATAATCTCCTTCAAGAACTATTGCCAACATGTCTCCATAGCCTTCAATTCCCAGTCCTGTTTCTCAGTTCTCTTGTTGATTTCTTTCCATGCCTAAACTTCCTTCTAATGTGAGCAATACGCTTCCTTCTAATGCGAGTAATAAACTTCCTTTTAATGTGAGTAATATGCTTCCTTCTAATGTCAGTAATAAGCTTCCTTTTAATGTGAGTAATCAGCTTCCTTCTAATGTGAGTAATAAGCTTCCTTCTAATGTGAGTAGTAAGCTTCCTTCTAAAGTCAGTAATAAGCTTCCTTCTAATGTCAGTAATAAGCTTCCTTCTAATGTGAGTAGTAAGCTTCCTTCTAATGTGAGTAGTAAGCTTCCTTCTAAAGTCAGTAATAAGCTTCCTTCTAATGTCAGTAATAAGCTTCCTTCTAATGTGAGTAGTAAGCTTCCTTCTAATGTGAGTAGTAAGCTTCCTTCTAAAGTCAGTAATAAGCTTCCTTCTAATGTCAGTAATAAGCTTCCTTCTAATGTGAGTAATAAGCTTCCTTCTAAAGTCAGTAATAAGCTTCCTTCTAATGTGAGTAATAAGCTTCCTTCTAAAGTCAGTAATAAGCTTCCTTCTAATGTCAGTAATAAGCTTCCTTCTAATGTGAGTAGTAAGCTTCCTTCTAAAGTCAGTAATAAGCTTCCTTCTAATGTCAGTAATAAGCTTCTTTCTAATGTCAGTAATAAGCTTCCTTCTAATGTGAGAAGTAAGCTTCCTTCTAATGTCAATAATAAGCTTCCTTCTAATGTCAGTAATAAGCTTCTTTCTAATGTCAGTAATAATCTTCCTTCTAATGTGAGTAGTAAGCTTCCTTCTAATGTCAGTAATAAGCTTCCTTTTAATGTCAGTAATAAGCTTCCTTCTAATGTCAGTAATAAGCTTCTTTCTAATGTCAGTAATAAGCTTCCTTCTAATGTCAGTAATAAGCTTACTTCTCATGACAGTTATAAGCTTACTTCTAATGTGAGTAATAAGCTTCCTTCTAATGTCAGTTATAAGCTTCCTTCTATCGTGAGTAATAAGCCTCCTTCTAATGTGAGTAAAAAGCTTCCTTCTAATAAGCTTCCTTCTAATGTCAGTTATAAGCTTCCTTCTAACGTGAGTAATAAGCTTCCTTCTAATGTCAGTTATAAGCTTACTTCTAATGTGAGTAATAAGCTTCCTTCTAACGTGAGTAATAAGCTTCCTTCTAATGTCAGTTATAAGCTTACTTTTAATGTGAGTAATAAGCTTCCTTCTAATGTGAGTAATAAGCTTCCTTCTAATGTCAAAGCTTACTTCTAATGTGAGTAATAAGCTTCCTTCTAACGTGAGTAATAAGCTTCCTTCTAATGTCAGTTATAAGCTTACTTCTAATGTGAGTAATAAGCTTCCTTCTAACGTGAGTAATAAGCTTCCTTCTAATGTGAGTAATAAGCTTCCTTCTAATTAGAGTAATTAGCTTCCTTCTAATGTAAGTAATAAGCTTCCTTCTAATATGGGTAATAAGCTTCCTTCTCATGTGAGTAATCAACTTCCTTCTAACGTGACTAATAAGGTTCCTTCATCCACTGGCTTCTTTCAGGACATTCTTATTGCTCTTTTTAAGGTGGCCAAGGTAAACTTTACTTTCTCCTGCAGAACCACATCTCTGTTGCCTACAGTGCTTGTCCTACTATTTAAGTACCTGGGTTCACAAAAACATTACAAGCTCAGTTCCATACAGCTGTCCTTGTTCTGGAATCCCCGGGTACAAGAGGTAGAGGGAGACCAAGGAACACATGGAGAAGAGAACTGGAGACAGACATGAAGAACACGTGGAGAAGAGAACTGGAGACAGACATGGATAGACCTTGAGCTGATGGCACAGGACAGGAAGACTGGGCATACATTTGTTCAAGTCCTACGCACCTTGGGGAGGTGAAAAGGGGGGGGGGGGGGATGATGATGAGAGATCAAGAATATAATACTTCAAAAACAGTAGTGATAATACGCTTACAGTTTATAACATAGAGCAAAAAAACATACAGATTAACACTGTGTATAACAAATTTTTAATCCAAAATGGAAAAAAGTGTTAAAGTGATGCCTAGACAGTCATACTGAAATGAATAATGAATAACATTTTAAAGGAGAATATTAAAACCTCTTTGGCAGTTGAAAAATCTAACGAAGAAGTCCTGAGTACATAAAAAAAAAAGTTAAAAAAAGCAGGGGAGATCAGTGCAGGCCAAAATGCAGGGGAGATCAGGTTAAATATCTTGAAAGATAATAATTCCCTTTAATTTAGCATGATTTTTAAGAAACTGTTATTTAGCTTGGTTTTTAAGAAATGATTAGACTGCTGGAAAACTTATGGATGGAGGTATACAAGGTGACAAAAAGAGAAGACAGTTAACAGTCTAGCAAACATGGCAATGGAAGTAGGTAATAAAAGTGAATATAAACTTCTCTTCTTCTTCTTTGATCTGTAGCCACCGACTGTCACAGCAGTCAGTGGCCATCACGCCTGGTGGCGTCTTGTAGGGCAGCAACAAACTGCTTCCACTTTGTTCGGTTGGCAACCATCCTTTGTACAGTGCCCCAGGTCTGGTTCACTCTTTGCAGCTCGGCCTCCACAGTTCTCCGTCAAGTTGTTTTTGGTCGGCCTCTCTTTTGCTTTCCTTCGGGGGTCCATAGCATAGCTGTTCTTGTGATGGCATCAGGGTCTCTTCTGAGGACGTGGTCAACCCAACTCCAGCATCTGCCAACTATGATGGTGTGCATGTCCTGTTAGTAACTACGAGTTAGTAGTTCTTGGTTAGTGATAGTATTCGGCCAAAAGATTCGGAGAATTTTCCTATGGCAGATTGTGTGGAAGGAGGACAGTTTCGACATTTGCTTCTCTGTTACTCTCCAGCATTCCGCACCTAAACTTGAAGGACCAGTAATTGAGATAGTGTTCTCATGGCCATTGACCACTGTACATTACGAGATGAAGTTTATTAGTCTTGTTTTGCCTTTAGAATTATACGGTATCTGGTATAAATTAATTGACTCTACTGTTTGTGTATTGTCATTAACAATACTCAAACAGCACAGGTTTAGTGCTTTAATGTTCCATTATCTCTCCCCCTCCCTCTCCCACTTGCTTTTATGATAGAACCAACAGTAACACTTTAAATATGAGAATATTTAGCTTGTGTGTGTGTGTTACACCTCATTTTGTGCACCTCAATGTTTTCATTATTTTGAAACACTGCTGTGTTCAACTAGAGTGTTGCAGGAACAGATGTTGTGAACTGAGTTTATGGTGTGTGTTATGATTGTGAGCATGATTTGGGTAAGTCCGTGGGAAGAATGCAGGTCGCGAATGGGGGGAAAGTGTTGGGTGATGTTTGGCGGTCAGTGGACTTGTGAGAAGTGTATCCAGCCGGTATGGCTGTGTTGGATGTGTATTTTTCCTGATATTCTATGTCCGCCAGTGTGTATGCATACAAGGAAAGTGTTTATTCATATGTATACCAGATATTTATTATGTGCCAGGAAGTAATTTAACGATGTGTACGAGTAAGGAATAGATATTCATATAGCGGACCAGTAACAGACAGACTGTACGGAGAGGTGACTAAAATACTGTTACTACTGTGTATTCCACATACATGAACGTTGATGTCCCTATGTGGGTGGGTCTTAAAATTTAGGTGATCATGAATTGTTCATCATGAATGGAGTACGTGTTGGATGTAGTTGTCAATAAATTATATAACTGTCAGCAGTGTTCATCTAACATTATTTCAACCTGGGTTTGTGTACAGTTCCATTGACAGATGAAGTAACATTTCCCCTAGAGATATTTCTTGACCACTCTTCTACCTGCTTTCTGTTCAACAAAGCTAAATTTGTTCACAAAATCCTGTCACAGAATGCTCCAACATATCTGTGGCCAATGTTCAAATACAATGAAAGACGCAGTCAACGCCTTAACAAAATACAAGTGCCCAAGCCTAGGCTTGACTTATTCAAGAAAAGCTTAGCTTACTCTGCTGCTCATCTTTGGAACTATCTTCCACATTATCTAAAACATAACAACCTCAGTCCCTATTCATACAATCGTAAACTTTTCGAATATTTTATGAGTTCTGATTATCTGCCCCCCTAATGTGATTATTTTCTGAACAAATGATATAATATCGAATGTAGGTTTAATGATGATGTTAGTGCTTTTCAACATATTTTATTTCATGGTGATACTTAGTTTGTACTTTTCTACATATTTTATTTCATGTTTATAATTAGATACTGTGAATGTGAGTATGCTATTATTTTTGTACTTTTCTACATATTTTATTTCATGTTTATAATTAGATACTGTGAATGTGAGTATGCTATTATTTTACCTTTACAACGTTGAATTCCTTGACATTGATGGGTAAAATGTATGTGAGAATAAATGAAATCAGTATAAAAGACGAGAGAAAGGAAGGGCAGAATGTCAGACGGGCCTGCGTGCCCAATTCTCAACCCTTTGAAAATAAAGTTTGTTCGTTCGTTCTATAAAATGTACACATAAGGGAATGCCACAGTGTGCTTTGTCTTTATTATGTAGGGGAGTAAAGTGTTAGAGACTTCACTATACTAGGTCCAGCATCGAGAGGTGGTGACCAGTTCCCTTCCTCGCTGCCTTTTTCTTCCCCAACTCAACCAAAGCCAGGTACCCATTTACAGCTGGGTAGACTGAAGCGTGTTGATACCATGAATTGAACCCAGTACCTTTGCTGCGAGAGACCAGCGCTCTAACCACTCTGTCAAATGGACGCTCATTACGACTGTTAAGGGTAGATTTGGGGTGCAGTCAAAATAGTAAGGCATGCTACTACACGCTAGCACATTTCCATTTTTATGTGAGGAATTGTGTTCGCCTGTAGGCAAACTACGGTTTGCACGAGGCGTTCATCCGTGATGAGCGACGGTCAACTAGTGACGTTTTCTGTCACATGTCGTGGCGTTCAGTGTGTTAATTAACGGGGCTTCCGTCTTTGTGTTTGCGTCCGAGAGAGATGTAATTTTTCGAGCTCCGGGATAATGGAGCGTGATTTATAAATATATATTGTGGCATTGTTGATTCTCGGAGGCTGCCACGTTATGTGCAAGATGGTTCATAAACGTATCTAGAAGTTCATACCACTTTTGATGTGTTGATGGATACTATTGTGAAGTGACTTTATGTATTAAATGTCAACCATGTTTTCCCGTGGACCTGTTCACCTACCGGCTTTGTTATGTGTACTGACCATAATGTCCTGAATGAACACCTGCTATCATTCGCGTATACATGCATGATCCTCTAATTTATCCCAACGTAACACCATATAATTTGGTGAGCCAGTATGGTTTTGGATCGATACTTTCATCAGGACATAGTTTTCAAATTCACGTAAACAAGTATACCTTCGTACTTTGGAAAAATACAGCTGACATTTAATCTGTATATGCGATCGTCACTCCTGTTCAGCGTGTTATTGTGAACACACCGCTTCGTGAACTCAGTCATTATCAACGGGTCCAGTTGGATAACGAACGCTGCCACTGCACATATCCAATGTTCCAGTTTCAATGTCCTATTGTTCGCTGTAACGTTCAAGATAACAATTTCAAACCAACCGGTTTGCAAGTTTACTTCGTGTTCCAGTCTACATCACAACGTTTGCAAGATTCTTTCAAGTTTCAAGTCTATGCCACGGCGATATCAAGTTACTTTGTACCAAGTCAACACAGCGTCTCAAGATCTACACAGTTCATGATGCCCATCTGACGGAGACCGTGTACTGTTCACATTTTATCCGTGCTTCACTTGTATTGAGGGACAGTATTGTTCCAATGTTGACGCCTTTTTCCGGACTTGCATCTGATCGGATTACGATAAGTGCCTGTTAATACACTCTTGTATCTTTGCCGTGGCGTAAGCCTTTTTGATATCTATGTTATTCGTTTTCTTCGTTTCTATATCTTTGTACACATCTGTTGTTAACGACACATGTCATTGGAAAATGACCGCTCAGCAGATATTTCTATAGGTTTTGCTTACATTTCCCAAGCAGTGAAATTTCCGGCCTGAGTTTACTCACCGATGTGGTTCACTGCCTGTTTAGTGTGACCTAAATTGTTTAGCTGTGCTGCCCCGTCTTTTTAGTTGTCAGTTTTTGTAGTGTGTTGCTTTTGTTTTTCTTCTCCTTAGTTGACAACCATTCTGTTCGTGATGCTAGTCTAACCATCTATCACTCGTTTCCATTTATATATATTGTTACAGGTCCTGTCCTGTTTTTTTTTTAGCAGTAAGTCTGTTTTATTTGTTGTTTCTCCTTAGTTTCCCATTTGCATTCTTTTTCGTTTACTTGCTGCTGTTATTACATTGTCTTGGTCACTTGTACTTGTCTTCTTATTTAGTTCCATCAATTCTGTTCTTGTGCATTATTTTTTTTTCTCTCACCAGTGTTTTGGTTTTTTTTCATGATACATTCTGATATTATTGCTTAGTAATATTAAGAATCTATTTGCATTGATAATATTGCAAAGCACAAAGCTAGTGAATTGGTATAGACGGACTAATCGAGATACATCTATTACATAATTTATAATATTGATAGTAAGATACTGAAGAAGTAGATAATGGAGTATCAGGAATTTATTACTATGGGCCAAGAATATGGTTATAAGGCGAAGGAATTAATGGATTTTGCCAAAGCGGAATTCAATGCCAAAGAAAATCAAGAAGCCCTCGAGAATAAGAGACAAAGAGATGCACGGTATGAAGAGCGAGAGCTCAGAAAAGCAGAGCTACTTGCAGAAGAGAACAAAAGGATTGCAGAAGCAACGAAACTTGCTCATGAAAAAGAATTAGAAGAAAAAAAGTTGGAAAGACAATTTGAGGAGAAAAAGATTCAACAAGCTGCAGAAGCAACGAAACTTGCTCATGAAAAAGAATTAGAAGAAAAAAAGATGGAACGACAATTTGAGGAGACAGAGATTCAACAAGCTGAAGAAGCAAGGAAACTTGCTAATGAAAAAGAATTAGAGAGAGAAGAAATGATCACTTGCACATGAAGAAAAAAATGGCGACTTTACGTATTGAAGAACAAAAAGTCCCAACATCAGATTAGACAAAATGACGACTCTGAACGTAGAGGTTCCTCTAGCAACCACGATAGCGGTTTTTGTTAAATTTCGTTTGCCTGAGTTTAAGCCAGAAATAGACGATATTTCGTCCTTCCTACAACGCTATGAAAATGTTTGTGAAGAAAATAAGCTTGATAGATCACATTGGTGTACAAGATTGATGGATTTCATGAGTGGTGAATCCTTGACTGCTCTGTGCCAATTGGACGGGCCGAATAGACGCAATTATGATGCTGCTAAAACGTTATTATTAAAACTTCATCAGTTAGATGCTGAAGGTTATCGTATGAAGTTCAAACATATGATTCCTGAAACGGGTAAAGATTTTACAGTTTGTAGCTGCAACTCGTCTAACATTTAATAGATGGATACAACTTTCCGGCATTGAAGAGAATTATGAGGGCCTTAAGGACTTGTTATTGCGAGACAAAGTCTTGTCTTCCGTGAGCAGACCACTGCGAGAATATCTACAGGAAAGAAAGCCATCAAGTTTGAGTTCAATGGAGGAATTATGTAGGCAATATTGTAATGCACATCCGGGAGTTTGTGTCAGTAACAACAATATTAAGGAAGCTTTACCTGTTGCCGCAGCTACAACTTGGAACCACAACAATTATAGACAAAGATCCTACAGTTGTGATGGGAATTTCAAACCAAACAAATTCAATAACTCACAACCATATAGAGGTAGACAACCATATAGAAACTATTCACCCCAAAACAGAGGTAATTTCCAACAAAACTCAGGAGAAAGAAGGAATGATAATTTTGGTAACTATAATAAGAATTGGAATAACTGGGGACCCAATAACCAAAATTATTCACATCGTAATAGGTCACAAGACTACAGAAATCAAGGAAACAACAATAGGAACCAAAGAAATAATGACGGGAGTCAAAATAACTCTTTTTACAATCAGAGACATAGATCACGCTCTAGAAATAATGCAAATTCGAACTACCATGCGAACTCAGCAAATACTGCTGCTACACCTGAGAGCGCGCAAGACAACAATGTTGTTAATCATTCAGCTTCATGTTGTTCGTTTGACTTTGATACTGCTTCACAGTGTCCAGATTGCCAAACTCTATTCCAGTCCAATGTGACTTCCTTGTTAAAATGTGGTCATCCGCTCCCAGCAGTTACTGCTTCATCAGCACATGATGGCACAGGAGTACTACAGCTTCATAAAGGTTTATTGAATGGCACTCAAGTTACAGTACTCTGTGATTCTGGTTGCACGACTGTCGGAGTGAGACAGTCATTAGTACATCCGTCTCATGCAACGGGTGACTTTGTTAAATGTGTAACTTTCAGCGGTACAGTGGAATTTTATCCCACAGCCGTGGTGGATATTCACTCACCATTTTTTACAGGCAAGGTTAAAGTGTGTTTGTTAAGGAATCCAATAGCGGATGTCACACTTGGCCGGATACACGGCAGCAATGATTGCTCACCCGAAGAAATTGTTCAATGGGAACGTCAAAATTTATCAACTGCTGCTGCAGTTACTACGTGTGCCCAGGCCAAGGCACAAAAGGAAAATGATGATACCGGTCCTGGAACTCAGGACGATTTTCACGTTCACTCTGAGATAGACAAACAATCCTTTATCAAACTTCAAAGAGAAGACAACTCTTTGAAGAAATTCTTTAGATTAGTCAAAGATAATGATTACGTTGATGATAGTTTGTCACCAAAACAGTGGTACACACTTAAAAATGATGTATTGGTTAGGAATTTTAAAGATTCATCTTTAATCAGACATCAGGTGATGGTTCCCCAAAAACTTTGTCTGTACATTCTACAACATGCACACGATTCGCACTGTGCTGGCCATATGGGCTACTCTAGGATGCGATCCAGAGTTTTGTCCTCTTTCTTTTGGCCTGGAATTTCCAGAGACACCTCCATATATTGTCGCTCTTGCGTTATTTGTCAAGAGGTAAAATCAAGAGGAGCCTATCATACGGCCCCGATTCAGGCGTGTGATATACCTGTACGCCCCTTTGAGAAAATGGCCGTAGATATTATCAGTCCTTTACCTGTTATGTCCGCTAGAGGACACAGGTATGTGCTCACATGTATCGACATGTGCACTCGATGGCCCGAGGCCATCCCTCTTAAGAACATCACCACTAATGACGTTGCTGATGCACTTTTCTTGATTTTTTCTAGACTTGGTTTTCCTCGAAAACTTCTTTCAGATCGAGGTACCCAATTTGTATCTGACACTATGACTGCTGTTATGAAACGCCTCAATATCGACAGGTCTCTCAGTAGTGTTTACCATGCGATGAGCAATGGCATGGTGGAACGTCTTAACCGGACGTTAAAGCAGTTATTGGGCAAAGTTACAGTGAAATATCCTCAAGATTGGGACAGGGTTTTACCCGCCGTGCTGTTCGCATACCGTGAGGTAGCGAATGAACAGACCGGTTTCTCGCCTTTTGAGCTTGTGTTTGGAGCTCAACCTCGAGGTCCCATGTCACTTTTTAAGGACCTGCTCATAGACTCAGAGATGACTGAGGACATCCAGTCATCGTATGAATACGTCGTTAACCTCTGCCGTAACATTATAGATGCATGCCAACTGGCTACAGCTTCTTCCGAGGCTGCTAAAGCAAGATCACGCCAGTTCCAAAAATCGCAACAGACGATTACGTCAACTATTGCCTGGCGATGAAGCTTTTGTATTGCTTCCAAGGAAAGAAAATAGACTTTTAATTGCTTGGAATGGTCCATATACAGTGTTGTCACGCATTTCTGATGTTGACTACATTTTAGAGATAAAAAGGAAAAGGAAGACCTTTCACATAACACATGCTTAAAAGAATTCCACACTAGACCGGAACATCTTCAAGCCATCTTTCAAGCAGTTGATGACCACCCTAGACCTGGTACTCACTACTCTGCGTTATCAGTAATTCAGGAGGAAGAATCGGCTTTTCCTGATGTTCCCATGAACTTACCTGTCGTTCCTCTCCAATCGACTGAGACATGGAAGGATATTGCTATTTGTCCAGCTTTGTCTTCTGAACAACATTCCCAAGTATCTAATCTTCTAGAATCCTTTCCAGACGTCCTCACAGACATCCCAGGGCGTACATCAGTCATTTCGCATGACATCACCCTTACAGATGATCGACCAATTCGTCTACGCCCCTATCCTATCCCTATTCACTACCAGCACCAGGTGGAAGAAGAATTAAAACAAATGCTTAATTTAGGAATTATAGAACCTTCTAATGCCCCTTACTCATCACCTATGGTCATCGTTCGTAAGAAAGACAAAAATATCAGATTGTGTGTAGATTACTGGAAGCTGAATAACATCACAGTCTTCAATGCTGAACCCTTACCCCTACTTGAAAATCTTTTGTCTCGTCTCGCCAAGTCTCTTTTCTTTACTAAAATTGACCTTACCAAGGGATACTGGCAAGTTCCCTTGACTGACAGAGCTAAACCACTCACTGCCTTTGCTACACAACAGGGTCTTTATCAGTGAAACGTAATGCCATTCGGACTTATGAACGCCCCGGCAACGTTTGTCCGTATGATGAGAAAAATTCTCTCTCATCGGTCCGATATAATCACATATATAGACGACATCTGTCTATTCAGTTCCACTTGGGAGGAGCACTTCTTAGGTTTACATTCTCTTCTGGACACTTTACGTCTCCATCACCTAACAGCCAAGCCCTCAAAGATCTTTATTGCCTTTGAGGAAATTTCATTCTTGGGACATAAGGTGGGTCACGGTTTTCTTCAGACCGTGCCACATAATGTTTCCAAAATCCTAAAATTATCTGTGCCCACTACTAAGAAGCAAGTTCGTAGTCTTCTCGGCTTGATTCAGTATTATAGTAAATTTATACCAAACTTGTCTTCAATCACTGCAGACCTCTCTGCCTTGCTAAAAAAAAGGCTTACCGAACCACGTGCACTGGACACCAGAGTGCCAGGCTGCGTTAAATTATGTTCAAAATATTTTTTCTGTGCCACCTATTTTGAGGTTACCAGATACAAATCTGACTTATTATCTCCGCACAGATGCTAGTTCAAAAGGTATCGGCGCATCACTGATGCAAGAGTTCGAGGGAAGATTACATCCAACCCTCTACATATCCAGAAAGCTCAATGATGCAGAAAGAAAGTACCCAGTGATAGAAAGAGAGTTGCTGGCTGTTATCTGGGCGGTAGTCAAGCTGGAGCGGTATTTGTTGGGCGCCCCTTTCATCATACAATCAGACCAGAAATCCCTTTCCTCATTGAAGAAGGCGAATCACAAGAACCCAAAGCTAGCCCGTTTCGCCATCCTGCTTCAACCTTTTCAGTATGAAATCGAGGCAATACCAGGTTCTGCAAATGTGGTCGCAGATGCTTTATCGAGATGCCCACAGCTCGAACTTGAAGATTCATATTGATTTAGTTAATTGACTTTATATTATACATGTGTGAAGCCATGGTGTTTACCCACTACTAGTCACTATGACAAAGGATGATGGATGCATGTACACTAAGAGGATTTCCAAATCATTCATATTAACATTTGTGATTTAAACGACTTTGAAATAATCACTATTCACTTTAACTAGTGGTACATTGAACAGCGTTATACTACTTACAGACACGAACAATTTGCAACTACAATATCATTTTATTATTCTGGAATGCACATTCACATTAATTAAGATTGCTATATTATGCTACAAATCTAGTCCTGACACGGATAGTTTGGAGTATTCTTATATTATTGCAAGTTTGATTTGGACATTACTTGTCTTGCCAACGTACAAAAGGTACTTAGAGTAGAATAAGTAAGTAATGTAATAATTGTGTTAATTAGTTATACTTGCGTTCTTGTACTATATATTTTATTTTTTTTCCTCTTCTTTCTCTTTTTGTGAGATATTCATGTACTTTAGTTACATTAATTTCATATCGCATTGTTTCATATCTTATTTGATTCATGTCATGTGTGAATTAAGTTTAAGCTTAATTTTAGGATTTTTGACAGCATTGTTACTTGGAGATATAACCTTCTAAATTATTTTTTAAAATTATTATTCATGCATTTTTGAATTTTTGATTTGGATTTTTTGTTTTTATTTATTTTATATATCTCATACCATTTTCATATATGCATGCTATTTCTTTGATAGGTTTATTGTAAACTCACAGTGATCATACATTTAGGTATTTTTTTGTTTGTTACATCATTGGAATATTGACTGTATATGACTTGTTACTTATGGACATATGACTGTTTATGACTGATGACAAATTCATCTAGCATGTTATTTATTGATAAGTTACATTGTGCAGACTGACTGCGACTAGATTATTTTCGATGTGGCCCAATATTTGTGATATAATCAATTTTGGCCGCTATTTCCGTATAGGAAATATTTGAATTGAAAAAAAAAACAAATAAATTTGTTTTTTTTTACACCGCGAAGGGGGTGATATGTTAAGGATAGATTTGGGGTGCAGTCAAAATAGTAAGGCATGCTACTACACGCTAGCACATTTCCATTTTTATGTGAGGAATTGTGTTCGCCTGTAGGCAAACTACGGTTTGCACGAGGCGTTCATCCGTGATGAGCGACGGTCAACTAGTGACGTTTTCTGTCACATGTCGTGGCGTTCAGTGTGTTAATTAACGGGGCTTCCGTCTTTGTGTTTGCGTCCGAGAGAGATGTAATTTTTCGAGCTCCGGGACAATGGAGCGTGATTTATAAATATATATTGTGGCATTGTTGATTCTCGGAGGCTGCCACGTTATGTGCAAGATGGTTCATAAACGTATCTAGAAGTTCATACCATAATTTACTACAAGTAACTTTGAGATATGAGGCAACTAATATTTGGTTTGCACTGATTGCTTCTGCCGCATTACTTTGGTTTTCGTGGATTACCGAACCTTTAGTACAACGGCCAGAATTGAGTGGAGATGAGAGGATTGTATTATTATTATATTATTGCCACTTAAAGATGCCTAACTTTTGAACCTTATTGACGGACGAGGGATAATCTACTACGCTTATCCATTGCTATGTACTTTTGATGTGTTGATGGATACTATTGTGAAGTGACTTTATGTATTAAATGTCAACCATGTTTTCCTGTGGACCTGTTCACCTACCGGCTTTGTTATGTGTACTGACCATAATGTCCTGAATGAACACCTGCTATCATTCGCGTATACATGCATGATCCTCTAATTTATCCCAACGTAACAACGACATTAGCTGTAAAAGAACAAACTTTATTTAGCATTGGTATCCATTTCTGAGGGCACAGAGATATGGCTATGGGGTAGGGAGGGGGTATGGGACCAAAAAATAGTTGGCAATCCCTGATCTAACCAATCGCAAAAAGATTCACAGCTTCAAATTTGTCTTTCTTGGAAGGAGACTTTCCTTCCACTGTGTTGTCTAGGAAATCAGTGTATTAATGATGCCAATCCTTTACTTTTTGATGGCAATGAAGATCAGTTAGCGAGAGTTGAATAACAGCAAGCTGCCTCCTTGCAAAGAAAGCGAGTGTTGTGTGTTTGCTGTGTGCCACGCACCTAGTTACTACAGAG
Source organism: Oreohelix idahoensis (assembly GCA_024509875.1). Taxonomy (NCBI): domain Eukaryota; kingdom Metazoa; phylum Mollusca; class Gastropoda; order Stylommatophora; family Oreohelicidae; genus Oreohelix; species Oreohelix idahoensis. Next base: position 515,473 of record JAMPIV010005522.1, read on the forward strand.
TTAATTTCTGAAGAATTAAATGATAGCATCATCAACCGTGGTAGCACAATGGTTAGTGCACTGGCTTCTTAGCTCGGTGGTCTATGGACGATCCCCAGTTGAGGTGGGATTTTTTAGACTGCAAACGGCTCCGGGGGTCGACCCAGCCTCATGAATTGGGTACCAGAGCAACTCTGGGAAGGTTAAGGCAGCCGGCGTGATGCTGACCACATCACCCCTAGTGTGCAGATGATCGAGAAAATATGGGCCTAACACCATATTTCCAATATGCCTCGATGGGTGTGCAACGGGATCCTATACCTATGCCTATCATCAACTTGGCAGAGCTAAGTTGCCTGAGAAAAAGCAACTTCTTCTTAAAGTAACATTTCTTGAAGTCTGGGATGGACAAATTGGTCCAATGGTTGCAGCAAATATGTGGTGTCTGGATGCCAATAACACTTTAATAAAAGGATAGTGGGATGCAAAGACACCTGCAGGTTCTAGTCATATCCAGGGGCATTGTTTTTGATTAAAAGGTTTTCACATGTTGTTTATTGGGTGAACTCCGCCAATGCCGGTCCCAAGCCCGGATGAAAAAGGAGGAGGGCGGCCTGCATGGAGGCCGTAAGGAGGCAGCCCCTCCACCATGCAAAGGCACAACAGGCCAATCACCTGTTTGTCTTAAACTATGATTACGAGCAATACAAGAGAGAAAACCGGACTGATTCTAAAGGCGACGAACTGGAACGGACTACGGACTACGACTTATGGAACTTGGAACACAAGAAGTATAAATGGGAAGGAAGAGGAGCTGGTGGAAGAGATGAGGAAAGCAAAACTAGAAATCCTGGCTATAACGGAAACGAAGAAAAAAGGACAAGGAGTCATGGATCTCGATGGCAATATGTTGCTCTACAGTGGTGTACCCATATCTGAAAGAGCTAAAGGGGGCATGGGTTGCATTGTGGCCCAAAATCAAAAAGATAGTATCAAGGGATGGAACTTTGTCTCGGAGCGCATTATGGTTGTAAAACTAAAAGAAGGAGAAACCATAGTCAACCTGGTCATAGTGTATGGGCCAAATGAGGATGAGAGAGCAGAGGTCAAGGAGGAATTCTTCGAGCTGCTTCAAAGGACAGTGGATGACTGCCTAGATGAAGTTATCATGCTCGGAGATTTTAATGCCAGAGTTGGAAATGATTATGCTAGATGGGGTGGAGTTATCGGAAGATATGGAGAAGATACTCTCAATGACAATGGAAAGCGACTCCTTAGATTCTGCAGTGAGCAGAATCTAATCATTACAAACACAAAGTTCCCCCATAAGCGCATACATGCATACACTAGATGTGAACCAACCAAGAATGAGAAGTCAGTGATCGACTATGCCATTGTTCGGAAAAGCTAATTCAGATATGTCCGAGATGCAAGAGTCTGGAGGGGGCCAGAGATTGGAAGTGATCACTACCTGCTAACAATCAAACGAACAACTGAAAGAGTTGCTCAGCCTAGGAACTGCCCAACATCACGCAAGAAACCAAGTAAACGAGCAGGAGAAATGAGCATTAGGACCTACAAGCTGAGAGAGCCAGAAATTAAGACCAGATATCAGGGGCTTATTGCTACAGCAGTGAGCAACACAGAAGAACGACCTGATGACTTGGAAACCCTCTGGAATAAATTCAAGGATATCATGAAGACAGCTGCTGCAGAAGCATGCGATGAAGTCCGACTTGGGAACCAGAGAAAGAGGACACCTTGGTGGACAGAGGAAGTCAAAGAGAAAATAAGAGAGAAGAAAATGGCATGGAAACAATACTTAGGAGCTAAAAACACAACAGGACAAATGGAAAAATATAGAGAATATGTGACACTCAGAACAGAAGCAAAGAACAAAGTGCTAGCAGCAAAACAGAAGTCCTGGGAAGAATTTGGAGAAAAGCTAGAAAAGATGCACAAGAAAACCAGAAATTGTTCTATAAGACCCTAAAGAACATGAGGAAGGAAAAACAATGCCCTCTCATATTTATAAAGGACAAGCAAGGCAAATTGCTTACTGCCCCGAAGGAAGTAATGGAAAGATGGAAAGAATATTTCTCAGAACTCCTGGATGGTGAGCATGGTGAAGCATCAGAAATGATAACCACTAGCACAGAAGAGAAAACCAATGATGGTGAAGATGACATAAAGATGGAAGAACTGAGGGCAGCACTAGAGAAAATCAAGATGGGCAAAGCAGCAGGGCATGATGGTATAACACCAGAAATGGTTAAGTACATGGGAGCATCAGGCGACCTATTACTCTTAAAGGTCCTACAGGCAGCATGGTGCAACAAGACCATACCAAAGGATTGGGAGATTGCCATCATAACACCAATTTTCAAAAAGGGTGACAATCGACAATGTGGAAACCATAGAGGCATATCCCTTCTCAGTGTCCCTGGTAAAATCTGCTCTAGAATCCTAGAGCAGAGACTCCGACGCCTAGCTGAGCCACAATTGGATGAGGTCCAGTGCGGATTCCGAGCAAACCGAAGTACTCAAGACCTAATCTTCACACTCAGACGGCTGGGTGAAAGGGCTCTTGAGTGTGGGAGTGGGGTCCATCTTTGTTTCATGGACCTGGAGGAGGCGTTTGACAGGGTCCCCTGGAGCAAACTTTGGGACTGTTTGGCGGGGAAGGGTATTCCAGCACCTCTGATCCGTGCTGTGCAGGGCTTCTACAGGTCTTGCAGAGATTATGTGAGGACGGCGGGCCATGGGTCAGGGGAGTTCGGGACCGCCGCTGGTGTGGGACAGGGTGATATCCTGTCACCTTACCTCTTCATGCTCCTTATGGGCGATTTCGTCGGGGCATGTGGGGAGAGAGCAGGAGGGTGTTCAGTGGGGTGCTGGAGGATGGGACAGGTCTATATTTCGGAGCTGGCATTTGCTGATGATGTTGCCCTGATTGCTGGGTCGGAGGCGCGTCTCCGGTCCAGCCTGCGGGTCTGGAGGGGGGAGCTGGAGAGGAGAGGGATGGTCGTGGGCGGCTCTGGAACAAAATCCATGGTGATATCACGAGAAGAAAGAGGGCGTCAGATTAGGTTGGGAGAACGGGTCCTGGAGCGTGTCGACCACTTTAAATATCTCGGAGCTATTATAGACCGAAAGGGAGGCATAAAAGAAGAGTTGGCCACTCGAAAAGCAGCGGCTGGGAGACTTTTTCAGGCCATAAATCGTGGATTCCTCAGCAAGAAAGAGGTTGGTAAGAAAACGAAGATGGCTGTATACCGCTCCACCTATGTCCCAGTCTTGACATATGGATGCGAGTCGTGGGCAATGACTACAACCCACAAAAGCCAGATCCAAACCTCAGAAATGAGGTATCTGAGGAAAGTGGTTGAAGTAACAAGAAGAGACATGGTCCGCAACCAGACGATACGTCAAGGCCTAAAATCCCACCCGCTGCAGACCCAAATAGAACAGTCCCAACTGAGATGGTTTGGCCATGTCTGCAGAATGGGAGAAGATCGGCTACCACGACAAGCATGGGAAACAAAGAGCCAGGGATCCAGACCTCCAGGACGACCCAGAGTCCGCTGGGAGGACAACATTAGACAATCTTTGAAGGACCGAGGACTAGAATGGAACCAGGCCAGGAAGAAGACAGCTGACAGAATGGTCTGCCGCTCTCTCTTCCAAACCTCTACACCTCACGGTAGAAGGGGAACGACTAAGTAAGTAAGTAAGTTTATTGGGTAGACTGCCAAACATTTTTACTGCTTATTTGTCTAGTCAACCGCACCATTGCGGTCAGATTTCAAAATCTATCTCTGCCCACTTTCTGTTGCTTTAACACTCTGGGATATTCAGAGTAGTGTACAAACATGTTATTTGGCTTTACTTTAATATTTCTGAAACACTGCCACCAGGCATAATGTTTATGTTGTTCTTCATAGAATTTTGCCCTGATGAAGCAATTTAATAAACTGCACTTTAAATTCTGTCAGGCTTTCCCTCTTCAGAATAAAAAAAGGCCAGTTTCATCTTTGATCAACATTTCTTGTAACTTCAATTGGAACTTCATTTTGAATTTTCTCTGCTTCATTGTCTGAAGTAGAAACCTCTCCACTTCTGATTATACAGTGTAAAGGTCTATCAAACCTTGCTGGCAACAATCTCATTATACCGAGTGTCTGAAGTGCTGGAGCATCTACTTTTATATTTTTCATAAATTTCCAAGATCTTCCTTAGATAAATTCAGCTTTGATGAAACTACCCTTCTCATGTGCTTCTCTCTTATCCAAATTACCAATAGAAGAAAAGAGAATTTTTCTGCAACAAGAGATGTCCTTTTTAATAGCCCTAGTTGATTTGGGGTCTAAAATTCAAGTCTGTGAGTGCATTTTTTTTTTCTCTTCCAGGATTGTCAACAATGTGGATGCTCACAGCCCACATTTATTAGGGATGGTTTTGGCACATGTCTGTGAGACTTTTGATTTTCAATAATTTCCCCAGCTTCTGTGGACTTTGTGAAAAGTTTTTATTTTCAATGATTTCCTGCTTCTGTTGAACAGCAGTGACTTCACATTTTGTTTGTTTGTTTGTTTTCTTTGTTTTTTTTAATGTCACAGCAAATAAAACTGTAGTGTGAATTATAAAAAACATAAAAATTAAATCCCTACACTTCTGCGATGAAAATGCACAGTCTGCCTACTTCCAATCAGCCACAATATCCATCTAAGTAAATTTTTTTTTTTTAGTTTTAAAAACTGAAAAGTCCTATTGCTTTGATGAAATGAGGAAAATCCCTACAATGAAGTGAATCTGCTGAAGCAATCCAGTCTGCAGCACCATGCAGAACAGGAGGCAAGGGCATACTTTGAATTTTGGTGTTGACTCAAAGTTTGTAAGACACAGTTATGGTCGCAAGTTAAATGGCACGTGTGCGATGATGATACCCTGCATGAAGACAGAAAATACTGCTCTGAAACATGGAGAACAATAAAAACAACAACACGAAAGCTACAGACTGTCATAAACTGGTGCCTGCATAGTATAGAAGGATTTGAAGTGGTATGACAAGATGACTAATGTGAAACTGATGACAAGAACCAGACATAGCACCAGTGGAACAAGAGATGAGAAGAAAATGCTACAGATGTATAGGACATACATCGAAGAAACCTATTGATAGCATTACCAGGCAGTAGTTTTTCTAGAATCCCCATGGCAGAACAGAGCAGACGGAGAAGAGAACTGGAAGCAGACATGACGGGGATGAAGAAGACATGGAAAGTCCTTGAGCAGATGGCATGGGACATAAGAATTGACATCATTTTGTTGACAGCCCATGCTCCTTTGGGAGCTAAAGTGTGATGATGATGATGGTTGATGATGATGATGATTGATGATGATGATTGATGATGACGATTGATGATGATTGATGATGATGGTTGATGATGATTGATGATGATTATTGATGATGATGATGATCATTGATGATGATGATTGATGATGATGAGGAAGGTGAGGTGAAACTGTTTCAGGACAATGAACCCTTATAGTACTATTAGTGATCTCATTAAGCTTGTTGGACAGCCCATAGAAAACCCAGGGTATCCCTGATCTGTTAAGTCTCTAACAATGTCTGTCATTTGTGTTGCCAAAAGTAACTCTAGCTGTCCACGCTGCACCTTCCTCTAACCAGTATTGTCTTGTTTAAACAAGACATATTTTTTTTTCTTTTAAGAGTTTCATCTTATTTTGGCCAGGAGCGCCCCATTCAACCTAGGCATAAAACCTGTTAGCTATATTAGGTTGCATTATGACATTTCATAATATATAGTATAAATGATGATACATGTTATTATCAAATAACATTGTATATAATCTAAATAATATCTGTCATTATAAATGAAATAAATCTGACAGAACAAGGAGAGGACTTGATAACATTATAAATAACATGATTATAAACTAATATTTCATGCGGGGGGAAAAATGTTTCAAGGAACAATATTAATGTGGGTGTAGGGAAAAGAAAGAAGACACAGGTGATGGATAGAACACTTATTGAGGAAACCTGCTAACAGCATTACAAGACAGGTCTCATTCTTGAAACCCCCAAAGGAGGAGAGGTAGAGGATGACCTTAAAGTACACAATAAAGAGAAGTGGAGACAAAAGTGAAAAGGACATGGAAAGACCTTGAGCTGATGGCACGGGACAGGAAGAACTGGCATGAGGTTTTTAAAGGTTTGAGCAGCTGAAGGGTAATGAATGGATGGGAGACAAAGAGAGATAGAGTGAGAGAGAAAAAGAGGGGGGGGGAAGAGATCAATACATAAATAAAGAAGCAAGCAATCTGAAGGGATAGACTGCCAGGGAAGCATAAACGCAGTTGAAAAAAGTGATGGGGGAAGCATAAAATGAGTGGAAAAAAAGTGACAAGGGAATGCAGAAGAGGTGGTGTCAGACATACCAGCTTTGACCTCCTTGGTGTAGTTACTGGGGAACCAGCCAGTGCGTCCATTCAGAGTTCCCTCCCACCAGCCTCCTTCTACACACTGTGTTACTGTGATGATGTCCCCTTTCTTGAAGCACAGCTATAATAGAATGTAAATTGAACCAATGAAAAAAATGTTACAACTGTCACCGGACAAGGGGAAGAAATTACAAGGTAAAACAGATGAAGCAAAGAAAGAATACATATCTTCATCATCTCCCTTTTTCCACTCCCAACCACGCACAAATCCACCACTGCAGCTGGCCTCCTTGTGGAAATCTTGTGTCAAAACACAATGTCCTGCAGCTGTGGTTTCTGTAGCCTTCTGTTTGACATGATATGGTTGCTAGCCCCACACACCTCATGTTAGTCATCCCTTATGCAATGTCTATGGATAAAGTAGTTCTATTCTTTCTCTGTCTCCTCATTGATACGTTACTGGTTTCGCTACAGGTTGCTGGTTCAGAGCTGGTTCTTTATTTGGTTGAGTTGCGAATGCGTGCTTCGTTCGTTTTATAAGTATTCAAATGAAGGTCAACGTTATATGGTCTCATTGTGTAATGAATGTCCAAGAAGACATTGGTTCCTTTCGGAGCTCATTATTATATTGTATACCTTCTTATAGGAAGAGTTCTTCAACTACAATAATGATCAACATTGTCAATCTGACAAAACAACCGTAACGTTATCGATGTGGATAAGTCTTCGAATTGGAGTCCATTATTTATTAACAAGTTCACATACGAAGACATTTCAAGCAGGTATAACATTAACATACAGTTCATTAGAATTTACTTGCATATATATTCTTATCCGTCCGTGTCATATTGAATTCATGTCAACAGAACATCATGGCTGTATACATGTGCTGCTGGGATCCAGACAGCCAGAAATGAGCGCATGAGTCTTGACAAAAATAATCAAACTACTTATCAAATATCCTTCCATAACGCAGGTTAATCACAAACCTTTATGAATTCACTCGTATATAATATTATCTGGACTGACCCTGAGTCCTGGTATCAATGTACATAAATACGGCTATTAGCAAAGCCTAACCCTGGAAGGAGGTAAAAACACGGCTTGACGGACAACGTAACAAGGGTCCAGTAACTAAGTCACGAAGCGTGACCTTATCGACGCTAACACGTCATAATTTGACCGTGTATTTCGCGTTCACTAATCCGTGAAGTATAAAAATCAATTTATATTAATTCCATTGACCCAAAAAATGCGCACTTGCCACAATTTGTTTTTATTGCCAGCAGACGATTAGTCACCTCTTACGACAAAAAGCCCCCTACCGTAACACTCATAGACCCCCCGGGGGGGGGGGGGGGGGGCACACACACATTTACAATAGTTTTCCTTTGTGCTCCCTACATAGCATGGAGCTGTAGCTAGTCTTCTTGCAGGAAGCCACAAATTTGTTTTAAGTGGTGAGATTGCCAGCCCCATGCACAACCTCAGATTAGTCACCTCTTACGACACGCTTGAGGGTGCGGTAGTCCTGTTCTTTCTTTGTCTCCTCAGAGCCCCCTCCCCGGGGAACACAAAGGGCACACATATACAATATTAACATACAATTATTTCACAGAATGACAAGATTATGGACACAATGATTACTGTACAACAGCCACAGGTTTGTAACGATCATGCTGATTACTCTATTAGTGTTAAATAACACCAATGGAATCGATGTTTTGTGGTGAATGTTTGCTAATATAATAACAAATGAAACAGACATAATCAAGTTGTACATTTGAGATATCTTGGGCAACAAAATACATAAAAAAGCCAAAATTTGATCAATAATTGCAAGTTTTTAGACATTTTTTTTTCAAAGTATTTTGTGGTTTAATGTTTAACCTCCCCTTAAATGTTTGGTAATAACAGACATCAAAGTTTGCGTAGTAAATGTTTGGTAATAACAGACATCAAAGTTTGCGTAGTAAATGTTTGAGTGTCACAGTTTTGTGGTGAATGTTTGGTAATAACAGGTGTCATAGTTTTGCGGTAAATGTTTAGTAATAACATGCATCACTGTTTTGTTTAGTGTTCTTTGGGTGGATGTTCTGAGCATGACAACTAGAGTCCGTCTCCTTTCAGGGTGATGTCAATGTTTCTGATCTGAAATGAATTTGACTACACGAGTTTCCATCCAATGAAATCATAACTGTCAGGTAAGGAACACTGCCATCCACCTTTCTTCCCAAAAACAGTGGCATATTGTACCACTACACCATCAACATCAGTTATCAATAAAAAATAATCCATATGTATGACACAATAATACCTCAAGTACAGCCTATATAAAGCACAGACAGTGAAATCAAAATAAGGCCATCTAGGTGGCAAGAGGAGTTCTTACTGCATTGGAAAATTTATGAAAATCAAAAGAAATCAAATCCAATATAAAAATAATAAGCTGTTGTATAGCTCTCAAATAAGGAGAACAATGAAAGCAACAACTACGTTGTTACAGACTTTCGTAAATGGGTTATTGCATAGAACTGAAAGTTTGAAATAATACAATGTCACCAATGTGGAACTGATGACAAGAACCAGACATGTGCCAGTGGAACAAGAGACAAGGAAGACAGGAAAGACCTTGAATTGATGGCACACAGTTGAAGGCCTATGCTCCTTGGGGTGCTGAAGCGTATTAATTGATTGTTTGACATCCTATATCCGCATACAGACCTCTCTGTATAACTACTAAAGGGTCAGGTTTTACACTCCAGCATGCTCACTGTTTTTTGTTTCAAAGAATACATTGTCCCACTTCAAACAATTATTAAGTACAATATCACATGTTAACATTAAATATGAAGAAATAAAATGTCACAATATATCATTCAACTAATCTGAAACTTTATGAAACACAACACAACTATGAACTCTTTTAACTTCAAACTTAATGTATAACTCTTACCTGCTGACTATCTCAATCTGACTAAATTTCTGATTACACATCTTTCAACAAATTCAAAACTTCTGTACCTGACTTTATGAAACAGAACTCAAATATGAACTTTTGGCCTAACTCCAAACTTAATGTATAACTCTTAGCTGCTGACTATCTCAATATGAGTAAATTTCTGTCTAAATATGTGATTCAATTAACCCAAAACTTTTATACCTGACTTTACAAAACACAAAAAACTATTAACTGTTCTGCTTCAAAAATAGTGTTTACTCTTACCTGCTGACTGTCTCAATCTGAATAAATTTGTGTCTACATATTTCTTTCAACAAATTCAAAACTTATATACCTGACTATATGAAACACAACACAACCATTAACTGTCAAACATCAAATCAGGGTTCATAGCAAATTTCTTCAAGCATTTTCCAGGCTTTTTCCAGGTTTTTCCAGGTCCAGCACGTGATTTTCAAGGATGGGAAACTCTAATATTTTCCTCATCTAATTTACTCAGATATAATTATCACTTTGCTGATCAGCAATCCGGAGCATTACCGTCTCCTATTACCAAGGGTGTTTGCAGATTTCTTTAAAAAGAACTTTTTTTTTTTTTTAAATTCATAAAAGATTGAAAAACAAACATCTTTTCCAAGTTTTTAGTGAATTTGTTCAACATCAGCGCAATAAAATGTTAGTGACATGGATGGTAATGAATAAAATAAGCTTGACTGACGTATTGATTTAACGATTAACCACGTATATCAACATAAAAGGCTAATAAAATTGGAATAAAATGTTTAAAAAAAACTGTATTTTTCGTGTTTGTCTTTTTTGAATGTATTCTGCGTCTGTGGCATCTGACAATGAGCGTTTGTAAATGTTTGAGTAGTTAAGTACCTCTAGTTGGAGTCTGAGCTGCTTTTTTCATTAACTGGGGTTGAAGTTGTAGCTGTAGGCCTCTGCAAGAGTCTTTTTCAACGATCCACGTTGATAATCCTCGACTGTGTGGTATAACTTGAAGCAGGGTATTAGGCATAGAGGTACATTGCAATCTGGGCAGTACATGCAAGTCTGGCTTCTGTTCCCTGCAGCCTTACACACTTTACAGTCTGGTTTGTACCTTGCCCTTTCATATTTATCAATGAAGTGGTGCTCAGTAAGTCGTGTTGTTGTGACCTGTGGTTTTCAAGGTGTCACACTGCGTCGAAGAATAACAGGTTCAATAAGAGTCATACTGACATCCTGATCTTCGCTTTGATCTTCTTTTGTAGAGTTGGCAGTGTTGTAGGTTATGTGCCCATTGACCAGGGCAGTTTCAACTAAGAAATAATATAAAAATAGGATCTGTGTGGGTAGGGGTAGCTTGCACCTAGTTGTCTGAAGTTTCCACACCTCCCATACTTTTGCTGTATTTTTCTGCAAGCACTGGCTTCTGAATTGTTCTGCCCTAAAGAATTTGTCTTTCTAACTGTCTTGTTTATATTATCATTGGAGTGAACAGTGGATATAAGGTTATATCTTTTCGTATCATGCCAGGTGACTGTCGGCATGCCTTATCTTCTGTCTCACAAAACACAGGATGATTTGTCTTTTTCAATTTGAGTTGTTTTTTCTTCAGTGCTACAGGAAAATGCTTCCTATTTTCCGCTACTGTTCCAAATGCACCAATCTGAATTTCAGGTCTTGAAATAAAGCTGAAGGCTGAATCAAAACTACCACAGAAGAGAATATGTCCTTTGTTGCGTATGAAATTTGAATTAAAACTATGGTGACTTTTCACTGAAAAAAAAGAGTCCAAATAATCTCAGCTCCCAAGAGTTTTTTTCCTTGGTCACATATGATGTCACATCTGTAGGTCTCCTAGTAGTGTTTTAATTTAAAAAAAAAAAAGGGAACACAAATAACTTATAAGTAGGCCTAAGCTATGTATATTTACCAATTCAAAATTCTAAACGCATACATAATACAGTCAAACAATATTTAACTAGAACAAAAGGTAATATATATAGTAATTGGGAGGGTAATACTTATGATAAGTGAAAATCTATTAAATATCTAACTGGAGACCTTTACACCCCCACCCCCACATCTTTACTATTTTTGTTGGGTTTTATTTCGTTTGTTTAGATTTTTAAAAAAATTTAATTAATTTTTTTTTTAAATTTTAAATAACATAGGCCTATCCACAAAATTGCTGATTTTCATTTATCCTAATTACAGTTATTTGACGCCACTTTCGTGTATCTGCGGTTATTCATGTTATCTGAAATTGAAAACATGTAGGCCTAGGCCTATCCTAATTAGCCTATAACAACCCTTCAGAGGTAGAACGGGATAAGTCTTTTCATCATAAATATAATAAAAAAGCATTCAAAATATATTTATTTCCAAAAACTGTGGTGAAATGAACAGTGGGACATGGGTCTGATAACAGGGTAGGCTATAGGATATGGAATCGCCATCAATTTCTATTCCTGACCATCTTAAACTGTCAAATATATTCCCGTATGCAGAGGTAAATCAAGAAATTTCGTTCAAACGCTTGCTTATAGGCTAATTTTGGCCATGGTTAAAAATTAAAACTGTAAATAGGCCTACATTGTAAATACAGACGCAGGTACAGTAGGTCTATCTATACACTGGACTTATTTAAATAGGTTTTATAAATGAGATAAATGAATTTATTACTTACGACGAGTGCTAAAAATAAATCTGCGTTTACGTCGTTAACGCAAAGCGCCGAAAACTTCTGGAAATGGATTTAATGCGCAAAGGGAAGTAAAAAGTGTACGGTAGCTTTGCGCAAAGGGAAGTAAAAATTGTACGGTAACTTTACAATTTTTACTTCCCTTTGCGCACTTCCATTTCCAGAAGTTTTCGGCAGTTTCGTTTTCGGCGCTTTGCGTTAATGGCGTAAACGCAGATTTATTTTTAGACTCGTCGTGTCTGTTGTTGCGAAAAACACAATCAATAACAAAAAGATGGACACAAATTAACGAACTTTCGATTTCGTATTATTTGTCAAGGTCCGATGCGGAAAATTCAAGGCTTTTAGCCACTTTTCCAGGCTTTTCAAGGCCTGGAATTTTTTTTTTCGTTTTCCAGGTTTTTCAAGGTTTTTCCAGGTCGCTACGAACCCTGTCAAATGTAATGTTTAACTCTTACCAGCACACTGTCTCAATCTGACTAAATTTCTATCTAAATACATCATTCAACTAATCTGAAACTTCTATACGTGACTTTATGAAACACAACTCAACTATTTATCTAAATTCAAATTTAATTCTTAACTCTTACCTGCTGATTACCTCAATCTAATTAAAATTTCTATCTAAATATATCTTTCAACTAATTCAAAACTTCTAAACCTGACTTTATTAAATGTAACTCTACTATTAACTGTTTATCTAACTTCAAACTTAATGCTTAACTCTAACCTACTCACTTTCTCAATCTGCCTGAACTATCTAAAGCACCCGTCTCACTTTCCAACTGTCTAAATCTCAACCCGTCTGCACAACGTGTTACCCATTGCCTCTACCACAAATTCCTTGCATTCATTATTTTTAAATCTTTGACTGGCAGAGCACTTTTGGACCAGCATAAAAATCTTCTGCTTCCCTATTTACATTTACCATTTTCAACTGAGTTCCTAAAGTGATAAAATATTTGATGCTGCCCTGTTTCATGAGCATACCAGAGTCCTTAACTCCAGAGCATGTTAACAGTTTGATGAGGAGAGAGAGAGAGATAGCAGGTTGGATTTATAGTAAAACATCCTTCAAGCCCATGAAACCAAAGGACACATAACAATGATGGTGGTGGTGATGATGATGTTGATAATGATAATGATTAATGATGATGGTGACCATGGTGACTGTTGATGATAATGTTATTGTTATTGTTAATCAGAATCGATGTCACTGCACTATGGGCAAACCCATAGGTACTCAGTCTCCCTCAGCAAATGTTGAATGGTATGATAATGATGATGATAATGCGGAGGAGAATGATGATGATGAGAAGGATGATGATGACAATGATTAGGTAACGTCTTTATGTACTGCCCGTATGTACTTTTCATAACAGAAAGAGCTTTACAACAATATGCAAATATATTTGTTTCCATTATACAAAGAACTTCCATGCACCTCTCACACACACATTACCAGTGCTACTTAGAAAAATAAAAACTTCTATAAATTATCCCAAAAGATAAGAATTATCCTTAGTGGAGACAGAAGAGGGGGAAACAGAGAGAAAAACATCGCCTCATTTAAAACATGCAACTGCTTGCCCTACCTACAGACACCATGTCAAGCCAACGTTATTTTTCTTTAAATGTAGGTGGTGCAATACGATCCATGTGTGTTAAGTAACCTCCAGTCTAACCTAGTCCATGAATGTGGTTCCACTTTAAACAACAAGTTAATTATATCTTCTTTTGTTGCCATTATGACATTTACTAGCTACCAAACACTTTTACTGCCAAACGTGTATTTTTTTAATGCTTAATCTTCATACAAGGGATCTTCTTCTTCTTCATACACTCTCAGACGTCCAATTGAATGTTTTCAAAGAAAGCAGTAGTCAGTTTGAGGCTATTTGAATCTCCGTAGAGCTTTTCCACGAATGGCATACTGGTATCGGCCATATGCTCGATGATACAAGAAATAAGACTAAAGAAATTCAATTCAGATGAAACGCAGACAATATACAAGCACAGCTGCTGACAAGGGCTTAATTAGGGATAACACAGAAATCACCAAACGAAAGGAAAATGTATGGCTACAATGCTCAATAAGCACCCAGTGTTTCAACATATAGCAGTTGAAGCAGATATACAGGACCATTGGCAACAGATAAATAAGTACAATATGGGATAAGAAATGTGGGCATGTTCTTGGAAAGAGAATGCCAGCTCAAAAACATGATTGACAGTAGAAACCATCATCATTATACAGAGAGATAACAGAAAGTAGATTTAAACACAAGCAAAACCAGAAGTTTCAAAGCTAAGCCTCAAGAAAAATAAACATGGAAGCAAGCAAAGAAGAAGTATGAGAAGAGACAAGAAGAAACACACTGTCCAAATATACTGTCCAGTTGACAAGAAAGGCTGAGGAAGCCCCAGCCAAATGAAATATGAGGGAGCTGTACAATAGTACAAAGACAGTTAATAGGGTTTGGGTTGGTTTGGTTTGAAGGACCATCTTCATTGCACATGGACAACTCCATTGGTGCTCCGATCTCCTCCATTAGATCACACAAGGAGGATCTCTGCACAGTGCACAAACTCTGTAGCACTGGCGAGAATCCCAGTGTATGTATATAGGAATCATACATTCTATAAATATTGTTGTTAACAGGGAAATATAAGCAAACAAATGACGGTATTGCAGACCCGACTGGGAAATAGCTTATCAACATGAAACAGCAAATGAAGAGAGGGACTGAGCAATTTGAGGAACTTCTAAAAAGACCAGATCCAAAAGATCCCCCAAAGCATGCAAGCAGACAACCACCATCAGTATTACCTCATGTAGCTACTACAGCAACTTGGCTTCTCTTTATTTGTTCCTACACCCTTCTTCTTCAAGTACTTTGCCTAATGGCGTAGGAGATCATGTATCTCCACAACTTCCGGTCTCCAGTACAATTTATGAATTCTGTTGTTGACTTCTTTCCATGCCACGATGTCAAACTGTCCAGTTTTTGCTCTCTTTGCCTTCCTCTATTTCTTTTTCCTTTAATCTGACCTGTTGTTATGATATATTCCAGCTTTCCTCTTCTCATAACACGCCCAAAAAAAAGAGGATTGCTTCTGTCTAACTTGTGAAATAAGTTTCTTTGGCACATTGACCTCTTTCAGAACATCCTCATTATGCTTTTTGGCTGTCCATGGTATTTTTAACATTCTTCTGTAAAACCACATCTCTGTGGCCTCTAGTGGCTTCCCTACTTGTTTACTAATTGTCCATGACTCACTCTCATTTGTCAGAGTAGGTTCTATATAACAATGAAGAACTCTCTTTCTTACTTCCATTGACAAAGAATTGTTGCATAAAATACTCTTCATTTTATAGAATGCTGTTGTTGCCTGAGCTACATCCTTCTTCTTCTTCTTTGATCCTTAGCCGCCGACCGTCAAAGCAGTCAGTGGTCATTACGCCTGGTGGCGTCTTGTAGGGCAACAACAAATTGATTCCACTTTGCTCGGTCTGCGGCCATCCTTCGTACGGTGCCCCAACTCTGGTTCATTCTTTGCATCTCAGCCTCCAGTCCTCCGCCAAGTTGTTTTTGGTCGGCCTCTCTTTCGTTTTCCTTCAGGGGTCCATAGCATAGCTGTTCTTGTGATGTCATCGGGGTCTTTTCTGAGGACATGGCCAACCCAGCTCCAGCGTCTGCCAGCTATGATGGTGTGCATGTCCTCTTGCTTGCTCAGAGTAAGCAGATCTTGGTCGGTGATGGTATTCGGCCAAAAGATTCGGAGAATTTTTCTTAGGTATGTTGTGTGAAAAGAGGACAATTTCGACATTTCCTTCTCTGTAACTCTCCAGCTCTCCGCGCCATAGAGAAGCACAGAAAGCACATAGCTCTGATTTAATCCTAATTTTGTGCTTGTGATGTACTGAGAGGACTTCCAGATGTTGTTTAGACTAAAAAAGGCTGTTCTTGCTTTGTTCATTCTGTTGTTGATGTCTTTGCTTGCTCCGCCGACTGGTGTTACTATGCATCCTAGGTAAGTGAAGGCATCTGTCTGTTCCAGTTGCTGATTCCTTACTTATATGGGCTCAGGGTTGCTCACAATGAGCGTCATAACCTCTGTCTTCTTTAGGTTGATGTTCAAGCTCACCTGCTGGCTATACTTATTGAGTCTATCCGTTTTTTCCTGGATGTGTTGATGTGAATGTGCTAGCAGTGCAATGTCATTTGCATATTCCAGATCTTCCAATGTAGAAAATGTAGTCCATCTTATTCCTCTTGGATTGCCCTCTGTTGTCTGGCGCATCACCCAGTCTATGACTGATAAAAATAGAGTGGTTGATAAGGGGCATCCCTGTCGTACTCCTGTCTTCACTTCAAAGGTTAGGTTGCTCTGCCCAATGCTACATGTAAAGTTGGCATAAAGGCTTTTTATGATTGACACTATGCAGCTTGGAATTCCATAAGCCCTCAGTATTTTCCATAAACTGTCCCAACGTATACTGTCAAAAGCCTTTTCAAAATCAACGAAATTAATGTACAGCTGTCTTTGCCATTCTGAGCACTGCACTATAATGTTCCTGAGGGTAAATATATGATCTAAACATCTTCTGTTCTTTCTAAATCCTGCTTGTTCTTTCCTCAGTTTGTGGTCTACTGCTTTTGAGATTCTCTGTATAATTATCCTGCCTAGTATTTTGCTGGGAACTGAGAGAAGAGTTATTCCTCTCCAATTATTGCAGTCTGCAAGATCTCCCTTCTTGGGCAATTTGACAATTATTCCTTTTCTCCACTCTGTTGGTGATGTCCCTGTTTTCCAGACTTGTGCAAATAGTGGTTCTAATAGTTCTGCTGCTAGCTCTGGGTCTGTCTTAAATAGCTCTGCATTTAAGTTATCGTGACCAGGAGCTTTTCCATTCTTTAACCCTTTGATTGCTGTGATGATTTCTTCTTTTCGTCTGTATTAACATCTAGATCATTTTCAGCCTCAGGAACATTCAATTGTGTCTCTGGTGGTTCCTTATTCAGAGTTTCTCTGAAATGCTCTGCCCATCTTGTTTCCTGTCCCTCTACTGTCGTGATGAGATTTCCGTGCTTATCTCTTACTAATGTAATATTGTTTGCACCTCGTTTTCCACTGATGATTTTAGTTATTTTGTATACTGTGCTTTGTTCATTTCTCAGTGCTGCCTCTTCTGCCTGTCTTGCAAGGTCATCCAGAAATGTCCTTTTGTTAGCACGGGTTTGACGTTTAACTTCCTTGTCCAGCTGACTGTACTGTTCACTACATATTGCCTTTAACCTGGGAGACTTAGCTTCTGTTTTCTTTCTTTTCATTTCCTTTCTCTTCGCTATGGTGTTTAGCGTATCTGGTGTTATCCAGTCTTGGCTCTTTCTTTCCTGGAATCCCAAGCATGACTTGCTGCTTTCCTTGTATATTGTTGAGATGGTGTTGAATCTCTGGTCAACATCACCGGTCTCTGTTCTTTCCTGGCTTTTGATAATCTCATATCTTCTCTTTACGTCGACCATGAAAGCTTTTCTGGTGAGGGGATCCTTCAGTTTCGTGATGTTGTATCTTTTCTGTTTGACTGCAACTGGTCCAGCAGCTCTGAGTTTCACAATCAGTCTTGCTACTACTAGGTGATGATCACTTCCCACATCTGCGCCTCTTCTTACTTTCACGTTTTGTAGCGCATGTCTCCATCTGCCATTGATCATTATGTGATCTATGTGGTTTCTGTCTCGTCCGTTTGGTGATTCCCATGTTAACTTGTGCACTTCCTTGTGTGGAAAACGTGTTCCTCCAATGACCAGGTTGTTAATACTGCAGAAGCTTATTAATTTGTCCCCATTCTCATTTGCTGTTCCACTGCTGCATTTCCCCAATAAAACATTCTATAAATATTGTTGTTAACAGGGAAATATAAGCAAACAAATGACGGTATTGCAGACCTGACTGGGAAATAGCTTATCAACATGAAACAGCAAATGAAGAGAGGGACTGAGCAATTTGAGGAACTTCTAAACAGACCAGATCCAAAAGATCCCCCAAAGCATGCAAGCAGACAACCACCATCAGTATTATCTCATGTAGCTACTACAGCAACTTGGCTTCTCTTTATTTGTTCCTACATTGTTCCTACACCCTTCTTCTTCAAGTACTTTGCCTAATGGCATGGGAGATCATGTATCTCCACAACTTCTGGTCTCCAGTACAATTTATTAATTCTGTTGTTGACGTCTTTCCATGCCCCGATGTCAAACTGTCCAGTTTTTGCTCTCTTTGTCTTTCTCTATCTCTTTTTCCTTCAATCTTACCTGTTGTTATGATATATTCCAGCTTTCCTCTTCTCATAACACGCCCCAAAAAAAAAGTGGATTACTTCTGTCTAGCTTGTGAAATAAGTTTCTTTGGTGCATTGGCCTCTTTCAGGACATCCTTATTATGCTTTTTGGCTGTCCATGGTATTTTTAACATTCTTCTGTAAAACCACATCTCTGTGACCTCTAGTGCTTTCCCTACTTGTTTACCAATTGTCCATGACTCACTCTCATTTGTCAGAGTAGGTTCTATATAACACTGAAGAACTCTCTTTCTTACTTCCATTGACAAAGAATTGTTGCATAAAATACTCTTCATTTTATAGAATGCTGTTGTTGCCTGAGCTACATCCTTAATTAACTTTAATCAGGAAAATAATCAAATAAGCCACAGAAACAATCTAGGAATAGAATGCACGTTGAGCGAATGAAATTAAAAAAAACTGGGCCAGGTATATGACACGGTTATAAAATAACCCTGCAGAATAGGACTGAAATGCTGTGACAAGGTCACCGATGTGGAGCTGATGATAAGAACCAGACAAGTGTCAGTGGATCAAGAGATGAGAAGACGATGCAGGAGATGGACACTGAGAAAAACTTTTGGCAGCATTACCAGGAAGTTCTTGTTCTGGAATCCCCAGGGTTAAGAGAAGCAGACACAGACCAAAATATAAAAAAAATACAAGGAGAAAAGACCTGGAGACAGAAATGACAATAACAAGGAAAACATAGAAAGACTTTGAGCGGATGGCACATGTCTGGATGACTTGTCATATGCTTGTTGAAGACCTATGCTTATAGGGGAGTTGAGCAGGTATGAATGAATGAGTAAAGTGCAATGATATTAAATGGTAAAGTTCAAGTACAGTCAAATAAAGCCAAGAAAGCTGCTTCAGTGAAGTTTGTGGTTAGTGACCACGGTGTTACTGTACAGGTAAAGAGGCTTGAACGGTTTATAGCCCTGATAGTGAGTTAATTAATGAACAGTTCTTACTGAATCTTGTCCTGGTCAATCCCTTCTTACTGAGTTTTTTTTTTTTCTCCTTAAAAGAAATGGGAGGAGAGCGGACAGCACCAGATGAGCTTCATTTGCCTCCGCTCGTCCACCATCTTGACAGAGAGTCTACCCTGTTGAACTTAAATATCGGTTATAATTCGGGTAGTCAGAGTAGCTTTATTTTCAGTGGGGGAGTGGCTAGGAGGTATGCTGTCAGCCTCAAATTCTAAAAGCACCGGGTTCGATTCCCAGTAGAGGGAAAATAAATTATGGTAATTTTTTTTTCAGAATCAATGGTTCCTTATGATGTCATACTTCCCCTGGTCTCCTGGGTAGTGAGATTGGATTGCTAGCCTTCTCGGATAAGGGGGGAAAGATAGGAGGTTGTCGTAATTTTTAATAAGAAAGGACTGAGGTAATGATGGTCCCTTTCTAGTAGAGGTGATAGTAAGAACTAGTGAGAGGAAGGTGAAAGAAATAGTTCCTGTTTCACAAGAACTGGTGTAAGAGAAAGAACAGTCTTGGATTGAGTAATTGCTCTAATCCACCCTATCTTTTACGACTCTATTTAAAGTAGATGCACTTTCTCACTTGATACAGATTCAATTTAGACTATCCTCACGTACCCGTAATTTTGTGACAGAAATACGTACAGATGTGAAAAACATACATAAACTATGCATCACATATACGGCAGGGGTTTTTGACCAACACTAGGGCTTAAGGTTTATTAAGTTTATTTTTCACTAGAAAATATCACAACATCAAGAAAAGAATTAATCATTAAATTTTAGTTACATAAGAGAAATTAAAATAAAATCTAATAGTCCCTCTCTCTTGGATAGGGAAGCTAGGAAGGATCCCGACAGGTAATTTACCCAAAAGATCAAAATAATTAACAATGGGGTAGGGGTATTTCAGGACGGGTAAAGAATAAGTCCTTAATGTAACCTATCCTGGGGACACTCAGATTAGTGAGAGATAACAAAACAAGAAGAATAGTAAATTAGTGGTAACTTGAGAAAATAAATTCTTCCGTTCCGTTCACACACTACACACATACAGTAAGCT
This sequence comes from Oreohelix idahoensis, assembly GCA_024509875.1. Classification (NCBI taxonomy): domain Eukaryota; kingdom Metazoa; phylum Mollusca; class Gastropoda; order Stylommatophora; family Oreohelicidae; genus Oreohelix; species Oreohelix idahoensis. Next base: position 535,971 of record JAMPIV010005522.1, read on the forward strand.
CACTATCAAATTTGCTTACCCCTCTGTCGACGCTGCATACATTCAATGGAATTAATCAAACAGGTAATTAAGACTAATTTGAGTCCTAGTATTTGTGCAGTTCAGCCCCAGACTCACCGTTTATGCAACTGCTATTGTTCGGGAGTCGCTGAATTGGTACATTGATTGTTTTCTATGTAGTTGGCACTGTCATGGAAATTTATAAGTTAATATAATTCTCTGGGGTGGGTCTAGCCTCCAGTGGCTGTGACTCTCTCTGTTGTAATGAAATGTGTACTAAACAGAATGTTACTCCTGGGCTGTTCTCGGAGGGAAATAACCGAGTATGACCTGTGAACTCTAGTAAGTAAGTAAAAAAACACCACAAGTGTCTAGCTAATATTTCGCTTTAACACTAGCTATGAACCCTAGTCACTTCAAATTTACAATGGTGAAAATAGAAATAAATAGTATCTCGACAATATTAATCACCTAGCGTCTTAAGATTATATAAGTCTCTCTTACTGGGGAATGACAAGAAATTAAATTACGTTACGGCTGGAGAAATTTAGCTATAAGTTTATTTAATACGTTATTCAACTTAACACAAAATCCAGTTTAATATAATGGAGAACTTTAACAATTAAATCACTCAAAACTCTAATATATTATTACTGCAGCACAAAAAAAATGAATTAATCTCTACGCATAAGTAAGTTCAAAATGGTAGTAAGGCTCTCCTATGCGAGCTAGGTACTTTCTTCAAAATCTCTGGCGCTATTAATACCTGAATTTTTAAGAGGTCTCTATATATATCAAATTAACTTAATCTCGCCCATGTCTGGCAAAAATCACACCTCAAGCGAATTGTTCGGCCAATTCCTGAATCAAAGCTAAATTTGACACTTATGCCGACCGTATTTCCACTTCAGCAAGAAATTTATTCTCCGCGTAAACGGTCTTCGTCCGTTCTATTACCAGGTGTTAATGAGAGGTTTCAGATCTCGGCTCTCACTCTGGAACTTCAAAGACATCGTAACATGACAGCCGGTGGCCGCCCCTGGCCTGCCTCTTTGAAAGGAAGACAGTTAGAGATATGAATAGCTGTATCAATAGTGCTTGAAACAAAGACAGGTAGGCTTGGCTAAACTAGAAAATAAGACAGATAGCGAAAGAGGCCTGGCTTACATGTACTTCACTTACATGTTAATTAGGAAGCGAGGGAAACACACGTGGAATCGAGTTGATTGCAACAGAAAGAGGGGTGACAGTGAGAATAAAGTGGATCGATCAGGGTTGCTAAATTTTCATCTGTCACAGAGGTCCCATGTGCACGTTGCGCACATTAAAAATCTCTCGGAAGTTGGAAATCATAAAGAGTAGGCCATAAGGCCGATACCTTGGCAAAATTTTTAAAAGTAGAAACCTATCCACCAGAAAAAAATTTATAGAATGTGTGATTCCTGTATACACACACCGAGATTCTCGCCAGTGCCACAGAGCACGTGTACTCTGCTGAGATCCTCCTTGTGTGATCTAAGGGAGGAGATCGGAGCACGTGTATACATTTATATGTATGGTATTTATACATTTATATGATGGTATCTACATATGTATAAGATGCTATCTACGTATTTAAATGATGGTATCTAAGCATGTATAAGATGCTTTCTACATATTTATATGATGGTATCTACACATGTATAAAGCGACTAAGGAGGGTTGGGCATGGGGCTGGTTACCCCATCCCGTAAAAAACTTTTTATTACAAAAACTTCAACAAAGATGGGCAAGTCAAATACAGAATATAAATCAACGCAGCCACCCAAGACAGAAGAAGGTCCTCTGGAAAGGAGGCACATGAAGCAACCCAGAGAAAGCCGAAAGGAGTCTGGGTTGCCGACTACCCTTTTTTCATCTAGGAAAATCTCCAGGATTGGCACCTGGAATGTTCGCACTCTATGTGAACAAGGCAAAACTGCACAGGTAGCAGCAGAAATGCAAAATTTCAGGATTGATATACTGGGTCTCTGCGAGACACGGTGGAAGGGCATAGAGAGGAGGAGATTGATCACAGGAGAAATGGCGTTGTCCTCAGGACATGAGGAGGAAAGAGCCCACCACAGTGAAGGATGGGGGGGGGGGGCCTCTAATGCTGTCTAGGGAAGCACAGAAGGCACTTTTAGAATGGGATGCAATGGGACCCCGAATTATAACAGCAAGGTTTAAATCAGCCAAAAAGAAAGTAAATATAAACATCATCCAATGTTATGCACCAACAAATGATAAAGAAGAATCTGAGAAAGAAGACTTTTACAACAGACTACAAAATGTCTTGGACAAAAAGAAAAGAAAGGATATCACAGTTTTGATGAGGGACCTAAATGCGAAAATAGGTACAGACAACACCGGCTTTGAAGAAATCATGGATTAGGTATGATGAACGAGAATAGAGAACTATTAGCTAACTTCTGTTCTTCAAATCAACTAGCTATAGGAGGAAGCATATTTCCACATAAAAGAATACATAAAGCAACATAGATATCACCAGACCACAGAACTGAGAATCAGATTGATCACATATGCATAAGTAAGAAGTTTAGGTCATCATTGCATGATGTAAAAGTATGTAGAGGAGCAGATGTGGTATCAGACCACCATCTTCTGTTGGCTAAAACAAAATTAAAACTCTAGAAATTTACAACAGTATATAGCTATAGACAACAGTACAATGTCCTAAGAAATCAGGAAATAAGAGAAAAAATTTTCAATCGCAGTATCCAACAAATACCAAGTACTCCAACGGCTGGAACATGAAGCAGATATGGAAGACCACTGGGAACAAGTAAATAATATATGGAACAAGACAAGTGAAGAAGTACTGAGAAAAAGAGAACATCGGCACAAAGCATCGATAACAACATAAACCATTAGCAAGATAGAAGACAGGAAAAACAAGAAAGCAGATTTAAACAGAAGCAAAACCAGAAGCTCCAAAGCCAAGGCTCATGAAGTGTACATAGAAGCAAACAAAGAAGTAAGAAAAAACATCAAAAGAGACAAGAGGAAGCATAATGAAGAGTTCACAAGGGAAGCAGTGGAAGCTGTAGCCAAAGAAAATATGAGGGACCTGTTAAAGTTACTTATCCTTTACAGGACGTGGCAATCAACCCCAGCTTTTATTGGCTGTTTGTGATTTTTCTAGGCAATTTTTTCATTCAGTAGTTTGCCATTGCTTTCTGAACGGTACGGCGCTTATACCATTGTTAAAAATCCACACAAAGCGATCTGCTACCAAACCGCCTGCAGCAGGTTTCGAACCTGGTATATCTGGATTATGAAATTGCGTTCATATCCATTAGGCCACAGACGCCGACCTGTACAACAACAAAAAGAAGCTAACAGGGAAATATAAGCAAGCAAATGGACTCATAAAAGATAAGAATGGAAAATTGCTTAGGAATATACAAGAACAAATGAAGAGATAGACAGAACATTTTGAGGAACTTCTCAATAGACCAGCTCCAACTAATCCCCCAGACATCCAGCCAGCAGAAGAGGAGCTACAAAACAGCTGTGAACGACCCAGTAGAGAAGAAATAAAGAAAGCCATAAAGCTTCTGAAAGATGGAAAAGCAACTGGTCCAGATGGCATTCCAGCAGAGGCCATCAAAACAGATATTGATACCTCTACAGAGATATTATACAAACTACTTGGCAAAGTCTGGGAGAGAGAGGAAATCCCAGAAGAATGGATATAAAGGTTATCTGGTCAGGTTGCCTAAGAAGGGAAATTTACAAGAGTGCACAAATTAAAGAGGAATAATGTTACTATCAGTGTCAGGAAAAGTATTAAACAGAATCATCCTTGTCACAGTATATGTGTTTGACAAAATATTAAGTTGGTCACGCTGTAAGTGGCGACACAGAGAATAAAAAACCCGGTTTGGTCAGGTGACCTGAAAAGGAAGTGCGCATAAATTTTGGCGCAAAAAGTTAGTGGAGATCTGACTAGCGTCCGGTAGGACATCTTTATGTTCCCTGTCAGCATTTTGCTGGGATTTGGATGCCATGGTTGTTCTTTGATAGTGCTTGTTATTTATTCTTGTGGTCAGGATTAGTTTGCATACTTCTAGAATGGTGGTGTAGTTTCTAGTGATTTTCCTTACACAATCGCTGATAAGTCATTTGTATTTAAGTATGGCTTTATCATAGTACAGGACTTAGCCGGTGAGCGAAAAGTCATTGTGGTGTTTACTCGGTATGACATACCCGCGACTTTGATACCGATAGATTGAGTTGTTGGTTATTGCAAGTTATATTGGCATTTCTATTGCATTGTATTTCATATGTATTGCTAGCCGTGTGTGGCTTCCGTGTGTGCAGTGATTATTAAAAGGGAACTTACCTGTTTCAGGTGTTATGTTTATTTAATGTCAGCTATTGTATGCTGTGGTCGTATCCTTAGATATTGAGCCAAAGAGTATAGGTTTATCATGTGTTGGCAGCCGCGCTAGCGTAGTGGTTACAACACCGCTCTGGCGACCGGGTGATCCAGGATCAAACCCGGGCGACGGCATTTGAGGATTTTTCGTCGACCGGGATCTGAACTGGATTAACTCGAGACCTGGCGAGAACATTTGAAGGAGTGTCGTCGACCAGGGATTGGCGGCTCCTGAGCCGACCCAGCTCTAATGGGTACCTCCGAAATCGGCGAGTATTTGCCTGAATGGCGAGGGACACCTGTCTCTGTACAAGAAAAAAGGGATACTCACGTAAAATCAATGTCAGGTTAGACATTAATAATAACCTGAGATTTTGCCTCGAGTGGGCGTACGAAAAAAAAAATTAAAAAAAAATCGTGTTAAATCCACAGTATAAATAGTTTTTGGTCTGACATCTGGGCGCTCATCTACTCTTTTGGCCGTGGGGCCTGTATTTTGTAATATTTAATTCCCAGCTAGCTGACATCTGTAAAGGCCGTAGTGTCTATTATTTGCTATATTAAGGCCAGAACGAGTTATGCACACAGAATGTTAGAAGGCTGTAGGCCACGGTGTGTTGGCGCCTTCAGAGTTTCTACTGAGTCACGGTAGTGAGTTATTTTCGGTCGTCCAGTGGCAAGTCAGTGTGTTTGTCAGTCAGTCAGTGTAGTGTACTGTTTACGGTCGTTTGACCTCGATTACGGTAGCTGACCTAGTTACAGCGTCTCAGTGATAATTGCTATTTTCAGTCGGTAAATACTTTTCAGTTTTGTCATCGATACTGTGTTGCACAGGTAATTTTGTAATTTTGTTGTGCTAGAGTTTGCAAGGATGGTTAGAAGTGTGTAAAAGTGTTAGGGTAGAATTGCAGCTGGCTGCTGGCAGTTCAGTTTGAGATATTGCAAGGTTTACTTGGTGGCGTAGTGTTAGTGATCCAGGTGGAGCAGCGGAGATAGAGTGTAGAGTTTGGTATTAGATGGGCTCCAGTGCCTGACTGTGTGTGTCGGCAGAGGAGATTAGATCTCGGGCTCTGGTGCCTGACTGTGTGTGTCAGCAGAGGAGATTAGATCTCGGGCTCTGGTGCCTGACTGTGTGTATCGGCAGAGGAGATTAGATCGTCTATATTTGGTGGTATAGGTAGTGTCTATAGGGTTGGCGGCATCCCAGGGTGTGTGAATCTCCTTGTATCGAGATGATGGTGTACATCTAGGCAACCCGAGTAGATTGGTTCTTGACACCATTGTTTTGGAAGTATACCTGCAGCAGTGGCAGTACACGTACTGCTCTTCCTACCTGAGAACATTATCTTCCGAAGATTATGCCAAGGTCTGTTGCTGTCATACCTCTATGATGTGCCTGGTCCAGTGGAAGCCTACCAACGCCTCTGTTGTGACCCGGCAAATTTACTGTGTTGAAGACTGCTACGATTTCTAGAGTATACTGTGCTGAAGACTGCTACGATTTCTAGAGTATACTGTGCTGAAGACTGCTACGATTTCTAGAGTATACTGTGTTGAAGTTAGTTGCTTATCCTTTACAGGACGTGGCAATCAACCCCAGCTTTTATTGGCTGTTTGTGATTTTTCTAGGCAATTTTTTTTCATTCAGTAGTTTGCCATTGCTTTCTGAAACTGTGTTGAAGACTGCTACGATTTCTAGAGTATACTGTGTTGAAGACTGCTACGATTTCTAGAGTATGCTGTGCTGAAGACTGCTACGATTTCTAGAGTATACTGTGTTGAAGACTGCTGTGATTTCTGGACTGTTGCCGGGAAGTGAGCTTTGCATGGACACTTATATACTATTGTGCCAAAAAGACATTGTTGTTACAGCTGGCACACAGACTTGTGTAGAAGTCTGGGTTTTTGGAGTGATATCGGTTATACGTTTTCAAGTGTGGAGTCTTGTTCGTGTTGTATTCATCACTCATCACCAGTGCTGAGGAAGCTTTGTAGACAAGTGTTGCTGAGGAACTTAAGTTAAGTTTTTGTTTGTTTCCTTTTGCATAATGTGTTATATTGATATTTTCTTGTTTTTTCTTTAAATTCTAAATTTTCTGTTCTGTTTATCTGATACTAGCTATCATATAGCCTGATCTGTGAAATAGTATAGTGCTATCTCATTATTTACTTCTTGGTTTGTTATTTTTTTCTTTCCTTTTGTTTCGTCCTTTTCCCTACTTTCTGGGTAGAACTTAGTATGTATGTATGTGAATAGTTAGTTAGATCAAACCTTGCTCTGTATGTGTTAGTATTTGGAAGTATCTGTATTATATATTTTGATACGTTATAGAATAATTGTACTTATAGTTTATTTAGTTCATTTTCACTGGAGTGATTTGTTAGTGCTTAGCATAAGAGATAGCTTCCAGCACCTCATTGTTGACTGTAGTTGTTGTTTAGTCTTTGGTGTAATAGTATATTTGTGTATTCAAGGGAGGAAGGGTGGTGAGTTTAATTCATTCTTGGCCTATTTGTAGGAAAAGATTGAATTAGACCGATTCTTTATAGGGTGTGGCTGTGTATGTTTAGTGGTGGAGTAAGGCAAAGGGTTTTCCTGCGACTGCCCTACTTAACATTCCAAGCCCTGTTGGTGTTAGGCGTATTTGTGTAGTTTGTATTTACATTGTCATGTACATTCAGTAATTCTTGTGTGTGTTTAAGTGGTGTGTTCTCTTGTTCTATCTTTCTATCTTGTAAATACGTTTTCAGGTATCCCTTGTTCTCGTTCGTGCGCAGTCACGCATTGTATATATTAATCTACCTCTTCTCTTCTTGGTCTATCATCTTGTTCCTCGTGACTGGAATTTTGTTTTCGTAATGTGATGTATGTGTTTCTTTCATCTGTGTAGTGCTCATTTTGCCATAGGGAGCACTTGCATAACATAGATTATTGAGATTAGTAGTAAGTGAAGTATTATCTGAGTATAGCACCAGTGTGGGTGCCAGTAACAGACTGTGGAGTAAAAGCTGATTTATGGTCAAGGGGGTATAGTGGTGTCAGAGCACCAGAAGGTTTCATCAGTTGTTATTATACTGTCGACTATTGTAAGTTTGTTTGAGTGTATCACAGAGACTAAGTGGTCAGAAAGACCAAATTTTCAGAGTGTTGAGACAGTAGCCAAGTGGCAAAGTAAAACTATAGTTAGACAATATGAGGTCACACCAGTTAGATTTGTTGAGGTAGTGTCGTTGCGCGGCAATACCAAAATGGCTCGGGTGACTTTTGCGAATAGGTGGGGTGCGTGTGATGCAGTTAGGCAGAAGCATTTGTCGTTGTTTCAGAACCATCTGCTAATAGCCCAGAAATAGCTAGGGTTAGGTTTCGGGTTCGTGTTCAGTAAGGTGTTACCTCTACACCTCACGGTAGAAGGGGAACGACTAAGTAAGTAAGTAAGTTCAGTAAGGTGTTTCGGTTGACGCGAACCGAACCTTAGAGTCTGACTCACGCCCCCAGTTCTATTCTGATATCAATATGGAGATTTTGTAAACCTGTAAATATTATGTAATGCTTTGCAATGCATGTTTATGCTGTATTATGGTATGCTTTGTAGTGTATGTAATTATGTGCCATGGTGCCTAAGCTGCCACGATACCTGTTGGGGGCGCATTTTTTCCTCCAAACAGATCACAAACCACTGCTATTTTTGCAGTCGGCTAAATCTACCAGTGCTAAGTTGACACGCTGGGCATTATTGCTGCAGCAATTCAACTTTACTATTTTACCAATTCAGGGAGTACATAACATTGTAGCGGATGTCCTGTCCAGATTATGAGATTGGTGTGGGACTGGAGCATCCGTAGAGAGTATTTACATAGGTTTTTGGAAGAAATGTATTGTAATCAGTAGAGTTGATGTTTATGGAGATGTAGTATGGTATATGATTTATGTGTCACGAAGCCATAAAGGCAATATGGATAAAGTTATACTCAACGTATGTATGTATCATGCTATCATATATGTATATTTATAGTGTGTAGAAAGGATTGTTTATACGATGAGATTATGTCTTATTATTGATGTTTAGATATGTATAACTAATATGTAACATATGTTGTGTTTTGATAGACCATGTTTGGACAGTCGTTATTTTTCACGACTACCAGTACCTGGGGTGGTTTGGTTCATTCTCATATTGTATTTAGTACATAGGGTGAGAAGGCATGAACAACAATGGTGTTGGACAACTTTGGCATTCTCTAGGTAGATGAGGAGGTGCTGTCTCGGCATTTTGTTCGTCCATACTCCGAAGAGGGTTGGGCGTGACTCCTCCGGTGGAAGAAAACATTGTTTTCTTTCTTAAGGGGAAAGCGGGTGGATGTCACAGTATATGTGTTTGACAAAATATTAAGTTGGTCTGGCAACACTGAGAGAATAAAAAACCCGTTTTGGTCAGGTGACCTGAAAAGGAAGTGCGCATAAATTCTGGCACAAAAAGTTAGTGGAGATCTGGCTAGCGTCCAGTAAGACGTCTTTATGTTCCCTGTCAGCATTTTGCTGGGATTTGGATGCCATGGTTGTTCTTTGATAGTGCTTGTTATTTATTCGTGTGGTCAGGATTAGTTTGCATACTTCTAGAATGGTGGTGTAGTTTCTAGTGATTTTCCTTACACAATCGCTGATAAGTCATTTGTATTTAAGTATGGCTTTATCATAGTACAGGACTTAGCCGGTGAGCGAAAAGTCATTGTGGTGTTTACTCGGTATGACATACCCGCGACTTTGATACCGATAGATTGAGTTGTTGGTTATTGCAAGTTATATTGGCATTTCTATTGCATTGTATTTCATATGTATTGCTAGCCGTGTGTGGCTTCCGTGTGCGCAGTGATTATTAAAAGGGAACTTACCTGTTTCAGGTGTTATGTTTATTTAATGTCAGCTATTGTATGCTGTGGTCGTATCCTTAGATATTGAGCCAAAGAGTATAGGTTTATCATGTGTTAAATCCACAGTATAAATATTTTTTGTCTGACAATCCTTGAGAGATTAAAAGAGTCCATAGACAAGCAACTGAGAAATGAACTATGAACAAGCAAGTTTTCGACAAAACAGATCCTGTACAGACCAGATAGCCACATTGATAATAATAGTTGAACAAAGTCTGGAATGGAATTCACCACTTTACATCAGATTCGTGGACTATGAAAAGGCATTTGACAGTGTAGACAGAGAATCACTTTGGAAAATGATGAGGCACTATGGAGTTCCCATGAAGATCATTAACTTAATAAGGAAGACCTATGAAGGCATGACATGCAGAGTTCTTCATGAAGGACAACTTACAGAACCGTTTAGGATAAGAACGGGAGTGAGACAGGGATGCCTCTTGTCTTCATTTCTTTTCTTACTAACAATAGATTGGGTTATGAAAACATCGACATCACACAACAGAAATGGAATCCAGTGGAATCTGACTAAACAGCTTGATGATCTGGATTTTGCAGATGACTTGGCTCTTCTGTCCCATAACCATAATCAGATGCAAGAGAAAATGAAAATTCTCGATGAAAGGTCACAAGTGGGCCTGAAAATACAAAGGGAAAAGACAAAGATTATGAGAATAAATGCAAGAAATGATAACAAGACTGAACTTGAAGAAACACCACCAAAGGATGTAGAATCATACACATATCTTGGTAGTAATATAGACAAAGTTGGAGGGACACACGATGATATCAAAATAAGAATACAAAAAGCAAGAGGCGTTTTCATTGCATTGGGAAACATTTGGAGGTCAAGAAAAATCAAGTCCAACACGAAAATAAGAATCTTCAACTCAAATGTCAAGTATTGTATGTCTCTGAAACATGGACAGCAACAAAAACAACAACTAAAAAGCTACAGACTTTTATACAGGGGTGCTTGCGTAGAACAGAAGGATTGAAATGTGGAAATGATGACAAGAACCAGACAGGTGCCAGTGGAACGAGAGCTGAGAAGAAGACGCTGGCAATGGATAGGACACACACTGAGGAGACCTGTTCATAGCATTACAAGGCAGTCCTTGTTCTGGAATCCACAGGGAAAGAGAATGAACGAACGAACGAACGAACTTTATTTTCGAAGGGTAAAGAATTGGGCGCGCAGGCCCGTCTAACATTCTGCCCTTCCACTCTCATTAATCTTGCATACTATATCCTTTCATTCCCACATGATGCTTTAAGCATTAATTTAAAGGCATGCAACATTATAAAGTTACCATAACAGCATTCATTTACAGTATGCAAGCATAATAAAAAAAATGAGTAGGGTTTTTTTTTTTTGAAACAAACAAGCTAGTAAATGGGGAAAAAAGTAATAATAAAATAAAATAAATAAAACAATAAATAAAAATAAATAAATAAATTCTGTATACCGACACTCACTCATGCGGTCAATCCGTCTACAATTAATCTGTATTTTTAGTATGCGGGTACATTCTCACGACTCACATTTCTAAAGTACAGTATTATGTGGGTACATTCACACATACATTACATTATATAATAATATTTTAAAGTGAATATAATAATGATATTACATGGATATAAAACAAATTATTCACACACAAAAATGAGCGGAAGAGGAAAAGAAATGTTGACCTATGGATGAGATGTTGACAGGCAAATACTGTTTCTATGGGGGTAGATAATCAGTGTTGAGGAAGTGTTTGAAAAGTGCTTTGTTAAAAGAATATTGTGTAGGTAGGCTTTTTAGGTGGTGTGGAAGGCTGTTCCATAAGTAGGCACCAGAGTAGGCTAGACTCTTTTTGAACAGGTCGATCCTAGGTTTGGGCAGACGTAACTGATGTAATCGTTGTCCCTCCCTTCTACTGGTTTGAAACAATGATCTTAGGTACGACGGGGCATTGTTAGATAGAATTGTGTGAGTCAGCTTGGCTTTGTTGTAGAGAAGACGTTTTTTTAGCGACAGTATTTTGGGTTCTTTTCCTGTCCTTGTGTGTGGTGTCGTGCGATTATCGGTGATCAGACGCACTGCTCTCTTTTGCAGGGAGTGCAGTCTCTTCGAGGTGGAAGCAGGGCAACAATCCCATAGTGTAGAGCAGTAATCTAGATGTGTCTGTATATGTGAGGTGTAGAACAATAGTCTAGTTTCTGCGTCTAAGAAGTGTTTTATTTTGGCTAGCTGGTACGTCTTTTGTGCTATGTGTTTGGTTAAATTCCGTACATGGGAGTTCCACGTTAAGTGCTGGTCAATCGTGATCCCCAGAACTTTGTGTTCTGTTACATGTTCAATTTGTATTGATTCCGCGTGTAGCTGTAGCGATCTTTTGGTGCAGCTTAGGAGTTTCTGTCTGGTGGTAATCAACATAGATTTCGTTTTTGTTGTGTTTACTGGCATACGATTCATATTACTCCATTTTGTTAGATTGTCTACATCGCTTTGAAGAGTCATTTCAAGTGCCACGCAGTCATTGTCACTAGTGTAGATAGTACAATCATCTGCAAAGAGGTCACAAGTTGAATATTTTAGATGTAGTGGCAGGTCGTTGGTGAACATTGCGAAGAGTAGGGGCCCAAGAATAGAGCCCTGCGGTACTCCTGTAACTACCTTCGAGAAATCTGATGCCGAGTTGTTGTGAAGCACTAACTGTTGTCGATCTGCCAGGAATGATTTGATGATGTTTAGTGGATTAGAGCCTATTCTGAGGGTTTCCAACTTTTGAACCAAGATAGTGTGGTCAATCATGTCAAATGCTTTCTTGAAGTCGACAAAAACAGCACCACATAATTTTCCATCATTTATGTTCGACAGCCAGTTGTCTGCCATTTTGGTGAGCGCTGTGTGACAGGAATGTTTGGGTCTGAAACCTGACTGGCTATCAATGAGCAGTTTGTTTGTTGTTAAGTGTTGAAATGAGGCAGAGGTAGACCAAAAAACACATGGAGAAGAAAGCTGGATACAGAGGTGAAAATCATGAGGAAAACGTGGAAAGAACTTGAGCGGATGGCACGGGACAGGAAGACTTGGCATGTGTTTGTTGAAGGCCTACGCTCCTCGGAGAGCTAAAGGGTATTGATTGATTGATCTACGTATGTATAAGATGCTATCTACGTATGTATAAGACGCTATCTACGTATTTATAAGATGCTATCTACGTATTTATATGATGGTATCTACATATGTATAAGATGCTATAGCACGTTTCACTAGCTTTGCCCTCAAACAAATGTAATTATCTGATTAACCGTCGAACGGATTAATGCCATTTTTTGCATACGATGTTATATTGGGTTAGACCCAACAAATATATACTTTATATCTGTGCATCTTGTCCAGTTCCCATAAATGGATGAAATCCTTTGATCTTTGTCGGCATACTAATTATTGTGTATCGAGAAAGGAAATTTTACCACTTCATGCACAGATTCTGTGAATTGATTAGGCATAGGCGTGTCTACTATTACAATAATGTGGCCATCACGTTTGCTTATGAATACCCGTTGAAGATGATTTCTTAAATGATCTGCATGCGAGATATTCGTGACATTGTTTGTCATTTGACATTTAATGCGCTACCAAACTGGAGCTTCCTTGATCTAATTATTTCAATAGGTATCACCTCTTTGCGGTTCATAAATATCATAATGGAACGTTGCTCCTCTAATGTGCTTGTAAATAACGGTAAGGTCATCTTTAAAGAAATTAAACTTCATCCGAATCATAATCAGATGTCTCTGAGAAATTGATAATCAATCTCGGCTGAATGAAGGACAAACCATCATTCTTCCAATATTCCTCTTCCTCTTGTAACACATGGTTCTCACTTTTCTTCCAATAATCCCTGGCTATATTGGAGATGGCGGCTTTTATAAGTATTTCAACATCTTTTAATTTGAACGTTCTATTTTCTGTTGCTACCTGTTCCTTAATTTTAGCCCATACTAATTCTATTGGGTTTAAGTGAGAATGGTAAGGAGGCAATCTTAAACATCTGTGACCATGTTCATGGATTGCCTTGTCTATGTGAAATATCTTTGTATGCTGTGTCTTTTTTTACAATTCCAAGTAATTCAGGCTTCAGGGACATTTCGTTGAATGGAATGTTGTTTATGGTCAGCCAAATCTTTATTACATCGTTAGTTCTTGATGAATTAGGAACTTTATCTTCTGGTGCCACAACGTTGTGATATGAAGCATTGTCCATTATCAAACACGACGGTCTATCCAAGGAAAGAAGTACATGATTCACAATCCAATCTTGAAATATCTTGCCATTCATCTCTGTATGGTAATCCCTATTATCTGTGGATTTTGAAACAAATATGAGTTCAGTATTATTTAGAAGCCCGTGATGGCTGCTTCCTGGATATGCAATTATTAGGTGCTGTCCTTTGCTGCTTGGTACTAGTCTCTTAGTTGTCCCATCAGATGATTGCCATTCTCGTTCATTACTGTGGTGCGCATTGATCCAAGTTTCATCTAAATACACAAAATCATAACAATCTCTTCTCATTTCTCTGACCTCGCGTAAATATTTGCTTCTCATTGCACCTATATGAGGTTTCTCACAAACAAGGTTTTTACCAACATATTTTCTAAAAGTGAATCCCAAACTCATAATAGTCCTCCATAGCGTAGATTTGGAAATATCAATGTCATTATTCTTTCTTAACCAAATTTTCAATTTCCTTAAAGTCACTGCCTCATTATTGTGAAACGTATTGCAAATTTCTCTCCGGATCAATTCTCTATCAAAATATCCACCACTCTTGGCCTAATTTTCGTGTGTAAAACACTAGAATTAGAAATTTCAGATGTCGCTATCCAGCGGTGCAATGATCGTTTAATTATCCCCAAGGCATGAATAGTCCTCTTTTGTGGGTTTGAAATAGAATGATATAGTTTTCCACGAGTAGCTTCATTGCAGAAATACTTAAAAATCCTATTTGTGATTAGCTGTAATGTCATAAAATGTACTCGTAGACTCATTTTCCTACTTAACCACACAATACTTTTTGTAGACACGCCACTGATTGACAATGTGTGAGTAGCACCGGATATAAACTGTTTTGTGTTCAAGAAGTGCAATTTCACGCAATTTCACGCTAAAATCATGTCAATTGTTTGATAAACCAATTGTGTGCAAATGATGACGTATAATTTACTGTCATCATCATCATGTGACGTATTCTTTCCAGAACGTTGTCTCCATTACAGCTGCTCTGAACGCATCACGATTCTGGGCAAGTCGACCTGCATCAGCCAAAGACAAGTTCAGACTCTCTGTGATGTCCTGGGTCCACCGTCGTCTAGGTCGACCCCTTCCCCTTTTTCCAGGGACCATTTACTGTAGACATTTCAAAATGTGTGTATGTGATGTGTGTTGGCAAGTAGACTTTTGATATTATATCGCAAAGAAACGAAAATTGAAACCAATGGCTGCATTTTAATGAAAAATTTAATTCATAGGGTCTATACCATTTCAAAGTCACACACAAAATTTCACTTATATGCGTTATATATTCGCTGAGATATAGCATTTTGAAGTTGGGCAAAGCTAGTGAAACGCGCTATATCTACATATTTATATGATGGTATCTACATATGCATAATATGCTTTCTATGCATTTATATGATGGTATCTACGTATGTATAAGGTGCTATCTATGCATTTATACGATGGTATCTACGTATGCATACGATGGTATCTATGCAATTATACGATGGTATCTACGTATTTATATGATGATATCTATGCATTTATATGCATAGCATAACTCTTTGGTTACAGCTTCTGGTTACGGCTTTAAGTACCAGGAACTCGGGCTGTGACCCGTGGCGCAAAACGCTTTTATCATTAACTATTTTTATATCGTGCTGTAAATTCAGAATATTGTGTTTCGAAAATGTAACAGGGGCGCCAAAGCTTAGCTTGGCCCGAAGCGCCAGCGACCCCTGTTTACAGCAAGACCTAAAAGGTAGGTTTTACTTCTGAATACCGCCTGGGTACTACCAACCTACAAGTTCTTGTACGTCAAGGGAACCTGAACATACATACAGTGCCTGATAACTTCTCGGCCTTAATGATAAGGCCAATGATAAGGCTTTATGATAACTCCCCACTCCATTACCCTGTCAGGGATGTAGTAAACTGACACAGAATAAACCCCCCAAAAAGCTAGTCCAACAACCACTCGGGAAGCTGGAAACACGGAGGAGGTGAGCCCATCTCTCCTCAATTCGCTTGTGATGGATTTTGTAGATTGGGTTTTTTTCTTTCTCTTAAACGACGTTGAGCGGTGGGGGAAGGGGAGAAGAAGGAAACATCGCTATCTGCCGTCATCTCTGACGTATATCAGTCCAAAAATACAGGGATACACACGATACACTTAATCTCCAGGTGCCTTCTATCAAAGATTTCTGTCCTCTCTATAACAGGATCTTCCCCGGCGCTGCTTTAATTGCCCATGTTATCAAACCACCTACTCCTCTTTCTCACTCTGTCTATGTATGTGTGTGCGTGCGTGCGCGTGTGAGAGAGAGAGAGAGAGAGAGAGAGAGGGGGTTTTTTTTTTTAATTTTACTTACATTACCCTCCGACCTTCCAGCCTAGTACAAATGTTTGTAGTCAATTCTCGTCATGTCGGGTGCCAACAGCCAAGATGTCTTCCCTTTATTTATTTTGCTGAGCAGTTTCTTCTCACAACAATTATGTTCCAGATTTCTGTTTTATTATTAGTAGTTATTTCTTTACATATTTGCTGTTAATAAGATTGAGTATTCTCGCGCGCATCCATAATTCAAAGTCCTCTAGGTAGGTAGTGTTTTTCGCCTTTCTGAATATTCGATGTTGTAACTTTTGCAACCACCTCCTCACCTCCTATGTAAAGGTGAAGGTAGTCCCATGGCAGATACTGCCGTAGGGGAAAAAGTGTGAGAGACCTCACTATACTAGATCCAGCTTTTATGAGTTGAAGTGACCAGTTCCCTTTGTCTTTCCTAAACTCAAGAGCGCCCAACTGGCACAGAGGTTAGAGCGCTTGGCTTCTCGCCTCAAATGGTACCGGTTTCGAAACACCGTGGTGTCATGCTCCAGTCTACACAGATGTAAATGGGTACCCGACTCTGCTCTTGAGTTACGAAGGGCAAAGACAGCGAGGAAAGAAACTGGTCACCCCACCATCGAAGCTGGACATAGTATAGTGAAGTCTCTAACACTCACCTACGGCAGTATCTACTATGGGACTACCTTTAACCTTTTTAACTCAAAAGCAGAGTCAGGTGCCTATTTACAGCTGGGGCAGACTGAAACGTAACGCTTCAAAATGTCAGTTTTCCGTACAATTACAATGCATTAATTTACGTTAATGAATTATGTTGTTAATTGATTAACTAGGGCTGCTGAGCTCATGGCTCTTTAGCAGTCAATGCAAAGTAAAAGAATTTGCATGTGTTCTGCAGCTGTTGAGTGGGGCTGTATAGAGTGTTTGTGATTGTTGGGGAGCCCGGCAATAGCTGTCGTCTTTCTGTGGAGAGTCCTGGGCAAGTGAGTAGCACATGCTGAACTGTCTCATAAGGATATGTACAGTTGCGGCAATTAGTTTCATGTGTGGGGTTTAATTTGTTTAAGTGCTTGTTGAGTCTGGTGTGTTCTGTTCTTAGTCGGAAGATTGTGCTCTGCTCCACACGTCTTAGGTTATTAATGTTGTCATTTTTTTTTTTTTTTTTTTTGGGATGGGCCATTTCTTTTTACAAGGCACGTCCAGTAGACCCTTTTGTCCATCGGTTCGGCCATTCCTCTTTGAAGTTTTCTTTGGCGTATTCGTTTAAATGACTGCATGTAAACGTGTCCTCCTATCTTTGGCTGTAATCTTCTCAATAAAATTGCTTGTCATTCCTCTACAGATAGGATATAAACGTTTGCGCTTGCGGTGAACGATCGCTGACAACGTTAATCGGTGCACGATTATCGTAAACTGTGTGAATGGCGGCAGAAATTCGGTAATATCTGGCAATGTTTGCGAAATAGTTTAGAACCTCGGTGAAGTGGTGGGGCAGCAATGAAGAAGCAGTGGCGTCACTAGGGTTGGTGTCACCCGGTGCGGTAACTCATGGTGTCACCCCCATGGACCTCCTCCCGTACCAGACCATTACAGAATCCTTAGTAAAGTTTTTTGTACTAATGTTACTCGTAAATCGTAATTCCCGTATATCACTGAATGTAATAGCAATAGTAGTGACATAAACAACTAGCAAAATTAACATTACACCTTTAAATTACAATATCATACGCACAGCCTAAATGTATTTACATTTACATAGTTTCATGTGGTTAAAGTGAAAATTCGGTAAGAAAATAATAGAATTCGAAGTAAAAACGTAGGGATATTGATACAGTACATGTAAGCTGGACTTACGAAAAATGTTTTTGTGGTTATAACTAACTTCAATGATATTTTTATAAAAAATTATAAATTTTTGCTGAAACACAGCACACAAATTTTATAGACAGTCATTTTGGTGTCACCCCCTCTGATGGTGTCACCCGGTGCAGTCCGCAACCCCCGCACCCCCCCCCCTAATGGCGCCACTGTGAAGGAGCACAGGGGCCAGAGAAGTAGATTCATATCACGAGGTAAAAACAAGGAAACGGTAGTCATATCGAATATAGCGCCGTATGGGGAGTGAAGTGTTACAGACTTCACTATACTAGGTCCAGCTTCGAGGTGATGGTGACCATTTCCCTGACCTAAGGGCAGAGTCATGTGCCCATTTACAGCTGGGTAGACTGCTGCTTGACGCCACCGTGTTTTGAACCCGGTGCCTTTGCCGTGAGAGGCAAGAGCTCTAACCACTCTGCCAATTGGACGCTCATGTCACGGGGTATATAATTTACATAATGTTTTTATTTCTGCCTCCTCCACCACCGGTGTACTTAAGCTACCGATCCCCAAACCTCATCATCATCATCATCAGGTGCCATCTCCGCAATGAAGGTCGGCTGTAATGGATCTCCAACGTCTTCTGTCTCTTGTCTAGGTGGTGCACTCTGATAGACTCTTTCCTGTCTCTTGTCTTGGTGGTGCACTCTGATAGACTCTTTCCTGTCTCTTGTCTTGGTGGTGCATTCTGATAGACTCTTTCCTGTCTCTTGTCTTGATGGTGCACTCTGATAGACTCTTTCCTGCCTCTTGTCTTGATGGTGCACTCTGATAGACTCTTTCCTGTCTCTTGTCTTGGTGGTGCACTCTGATAGACTCTTTCCTGTCTCTTGTCTTGATGGTGCACTCTGATAGACTCTTTCCTGTCTCTTGTCTTGATGGTGCACTCTGATAGACTCTTTCCTGTCTCTTGTCTTGGTGGTGCACTCTGATAGACTCTTTCCTGTCTCTTGTCTTGATGGTGCACTCTGATAGACTCTTTCCTGTCTCTTGTCCTGATGGTGCACTCTGATAGACTCTTTCCTGTCTCTTGTCTTGATGGTGCACTCTGATAGACTCTTTCCTGTCTCTTGTCTTGGTGGTGCATTCTGATAGACTCTTTCCTGTCTCTTGTCTTGATGGTGCACTCTGATAGACTCTTTCCTGTCTCTTGTCTTGATGGTGCACTCTGATAGACTCTTTCCTGTCTCTTGTCTTGGTGGTGCACTATGATAGACTCTTTCCTGTCTCTTGTCTTGATGGTGCACTCTGATAGACTCTTTCCTGTCTCTTGTCTTGGTGGTGCACTCTGATAGACTCTTTCCTGTCTCTTGTCTTGGTGGTGCACTCTGATAGACTCTTTCCTGTCTCTTGTCTTGGTGGTACACTCTGATAGACTCTTTCCTGTCTCTTGTCTTGATGGTGCACTCTGATAGACTCTTTCCTGTCTCTTGTCTTGGTGGTGCACTCTGATAGACTCTTTCCTGTCTCTTGTCTTGATGGTGCACTCTGATAGACTCTTTCCTGTCTCTTGTCTTGATGGTGCACTCTGATAGACTCTTTCCTGTCTCTTGTCTTGATGGTGCACTCTGATAGACTCTTTCCTGTCCATCTCTTGATGTTATCTTTCCACTTATAGCGCGGTCTTCCTCTTGCACGTTTGCCTTCAACTCTCCCTTCTGTTATGGTCTTCCGCAAGGTGTTATGTCTTTTTTATGTCAAAATATTTTATTTGCCTAATTTTGATCTTCATTAGTTCTCTTTTCATACCTAGGTTTTTAAGGACCTCTCTTTTTTTCTTCTCTTTGCATGAGATGCGCCCCATTCTTCTATGCAACCACATCTCGAGAACCGCAATCCTTTCTTCCAGTTGCTTGTTCATTGTCCAAGTTTCTACACCATACAGTAATGAAGAATATATATAACAGTTTATGATTCTCAGTTTTAATTTGTGAGTTAACTCTTTAGATGTCAGTATATGTCTCATGTTGTTGAATGTAGCTTTGGCCATTCTCTTCTCGATCTCTGTTTCACATCTGCCATCTTCTGTTATTATATGACCAAGATATGAGAAACTCTCGATAAACCTCATAGCGGGCAGCAATTTTTGCTCTCTGCAACAACGTCAGTTAACTGTCCACTTTCCATGTTATTTTCTTTGATTTTTGTTTCTGGAAAAATAATAAAACTTATTATTCTAATGGCAGTTATTATAGCATTATCAGACAAGCCTTGCGCTGGAAACCCCAGGGTAAGACAGGTAGGGGAAGACCAAAGAACACGCGGAGAAGAGAACAGAAGACAAGTCAGGATGAGGATGAAAATAGTCATGGAGAGACCTTGAGATGATGAAACACGACCGGAAGACTTGGTATACGTTTGCTGAAGGCCTATGCTTCTTGGGGTGCTGAAAGGTGATGAATGATATCCAACAGATACAAATGAGGATATACAACATTTTAAAATAGTGAGTGATTTTTAAATCACCCTTCATACGACATCACAGGTAAGAGAATGAAATACGGGAGTCTAGCTATACACGTTCAAGAACACCACTGTAGCCATCCTAAGCTTTGAAGGAGTTCACAGAAAAAAAAAGGGGTCAGCCTCTTGTGGCTTGGCAAAATCAATAACTGCAAACATCAATCAAAGAAGAAATAAATACTTGTATTCTTTATATGTTCATTCATTAAGGCATATATTTGATTTTGTTTTCATTCATTACATCATACAGGATTATGATCACTTTTGTTGAGCCTTCTCCTGGAGGTGAAGATTTATGGAAGATTATTAAATCAGGTGAACAGAACATTAACAAGAAAAACTTCCAATAAAATTACTTGGAAGAGGCATCACTGGAAAAAACATAAAAATAAGCTGTTCATTGCCAGACACCTGCCGCGACAAAATAAACGATTTATATAAACAAATAAAACGTTATCGAATCAGTTTTACAAATTAACGGTACACAGGAAACACGGGATGTTTCGGGTTTCACCCTTCGTCAGCCCCAGTTACAAACAGGCAACAAGGACAGGAAATACAGGCAGGTTAAAGAAAAATACTATAGACATTGGAAGCACGTAATATATATGAAATATAACATCACAGGCAGGGCCGGATTAAGCTAGTACGGGGCCTGTAGCATATGTTAAGAAAGGGGCCCTATATTTAAAAAAAAAACCAATAAAACAACACAAATATATTTGAACACATACATTTTAAATTTGCATAGTAATTATCATAAGTAACAACACAGCCAACATTATTGTTTAAATACACTGGCTAACAAAAAAAATTTTTTTTTCTCTAACATTTCTATGTTTTTCTGGTCAATTTTAATGCGCTGTTTTTAAATCTGCAAACCGTTTTTCTCTATCAGGTCGGGATCTCTAGAAATACGCAATTGAAGTTTTTTAACAACACATACAGTATTACAACATCATTCGTACAAGAAGGACAACAGTTATGTAGGCTTGAATTTCTTTGCAGTCGACTTTCGTCGGTGAATGGCATGTGGTACATCGCGATGAAGCATCCAACAATAATCGGCAAGCATGGTCACACTCCACCGTCCTTGATAATGTGACTCCATTACAGCGATATCTTGATGGAATCGTTCTCCATGTTCATCGCTGACTTCGCCAAGGTTGTCAGGGAAAAAGTCAAGATGCGAATCGAGCAAATGGATTTTGAGGGACATGTTACAGCCCATAACTCTGTATGCATCTATGCACTGCTTAACAATATGCACATAGTCGACAGATTTGTGATTTCCCAGAAAGTTATCGACGATCGAATCGAATGCCATCCATGCGCGAAGTTCACTACTATGTAACAAGTTCTCGAATTGTTTGTCTGCAATAACTTTCCTAATCTGAGGTCCTACAAAGATACCTTCCTTTATCTTTGCATCGCTAACTTGCGGAAACTTTTCTCGAAGAAAAGTGAAAGCTTTGCTCGTTTTATCTAACGCTTTTACGAAATTCTTCATGAGCCCCAACTTTAAATGTAACGGTGGTAAACATGATGGTGTCTTTTTTAACTAATGGCTCGTGTAATACATTTTTATGCCCGAACTGCATACAATCCCTGATAGGCCACACCTTTCTTGCATAATGTTCCTGTCTGTTGCGGCTGTCCCATTGTAAAGTGTCACTGTAAACCACTGTAAAGTGTGTGGTGTATGGTGTGTTCTCTTTCTTTTGTAAAGCTCCACTATCAATCACTGAAGCATGTTGTTTGTGGTGCCACTACTGTATATGTCCATTGTAGTGTACAGAGTTGTTGAGATCAGGCATGCTCCAGCCTACCCAGCTGTAAATGGGTAACTCACCCTAGTCCTGAGTTAGGGAAGGCAAAGGCAACTGTAAGCAGTAGTTTCCCTCTAAGGCTCCAGGGGGAGCAGGCCCTAAACTTGGTCAATTCAACCGACGCAGGATGGTGTATATATGGAGTGGAAGTGTAGAGTGTGATTAACGCGAATGGTGGACTGTTCGTGTTCTGACCAATCTAAGCACTCATTCACTTGTGTCTACAAGGCACCAATGCAGACTGCTGGAATCTTTGTTTACACAGTTTATTTAGACGCACACACTGGGACATAACGAGTAAATCATGGGTATATGTTGACACATCAATTTGCAGGCATACATAGTAGATCCCATATCATGACACATTCATAAATAATGGGTAGTACATCAATAGCTTCCAATGTCATGATACATTATGGCCGCATCCCCTATCTGACTAAACGCGTCAGTGAAGGCGGATCGGTAAGTAACTAAAGTTGCTTTATGTTCATAGTTTATATCATATTATGAAACCACGATAAGGGGTTTCTATCAAAATTGAGATCTCCTTGCCACTGTCCGAATAGTAAGATACATGCCCCGTTCTTTGGACAGTGATTCAAAAATATGATGACAGGAATGTAACATAGCCGCCTTCCTGAGTTGTCGCTCACTCACTCACAGGAGGGTATATATAAGCCAAAGTTAATTTGAAATGCATATGAATAATTTCCTAAAGTTTCTCCATAGTTCTACAGTAATCCAGTTACTTCACGTAGACATAACTGCTGTATGGAAGCCCGTCATCTTCGTCGATACAAACATGACCCTAGCGTTGCGAAGCACAATATTCCAGCTAGGTCTAACCGACATGAGATCATCAAAAATAGGGTCTGGCATTACCTGGAGTCCGAATCATACATGATACCGTACATTAGGAGAGTCTCTAACACAAACTCTAGTAGAGACACAATCTCCTACAGAAGAAAAACCACTTCATAAATCATTTTTACTTAAGAATGTACCAGCCCTTGAAAATGCGTAACCCGCCATTGTAAACGGTACATCGGAACTCCTCACGACTTGTCAAGACAACTCATACTCATACCTGTCAACCTCCTGAGACAAAAATCTGTACGCCGGACCCAAAAAATCCTTACAAACACCCAAAAATCCTTACGCAAAAAATATATTAATAAATTATACGCAATACAGTTTTAAAATGAGAAATGACATATACAAATCTATTAGCATTTGAATTATTGTGATATAAAACATGCTAATAGTCTCAAACTGTTCTTTACATATAAAAAACTTAGTGATCATGATGTACACTGTTCTTTTGATGTACAGTGTTTTGTATTATAATCAACACATGCACTTTTAGCACTTTGCAGAATTGCATTTGTGGGCTTAAAGTCTGCCATCGTCTTCTTCTCATTCTTTTCCACTGGCATTGTCCAGTTCTTGCATCAGTTCCACATGAGGTAAGTAATCATAGCATTTTAATCCCTCGCTGAATACGCAAACACCCAAATTATGAAGCGGATGGCACCTACTAGCTTTTTGGTTGGTCAACAACTTCCTTTGTTGTTCAGAAGCTCATGTTTCTGAGCCACTACAATAGAGGACACACTTCACATTGACAACATGAAGTAGTCATCTTACTTTTCTTGGATCTATTTCTTCCTGATCTCCATATATTTCCAAAATGCATCTGAATGCTCAGATTGCCTTTTGTATTCAGATTATTTTGTGCTATCGCTGTCTGTCACCTCCAACTTTATCTATGGTTACTGGGAAAGATATGTGTAATTTTTTAACACATGTATTGTGTGTTTCTTGACATCCTCAAAACCCTGTTTTCATTACCTCCATTTCAATTCGCATTATTTTTGATAAATCTCTGTTCGAGAGGGGATTGCCAGTATGCTGTGTCATCTGCATCGACGTTTCCAATTTTATATGCCTGCATCTGATTACGGTTTGGGACAGGATCTCCACAAATCATCAGCTAAAATCCAGCAATCTGTCATCCAACTCCTTAGTCAGAGTCCAACTGGATTCATTTCTGTTTGAAAGTGTTGTCGATGATCTCATAACCCAATCTATTGCCAGCAAGAAAAGAAATGGAGACAAGAGGCATCCCTGTCGCACTCCTGTTCTTATAAAATGTTTTCTGTAAGCTGTCCTTCATGAAGAACTCTGCAACATGTCTTCATAGGCTTTCTTTAATAAATGAGATGATCTTCAGGGGAACTCCATAATGCCTATCAACTACCTTTCCAAATGATTCTCTGTCCAGCACTGAAATGCTTTTTCGTAGTCCAAAAGGTCCGATGCTATAGTGGTGAATTCCATTCCAGACTTTGTTCAACTATTATTCTCAAAGTGGCTATCTCTGTAAATGATAGTACTGTTTACAAAAGGTCTTCTACTGGAAAACCACTTGTTCATCTCTCAATGTTTGTCTATGGACTCCTTTAATCTCTGCAGGATAATCCAAAAGGTTCAATACCTTTCCTGGCACCCTGATAGTAACATTATTCCTCTATAATTTGATGCACTAGGTTGTGAGATTTCCCTTCTTAGGCATGACTTAACCAGATATCCTTCCTTCCATTCTGCTGGTATCTCTTCTTTTTCCCAGACTGGGAATACCAAGTAATTTTATAACATCTCTGTAGCCGTGTCGAATATCTGCTTTGATGGCCACCACTGCTGGAATGCCATCAGGTCCTTGGTCCCAACGCTTTTCCATCTCTTACTTCATGCTTAGCTACAAATGGCTTTCTGTTTTCTTCCTTCGTTGGTCTTTCAACCGTTAATTTGTAGGCTCTTCTTCTGCACAGCTGGATGTCCGGCGGGTTTTGTGGAGCTGGTCTATTGAGAAGGTCCCCAGTTTATTCTGTCCACCTCTTTTCATCTTAGACTGTATATTTTGGCAATATCCCACTGTTCTTAAACATTACAGACGATAAGTGTTATGCAACTTGTTTTGATCCCTGTTAGCTGCAGTTTTGTGCTGGGCTATGACAGTTCTCTCAACTTCAGCCCTTATGGATGCAGCATCTTCTGCTCTCTTGAGCCAACAGGTCCTAATAGATGCTCCTTCTTGTCTCTTTTGAACTTTTGTTCATGCAATTTCGTTTGCTAAAATGTACTACACAGATCATTAAGCCTGAAGCTTTACTACTTTAATATCTTTGCTGCATAATTAACTCTGCATGGTTTTTTCTAACTTGGATGCTTATGACAATCCAGGGAAGTTTCCCATTCGACCTGTCTTTACCCCTTGCAAGCTCCCCAGTTTCTTTGAATCACATGTCTCAGCCTTCATACCAGTGGATGACCTGCTGCCAAAGTCTTCTGTATTTCAACAATAATCTTTGTAGACGAAGGAAGAATGATTAAAAAATACTACGAACAAAGCAAACGGCTAACTTGTTTCACACAAAAAAAAAGCTACTTTTTATTATAAACAAAATTATGTCTAGAATTATGCATTCTAGGATATCTCTTGAGTACCACCAAAAATTTACAAAATTATTATTTACGAAGTTGTGAGCTGATGCCAAATGATGCTCCTCAGATATACTTTATTAAAAAATAATGAGCTAACTTCTTCTGGAATAAAGTAGGCTATCAACGCAAACAAACTTTTTTTTTTTCTAGTTATCTGGTAGGGCCTATATCAGAATATTTGACCTTTTATTGGAAATATATTGAAGGGCAAGATATAACTTGGA
The DNA here is from genome assembly GCA_024509875.1 of Oreohelix idahoensis. Lineage (NCBI taxonomy): Eukaryota > Metazoa > Mollusca > Gastropoda > Stylommatophora > Oreohelicidae > Oreohelix > Oreohelix idahoensis. Next base: position 561,842 of record JAMPIV010005522.1, read on the forward strand.
AAGATTAAGCCAGTTGATTTGAAGCAACACAGCAAAACAACAGCAATATTCTCCAAGTTATTTATTAGCTTTTTTTAACGAAAAGCCCAGTGCGGTTTTCCCAGCAAACGTTCTTCAAATTGATAACACTGTCTCTATCTTTAAAAATCACGCCATCACGCTGAAATTGTGATGCGTTCTCTTCTTTTTTTTATCCATAATTTCCTGTAATATAAAAGGATTTGATTGGTTCACAGACTCTGGAGTCATCAGTTTGCATAAAATGGATGACATTGACATTGAATTTTATTTTTAGCTGGTTTTAAAAATAGCTGTTATTATTCTGATTTAAAATTTTTCCCATTCAATGAGTGCTTTATGTGAATTTTTTTTTAGATAAAAAAGAAAAAAACCCCTTCACTGTGGTTTTAAATTTTTTTTCGTCTTTTTTGTCCTGAGGTGAGCAAAATCACCGTGATGAGTTTCTTCCGTCTACCCCCTTCTAAAAGTATCACAAAATCCTCATTGTACGTATTCCCCTCATTTCTGCTGCATACTTGCTAGAGCGGCATTCCAAGAATATAGTCCGTTCAATGTCCCATCCAAAATATACAATCTGGACTGAGTTCTCCTAGAAATAAGATGTATCACATGACATTCAGGCCATAAACATAATAAGCAAATTAATCTATTTTCTGGCCCTAACAAATAAGTACGGACATGAGTGCAATATCCATGCGCCGAATCAATATCAAGAACGATTACTCCTATGATCAAAAGTGTAAATCAATCATGAATTATCTAGCTTTACCATAGACAGCATTTTCATACACAAATGAATGAATGTCTATATTTTTCCATATTAAATAGCCATATCGATTTTTGTAATATGTGCGTCAAAATATGCACGCAACAGATTACCACACCCCTCGGGAAAAAAAAAATGGTACATTTTTTTTTTTGAAATACATCTAGGAGCAACATACAATAGGCTCACAACGCACCAATAACAATGCGCAGATGATAAGCATAAGTTTTATGACCTTAGAGAAAGTACTTCTCTAAGTATAAATATTTCCAGAGAGGTGTCACCAACGCATACTACAATATTAGCAATGACACAATTTCTACATTAGTTTATACATAAATTTCATCTAAGATATCTTAACATCATGATCATCAAAGACGAAAAAAACATTGAAAGATCAGCGGTGAATAAACATCAATGAACCGCTAAGTAGTGTTACAATCAATATATGATATATTCCATATGTGTACACATTTCAACATAGGAACAACTGTATCAAAGTTGTATAACAGTTATGAATCATGTGGGCATCTAGACAAAATATCTGCCATCACATTTTCTGACCCACGGATAGCTCGCACCGAAAAAATGAAATGGCTGCAGAGCAATCGCGTATCGCGTTGATCTCGCGCTCTTCAGATTTTTACTCTGAATAGCCGTAAGAGCTTTCTGGTCAGTTTCCACAATGAAATGCGCACCAAGAAGAAATCTTTGCAGTTTAAGGATTGACCAAACCATAGCCAATAATTCACGGTCTAGGACCGAGTAATTCTTCTCTGCGGCATTTAATTTCCGAGAAATATACATCACAGGATGCAGAGTTCCAGAGTACTCTTGCATTAGTGCTGCTCCAATCCCGGTGGATGAAGCGTCACTACGAAGAATAAATGTCTTATCCTTAGAAGGCAATACTAGGATAGGTGAAGTAGAAAACATAGTTTTAACCTTATCCAAAGAGGATTGACATTCTTGAGTCCAATGGACTACATTAGGAGACCCTTTCTTTAGCAAGGAAGAAAGAGGTGACATAATGGAGGACAGATTCGGAATGAATCGTCCATAAAATTGTATTAGACCTAAGAGACTTCGCACTTGCTTTTTAGTCTTAGGAATAGAAATGTTAAGTATCTTACTTGTATTATGGTCTTCTGTTTTTAGGAACCCATGACCAACACGGTGTCCTAAGAAAGATATTTCGCTAAAACCAATACATGCTTTCGATGGTTTCGCTGTCAGGTTATGCTCGCGTAAGATAGACAATAGTTCATTTATCCCATTATAGTGATCGTTCCAAGTATCACTGAAAAGACAGATGTCATCAAGATACGCAATGACATCTGAGCGATGAGATAGGATTCGACGCATCATGCGTACGAATGTTGCAGGGGCGTTCATAAGACCGAAAGGCATGAAATTCCATTGGAATAGACCCCTAGGCGTCGAAAAAGCAGTAAACGGTTTGGCGTGTTCGGATAATGGAACTTGCCAATATCCCTTAGACAAATCGAGTTTAGTAAAGAAATGAGAATTCGATAGTCTCGTAAGTAGCTCTTCTAGTAAAGGCATAGGTTCAGCATCAAATTTCGTCACTTGGTTCAATTTGCGATAATCCACGCAAAGACGTATGTTATTGTCTTTTTTTCGTACAATAACCATCGGCGAAGAATATGCTGATGTGGATGGTTCAATAATTTTTAACTCTATCATCTCATCCAACTCTTTCTCTACCTGTGCTTGAAAATGTATCGGGATAGGATACGGTCTGACTCTTATAGGACTATGGTCAGTAAGAATAATGTCATGTTGAATGACATCAGTTTGACCAGGAATGTCAGTAAGGACATCCTGAAATTGTTCTAACATAGTAGAAACTTGTTTCTGCTCTCCTGGAGATAATTCGGGAGAAATTGCAACATCTTTCCATGATTCATTAGAGTGAAGAGGAATCATTGGAAAAGGTAGATTTACATCCGAGAAACTCGTTTCCTCATCCTGTATTACTGACAGAGATGAGTACTGTCCATGTTGGACTGGAAAATCGTCCGTTGCCTGGAAAACAGGTTGTAAATAATCCGGACGTTCATGGAATTCCGTGAGCATGTTGATGTGGAAGGTTTTACGCTTCCCGTCAATATCGACGATATAGTCAACATCGGAAACTTTTGATATTATATCGTACGGACCTTTCCAAGAAATAAGAAGTCTATTTTCCCTACAAGGTAGCAAGACAAATGCTTTGTCACCTGGACAAAGTTGTCGCAAGCATCTCTTTTTATTGGCAAATTCCCTTGCCTTCTGTTTCGCAAATTCAGAAGAAGCAGTTGCCAATTTGCATGCTTCAATAATCTTGTGTCTAAGTGCGATGACATATTCATAAGAGGATTTTGTGTCATCGACAATATTATCAGCAGTTATAAGATCATGAAGTAAGGACATAGGACCTCGCGGTTTCGCGCCAAAGACAAGTTCAAAGGGAGAAAATCCTGTATGTTCGTTGGCGACCTCTCTATATGCAAAGAGAGCCGCGGGTAAAACCCTATCCCAATCCTGAGGATGATCTTCTGTTATCTTACCTAGTAGGTTTTTCAGAGTTCTATTCAGACGTTCCACCATCCCATTGGACATAGGATGATAAATACTACTCAGCGATCTCTCTATCTTAAGAGTCGACATTACTTGAGACATGGTATCCGATATGAGTTGGGTACCATGGTCGGATAATATTTCTGCTGGAAATCCCAGACGAGAAAATATTAACCAAAGAGCATCTGCGACATCAGCAGTAGTTATGCTCTTTAGAGGAACAGCCTCCGGCCAACGTGTGCACATATCAACACACGTCAAAATAAATTGGTGTCCTCTAGCAGACTTTATCTTAAATGGACCAATGATGTCTATCGCCATTTTTTGAAATGGTCGAATGGGAATGTCTGCAGCCTGAATAGGTGCATCATGGCGTGGACCTCTGGATTTAATCTCTTGACATACTTTACAAGATCGACAATAGATTCGTATGTCCTTATTCACAGCAGGCCAAAAGAAAGATTCAAGAACTCTAGCTTTAGTACGGGAAAAACCCATATGTCCAGCACACTGCGAATCATGAGCGTGCTGTAAGATTTTAACTCTCATATTTTTAGGCACAAGGATTTGAGAATGAATGGACTTAGCGGAGTCTTGTACCATACGTACAAGTACGCCATTCTTCATCGTAATCCAAGATTTACGATTTGTATCCTTATTCGGATCACCTTTTGTTGCCAGAGTAAAGAATTTCTTTAGAGTAGGATCATCTTCCTGCTGTTTTATAAAGGAATCATGGGAAATCTCCAAGGGATCATCTTGGATCTGCGCATCATTATCTTCAGAATGTGAAGATTGCGGCATATTAAGAGCTTGAGCCCTAGTGATTACTGCATTAGCAGATTGCATATTAACATTTTCCCAATTAGAAATTTGCTGTGGAGTGCATTCTTTCACTCCATGAATGCGACCGATGATAAGATCAGCGATCGGATTCGGCAAGAGACATGCTTGCACCTCTCCTGTAAAGAAAGGCGTAGCAATATTGATAATGGCAGTGGAGTACTTCTCCAATGTGCCACCAAATGTTACACATTTGACTACATTGCCTGTAGCTCGAGAAGGATTTACGAGTGATTGCCTCACTCCGATGGTAGTGCACCCCGAATCGAAAAGAATTGATACCGGAGTACCATCTATTAGGCCTCTATTGAAGACGAGAGCACCCCTTCCATTATGCGCGATTGACGCAGGGAGAGCGGGAAGCGGGTGACCGCAGCTTAAAGTAGAAACTGTGGTTGGATCGAATAATGTTTTGCATTGCGAACACTGAGATGCTCTAGCAAAATCGAAAGCGGAATTTGCTACACTATTGGAGTCTTTTTTATCATTATTCTGATTACCGGCGTCGTGGAACTCCTGTTGTGCAGAGTTAGCCTGGTAATAAGATTTACCATGTCTTTTGTGTTGTGATCTACCTCGGTTTATAATTGTCTCTATAATTATTATTTCCTCTGTTATAACCCCTATTTGGGTTTGAATCATAATATTCATGATCATAATCATCACGCTCATTATACTGAGTATCCCTGTAATATTGGTTCTTTTGTCTCCATGAAGCACTTGGGTAGTTCCTATAGCTACTCCCTTTTCGAGAATGTCTAAAATTATGGGTACCCCTCGCGTGTCGAGGACTATCAGCCCGATTCCAGTTCTTCGAAGAAGAACCCTGATTTGAGTGGTTATCTTGGTTTTGATACTTATTCCAATTAACCTTTTTATCAAATTTATTTTTAGCTCCTTGGAATTTGTGTGAGTAATTCTGATTATATTCTGTTGCCGAAGCAACTGGCATACTCTCTTTAATGTTAGAGTTACTAAGAATCATGTCAGGGTGTGCCGTGGCATACTGGTCACAATATTCTTCCATTTGCTTTAATGTACTAGGTTTACGCTCATGTAAGAACTCTAGGAATGGTTTATTTACGAAGACATGACCTTGTCTCTTAGCAATAAATCCGTAAGACCATCAAATGTTTTCTCTATTTTGGATAATTCAATCCATCGTGAGAGTGTAAGTCGTGCTTTTGAAATGAAATCTGAGAATTCTAAACCTACCTCAGGTCTCATTGTTTTAAACAAAAGACGATAACCTTCTTCTGACAGCTGATATCTCTTTATCAAAGCTGCCCTAATAGCATCATAATTATCCTTGTCGGCCTCTTCAACCAAACATAACTTAGTCAGAGACTCCCCTTTTAAATTTTCAGACAACTGATTCACATACTGTGATTTGTCAACATTATGAGCTCGACAAGCACGTTCAAATCTATCAAGCCAGAATGTTATATCATCACTGGCAGAGTTGAACGCTGGCACCTTGACCTTATAATTGAAGGGTTTACCATTACCACAGATGCCTGATTAACATTACTCATACATGTCAATTTTAATTTCTCTAATTCAAACTCATGTTCTCTTATTGCTTTCTCTTCTCTTCAGCTTCTAATTTTTTCTGTTCTGCAGCAGCAGCAGCTTCTGCAGCCAGCTTTTTTTTTCTGTTCAGCAGCAGCTTCTAATTTTTTCTGTTCTGCAGCAGCAGCAGCTTCTAATTTTTTCTGTTCTGCCACAAATCTCCTTTCCTCCACCTGCATCTGCAATTTCTTTTGTTCAGCAGCAGCATCAGCTTCTCTTTCTAATCTTTTCTCTTCAGCCAGAGCTTTTCTCTCTTCAGCAGCAGCAGCAGCTTTTCTCTCCTCAGCAGCAGCTTTTTTCTCTTCTTCAGCAGAAGTTTTCTTTCCTCAGCAGCAGCTTTTCTCTCCTCAGCAGCAGCTTTTTCTCCTCAGCTTGCATCTGCAATCTTTTTCTCAGCATCTATCTTCTTTTGTTCAACTTCTGCTTTCCATTTATTCTCATCTTTTTGTTTTTTCTCTTCTGATTTTAATGCAATAGCAAATTGAGCAGTTGGCCATTCTTCTAACTCTTTCCCAGTCTTATCAAGGGATTTTCCTTGTGCAATAAAGTAATCTAATGTAGACATCTTGTCTTCTTAAATCAGAAACCTGAAAAAGTAAATAAATTACCTTATTTCACTTTAATGGGAGACAAGTCTATACCATAGACTTAGTCTTAGTGAAAAACTTGTATGGTTATTTTGTTTATAATATAACCAATGATAACTTGAGTACCTGTGGAAAACAATAACTGTATATCTCAAATACTGTGGGAGACAAGCCTTACAAAGGTCTTGTATACCTTAATGTAATCAATGATCACTTGAGTACCTGTGGAAAATAATATTTATGTGATGGGCCGGAAAGACATCCCTGAGGCCCCACCCCCACTTCAGTTCAAGGCATGTTTGTCGCCCATATATTTTCGGTCGGCCCACGTGACTGTCAGATCACGTGACGGAAAAGACAATCTGAAAAATCATAATTAATACTGAAGAGAAACACCAACCTGTCAAAATTAAATACGCCGCCACCTGACACACTCAACTATCACACACACACACACTCATGTGTGTCATCCAATGCGACTAGTAAGGTGTTGTGCGTGGGGCTGGCAATCTCACCATGTAACACAGGTTGCTACGGAAACCACTACTGCAAGAGCACACACTCAGCTATCACACACACACACACTCATGCATGTCGTCCAATGCGACTAGTATGGTGTTGTGCATGGGGCTGGCAACCTCACCATGTAACACAGATTGCTACCAAAACCACTACTGCAAGAGCACACACTCAGCTATCACACACACACACACACTCATGCATGTCGTCCAATGAGACTAGAAGAGCGCATGCTGCAGTTGCTGAGAAGTAGGTGCTTCTGGGTAGGCATCACAGCTGATGTTGACGTCTTTTGTCGCAGATGCAACCGATGTAACGTTGCCAAGGCACAGTTTCAACTGAAGTTAGATACCCTTTATCGGGAAACTTGATTGCCTCCAGACCACTTGAGGTGGTAGCAATGGATTTCACCCTGCTAGAGCGGGATTCCAAAGGGTTCGAGAATGTATTAGTGCTGACAGATGTGTTCAGCAAGTACTCATTTTTATACAGCAACAAGAGACCAAAAAGCAACAACAGTGACTGTAAGGCCCTGGTGGAAAAGTGGTTCCAGTATCTGGGAGCTCCTCAGAGGATACACTCTGATCAAGGCCGGAACTTCGAGTCAGCGATAGTCGCAGAGCTGTGCAAGGTATGTGGGTCCACAAGAGCCGCACTACAAGCTTACAATCCTAAAGGCAACGGGCAGTGCGAGCGCTTCAACAAGACGTTGCATGATCTGCTGAGACCCATGACAGCCGACCAGAAGCGAAGGTGGTCTGAGCATCTAGCGGAGGTGGTTATGGTCTACAACTCTACCCCCCACTCTTCGACAGGGTACTCACCATACTACCTCCTCTTCGGCAGAGAACCGAGGCTTCCTCTAGACTTCATGATAGGCACGCGCCAGATGAAGAGCCGGAGACAACTGACGAGTGGCTGCAAGGTCACCTAGAGAGGTTGCACATAGCCCACCAAAAAGCTGCAGAGAGAATGCAGAAAATGGCCGCTGACAGGAGGGAGAGAAGTAATCAGCTTCCAGGCCCCACACCATTGAGAGTGGGTGAAAGAGTGCGGAAAAGAGTGCACTACACTGACAGGGCCAAAATACAAGACGTGTGGTCCAACGACGAATTCATTGTATCGTCAATTCCAGAAGCAAGCGGTGGTCCTTATGTGATAAGGCCAGCGAGCAACGAAAATCTGAAGATGAGGGTTGCGGCGCACGAACTAAGACGAAGTGAGGACAAAGATGATTCTCCGAATCTGGTAGATGCTACACTAGGCCTACCTGAGGCACCAGCTTCGCCAGATGAGACAGATCCTGGGGAGGACGTGCATGGTCTAATGCCCGAACCAGGCTGGTATGCCCTGCAGCCAATAGAGGGTCCTGCCCCGAGACGATCTGAGAGGTTACAACTGAAGCGCCAGAGGGAGTGATGTTGTCGGGACGACAACAAAATCAGGAGGGAGATATGTGATGGGGCCGGGAAGACACCCCTGAGGCCCCACCCCCACTTCAGTTCAAGGCATGTTTGTCGCCCATATATTTTCGGTCGGCCCACGTGACTGTCAGATCACGTGACGGCGCGAGCCTGGGTTGTGAAAAATCTGAAGTAGAAGATTGATGAAAATGCCATAATAATGCATTTAAATTAAGTTGTGGTGTAGAATTGTGTTATATTAAATAGCTGTAGGTTTTATTTGTGTTTTCGCTATTCCTAAGCGATAATCGCGTGTGATATTTAAGTAGTCAAGATTAATACGCCTAGCGCAGTAAAGTGAGTGATTAGCCTAGCAAAGCCTAAATCCAGATGTGAGAATTTAGTATCAAGTATTTCATCCATCAGACCGGGCAAATTTAGTAGGAGAGTGTTTTATGCATGAAACTGGACAGAAATGTTATCAGAAAGGCAGATATAGTATGAAGCTATTTCACGGGAATGTAGATAAGATTAACAATAGCAAGATTGTAGCCACGTGGCGAGGACTGTATAAAAAGCGGCGAATAACACGCCCCGCGTGGTAAACCTATAATGTTACGCCATGTGACACGTTGTGTATTTAGTTCCAGTTTGGTTTAAGTCGAGAATAATTATATTTTATTTTTCTAATGTAAAAGTAATTGAGTGTATTTCACGATAGCCTACTTATCATAATTCTACTGTATATATTTAATGGGTTACTGTGAGGTGAGAATATGTATTTAGATTTCTGGAGAGCGCGAGGCCACTCCTTTGTTGAGACATGTGTTTCTCTGGTTGCTCCCGGCGGAGCATGGAAACACCAATGTGGCTGGTGTCTATCACAAGCCGACAAGAAGCATTTTTATGCTATTGCAGTGGTTGTTTCGGTAACGATGTGTTTCATGTGATGAGATTCCCAGCCGCACCAGTCGTCACATACGACATGCTTCAGAATGCAGTAACGAATATTGAGATAGATCAGTTACGAGGTAGTAGCTTATTCTCATTACTGAGAGTATTTGTTGTACATACAGTTGAATATTATTCTATGTCCATTTTATGATTATTTAATTATAGTTATGTGAGGAATGGTTGTGAGAGCACGTGGGCTCACTTCAAGGTAAATATTTCTCTTCTCCGCTCCTGAGGGAGCATGGGGCCAACAGTGTGGTTTGCCTCCATATTAAGTATTCATATGCTAGGGCAGTAGTGTTTCGGTAGCAATCTGTGTTACATGGTGAGATTGCCAGCCCCACGCACAACACCTTACTAGTCTCATTGGACGACATGCATGAGTGTGTGTGTGTGTGTGATAGCTGAGTGTGTGCTCTTGCAGTAGTGGTTTTGGTAGCAATCTGTGTTACATGGTGAGGTTGCCAGCCCCATGCACAACACCATACTAGTCGCATTGGACGACATGCATGAGTGTGTGTGTGTGTGATAGCTGAGTGTGTGCTCTTGCAGTAGTGGTTTCCGTAGCAACCTGTGTTACATGGTGAGATTGCCAGCCCCACGCACAACACCTTACTAGTCGCATTGGATGACACACATGAGTGTGTGTGTGTGTGTGATAGTTGAGTGTGTCAGGTGGCGGCGTAGGACAGTTTGACAGGTGAGAGCGTGGTGTTTCTCATTCAGTATTATATTATGATTTTAACTATTCTGTGCTTTGTTTGCTTCTTCAGATTAGCATCGGGCACTGTTGGGTGTTTGTTTGGTGTGGTGTTATGTTCGCTAGTTTATTTGTTTAATGTTTGCTTTGTCACTGAATGGGCTGTAAAAATAAATATAGCCCCTGCCTCTAGAATCAAGAGTTTTATTGTTGTTCGGGTCGGTGCGAGTGTGACAAGAGAGTGAGATCACAATCACAACATTATCATCATCATCATCTCGCCCACCCCACCACACTAGGCTGAGCAACTCTTTCAGTTGTTCGTTTGATTGTTAGCAGGTAGTGATCACTTCCAATCTCTGGCCCCCTCCAGACTCTTGCATCTCGGACATATTTGAATGAGCTTCTCCGAACAATGGCATAGTCGATCACTGACTTCTCATTCTTTGTTGGTTCACATCTAGTGTATGCATGTATGCGCTTATGGGGAAACTTTGTGTTTGTAATGATCAGATTCTGCTCACTGCAGAATCTAAGGAGTCGCTTTCCATTGTCATTGAGAGTATCTTCTCCATATCTTCCGATAACTCCACCCCATCTAGCATGGTCATTTCCAACTCTGGCATTAAAATTTCCGAGCATGATAACTTCATCTAGGCAGTCATCCACTGTTCTTTGAAGCAGCTCGAAGAATTCCTCCTTGACCTCTGCTCTCTCATCCTCATTTGGCCCATACACTATGACCAGGTTGACTATGGTTTCTCCTTCTTTTAGTTTCACAACCATAATGCGCTCTGAGACAAAGTTCCACCCCTTGATACTATCTTTTTGATTTTGGGCTACAATGCAACCCACACCCCCTTTAGCTCTTTTGGATATGGGTACACCACTGTAGAGCAGTGTGTTGCCATTGACTTCTTGTGTTCCATAAGTCGTAGTCCGTTCCAGTTCGTCGCCTTTAGAATCAGTCCGGTTTTCTCTCTTGTGTTACTCGTAATCGTGGTTTAAAGCAAACAGGTGATTGGCCTGTTGTGCCTTTGCATGGTGGAGGGGCTGCCTCCTTACGGCCTCCATGCAGGCCGCCCTCCTCGTTTTTCATCCGGGCTTGGGACCGGCATAGGCGGAGTTGAAAATCTAAACGCACATGAATATAGCCATAAAAATTATATATTCGTGTAGCTTAGGGTATTCTGAGCACAAATATGTTTTAATATTAATGGTAGTCAAATTATTAGCCAAGTTATTGAAGAAATACTATTTGACTGGAAACGCGTAGACGAACAGACTGTTGTCCTTGCTCGTTAACTGTAACGTTATTGGGAACGATAGTTGAAAGGAGGCACAGGAGTAATTCAAATCCGATTGGTGGGTATAGGAGGGTAGACAGAGAGTATTGGTTGGGCAGAAAAGATAAAATCTATATTTAGAAAAATCACTCCTAGAAGTGTGAAGTAGTGTTTTTCTTTTTAAATTTTTGAAAATTGAAATGCTAGACCCTCGCTGTGATTGGGCCGGTCTAGGCGTATTGGCAAAAAGCGTTTACAGCTCAGCGCCAGTTGAAAACAAATATGTTAGAAGCAAGCTGCGTTGTCCTCAGCAGTACCAAGTGTGGTATTAACCATTGGCAGTCTGAACAGAAGGCAAAGCTGAATTTAAACTACTATTTATGCTAAAGCCAGTCAACGTACGTTTGTGATATTTCTTTGAATTGTGGTAAGGAAGGAATTTATTAATTTTGTTATTACAATAAAATTGGTGTCTGCGATACTGCTCGATTGGGAAGGTTTTCGACTAAGTACAGAGTCCCCAGCAGAGTTAGGCAGGACCTGTGGAGTGTGTTCAAGCAGTAACAGTTAATGTGTATTGCATAACTGAAAATGATTTCCACAGTTGCCAGTGGGAAAGCTAACCCACGTTATCTTATGGGAGATCATCATCTTGCAGTTTCAGAGGCATTGTAGCCCTTAAGGAACAGAATAGGGGCACTGGTAATGCATTGTCATCTCAGAGTGGTATGGGGTGGTCAGAGAGATCTGACCCTTTTTCTTTATGTCAATTATTACATGTGAAAGGGAAGATAGATGTGTTTTTAAGAATCATAACGTTGTTTCAGAGGTTTTTGTTCTGGTACAGTGTGGGTACCAGAACCCTGGTGGCGTTGTTGCAGTGTACTAAAGTAACCTATTGTTTGGACCCTGAGGTCTAGTTACTGCACCAGGAACCTTGTCAGCGTGGTCATACCAGAGAGCCTGTGAAAATGACAGCAACATCTATTTTCTAGATAAGTGCCATACATGTCGGCACTCAGTTTATCCACTATAATACTATATTTCTGTATAGAAATAACATAAAATAAATTGTTGGCAAGAGACTTTCAAGATAATTTTAAAAAAGAGAGAGGAAATGATGACAGTATCCCACCCATACTATTAATTACCAGTGTCATTAACTTAGTGAACCTAGATACACATATTTTGATTGTCTTATTATTAATTGAATGGACAGAAGATCCATGGTAGTATTTAAATTGTTGTAAATATATTCATAATATCAATTTTTGGTTGTTGGACCTGATGCAGAAAATTCTGATCAGGCCAAATAAATTGTAAATAACCATTTTACCAAACTTTTAACACAAACTTCTATAAGATATATTTCATAGAGTGTCAGTGTGTTTGTGGTTGTAGTCTTGACTCAGTCATATATGTGTGTGTGTGTGTGTGTGTGTGTGTGTGTGTGTGTGTGTGTGTGTGTGTGTGTGTGTGTGTGTGTGTGTGTGTGTGTGTGTGTGTGTGTGTGTGTGTGTGTGTGTGTGTGTGTGTGTGTGTGTGTGTGTGTGTGTGTGTGTGTGTGTGTGTGTGTGTGTGTGTGTGTGTGTGTGTGTGTGTGTGTGTGTGTGTGTGTGTGTGTGTGTGTGTGTGTGTGTGTGTGTGTGTGTGTGTGTGTGTGTGTGTGTGTGTGTGTGTTAGTAAATACATGTGTTTGTAGTACTTGTACTTACAATACATCATACACTCATAACCCTAGACATATAGACGTAGCTAACATATAGATTAGTCAAGAATAAGTCTGATTGAGGTCGTAAGGTGGTAGCAGAAAGGTGTCCTGATAAATCAACTCAACATTTAGTATAATCAGGGACCTTCACAGCTGACCTCATTCAGTACAATAGGAATAACATCTTATAACATCGAATCCACCACACCAGGGAAAAACAAATTGTTCCCACGGAAATGTCAATAAAAGTGCAAAGGACTACCAGCCTGAGCCCTGAAGAATCCTCACATGAAAAGATCTAATGACGAGACATGTTGGAAGACAGCATAACAATTATAAGACAGCAACAATTTCAGTCCTATGTTCAACGGACAACGAAACGGAATGAAGATGATCTCCTGCTGTATCGCTCTCAATGAAATCCCATCAATGAACGATTGGGTGCTACCATCAGCAGGAAGAGAAAATAACGTGTCAGAGAAATGCCCTAGTAAAACACGAACCAGACAGCACATTATCTAAGAGCAGGGGGAAAAAAAGAAAATAAAGAAAAACTGAGAAGCGGAAAGGGAAAAGGAACCTCTACCACTACTTACTAATCTAATCCATCTTTTAAAAAAGCGGCACGCGCTAAGTCTACCTGCTCACCTTGAAGCTCTTTACACAAATGACCTTAGACCTTTACCAACAAACTATAGCTTTGGCTTCAATTTTCTATGAGATGAGACGTACTGAAGTATTGGTGTAACACAAATACACAGACTCTGTATTCCTTCACTAACAATGAATAACGCATACATCTCTTAGTTTATTTAACATAAGAATACATATGACAAAGCAAATAAAATCTGGTTTATACATGTGCTTTGTAGATGACATCAAGGCATTCAACAAAAGAAACATACAATACAAAATCTTCAATCTGCTATCTCGCTAAGAAATCAGAAAGCTGCTTCTTGAGTGTGTGAATGATAAGGCAGATAAAAAGGAAGAAATCAATCTGTTGGAGGTGAGGCTGCGAAGGAGAACGAATGGAGTTATCAGACAGAGGTTTTCCTATTGTGTAGGTTTGAGAGGAAGACAGTTAAAACACTGCCACAAAGTGCAAAACTGATGACAAAAGAGACACAGGACGATAAAAAAATTTAACAAATTTATTAACTTAATAATAATGATCAGTTAAAATACTGGACACGAGAGGCAGTATTCAACGGTACTAAATACATCAACAAAGATTGCTAGCTATGAGAAAGAACGAAAGCCTGTGCAGGTCTACACGGCACAGGTGATGTTTATCAGATAACTGTAGTTAAAGTTAGTTGCTTATCCTTTACAGGACGTGGCAATCAACCCCAGCTTTTATTGGCTGTTTGTAATTTTTCTAGGCAATTTTTTTCATTCAGTAGTTTGCCATTGCTTTCTGAACGGTACGGCGCTTATACCATTGTTAAAAATCCACACAAAGTTTATCAGATAACTGTAGTTACAGAAGATATAACAGATGATATAACTGATGTAGCAATGGCCACGTGTGGTTCCCAAGGATATCCGAGGCGACAAAGAAAGAATATGCCTACTGCTACTTCAGGCGTGTCGTTCAGGCCGACTAACGTTCGGATGTGCATTGGGCTGGCCACTTCATCGTGTAAAACATACTGCTACAGAAACCACAGCTGTAGGAACATGTATTTTTATGCAGCCTTCCTGTAATAAGGGGGCCAGCTGTAATGGTGGCTCCATGCTCCCGTAAGTGGCGAAAACGGAGATGAATGAAGAATGAATACATGCATGAATGATTGATTGAATGAGTGAATAACTGAATGCATGAATGAATGACTGTATGAATACATGCATGAATGAATGACTGAATGAATACATCCATGAATGATTAAGTGCATGCATGAATGAATGACTGAATGCATGAATGGATGATTTAATGAATGCGTGAATGATTGAATGAATGCATGAATGAATACATGCAAGAATGAATGAATACATGAATGAATGAATGCACGAATTAATAAAAGAATTAAAAAATGAATAAATACACGAATGAATGAACGAATGCATGAATTAATTAATTCATGAAAGAATAAATGCATGACTGAATGAATGAATGCATGAGTGAATGAATGAATGAATGAATGCTTGAATGAATAAAGCTTTGGCATAAACTGAAAGAAGGATTATGGTAAACTCTGAGTATCACAAACGAATGATATAATTTATGCTGTCCACACACAAAAATCCCGGCTCAGCGGGCGATCTCGTCATATCCTGGAATTAATATATCGCCCGGCCATCAATTTTCTGCACCACGCACCAGTAAACTAAATTATGAAATATTTAAGCCCGCTTGTTGTGCTCAACGCAAAAACTGAAACATGCAGGAATTAAAGGATGGGCAATGGATAAAAACCGGAAGTAACAATTAAAGAGACAGAGAGAGACACACACACACAGAGAAAGAGGAATCAAATGGAAGAACCATCGCTATTCACAGTACACCCCCCAGCCCACTCGCCGCTTCCATAAGACTGAAATGCACTCACGGATTGTACGAGGAACCCATATGTGTAGCCGGTACAGAGCTTAAAAAACATCACAATATACAGAGACAGAACATTAAGAAAAACACAGACATGCAGCTGATGATGATAATAATAATAATAGCCACTTCAGTCATAACTGACTATGGGAATGCGCCCCTGAGGTGACAGCCCTCAGCTGCCTATTTTCCTTCGACGTTTTCTCCTCTTCTGCTTGTTGTGTGAGCCTCTTTTCGCCCAATCTGAGGTGGCGCCGTAAATAGCATCGCCACTTAGTGCGATCGGCAGCTTCATCCTCCCATGTTGCTGGATCCATGTCCAGTGCCCTCATATCTCTCTTGCATACATCTTTGAACCTCAGCTGTGGTCGCCCAACTGTTCTCTTGCCATCTGCTAATTGTCCGTAGAAGATATCCTTCGGGATGCGACCATCTTCCATGCGGCGGACATGGCCAAGCCAGCGTAGTCTGCGCTGTCTAAGCAGTGTATACATGCTTTGAAGGCCAGCACGTGACAACACCTCGACATTTGTCACTTTATCTTTCCACGAGATGCCGAGGATGTGGCGTAGACACCGTAAATGGAAGGTAGCTAATGGAACGAATGTATTTTTGTTAGGTGGTGTGACATCAAATAAGCCACTGTAAACTGAGCACCGACTGGACACATATCTCTCTTTATCTCTACATCGGCATCTTCAAATCTTTTTAGCTTTCAGACAAAACATTCACAGCCTACATATGAATGACACATCTTCAAGCGCTAGACACGAGCTACAACACGACAAGTACGATAGGAAACTCTGTACACAGCGATACAACAGGAGTCAATCTGATCATCAGAAAGGGTCCCCCGTCGGACAAGTGTTATCTTCTTTACACTTTGAGGGAGCGGGCCCACTTGGTCCATGACTCCCAAGTGTACGTCTACTGTTGTCTGTTCCCGCCTCCGCTGCAGACTGAACCCACTTCACCGTGATTTGCAACTTTCACCTTCAATCCTGGTTTTATCCACGCTGCCAGCAATTGTGAAAGTAACCATTATGTTGTATATAAATTTTAGTCCTGAATTCCATAGTCTGTTGCGGTTAAGTACATTATTACCGGCACGATACCTGACACGACTTACCACCGTTGATACTAATTATCATTGGTCGCCAGATTTATCCAAAAATGTGAGATGTGTCTCCTGAGTCTGATAATGATTTACGTCTGCTGCTAAATTGCAGAAACACCCAAACCATTCGAGTGGATAAGGTGTCAGTGAGAAAAATGTAGCGCGCATCGCTCGCCAACCGTGACATATTATGAAAATAGCTTTCATCTATCTATTTCTCTATCTACACTTTTCTTTACCTAGTTTTCACCTACGCCTGTTCTGTTAACATAAAACCATTTTAACACTCAGAGATCTGTCCCTTTTTCTAATTTAGCACGCATTTTATTGCTTTTCGCTATTTTCTTTGATGTATCTTCTCGAGCAGACCTATTAGTTACGTTGAGCTGTAATTAATTTAACGCCAGCGATTCAAAAACGCTGTAAGAGATCAGACAGCGACCAAGGTGAGGCAATTTCTATTTACCTCCCTTGTAACAAATCCGTTCGCTAGAAAAGTAATTAAAACGGCGAATTGCCAGATCAAAGAAGGGCTTCGCTCGATGACCACGTCTGCGGACGATACTTAGTGTGATTTTTCTCGATCGAAGAAATCTCGCACGGTCTGGTCAATTACGTTATCCCTGATCTAAGAAAGAGTGTGAGTTCTGGTTTTCGGCTCTAGCGTGGAGAATGGCTTTGATTTACGCGAAAGCCGAAAGCTGAACGAAAAATTCTCCGAAGGTGCTAAGATCTGGCAGAGAGTCTGGTTTTCGGTAATAGTGAACCATTCCCTTTGATTTCAGATATATATGTATATGTATATATATATATATATATATCTATGTATATATATATATATATATATATATATATATATATATATATATATATATATATATATATATATATATATATATATACCCCAGCCTTCTAACTAAAATTTAACCAGTACTCATCAGACTGTAAAGACATCTAGCTCGATTTCTAGAATCCTTTGTATTAAGTGAAGTTCTTAGTTTTTCGTTGGTCTTAGAAGTTTGTGTGAAGGTAATATATCTACTAGTAGCTGGAGTGATTTAAGTGGTAAAATCGTCAATTATATTTCTCTAAGATGTGTGCAGAGCGATTTACTAGATAGGTCGGACATTTATATTTTTCTAAGTTTTACTGTGTTACAGTGGATAGCAGAACAGATAATAATTTCTAGCTAAACTCTTCCAGCTATAACATAAATTTAATTAACTGCTAGTAACCAGTCAGAGAATATTTTAACCAACTAATAAAGGCAATGTTCATCATGAGTATTGACGAAATATGTATTTATTTCTAATTCGTGATGATTGAGTTTTTTTAATGACTAGAATTTATTTCACGGGAGTTTTTAAACGATGAGGCAAGCTCTAAGCTTGTAGTTTCAATTTAAGTTAAATAACCGAAGTGGATAAAAATATTATATTTTACGTGGGGTAAGGATAGGATTGTGAATACTATATTATGGTTAAGTATTTTGTATGTTTTTCTCTTTACACAGTATTTGGGTCAAACCCTAAACCTTACCAGCGGCTTCCATATGAATCTGAGTATAACCTTACAAAGGAACTGTTAAACTCTCTTTCTTTGTGTAGTTGTTAACTCATACTGGCTACTAGTTGTTGAATCATGCTTTATTTGCTAAATGATGTGAATGTCCACCAGTGGATAAATGTAGATGTTGGGACTGGTGTAGTAAAGTGTAACGATTGTCAACTCATCAAACCCAGCACAGTTTTGGTCATACAGGTCATCTTGTCCTGGAACGTGATGAGGCTCCGACAAGAATGTGAGTGTAAACAATGAGTGTGTATCTGAATGTCAGTACGCGAATGGTAGAATGATTCGATAGAGTTGACAGGTTGGTAGTACATCACTCATACTCACACTGTTCGAATTCAAGAAGTACTGGAACTACGGTGGTCTTTTTATAACATTTAATGGGACGCACACTTGGACAGTACGTGTATGGTTACAGGAACAAATGTCGACATAGACAGTATAATGTTGATCACAGGAATATCATCTTAAGTTAGCATTCATGCTTGGCAAATATCATAATGGAGCATTCGTAAATAAGCATTCAGCGTTCCATCATGTAAATCATCTGGCTTTACTGACTGGGCACGTCAGACCATAACCAATACATAGGAAGGCTCCTAGACCTAACCTCGTCTAGCGAATATTCCTTCACGTAAAGTTCAATATATATATATTTCATAATATAGGAATCCCAGACATGGGTTCTCACATGTAGCAGTGATCTCTTGGTTCATCGAGCGATAGTACAGGCATCCCTTTTTCTCACTCGATAAATACAAAGTATATGAATTTCAACATGGCTGTTCTCTCTCTCGTGAGCTTCACTCACTATAGAATATAGACCAAAATTAGTCATTCATTAAATGTCCTCATTTCTTCATAGGTTCTCTCATAGAGGTAATTGAATAATATCATACAATCCAGTGCTGATACATAGGAATGTCTTCTTCCTTTGAATGGATATTCTTTTTAAAAGTACCACTGTGCATCTGCTTATCAACAACGATGGCGAAGCCCAAGTTCATAATAAATTGTGGTTTTACCTTTTTTATGCGAAATATAACTTTGCCATTCCTTGGCAAAAGAGAATAAACACTGGGGTAAAGTACATACAACATGTCTAAATGATTATCACTTTTCCCCATCCATATATAGATCACTATTTCGGCAAAAAGCCTGCTACAACAAAACTCGGCATCCTCACAGGATGACAGCCATGGATCACACCCTTTGCTAGCGATACTTCCGCTGCATAGCCTTTGACCTTTTCTAGCGACAACCAAATTAGTTCGACTTAGAAATGCAAAGATATCTATATATAAGACAGACTCGTCCTACTCATACAAACACTACGTATAAATTCAGGCCATAGATATACTGAAGCAAGAACAATCTATTCCTACCCAGCCACAGAATAAATCGCAGTAGGCCTAGAGTCGTCTGCGGAGTCCGATCGAAGATGACAGAACTATTTTCAAGGGAAGCAACCCAAAAATGACTTCTCCTTAAGCACTTAAAAAGGAAATACTTTGCTTACAAAATATTTGCGAACATAATAAGAATATAAATGTATTATATTGCAAGATAGTAAAAATTGCCCTTTACAGGAACATTCTTATATAAATATCGGGTTTTCAAGGTGACTTGTCTGGCCTCGTGTTTTACACCCAGAAAGAGACAGAGTACCGACCAAAAGAATATTAAGAATAAATCGTAACTGGACTCATAGATACCCAGATTTCTTTTCCCAAGTTCATATACATTCAGCAAGTTGTGGCGACAAATTCAAACATTGACATTACCTGAATAACGCACTGTGTTGTGAAGAAGATTTATCCTGAACAGATTTATTTACCATGGTACGCAACCAGACGATACGTCAAGGCCTTAAATCCTACCCCCTGCAGACCCAAGTAGAACAGTCCCAATTAAGATGGTTTGGCCATGTCTGCAGAATGGGAGAAGATCGGATACCACGACAAGCATGGGAAACAAAGAGCCAAGGATCCAGACCCCGAGGACGACCCAGAGTCCGCTGGGAGGACAACATTAGACAATCTTTGAAGGATCGAGGACTAGAATGGAACCAGGCCAGGAGGAAGACAGCCGATGGGATAGTCTGGCGCTCTCTCAGCATCCTACTAACCGTAGCGAATCAAGCGTTTTCCAACATTTGGATTAATTAGTCTTTGGAGAAACTGGGGCTTGATTCGCCAAAAACCCAACCTTGGATGGGCTGTGTGTACCTTAACGATTGTTCCAGATGTTGTGAAAGCACGTATTAGGTAAGAGAGACTGGTTGTGATCACAAGTTTATCAGAGCGAGAGAATGCAGGGATGAATAATTCTTTCATTGTATAACCCATGTACTAACTTTGTAATTTTTTGTGCAAGTTTTGTTTATGCTGTCTCTAGCAGAATAGATTAACGTATAAACTCTGTTCTTTATTGTAGAGGGAACTCCTAGACCATAGCGTAAAAAACTTGGGGGTTAATAACTTTTCTCTAACGGGATTTTGTCTCAACAGAAGGAGGGAGGATTACACCCATGAGTCCATTTTTTAAAAATTAATGCATTATCCTATGTTTATTTGTATTTGATTTGATATTCAAAATATTGCTGTTGTGAAGTTCTTTATGATAAATAAAATTTACATAAACTTTATTTACGTGTGTTGGTCAGCTCGTTCCAAAAGATCCCTATTCCATAGATATAGTTTTCACGTCTGTGCGTCTAATTGTCGTCACGTACCTGTGTGTGTGTGTAGATGTGAGTGGTTGAATATATGTATATATATTTATAGGGAAACTGTCTGATCTACAATCTCAGTCGTGATCGATAGACTGGATAGATTATCTCTCAACATCCAGGGACAGACTTTACCTTTCACCATTTCACTTGTGAAAATCTATTTCTTTACCTTA
The DNA here is from genome assembly GCA_024509875.1 of Oreohelix idahoensis. Taxonomy (NCBI): domain Eukaryota; kingdom Metazoa; phylum Mollusca; class Gastropoda; order Stylommatophora; family Oreohelicidae; genus Oreohelix; species Oreohelix idahoensis. The sequence continues at coordinate 582,931 of JAMPIV010005522.1, forward strand.
TCTCCCACTGAGCTATCACCTGTTCTAGTTCTACTCAGACTGGACCATAAGTGATCTTCAATTCCTATCAAAAATCTATGACACCAACACATCATCCTCATTTTCCTTGGCGCTTCCTACAAAAGCACCGACCCACCATTACAGTTTGTTTGCTTAACAGGAAGACTGCCCCAAGCAGTTACAAGCTCTTACAGTGGTGGTTTCTGTAAGGATTTGTTTTACAAGATGAGGTTGCCAGCCCCAGGACACAATCACATATTAGTCGCCTGAGGGTGGAGTAGTCCTATTCTTTGTCGATCGTATAAGAGACCTGTGGCGATGCGGATGCGGCGTTATAATAATCAATATAATAGGTATGATGCGGCGTATATGAACGGTTGGTTATCTAGGTTCCCAGGCCAGATGAAACTATCAATGCTTTAATATCAGAACGACACCAACGGTTCCAACGCTATGAAAGGAATCCGAACTCCTTGTTAAACACGCGTACATTTTAATCACGATTGCAAAGACATGATATGATGCATGATAAAATCATGTACATCCTGATCCATTTTCCTTATAATATACTGTCACAGATGGTTAGAATTGTATGCCCTTTGTCTGGCTTGACCTGTCTGTTTATTTTCCTATTTCATGTTACCGCCCACTTTTCTGTCATTTCTGAATTTTTACAGCTCTTATTCTCTTTTAGAATTTGTCAATCTTGGTAACGCCAAGATAAGACACACCTTTTGCACGTGGAAGCGGCTAAAGTTGCCATAGCCTTAGATCTAGTGAACGGCCTCTTAATTAAGTCTTTGATTCAGGATTCTGGGGACAACATGGGAACCAGCTCCCGTTACTTTTTCTTTCGCTGACACTCAGGTCCTCTTTATTTTTGCCGTCCCTGTACGAGGTCTAGCGAGCGGCCAGCTAAAAGCGCCATTTTTACCAGATAGCAGAGGGAACTTCTCTACTTTGATGCCGTGCCGCCAGCACGTTTCATCGGGAGATGATCGGCCCTGTCTCAAGCAGTAGTCCCTTGTATGCACGTGCGGGACACCTGGCAGTCTGTCTTACTATTAAAGACTCTGTCTCTATGTTTCTGGACCAGTTATGCTTCTCGAATTCTCGCTACTAGTAACTAAATACCTCAAGTTGAAAGCTGTTGACATTTTATACTGTACGGAGATTTATTCATTGAGCTGGTAAGACCGATAAAATTCTCTTAGAGTTAAATTAGGGTGTGAGCTTAGTATTATATTATATAGAGATAGTGTCATCTCGGGTTATTAATTCCATATTAAATAGTTAATTCTTAACGAAAAGTAACTTTTGTGGGACCGGAGGAGACACATAATGTAAAGTGCGCCACCAACTGTAACTCTGCTTTAGAGGCACTGACCAGACTTATACGAGGGAAGGTCAAAAAGTAATGCCTCCTATTTTTTATGTATGTACTTGTAAATACTGCACCGGTGTGCAATTTGTAAATTTAGCAGGATTCCTCAAACATTCTTCTGCACTGTATAGCATTACCAACCTGTTTCAGTAACAGGTGGCACCACTGTAACAGTTTAAAAATGGCTGTCAAAGACGTTCGGTTAAAACAAACGTTATGTCATAGAATTCCTCAATGCTGAAGGCCAGACCCCAATTCGCATCCACGAACGTTTGAAGAATGTTTATGGAGATTCAACAGTGGATGTTAGCACTGTCCGACGTTGGGTACATCGTTGTGACGAAGCTGAAGTAGGTCAATCCTCAATGGCTGACGCAAAGCGGACTGGCCGTCCGTCTACCGCAGTGACTCCACACAACATTCATCGAGTTGATGGAATCATTCGTGAAGACCGTAGGGTAACACTAGATGAACTTTCTTCCATGTTGTCCATTAGTAAAGGCAGTGTCCAGAACATCATTAAAGACCTGGGTTATTCAAAAGTTTGTGCACGGTGGGTACCCAGAATGTTGACAGACAGACACAACATCGCCGACAAGAAAGAAGTTCAAATGTTCACCATCTGTAGGGAAAGTTATGGCCTCCGTGTTTTGGGATGAGAAGGGTGTGATTCTTCTCGACTTCTTGGAACAGGGAAACACGGTGAATGCAGACCGTTTACCATTGAAACTTTTGAAGAAGCTTAGACCGACGACTTTACCCATTTGAAACTTTGCACGATAATGCCAGAACCGCTTACGATTGGTCGATTCTTCGGCGACTTTACCCATATTAAAAGAATCAGAAAGAACTGCACTACTCGTCACGCGAGAGAAACGCGCGTCAAGAAACGCTCGTGTGTAAGCGGCCTAAGCGGCCTTAAACGCGCCGTACGCCAGTGGTTTAGGAAAAAGGACACAACTTTTTACCGTGAGAAGATGGACAAAAACTGTAACAAATAATGGAGACTACATTGAGAAATAAATTTTTGAAGTTCAGACTTGGGGCTACATTTCAATGTGAATTTTATGTTTTCTTGCCTATTGAATGAAATTAAAAATTACGAGGCATTACTTTTTGACCGTCCCTCGTATGAATAGACAGTGATTTGTTTTTCAGACAGAGAAGGGAGAAATAGATTGTAAATGACAGAAGGGAACTGTATATTATGTGTATGTGACTGAGTGTTATTTTATATGTGTATAATTTAATTTCTGCATTGAGCGTTTGCTATTAATTTGTTTCTGCGTTTGGATGACCAACACTTAGCGCTCTTTTATTGCCTGTGTGTGAATTACCAACGCGCGCCGGCCAAGGCCGTCACGCTTGACTGAAGACTGGTACGGGTGTGAATTCGTGTCAGAGGGCGAGAAAGGAGATCGTTTTGACGAACCCGTATTGTTGAGCGAGGAAGAGAAAAGATAGTAATGTCAATTGTGGTTGTAAATGTGTAGCCTTTTTTATGTTCTTTTGTGGTTAGATATGTATATTTTCTTGATTTATTGTGTATTTTCAGCGCTGGTCATTTGGACGCTGACTGTGTTTTTGCTACCAGGCACGAACAAAGATTCTCCAGAAATAGATCGGGCAGTCATCATAAAGTGGCCCGTGGAGTTCTGCTAGCCTGCATTTACCAGCCACCAATATTCCCAGATCGCACAGACGGGCAAACGGCCTGTTAGTTATCTAGCTTACCTGGCGGTCATTCGGAATTGTTAACCTCGCCTACGGCACATGCCGTAGAGGTGCCTTTGCCTTCCACTCCTCGGATCAACACTGTCGGACCCATTAACGTCTGGTCACCGTGGATATTACTATCATACAACCAAAGAGAAGAAGCCATCGTTTTCCTTTTGTCACGTACATGAAGCCACGTCATCGTCAAGTTCAGCACATAGAGGCGCTTAGCGTGAAGAGCCCTCACTTGGTCGCTCTTTGTTTATCAGCAGTGCCCTAAGAGCGACTTGATAGTCGGATTCTGAATAGTGCAAGGATAGACGCACTACCAAAGTAGTCTTCATTAGTGCCCTTTGGAAGCGGGGTGCGCGCGAGGATAAAGTGTGCACGTTCTCTTCGGGAGTTAATTTCCTTATTTATTGGATCAGTGTTAGGCATTTAGTCGTGAGAAGTGCTGCCATTTCCTGGAGTACTTTAACATTAAGGCAGACGTGGCTGTTCATTCAGAACTGGGAGCCCACTGTCCGTTAGAAGGAGGGATTTGCGTGGTTGTCGAGTAGTGATAGAAAGTGGTGTTGTACGTTGTTCTATGATTTGTGATCTGTGGACTGCCGAAGTGTTAAAGGCAAACTTATGTTGATTTTCTTGATGTCGTGGATTATTTTCTTCAATAAAAAATATATATACACTATGTGGTGGTCAGACCCTCTTATCTTACCTGTTACTTTGGTATCGTATGTCCTTACTGATAATAAGATCCTTGTCATTTATTAGTATATTATGGGCGGGAAAAAGATTGCCATACAAAAGACAGTCATTTCTCTCTATTCTCACTCTACACATTCATCCTCTGTCTGAAATCAGACATAACCTACTCTCTATTTATACCTACCTATGACAGATACACTATCCAATTAGTTCCATATAGGAATACATTCTAAGACTGCCAGCTAGGCAGTAAACACGTCCAGAACACACAGTGGAAATGTGACCGTATGGATTACTACGTCGGATTAGCACTAGGGTGCTGCCACTTATTAGAGTTAGGGTAAGAATACTTAAGCAAGATTTAAACACTAAGTATTTGAGCGCGACTAGTTAGTTAATAAACACTAGTCCCAAACCTAGAACAAAATTCAATCATGGTGTACAAGAAATGACGTCATCAAACCTGGGGTAGAATCCATACAAGAAAAGAAACGGAAGTTATTTTTTTAAGGAGAGTTGAGTGAGTGAATCACGGGACGAGCGGCGGCAGTGACCCCATCTCCTGGGATCCATTTGATTTATGTTTGATTCTTTTTGGATTGCTGGTTTGTACACCTCTGATGTATAAGTATTTATGAACCAGCATGGAACTGTTAGAGAATTCAACCACTGAATAAAGGTATTTTTTTTATTAAGACGAAATTAGACTTACTACTTGAATTCCAGATGGAAGTTTCTTTGTTGACATTTGGTTATCGGTAATAGAGTGCTTCGTCTTTCACGATCATACGGCAAAACACCAACACAGACGAGTCTCCCAAAAGAAAGAACTACCTGGGTTTATTACACGTCTCTTCTGTAACCACCATCTCTGGCGATAGCCAGTTTACAACAGAAGCCCCTCATTTCTTCACCCTGTCACAGAACGACTTTACAACAGAAGCCCCACATTTCTTCACCCTGTCACAGAACGACTTTTACAACAGAAGCCCCACATTTCTTCACCCTGTCACAGAACGACTTTACAACAGAAGCCCCACATTTCTTCACCCTGCCACAGAACGACTTTACAACAGAAGCACCACATTTCTTCACCCTGTCACAGAACGACCTTACAACAGAAGTCCCGCATATCTTCACCCTGTCACGGAGACATAAACAATAATAATGTCGCTAGGCCAAACAAAATGTCATATGCGACTTACGCATAGCGACCACAAAAAGGTGCTAACACTTGTGAGCACTATATTTAATTCCATTCTAAACTATCATGTGGCGTGCAAAAGGTATACGCCACAAGACCCCTGGAGAACTACGCTGGACATCATTTAAAAAAAAAAAAAAACAGGGCTAACATTCTAATTAATATCTCAGAACAGGTACGTCAAACTCACCTCGTCATTGTTGGCTCCCTTGAAGTTGTGCAATGCTTTGACGTGCTTGGGCTGTTGTCCCCCTGACTCTGCCATAGCCGGACCCTGAGGGTGAGGGAACTTGGTCTGTGGCCGCGGGGTCGCAGGCACTTCCAGCTAAAGTAAAGGGACAATGCAGGACAAATAAAATCTTAACATTATTATGAAGATTAGTTCCAAGAATGAAAGGAAGAGATATAATAATACCCTGCAGGATGCGGCTTTTTTCCCCGTCAGAATTGAAAGGAATGCAGTAACAAAATGAATTATATGCCCTTTTTATGATTCTTGCAGAAAAGTAAAAACTACTAAACGGATATTGTTTTTTATTTAATAAAATGAACTAATGCCTGAAAACAGTCGGTAAAACCGTTTCTATACTAGAGCCGATTTCCACCTGTTCAGTTATAACTGTCGGGAAGAGATTGTGAGTATCTAGCCTTAATTTAAAAACATCATGATACAAAGAACAAAATGATTGGCTGTAAAAAAAAAAAAACACACAAATGTTCATCGTGTATTTTTAATTTTTCACTTGTTTTTTTTTTTTTTTTTTTTAATAGTAATTTATTTGCAAGTCCTACTGTTGTGCATTAGTCCCATGCTTCTATCCATTGTTTGGTTATTGTCTTTGCAATAATTTAATTTTAAATCCCCCTAAGCGCTTACTTCAGTTTTGTTATAGTTAGTTCTTCCTCGTTTGGCGTCCCTGTTTGCAAGCTTATGTCCTGCTACGCACACATGTGCTGGTATCCATGTCAATGTGACACTGCGTCCTGTGGAGAGGACATACGTGTGAGTAGATACTGCAGGATAGAGGAACCCCTATATGCAACATGTCAGAAACTAAATGCAATTAGACACTACCTGCTGAAATGTGAGCAGCATAGACAAATATAAAAACTTCATGCACAGACTGCACCGTGGAAGTTAATGTAGATAATTTGATTGGCACTAGAAGCCCACAAGAGCTACAAAAGTTATTAAAGCAATATGGTAAAGGAAACAAAAAAACAGACAAAATAGTAAACTTAGGTTGATGCTTGAGCTTTGTAGCCCCGTCTGCTCGCCTATCTTTGCAAGCCTTGTAGAAGGCTGCCTTGGAAAGCATTGGAGAGATGTGGAAGGAAATAAAAACGAAAGTACGTAACAACAGTGACCCAAAACAAAAAAAATTATTTTAAATTATAAACTCACTCATTTAGACGAAGATTATCATCTGAAGCCATGAAATGAGGGCAGATAAACACCAACAGAATTGGCAAAAAAGAAGATAATCTGGACATTTAGCACGGAACAGGAGGGCTCAGCATTCGATTTCTAAAGGCTTATGCTACATAGCGAGAAGTAGGATAAAGATATCCATGGTGATAGACAGATGCGAATCAAATAAGAAAAAAAAGAAACTATCCTACAGACTTGTATACACATTCCCCCTTTTAAAGAATTTTCTCAGCGGCAGTTGCGTACTCAGGGGGTGCGAGAGGGCGTGTCCGCCCCGGGTGACAACTATTATAATAGCACTTATAGTCAAAAATATACTTTCGAGTGTGTTTCTTTATGGGGGAGGGGGAAGAGAGATGTGGAGTGCCAAAGGTAGGATCCGCCCCGGGTTCTAGATACTTTAAGTACGCCTCTACTCAGCGGTCACGTCCTTTCATCACAAATATCCCCACCAAACTTGAAATCTTTTACGGAAAAGCCGCGCAGTTGCGGCATGGAAACTAAACTCGACGTTGATTGAAATAACACGCATTTCTTCTCACAACTGTCAATGGCGTTTGTTTCAGAATTATTCATACCTGCTATTTTGACAACATTTCTGGAATTTTCCCTTTGTTATATTAAGCAGAATTCATGCTGGTATGTATGAATAAGTACCTACATCTTACATATTTAGCCAGAGAAGTATCACTGCACATATAGACTTTGTGTGGCATTGAATTACTTCTGACGGAAAATGGAATCGAATAAAATGTTTTCTACTGCGTCTGCAAATTGTAACGCTTTCACGTTGATAGTAAAAGCCTACTGTATTATTACCCGCTTTCTTCAATGAAACGTGTACTGTATTTCTTGGAACAACCTTGAGATACGCAAGCTGATCAATGACCTAAATTTAATATTTCATTCATTCCATTTTATACACGGCGTAACTAAAAGACAGATAAAGCAGGAGAGAGAGAGGGGCGAATGAAGGCAGGAAGCATGCAATACTAAACACGCGTCGCGCGATACACAATTGCTGCCATCACGCGTGTAAGGCCACATGCACTAACTTTATTTCAAATCGACAGTGATAAAATACACTACCCATCCGAGAGTTAGGTTTTAAAATCCTGAAAAACGCTTATTGGAAATATGACATTATACTGGTTTACGTTTGAAAACATTACAGTACCCAGACAGCACATCTTCGAAACAGGAGGTAGAAGAAATTGCATATTTTGAACGCAGCCACTTAGCTCCATTAAATTTGTATATTTGTGTTCCTTAGGACTTGCTGACAAATAATATGTAAAACGTTACGCAAATAGTCTAGGAATTACCAAATTATAGCCAAAATAAAATAGTGAGGGTGTCAGACAGCACCAAAATCAGAATCGCTCAGTGGCAGAATTTTAGGCCACCATTGTACGGGAAATGAGTCTCTATGTAAACTCCTATTTGATTGGAGCGCAACAAATGTAAGACTAAACACGATTGGTCGGGCTACAAATACTATCTTGTGTTGTCAGGGGAAACGTGAAAAAGGAGTACTTTTTTTAAAAGATGTGTAGACATGGTTTCATTGGGTAGAGCTGCGAATATACTCGATTCAGAGCGTCTGTTCATTGCCACATCTTGTAATAAACCTACTAAGAAGCAGTGCGTTGAGCACCAGTGTATATTTTTTATAAAATAAAGCCTGGGACATCGGCAGATCGGAGTTGTGCTATATTCATTGCCAGTCAACGAAACTGTTTATTATTCTATGAATTGTGGTAAGCTTGAAATATTCAATATCTTTTAATGAAAACTGAATGTAAATTGATAATTTATGTCTGTATATATGTGTAGTTCAGTAGCAAACATGATGTAAAGCCTATAATGCTCCAGCCTGAACAGAAGGTGTCGGAGGAAAGTAAAACTGCATGGAATGGCCAAACAGTACACTGACACCTAGATGATTGACTAGAAAGAAATAATGCTGGAATTGCAGAGGCGTAGTAACCATTAGGGAGGGAAATACTGGTATAAAGTATTTCAGATGAAGCTGACAGTTGGCCTAACGCTCTGAACTCAATGTTTGTGATGTATTGTGCTCAGTGTAGAAAGAGAGTATAAATTAGTTATGACGTAGAAGGTACATCCTTCTTGTTTCAGGGACCGTGGTCTTAAAGTTATTGAGCAGCACCTGGTCAGAGCTTTGCTGAAGCCAGAGGTGGACAGCATACTCCTTGGTCCATATAGCAACCAGTGGGGGTGGCTCCAGAACTCATTAAAGTAATCGAGCAGAGGAGTCTTTTACTGCAGTCATCACGAAAGATAAGAGAGTGTGGCCATGGAGCTCAACATTATGTACCCCCATCTTAAAATGACATTCTAAAATAAAATTAAGAGGGGAATTTAATTGTTTTAATATCAGGAACTGAGAACATCTCCAATACTAGTTCCAATAAAGACAAACTATTGAAGTCATGATGACAAATACCAACAGAGCTTGAACAAAACAAAACCAGTATTACCTCATATTACTACTACACAACTGACACACATAGGATACTATTAAAAATATATGTCACTAAAAGATTCATATTGATAAATTCTGTACATATAACTTGTAATTAAAATTGATTGTGATTCCTGGTTCCCTTTGTATTTGAATCAGGACACATATACATTCATGACAGCACTGAATACATATTGTTATTTGAAAAGTTATCAGTGACTCCTTAAAGATATCCTTGTAGAGTGTTTTATGTATGTGAGTGTCACAGTGTTGTCAAGTGTGGTGGAATAAATTAAATTGTTTATCTGTCTGTTGTTGTTATGACTTACACTTCATCATACACATACCCTAGACAAATAACGTAGTCATCACACTATTCCAGAATAATTCTGACTGAGGTATACATATGTGGCAGCAAGTAAGGTTATCTATAACACACTACTCTTATTAGATATAGATACCTTCACAGCTGATCTCAGTCAGTACACTAAGTCCCCTATAAATATTTATAACATCCCACTTCACCACAACGCACTGCAGAAAGAGAACAAAATAATTGCCGAAAGCGCGCGCCAAGTTTTAGAGGGAAACTTGCTCGCGTTGCTACTAACATGTTAAAGCATGATATCAGATACGAGAAGCCAAAGACTTAAAATCCCACATGGTATAATCCACTGGTGGTCCGATATGGCTAGCAAACCTAGGCAAGATGTCTGAGAACTGACGAACCATCTAGTCAGCATACACGCAGAACTGACACAAATACACTGTTGCCTAACATAACGCCACGCCAGAAATTATACCTGGAATCAGAACAACTGAAACTTAAAAATAACTTCAAAAAACATAACATATACTGAAGTGCAGCAGAACTAACGGGAAAAATAATACAGAACAATACATCCAACATACACAATCAAGATATAAATTTCAACGTACAAAAAAAAAGCGCGCCCAAATGTAATCCCCACGTGGTCTCTGGCGAGACAAAGAAAGAATAGGACCACTTCATCCTCATGCATGTCGTAAAAGGCAACTAATATGAGGTTGTGCAAAAGCCAGATCCAAACCTCAGAAATGAGGTATCTGAGGAAGGTGGTTGAAGTAACAAGAAGAGACATGGTCCGCAACCAGACGATACGTCAAGGTCTAAAATGCCACCCCCAGCAGACCCAAGTAGAACAGTCCCAACTAAGATGGTTTGGCCATGTCTGCAGAATGGGAGAAGATCGGCTACCACGACAAGCATGGGAAACAAAGAGCCAGGGATCCAGACCCCCAGGACGACCCAGAGTCCGCTGGAAGGACAACATTAGACAATCTTTGAAGGACCGAGGACTAGAATGGAACCAGGCCAGGAGGAAGACAGCCGATAGGATAGTCTGGCTCTCTCTCTTCCAAACCTGTACACCTCACGGTAGAAGGGGAACGACTAAGTAAGTAAGCATGAGGTTGGCAACATCATTATGTAAAACAAATTGTCACAGAAACCACTGCTGCACGAGCATCTGAATGGTTGGTCCAGGCTTCCTGCAAGAGGCCCAGCTGCAGTGGTGGCTCGATGACCTGTATGGAGCGTAAAGGATGATGATGATGATGACATAAAAAGCGTGCTGATATAACAGGCAGACTTAGGCACAATGATAATTCTTGAACAGGACACGCTACATAGAAACGTTACAGTTAAATTCGTACCTGTAGATTTTCTATTGGTTCGTAATCATGCTCCGGGCTGTCACTCCTACGCGTCAAACCATTAACTGTCTGCTTTTTGGAGGGACTTAATGCCCGTGGTTCGTCTCTGTGGCTTGAAGGGAAGTCAAATTTTGACTGATGACTTGCGGGTTGGCTGCTTGATTTTTCTGCTCCTTGTTTGGTCTGTCTCGGGTGTGAATACTCCGCCCCTGATTGATGACTGGGTGACTGTGCTGGCTGCTGACAAGATAACTGGTTTTCGAACCTTGCCTGGTGCGTTGGGGACAGAGTTTCTACTTTTATCCGAGTTTTCGGCGAGACGCTCTCAGACCTGGCAGTAGATGTGTAACTGGAGTTTGGAGAGAGCTCCGATCGAGGGCTTGCCGACCTGAGTTCCGATATCAGCACGGACAAGTCTGGTGCTCGAGCGATTGGGATGGGTATGGTATGCTGCTTAGAACTGCTGTTCTCACCATGCGTTTCAATATGACCGTCTATTAGCTGCTCTTGCTGTTTTTCCTTCAAAGACGGCTTGCCCGTACTTCTTGTTGTTTGGCTGTCTGAAGATGTTGCTGGTAGCAGATTTCTGCTACATGACTCACTGCTCGCATTAGCCGGTGGCCACCTGTTCTTGATATTCAATTTCTGGGGTGAATTAAGACTTTGGCCCGAAGGTGTATGTTTTTTAATTACAGTGTACGAACCTTCAAGGTCTGGCTCTTTGTAGTTTGGATTGCCGCTGAGGGCATGCAGAGAGGTAGAGAGAGAGTTGGAAGAGCTACTGAGTTGTGTCTGGTTCTCTCCAAACTTGTTATACTTTACAGGGGACCGTCGCCTGGGGACTGGAGACTCCGGGATTTTGGGTATGTTATTTGGTTCCTGGTAATCGTGGTCGCTGGGGTCCCAACCAAGGGACTTACCTGAGGATGCTGCAAGTGTGTGAGCGCTAGAACCTATCTGGTGAAAGTGCCGGTCAATCAAGTCTGGGTCACAGTGAAATTCTGCACTCTGACGATCTGGAGATTGGGGGCGGAGGTGTGGCTGATACTGCTGCTGGTGCCTGGATGACGATGATGATGATGATGACAACGAAGATGGCAGAAAAGCGTGTCCTCTGTCATTACCTGAAATAATATTTTGGAAAGAGGGAGAAGATGATGTGAGAGTGGTAGGGCATGAAGAACTTAAAATGTCATGAACAGCCGAGTCCTTGTACACTACTCGGGCGTCAGATCTCGGCTGCTGGTAGTGGCTATAGCAACCGCTGTCACTGTCTGCAACATCCCCACCACAACTGCTACTGACATCACTGTAAGCACAACCATAGTTGCTGCAGTCGCTGTAATCTCCAAAGTCCGTGGATTTAGACCTGTCCAAATCTTTATTCTCATAAATACCAACTCCTGCATCTGCGTCTTCCACAAAAGGAAAGGGGAAAGTTCTATCACACAGGTCGTCAACATCACCACTAATGTTATCACCTTGCTGCTTTGCTAAAGACAGCTGATTATTTAAACTCGGCTCTCCACTAGCATGCCTGCTTCGTGAACCACTCCAGTCAACAGCAGCACCGGAGACTGAAAAATCAGCATCATGCTGACCAAAGGTTTGTCTGTCTGAATTTCCAACTAATTCTTTTGTATGATTATCCAAAGGGGGGGCATCCAACGATGCTATGAAGTCGTTAATTTCATTGACAATGTCAATATAATCAGTCGGATACTCATTGTTACGATTTGTTTTATCCATGTCAAATGAAAAGAGTGTAAACTCCTGGCTCGCTTATATACGTTTCAGTTTACGAAATATCCAACAGAATTTTACATCATTAAACACTTTTTTTTTTTAAATGACAGTCCCAACGGATTTGATTCGAGTTTCAAGCAGCCTACAAAACCTTTAAGAACAGTAACAGCATTTCTTAAATGGCACATGAAAGTGTGATGACTCAGCTTCAAGAAACGTGAATTTTCTTCTATTAAAAGCTAAAATGACCTTAGCTAATGTAGCACTCTCCATAATGACCCCCTAAGCCTGGCGGTTCAGTCGGACTTATAAGCAACTAAGGAACACAATGAACATGACGCTACCCACTGCTAGTGGAAATTCTCTGATCAAATGTCATTAAACCAAAAACTATTAAATAGTTAACCACCTGCTGGTAAAGATTCTCACAAACTACCTAATGGTAAAGATTCTCACATACAATGTCATTAGTCGAACACTTTTAATAATTTGTAACCGGTTGTCAAAATTCTCATAACAAAATGAATTAACCAAACCTTACGATCTAGACGTAAGCAGCTATTTGTGAAAATTCTCACAGAAAAATCCATAAAAACAACAAAACAAACTGTTTAATTCATACAGAATTTTTAAAAAATCATTATAATCGGCCTCGAGTTAGACAACACCTCATTATTATCAACATAGGAACTTAGAAATTTTGTTCATGTAGAAATCTAGAATTTCTTACATCTACCAACCAACTCAGAGAACAGAAATCCCGTAATACAACAACATTTCCGCATTCACAAATAGATCGCGTAAGTGGACTTTTCAGGAGACCGCACTTTTCTACTTTATGCCGAAACCAGAAGCGGGACGGAATGATACAACTGAAGGCATGGTCACTTCAAATGAATCTGATGGGAAAATATTTACAGAGTTTATCATTATTGGTCATTAGACTTGTGCTTTTCTCACAGCCATAGTTCTCACGTGTAATTTTGAGTTTCGTGACACCCGACAGACGTTCACAGCGATTCTCCGACAGTTACAAATGCACGCAGTAAATTAGTCCTTCCCTATTTTTTCACTCGTCATGGAGTAAGGATTACCACTGCAGTAGCGCCCTTGCAAGAAGCCTGCACAAAAGCAATATGTGCTCTTGCAGTGTAGCAATTTTTTTTACATGGTGGGGATGTTCTTGCCCTTTCTGCATCCAATATTATGCCTACTCCTCTTTCATGTTTATTTCCTCCAAAATAAATTATTTTGTAATTGTCAGAATACATTTCACCTGTTCCGGCATATCGCATTTCACATAGCCCTAATACATTTACATTCATTCTTTCCATTTCCATCTTGATGTTATCTAATTTTCCAGTCTGCATTAGTATCCTGACATTCCAAGTTTCTATGTTTAAGTTATCTTTTATTCTAATTTGGTAACAGTAGCCTGATGACAATCGGGTATCACCTGTAGCACATGATGCTCCCCCTACCGGACGAGGTGATTCCTCTGTAATCCCCCTTATCGTCGTTGTCTTTTACTAGAAAGTTGTTTTGATTCATGATTGTACACTGGATAATACGACGGTAGTTTCCCGTTGCTTCCCGTCGGTTTGTGTACGGTTGTCTCCGCTAGCCTTTGACTAAAAAATCAAACCAACCCACAAGACAGTGGGGAGGGAAGAGGTTAAAGCGCCTCCATCTCGCTGGTGGTCACATCATAAAGCTTCAGATGTGATTTTATACTGACAGCTGTCCCTCGCAACTATCCCACCTTGCCCTCACTGACAACCACCTGTTTTGGTTCACGGCTGATTATTCAGTATTCACAGTTAACCTCTATATCTAGAGGCCATTCAACCATCCACCACCCGGTTGACGCGCCTGGTAGGAGGACAGTGTTACGGTGTTATTTTAAATGACGGCGTCTGCTGGGGTTTAGCCATGCGCAACGTTAGGGGTCATTAACATTTATAGAATATGTCGATATTTTACGGTATACTGAACGCGAAATATATGAACTCATGTGCTCATTTCTGGCTGTTGAATACAACAGCGAACGTATATAGCCACGATGTTCTTCTGACATATTGTTTTGACACGGACGGACATGAATACTATGCATGTAATTTCTAATGACTATATATGAATCTATACCTACGTGAATGTCTTGTGTGTGAACTGTAAATAAATTCATGGACTCTGAATTGAGGACTTTATCACATCGATACGTTACAGCTATTTGCTGCATTTGCCAATGTTGTTGATTATGCAAATGAAGAACTCTTCTGATAAGAAAAATATGTATATATATTGATGAGCTCCGAAGGGAACGAGTGTATTCTTGGACATTCAACAAATGATGAATCAATATAACGTTGACCCTTGTTCCAAGATAATAATCGAACGAAGGACCCTCCAATACCAGTGAAAACCCTAACCCACGCAACAGTGGTGGCCGATGTGGTGCGGAACTGGAATTTCATTGTAAAAAAATACTCTAAGATTATCGAGTTGAAAGAAATAATTTTCCTTCGAGCGAAATGAACACTTTTTGTATCTACACCGATGACGTCACACCCCCTTGACAACAGGATGAATCAGCTGTAGTGATGGCAGCCGCCTTTCAAGGTCTTTGAAGAAGATTATCTATAAACGCTTAATCGAACATTGGAGAATAGATTCAATCAACATGAGCATGAAATATAAGTCCTACTGTCCGTTGGCGAAGCAAGCATTGTATGAATCTATCGAGGCAAAAAGATAAGTAACTTATTTGAAGGTTACAATAAGTTAATCCTATTTGTCCGATAATGTCATGTTCTTCATTTTCGTAGCCATGTTAAATATTGTTTCTGTCTTTTACATGTTGTGGGAGGTAGGATGGGAATCGGAATTGAACTTATGGCTTTTCGAACGTCAAGCTAAATTCCGATCGTTCCTTAAGGCCGTGAATTAATCGCATTTCGCGAAGAACGCGTCGGAGATCGGTGATTGTTTCGTTCGGACCTGCATTAATTCACCTTGCATGTTAGGTGTATAGTCATGTTATAACTGGTGTATTCTAGTGTATTTAGTTCTAATTTTTATTCAGTTACAGTCATATGTTCGTAATCTATCCTGTTTATTCTAATCTGGCTATCTTTAATTTTATTTAAATGTATTGTATTAACGTCAAATGAGTCATGTGACGTCATCATTCATAGTACCAAATATGTTCGTTTCCTCAGTTAACCTTCACCCTTCTACATTTCCGGTTAGTACACTTGGTTTTATAATATCATTTATTTTTGTGAAAATGTCACTTTTGTATTGTGCTACTGTTCTGTAATCCTTGGTTAACCCATTGTATTGTTTGTATTCATTTCATCCTTCTATAATTTAATATTAATGCTATAATTTCTTCATTAATAATAGTGTAGATGAATATTATTAGATTTTTTTTTTGAGTTTAAGGAGGAATTAGGGACTTTGCACCAATTTGAAGTGGTGGTCCTAGAAATGGGCAATGCACTTTCTAGCTCATGATTATGGCATAATATATAATGATTAATTAGTATAACTTTATAACAAATTAAGACATATTAAATATAAATTAGTACACTTTCTCAGTACTACATTGGGAACTTGGTGACAATTAAGATTAAATAACCTAATTATTTAGGAACAATACCCATAATTATTAAATATTAATAGTAAGTGCATGATATAATTTCAGCACCTTATATAACTATCATAACTATTTATGATAGATATTAGTGGGTATATATAATATTTTTACAAAATATTATAGATTTGTGGAACTTATAAATAACAGTACAGGAATATTGCAATTTCTTATATTGATTATTCATTCTTTGAGTAATTAGAATTATCAACATAGATTCTATTGGTGATTACTAGACATAAGTAATTGAATACGGAAATAATTCAACTTCAAGAATGCTTACCTTGGATCATTTCATTAAAATTGGAAAAGATTGTAACAAAAAAGGAGATGCACTCCTGGAATTTGCGGAACAACAACTTGCGAACCATAAGGCAGAAGAGGCTGAAAGGAAAGCTATTGCTAAAGCAGAGAGAGAAGAATTAAGACAAGAAGAAGAAAGAAAGATAGCAAGAGATGAAATCCTACGGATTGAAGAAGAGAATAAATTGAAACGACAAGAAATCATATTGCAGCAAGAAATGGAATTGCAACGGCTTAAATTGGAAACAGCAAAACTTAATTCGCAGGGTGCTGCAGCAAGCCAAAATGATAATGCTCAATCGGGATCTTCTTCCAACCGACTTAAGGGCAATTATTACTTTAAGCTACCACCGTTCAAATTACACGTGGATGACCTATCATCATGGCTGGCGCGCTTTGAGGATATATGTAAGGTCAATAACCTTGACAAAACTGCATGGGCACTTAAACTTAAGGAATTTCTGGATGGCGAACCAGCAAGTGCAGCACAAAATATTGATCCTACATTAGCCACAGACTATGAGGCCATTAAGAATTTGTTATTACGTCGGTTCCATTTGAACGAAGAGGCATGTAGATTACGTTTCAAAAGTTTATTGCCAGATAATAATAAAGATTTTACGGGATTTATTGCTAACATACGCAATACTTTTAACAGATGGGTTGAACTGGCAGGTGTCAACAAATCTTACGACAAGTTAGTCGATTTGTTATTGAGGGATAAAGTGTTATCTTCTGT